>CM061270.1:32442500-33154375 GCA_030848825.1 Tadarida brasiliensis
GGTCCCCGGCCCTGGTTGGGGTTGTGCGGGAGGCAACCAGTTGATGTGTGTCTTTCACATCGATATCTGCCCCCCCCCCCCACTCTATCTGAAGATAAAATGGAAAAATATCCTCTGGTGAGGATTAGAAAAATAATAATAATATAAATATCATAAAACATCTAAAAAAGACTTGCATGATTTAAAAACGTATCACAAACTTCCATTCACATAAACACACACCACTGTAGAAATATAGTGATACTCAGTTGCAGTATATAACACAGTCCAAAGAAAGGGAACTTGAAGCTACACATATCCCAGTCTGAAACCTGACTACACCACTTTCATGGTCTGAGACAAGTCACAAGCCCTAAGTTTGCATGTCCCTATTCCGTAAATGGGGATAAGGAAACACTCCCCTGCAGACGTAACATATATACACTCCCAGGCATGCAGCAAGCACTCAATAAATGGCAGGTGCTATCGTTTAGAACGTAACAACATTGGCTGACCTAGTCAACCCTGGAATATCTACATACAGGTGTATTCAGTTTATAAACCTTCTGGAAAGAAAGGTGAACCCGAGCTGGTTTAGCGTACAGTGTGGTATGCCTTGGGCTATCTCCCAGCTGGTGTGTGCTCAGGGAATGCAAACTGATCTTATTTTCACCTTCAAATAACATGATTTTACAGGTGGCTTGCTCCTCCCCACCCTATCAAGTCTAATTTGATCTCTCATATTTATAAATCACTTTACAGTATACAAAGCACTTTGACATATCTTCTCGCTTGGTCATTCATCACATCAGTATGATGCCAGAATCTATTTTTCCCCCCTTAGGCCAGAAATACTGGGGGTTTTTTTCTTCAAAATGGCTACACCTCCTGTCCCATCCAAAAAGATGGATACATGAGAGTCTGGGGATCTTGACAAAGCAGCTATGTAACATTTGATGAAATAACCAGAGTATTCAAAATTTAAAGTTAGTTTTTTTACCTATCAATGGGCAGCGTTCTGTTTGAGGAAGTAAATTTGCATTTTCAAACCACCAGGGTCTCTTTAGTAAAGGATCTGGGGGGGGGGGGCCTGAAAGAGCTGGCACATCTCCGGAAGTGAAAGATGCAGCCCCTCCGGGTGGGGGAGGCATCAGGCCTCGTGGGGAAGGCACTGACGGGGGGATGCTCCTGCGTGCACACACGCAGATCCCCACACCTGCACGTGGCCATACGTACATGCACACCCACGGGGCTGTGCTCGTCCATAGCACGGCACACAGGACCACTGAATGCCACCACCCCACACTGCCAGGCAGTCAATCCACTTAGTCCCCCTCCCCGAGACCCTTCCACCTCTGCCTAAACAATGTCTCTTAGGATCCTTAAAGGCACAGAACCTCAGCAGATAGGCTTCCTTACACGTCTCTCCATCAATGAAGCCATCGGAGGAAAAGGGACCAGAGAGACCCATGGGCAGAAGTGGGGAGAGGGGGTCCAGGCACCACTATGAAAAGGGACACATGTTTTCCCGTGTGTACTTGAAGCTGAGAAATGGGAGATCCTGACTTTTTGTATTTATTTATGAGTACTGAAAGACTGAAATAGGCCAGGCCAGGTGGCTCCGTTGGTTGCAGCATCGTCCTATACACCAAAAGGCGGAGGTTCGATCCCCGGTTGGGGTGTGTGCCTGTCTCTCACATGGATGTTTCCCTCTCTCTCTCCTGCTTCCTCTCTCTAAGATCAATAAAGGATTTTAAAAAAGAACATCTGAGGTCTGATGTGCTGACACTCCTATTTGAAAATCTTCGTGGCCCCCATTTGCACCAGCTTGATAACCAGAACACACCACACGGATAAGCACCGAACTCACTCAGCCACCAAAGAGCGCCTGCAGTTTGCTAGAGCCCTAGGTAAAGCCTGCTCCTCTCAAAACATACTCCCCTGAGGCTCTGTCTACCCAACTTCAAATTCAAGTAATTCAGCAAAAAATGTAAAATTCTTTATATGGATTTCAAAAGAATCCCTGGAAATCATTAAGCAAAATTCACTTAACCATGACAAGTGTGAGCCGGATGCTTTGTTTGAGCACAGCAAAAACTGCCCTCTTCCCTGTTAAGCTTTTAGGTGTTTTTAAATACCAGAAGCTCACAGATGAAAACTTCAGGGTGCACACAGCCTGTGGATTCAGGGGTTACATGAACACGTGCTTGGGAACGGTCTGGAGGTGAAGCCATTCCCAAGTCCACACTGGGCCCTGCTGACAGATGAAAATGTGGGGAGGTGACTGGGGCCCAGGCAGTCCCTGGGGGTGGCCCGCGTGTGTGTGCCCTCCACCGGGAGGCCAACCCTTTAGAAGGTTATCTCCCTTGCACACTTCTTCCGACTTTCTCTCCTTTTTCTCATTTCTCATTTCCTTCCCTGTCCCCGCCCTCACAACCTGGCCTTTGCCAAGTCGGCTGGCCTGCCAGGGTTCTTGTTGAGCCCCTTTTTAATGCTGTGATAAAATGTGCTTATTACCCCACTTAGCAGAGGCCTGAGGGGTAATTTTGGTGACTCGGGGCAGACGGTAAATTAGTGGTAAGACAATGGAAATCCAACCCCCTCCGATCCAATCCCCCGAATTTTCGGCTCTCACCAAGACACCGCACTTCCCCTCCTCTGAGTTCCAGCCCCACCGCATTGCCGTTGTGGACTTTCATCTAGTAACGCATCTCAGTGATGATCCGATTATCCCTCAGCTCTGGTGCTCACTGCGCTGTGCCAGCCAGTGTCTTCACACTCAGCCTACGTGTGCCTAGTTCTGCATCAAATTAGGTGGACTTCTGAAACCTGAACAACTTAGCAACTGTGATGTATTGCTTTAGACACCGCGATCATACAGAGTAGTCGTGGGTGGCTTGTGGAGGCAGAGACAGCGTCTGTGAAATTGAGTTCTCTATTTCCCAGTTCTCACGTACCACAAATAAAACCTACAAAAATGATAATTTTTCAAACACTGAATCCTCTATCTCTGTGTAATGAGGCCTGTAGAGAGGAGGAGAAGAATTTGTGGGGGTTTTTTTTGCCTTTGGTGAAAATTCTCCAAGGAGTAATTTCATCTTTAAATGAAAAGTTTTGTATCAGGTGAGTGTATGGGCTCCAGGAATCACTGAAGCCTCGGGTTCAGACATGGGGAGACGCCTGAGTGCACACTCACACTCACTGCCCACACATATACCCACCATGTGCGGGCGAATCAGGCAAAAAAAATGTGGGACACCTAATTTTAATGTTACATTGTAATGAATTGTAAAGCAGCTTGGCAGTCAACCACACTCTTTAAATCCACTGGCCCTTAAATACTTCACTGTCCTGCATCTGACGATGCCTACTCTCCTCGAGGCCCGGCCGCTGTGGCAGTGCGGGCAGGGAGGGACCTTAGGAAGCTCAGGCCCAGCACCACGGGTCACTTTCCCAACGCTCCTTAAAATCCTACTTTCCCACAGTCTGCTATCTTTTAGGTCTCAACTCTAGCGCTCTCAGGTCATCCTTCATCTGCACTGTTCAATTCATTCATCCACAAAATTAAAAATGAATCCATAATGTTGAGCAAAAGTTTGCAGATGTAAAACACCACCCAAGATACTCCAAAAGCATTCCATATGAAACCTACGTAGCACTGATACATTGTGCCCGATTCCTTTACATTGAGAATCGATGTCAGTACCACCGCACGGTGACCCCACTGTGGGCTCACAAGAGAATATAGATTCCTACATGGGGTGGGTGCCTTCAGACAAATTATAAGGGAAAAGAAGTTACAAGCAGAGGGAAACTGCTACCAAGAACTGACAACCAGTTTTACGCCCCCCGCCCCCAATTTTTTTTTTAATCTCAAAACTGGGTGAGCAGTTCACAAGTTATTCAAGTGCACTGAATGTTCAAATTCTACGAAGTGGTTTGTTGTGGAGAAAAATCTCATAAACAGAAAAGAAGATAAAGCCTCATTACACTAGGAATCTTAGTCAAATTATTAATTTGTGTTTTAATAACATTTCCTTTTCCTGTGCCATTGTATTGTGGCTGGCATGCTATTAATAAAAATAAACTCCTATATTAAATTATTTTAATGATTCTATGAGCTTCCACTCCTGAAATCGTACCTGTGAACTATAGTTCAGAGTTAAATGTTTAAATTAACAAGAAACAAAACAAAACAAACAAACAAAAAACCTCTAATCCAACTGGCACCATTATATTTGCAAATATTTGTACCTAAACATTTCAAACCTTACTCTTCATTTATCTGCTAAGAGCTTTCTGCTAAAATTCAGCGTATTTTCTATCATTTCTATTAGGAGGGCAGGAGAATCTTTAAATTATGCCAGTATACCTGGAGTTATAAACTCCTTCTATAAGACTGCTTGCTTCCTAATGTTTCATTTTACATTTGTAACAGTATCCAGTTCTCCTCATTCTGCAAACAAATTAAGATAAAATAAACTCAAAAGTGTCTTATATAAAACAACTTCAAACTACAAATTTTCTAGGCAACATTCTAGTAAAAAGAATATCCGATAACGCAGAAAACATTGTATCCCGAGTACAAGCAGATCATAAGACCTTGTGAGCAACTGGCCCTTCGCCCACGTTGCATTTGCACTCAGAAATGTGGGAAAAAGCACTGAGCACAAGATCTGAGCATAACTGTCATTTGAAGTTGAGCTTAAGAGGGAATCTGTAGTAATTCACTGTGCTGCCTCAGCAACACAGCTGAGGGACCAGTCCCCTTTGACACTCTAATAGAATAAGAATAACAATGATCCCTCCTAATACAAATTAAAATGATATTTTTCTTAAACTATATGATAAAAAAACGGTCTATAAAACAACACCCCCATTAACAACTACCCAATCTTCCTTCCCCAAGTCAACTGCATGTTGTTGAGGGTTGGGCAGAATACAAGTAAGAAGATAACATGTTATTTAATATACTGTACTGTTTATTTAAGGTGTACTATTTTCAATGCTTTACATGCATTCTTATTTAATTCTTACAAGTAACTCAATAATGTGTGTTCTATTACTATCCCTATGTTACAGATGAGGAAACTGAGGTTTGAGGAGGTAAAGAGACACCTTCTCATGGTGGAGCCTATTTCAACACCAGTGCTCCAATTCTAAAGTGTATCTACCTTCTTGGGACACCACTGGCCTGAAAGGTCGCGTAACTAAAAGTTACAATCAGAGTACTTAATGGCTCTTCCTCTACTGTTCTAAAATTTTCTCTATTCTACTTCTAAACTCTCATCAGAAAATCCACAATTTTGAGGTGAGAAGGGAGGGGGGCGGGGGAATCAGCCAAGATGTACTCTTGTTTTATTCAACTACCTCATGGGCACTATACTTTGGATAAAAGAATCGTGGAAATTTACATTGACCACTGATATCCACTAACAATTAGCAACAGTGGATTTTCCAATTTTCCTGTGGTTTTCTTTTTGGAAGCACTTCCAGCTTTTTCCATTTCCAGTCGACTTTTATTTTTTAAATACCTGTCATTTCTCCAGGAGTTCTAAATCCTTAAGCTCTCACAGTGTTAAATTTGGAGGTGGGGGAAAAACGATTCCCTCCTTCATTAATTTATCTTGGGCAAAATCATCAGGGAAGCCTTTCTCAAAGCATTTTGAAATATAATTTGCATTTCTGGTTCCTACAATGGCCAAGTTTTCTATATTTCAAGGCACTTAACTGAGAGCTCAACCAAAGCAACTGTGAATTCCAGAAGCAGGGGCCGAGCTGCAGTGCTGGTGTGTTTGTCGAGGAATTCCAGTTACTCAGAATGCCGCTCTGCAGCCATACCCAAGGCCATTATTCCCGAGCCTATTCATACTGTTTTAACAGTTATAGAGTATCTGGAGTATTAGATGTATACTGCAAGTGAAGAAAAGCCCCATCATTGATTTGTTAATGTTTCATTCTTCTCTTTTTCTATTGGCATGTTCTTTACATGCCCTCAATAAATATTAAACACTCGAACAACTCACTATTAGGGTGGCAAGCAAACCTTTAGAATGTCGAAACAGTAGAGGGAAGAACAATGCACCTAATTGAAATGGCAGGGTAATTTGGAAAATAAAATTGAGTTGCTGCAAATTCCAAATTCCAGAATAAAAATGTTTATACTCGCTCAAATGCAGATTGATACCAGCTTTGAATAATTATTAGACTAAAAAATACTTGAACACCAACAATACATTTGATATGCACAGAATAAGCACAGTCTATGTGTCTCTATTATTTTGGGGCAAGGAAATGCAAGACACAATGAGTCTGATATTTTTCTTGGTGATTTTGTTATTGAACAGAGCTGATAAAAATCCCACAATAGGCCAAGCCACCAAATACACAACCAGTGTTAAAATTTCCATGGACAATATTCTTCAGAAAATGTATAACACATTAATAGACAGAGAAGCATGCTGAAAGAAATGAAGGGGTTAAATGATCCTGCTACCAGTATCTTTCTTTCCCCCTCAAAGAAATGAATTTATCACCAAGATCAATTCAAAATGTAAAATTCCTAATTCTCCTTGGCAGACACTAGAGCCAAAACAACTATGACAATTACAATAAAAATGGAAAAATGCACTTGCATCTGGAATTGTGAAGCACAAACACATAATGATATTTATCCGCACACTGAGGGTAACCTTATTATCTACTTAGGTCTATGCCAATTTGGGCAGTGAGGCCACCCATATCTGGCAAAGATAAATTCCATATGCTCTGCAGAATTATAGCATATTGCCTATAAATATTGCAAACAATAGACTGTAAATAAATCATACATTTATCTGAACTGCTCAAGAGCGAAGGGCAGGGTGGCTACTCATGAGATGAGTCTCCTACGAACGAACAATTTCAAATAAAAGTAACCTTTAGTGGTGAGTTAGTTATCACGAAGTTCTCAAACTAACATAGTCTTAAGTAGGGGGGTTTAAAACAACTCCAGATCTGGTGGGAACTTTCAAGTAAATGTTGCAACTGAACCCAACGTGCCCCATGTAATGTTGCTGCTGAAACGTCTGTTCTGATTGTAGCACCTTACCTATTGGCTGCGATGTTTAATCCTCTCTACACTACTGGTTTTTATGATCAATGAAATAACTAGATTTAAAATGTCGTGTAGGAGCTTTTGTCCCATGAAACACATAGGGTTGTTGTTTTTTTCCCCTTCAGTGTAAAAAAACTTTAACATTGCAGTGAATAGAAAGGAGGACTACCTTTAAAAAAAACAAAAACAAAAAAAGCCCACCTGTACTCGTCTGCTTGGACTTTACATTGTAAAAAGTGTTAGTCTCTCCCCCCAGAATATCCCCCTTTTGAAGCCCTACAGACACAAATTATTTCCATTTCTTGCAAATAGTCTAAGTATGCCTTTATAACCTCAGACATTGTACACCATTTAGCTGGAAATTAAGTTTTCAAATCACTAAGGAATAGTCTCTGAATAACAGAAAACACTATAGGTCACAGTTAATTATAGTTTGTCTATCAAATTAAGGTTCGAGAACACATCCAAATAGTTATAGAGACATTAAGAGGAGTTTTACTGTCGAAGAAATTCTTATTCATTCAGCTTCTAATATTTTTAAAAGAAGAGAGATAAATAAGCCTTTTACAAGTTGGGATGGGATAAGAAAACTCTAGTTTACATCAAATTGTTCCCTTCATTGTCCTTTGATGACTATGTTGATTTCATTGTAAACTTCATTTTCTAGAGTTTCATAATAGTCATAAACACACTTCACTTTAAAGAGTTTCTATGGGACACAATGTGAATGCAAATGCAGAATAAAATGGAAATCATGGAGGTCTGGGACCAAATATGGACTATCAGTTAAGAATACAGTCACTGAAAACAAACACTTAGGCCTGAAGAGGAAGAACAGAAAGGGGCTGATATGAATCTTTATATCAAGTGTTCACAGCCCTGGGGAGGGCAAACAAGAACAACAACGTTCGGTTTTTCACCTAAATGTCAAGCACAGGTTGGGAATATTTGATGACTTTGGTCTCCATTCATTCCCATTCTAAAGTGAGCAACATTTTTCATCTTCACAGGAAAAGAAACCCACATGTGGGTAATAACCCACAAGGTACTCAAACAGGGAAATGAGACCTAGCAAAGTAGTTCAAGATCAGATGGCAGGCACAGGAGGCTTAGCAAACAGTGGGGAAGAAGTGATCAGAAAAAGAAAGAGCTGTAGTGCTGCCTTGCTAAATAGTAA
This sequence comes from Tadarida brasiliensis, assembly GCA_030848825.1. NCBI lineage: Eukaryota > Metazoa > Chordata > Mammalia > Chiroptera > Molossidae > Tadarida > Tadarida brasiliensis. The sequence goes on from CM061270.1 coordinate 32,450,753, forward strand.
CCAACAACCCAGATATTTTAACAAATGAATAATAAATGTGCTATCATTTTACGTTGCGAAGAATAAGTAAAAGATCTACAGAAATGGGAATTCACCAGCAACAAAAATTAATTCCAAGTTAGCTTATATCGTCAGGGAATAATTCTAGTATCACTCAAAATGTTATTTATTTACCAACTACTATTGTCAAAATAATGTATGTTTCAATCCATTGTAAAATTTAAAACTTTGTATTGTGTCCAAATGAAAAAAAGTAGCAAAACTATAAAATGTTGCTTAAACTTGTTAAACTCATAAAAAGTCGTGGTGGTTTTAAAGTATTACTTAGTAAACTTATTAGTAATAACAGTACTTCCTTTCTGTGAAAAAATATAATTTCATTTAAGTTTTTAAAATAACCATAATATTTCCTACTCCAGGTTCTTTACTTCATGATTATAAATCCTATTAATTATAAATAGAGTCATGAAAAGTATCAAGGGAAGAATCAATTGTAGAAGTGTATTTTTGAGGGTTAATGTAAAATTTATTTTCACAACTTATTTTTTACCCTCCATCCATTTATAGTAGTGCAAATGTCATGGAAAAGCCATAGCAGGCTTATTGCATATCTTGAAGACAGTTAATGACTTAGTTCTGGTCATAATTTGTCTTTAACTGTATATACTCATGATACCAATAAACAACAGGTATATAATTCAATAAATGTAGAAATAAGCTTATTTCGCCAGAGAATAATGCTTTATGGTATATTTTAGGAATCCTGAACCAAGAAGTAGAAAAATATAAAATAATTCCAAAAGATTTGCACTGCGGTGTTTTCCTTTTACAAGAACATATTTCCTAGATTAAGAAATGCTTTTTGGAAAGAGTGTTCTGAGGGAGTCTAGTAAAGTGTTGCCAATTGCTTTAATTCTGCACACATGAATGCATTAAACTGATTGAAATTGGATTCTAGTGACAAATATTAAAATGGATACATTCTTGTTTATTTCACATGGTATCCTTTATACCGTTTATTAAAATGTCAAATTTGTAAGTGTGGAAATCCAGCAATTGCCCAATGCAGGTATACTTCTAGGAGAGGTTGTTTAAGACTCCCAAAAGCTTTCCCAAATTTCTATAATCCTGAAATCACGGCACGTTAAATTAAGGATAGAGTGAAGTCCCTTTATCTGTTACACTACACACATATACTCCCCTGCTTGAATTTTTCAAATCTGATTTTATACACACAATGTTCATTTATAAATATTAATAGTAAAATATCCAAACTTTTGCTGGATCCCAAAAGTCAAATTTTGGAATTATTATTAAAATTCAAATAGGGAGGCTAGATTTTACGACTTACGCCTAACTTTTGAAACAGGTATTTTCCTGACATTTCCTGATGAGCAAGAACACCAAGCCCTACATGATTTACAACAGTGTTGTTTCACTTGGGATTCTGAAAACCTTTCCGTCTAACATCTGCACAACTGTCAGCTACGCTGTCACATGTCTTCTATTTTTATTTCTTTATTTGTAAAATAATACTTTCCCCTACTTTGGATGTAATTTTTAAATATTAATTTTTTGCACTCAGGAGAAATGGCAAAAAAATTTTTTTGTTTCATAACATAAATTCGAGTACTACTTTCATACAAATATGACAGATATAATCCAAAAAAGACCACATAAAATGCTACAGTTGCAAACATTTAAGACTGTGTAACAAAAATGACTGAGCATGGTATCAGTTTACTATCTCCCTGACAGTGGAGTCAAATAATGTTGAATTATAGACCTTCTTACAGGAAGTCTTACTTCGTGCCCATTTTTGATCATCTCCCTGCTAGGCCCTATAAGAATTTGGCTAAATGCCAACTTTCCTTTAAACGTTTCTGTATACATACTTGGGTTCTGTTTGATGATTAAATGATCATTTATTAAAACTTGCGCATTCCACATTTGTTTGACAGGTTTACTTTTCAGAAGAAAATATTGCTATTGCAATGGAAAGCATAACATTACCAATATGAAAATACTTCATTTGAATTCATGTTGACAGTATTTTCATTTATGACAAGTGTCTTAATATGACTTGTTACGCATTCTTCACAGTTTCTCCAACCCCACCTGTGAGGGAAGGTAACCTAGTTTTATAACACTAGGCCCCATGTAATACTTTAGCCTATCTGCCTGGCCTTACTAAACCTAAGTTTCTACTATGGGACCACAAATAGTCTTTGTTTTTAAGAGTATGGAGTTTTACTGCATAACTTCCCCCCCGTCATCCAGCAACAGCTGTGTTTTAAATCTTTGGGACTATGACAAAAATTTTAACATTTAAACATACGGGTGTTTGAAAACATAATGATTTAAAATTCGTTTCTTTTCAAAGTTGGACAATTATAGCATATTTCAGTTACTTTTTCGAAAGCAGGACCCATATTTTAATCCACTTTTTCTTCCTTCTCCTTCTCTTCTTCCTCTACTATGTAAGCTTCTTCGTGTTTTCTAATAAAAGTCTCTAAGTTAGGACTGATAGCAATAGTACACACAACCACTCTATATATTTCCAAATAGTGAGCAATGGAGTCATTCTGGTGAGAGAAGGATTGCTATTTGAGTGACCTATTGCCACAGAGCTAGTTAAATCGCGGAACAATAGTTACTGTTATGGGGCTTTACTTTGTACAAAGTAGCATTAGTATCATTGCTTTCCATTAACCATGGAACTTGCACTGGTGGGGGGGGGGGGGGCTCTGAAAAGGGAGTAGTAACTTTTTTTGTATTAGCATTTAGAGTTGGAGACATTTAACAATGTAATTGACCTCAACCTATTGGTATATACTTTAATTTTTTCTAAAATGTTTTTCAAGAGCCCCTATTAAGAATCAATACATCCCTACTCTGAAATTCACACATAAATACACACTAAAAGACAATCAGAAAGTAATAATAAAAACACGCCTAGTAAACAACTAACTTTTAATTCAAAGGATTCTAAGCAATACGGGGCCTAGAATGAACATCCCAATTAGCCAGTGTAGTGACAAGCAGTCAACACCTTATTATTTAATCATTAAAGAGAATCTTGCCATAATTTCCCTTTGACATATTTCAAAAAAGAAATTAAGAGTGCACCACATGACCCACAACAACAATCAAAAGGAAAGGTAGATAATTCTAAAACCCCATTGCTTGCAAGGCCTGTGGACGGGAGAGGTTCCAGGATTAAGGCATTAAGTGGAACCCTATGAAGTATTTACAATTTAAATAAGATGTATCCATGTGTAAGCATTTAGAAGCAAACTACCTACAATGGAACCATTTTCCTGTTTCCTGATGTTTGTGTCCAGCTTTCTTATTGGATGAAAATAAACTGCCTGCATTTCTAGTATTAGCAAATATTTCATGGCCTTATCCATTCTCCCCCCTGCCCCCCAACAGCAGATCCAGTTCATCAAGGGCATTAGGCTGTCCCTTGCCCTTCCATCCCCATCCCTGACCATAAGCACCTCTCCAAAAGACAAAGCTTAAATCTCCTTTAGATGTATCTTCATCCCATTTTGTAGGGAGGGAGTTTTTTCAGTCAAGTACAAGTTCAGTTTTAAGAATCTTTACTTTAAACTATGCTTGGGAAGCAACATTTCGTCTTTTAAAGTAAAACAACCGCCACCAGGGTTCCCTGGCACACTTGGGAAGCAAAGCTAACTGGCCCAGGCTGCCCTGGATATCTAAGGCCTGGATGGCTGGCCTCTCCAGCCTGGGCCTCACCGCCCCGGCACCCCCCCCCCCCCCCCCCATCCCCTGGGAGCTCACCAGCATTTGGCATTTAACCTGCCTGGCGAGCGTGGCTTTCTGGTTCCATCTCTGAGAGCCACATTTTCCCTAGATGTCAGGGACAAATCTGGATTAACATGCAACAGGGCGCTCAGTGCAGCCCGGCAGCCCTCACCCAAGAGCTGTTAAATGCAGATTCAGCTGAGGATCCCCCGAGAGCTGCTGCTGAATAAAAATTGTAATCTAAAGGGACCATTTCTTTGCTTGTGGTAGAACCCGGACTGGCTCCGAAGCACAGGCCCAGCTAGTCCCGGTTCGCTAGGAGCCGGCATGGCCACCGCGGAGGCGGCCTTAGGGGCCCGGAGACCTTTAGCTCCCCTGCTCCGTCTTGGAGTGGAAAATGCTTAGATTCAAGGAGGGGCGAGCAATAGACCGCCCTGGGAAGGCTTCATTCGACGGCTCCTTCTTAGAGTGCAACCTGGCATCTGTCCGCTGGACAGCCAGGCTCTTCCCCTCCTAACCCCTCTGGGTGGCCCCAAGTCCACTCTGGACCCCAAACACACGCCCCTCCTCCCCTCGGACCTCCGTCTTTCTCCACTCCCAACCAGGCTCAACCTTCGCCTCGACGCCTGGCACCCAGGTCACCTTCTACACCCACTCCCCGGTCGCAGCCGGGCTCTCATCCTACACCGAGGCCGGGAAACCCTCAGGACCCTAGTCCTCGGGCATCGGGAGCGTCTGTGCCCAGGCCGCGAACGTGACCGTCGGGAGAGGGCGCCCGGGAGGGTCTGGGAGCGGGAATGAGGGGGGAAGACAGGACTGGGGGGCGGGATCACAATTTCTACAGGCGTCTTAATCTGATAAAATAAAAATAAAAATTTTAAAACCAACAACGCTACAAGGCCAAGTGGATTTCCACAGATTTAGCCTTCTGGGAAACCAGCTGATATCAAAGTCGTCGATCCCAGGTCCCTGCGCGAGTGGCAGCCTTCACGCCCTCCAAGGAAAAAAGTAAAATAAAATAAACCACGCTGCCAGCAGACCCTAGAGACAGAGGGGTTAATGAGCTAACGAGGCCCAGCGCTCGCACCACACCTGAAGCATCTAGTCCCGGAGCGCACCCTCTGCCGGGACTCAAACAGGCTGGGCCGCATTCGCAGACAGGTGGCGAGGCACTCCTTCCTGGGCCTCGCCCCAAGGGCGCCGCATTAGGGGTCCAGCGCCCCCAGGGACCGGCGATCAAGCTCCTGTCGGGAAAACTGGCGCCCACCTGGCGGCCCTAGTGCCTGGTCTCTTGCTCCCCACCTCCCAGAGCAGGGGACACTCCTCTTCCGAGGCACAGTTCCTCGTGCGCCCCGCGCCCTGCGCTCCCCGCTTCAAAGGGAGCTCAGGCACACTCGCTCCTGGCTCCCAGGAAGAGGTCAATTAGAAAGAACAAACTTGGGTTTGCTGCCCTCGGACCTGCTGAGACCGAGGTGAGCAGGAGGGGTCTCGCGAGCGCGCCCACGCGCACAGGCCAACAGCGCCACCAGCTCAGCCACAGCTGTGAAGCCCCCTCATAAGTGGCGGGGGTGGGAGGCACGCTTCTTATTTTATAGGTGGGAGAGGAGAATAAAATGTGTATTTTTTACCCAGTAGAAGTGCCTACCAATCTGCATATCTCAAGTTAAGGTAATTGGGCAACAAAAGTTTACCGAGGAGTAGGGGTAAGAACTTAATGATGGCATATCAATTTTGTAGCCCCCCAAACTACCCCATAACTTCGGTCCTTTGTCTTTGACTTTAATAAAATAATGCTTCGTTGAGAAAATGGGGTATAAATCTTCATTTTGGAGGCAATTAAAGTGTTGATTTCATTCATGCCCCTAAGCGATTCTTGTAATTTGCTCAAATAGCTTTATGTACCCAGCACTACGAAGCTTTTAGAATCCCATTTTCTAGTTAGGCTTGTTGGATTACAATTTTTATTCAACAGCAGCTACCCGAGAGTTCCTCAGCGGAATCTGCATTTAAGAGCTCGGGGCGAGGGCTGGTGGGCTGAGGCAGGCGGGAGGCCGTCAGCCGGCCGGCTCGGGGAGAGGCCCGGCCCGGCAGCCGCCTGCCGGTTTCCCACCTCGGCAGGGCCGCGCCAGGATTGCGCAGGCGGCCTGTTCGGTGCACCCGTCTACACTGCGGAAAGTTTGCAACTTGCCAAATACTAGCAAGGAGCCGACGCGTTGGCGCTCTTAAAGCCCAGCTCTGCCTGCCCTCCACTCCTCCTGGGGAAAGGAGGATTCAGCCTCTGTCGCGGGAGTCCCCCAGAGAAATCAAAGCTGGGAATTCATTTTAAGGGTGTGACGTTGAGAGAAGAAAACTTTAAGTTGACACCAAGGCCGAGGAGTAGGGCACTCGGGAAAGGACTCCGCAAGATAGCCGCTGGTCAACAGTGATCATGGCAGAGCTTGCGAGGAAAGCTGCATGACTGGCGGTCCTTGGGCTTAACAAAGGCAGGCTGATCTCTCCCCTAAGACGGGACTCACGTGCCAAGTCAGAAAGAGAAACAACTCTGGGCCTTCGCTTATATAGGGAGAGACGGAGGAGGCCCACAACTCAAATCTCCAGACGCGTTGCAACAATTCGCAACGGAGAGCTGTCGTGAGCCCTGTTTTATCCCACCCACTCCTCACGTTTTCACTTTCATGCTATTTTTGCAACTCCTTTGGACCAATCCAGAGACACAGCGACTGGACAGAGAGAGGCACTGGGAGCAAACAGTCGTGTTGGGGCGAGAGAGGGAGAGAAATCCCCCCACCCACCCCCAGCAAGTCCAAATAGAAGTCGTCCCCACTTAGCAATGCAGCCGGAGAAGGGCGTGGAGGGCAGGAGAGGAGGGGGCGAAGCAAGCTAAAGCCGATAGTTGAGAGTCCAGGTGGCGCGAGGTCCCCCACCCGCCACACCGAGGGAGTCGTCAAGGTGCCCTGATGCTGACACTTCCAAAAGCTGCCAACCCAGAGGGCCCAGAGCACGTACCAGCTGGAGGATGAGTAGAAAGGAGGAGGAGAAAAGTCCATATTTATCAGTTTTTACGCCCGCGGCCTGGTCTTATTTTGTCTATGAAGTACAATAAAATGGGCGAGCTCGCAGTGAGCACTGCACAAAGCAATGTTCAGTGAGGTCTGGAAGCGGTCGGCCGAGGAAAACTGACAAGACAGGCTAATGAACCGTACAGACAGGGAGAAAACAGCCAGCATTTGGTAGATTTCAAACCCTCGCTGTCTTTCTCAGACCACCTATCTTGGGTTTATTCCTAATAAAATAAGAAATAAGCAGACCCTACTCTTTTCTTTTCTTCAAGATAGAAGGGAGGGAAGGGGGATGCTCCAGAACAAAGCCCCACAATCAGAGACGGTCAGTGGCAGTTAACACTGCCATTATTATAGAGGGTAAATAAAATAAAGACAAAAATTAAAAGCGACAAGAAACAGGTCAAGTTTGCAGGCAAAGCTTTTACAAGCTCATCTCTCCAGGTCGAATCCCAGAGCCAGCCTTAATGAAGCAATAATAGCCACATTATTCAAAAATTTTCATTTTGATGGAAATGTATCTAAAAGGGACTTAATCATATGCAAATAATAAAAGGAAGTGGTAGTGACCCAGCAAGCAATATGCATACAGATTTTTTTTTTTTTCAGGGATGTTGAAATTGAAAAGCACATACCTGGTCGGTTAGATTTGCTGATCTTGTTATATCTTCACTGTCTGATTTTGATCCTCCTTCTCTATCGTCTATCACCAAATCGATAGGCATTTTCCCTTTCAAACAGCTAATATACCGGTGGCAGAAATTGTCACATAATTCGTGTACCTACATTATGACAGAAATAAAAAAATGGAAATATAATCAGGAGTGCATAAATGACATTGACAAGTGCAATCCACCCCCCTTGTGAGATCCAAACTTCCAAATAGGGGAAACACAGGGCAATTGTCCTCCAGAGATCCCCAGACGCATCCAGAATTAGGAATAACTTTCTTTTCTTGCAAAATAGAGATATCCCAGAAAATTGACAGTGACAAGATGATTCACAGGCTACAACATATTCAACACCCGTGTTAAATTCATCTGTTTCCAGGGCTGTGGCCATTAGAGAGGTGACCTGCGTGGGTGACATTTAAGGTAAACTATTTAATTTCATCCAGTTACTTTATCATAGGTCTTTTTCCAATATGTCTTAGGAAAATGCATACATATAATGCATATAAAATTTGATATACATTATATATATATTCAAAAGGCCAGTACTGTGGTGGCATAGGACATATGCCTGACAACCCAAGTCCCCATAATATGTGTAATTAGGGTTTCTAGCCATAAGAAGCATATTTTAGGATACGTCCTTTAAAAAAATAAAAGGCAATCAAATGGCCAATAATCAATATATGAAATAAAACCTACAGCCACAAAAATGTATCAAATTGATTTTTTAAATAAAAAGGAAAAAGATTGCTTCAAAATATTTAGGTGTAAGTGGAGTGGTCTCTTACAGGCCCCAGTCATCACTGACAAGCAAAAATTCACTAGAAACCCCAGTGTGTTTGCAATTTGATGTTAGTTTGAATTACAATGCATTAAGTTTTTATTGCTGAGATTTATAGAACAGCTAGCAAAATTGTGTTATCCCACACCCTTTCTTGAGTGGAAGGTGAGATGTGTGCAGGATTTGCAGATTCCAGAAATTGACACAACTATCAACTCTGCTTTGTCTCTGCAAAACATTTAATGTGTCTCTCCCACCACCTCCTCCAGACTCCCTGTCCGCTGCTCCTCCTCCCCCCACCCTCGGCCTCTCCTCTGTGTCTGACCTGCCGCTGCTCTCAGACTGTTCCACAAACTCACTAAAACTAAACAAAACTTCCCCCCTCTCAAAGGTAGCAAAGAAGAAGAGGAAGAGAAGAGACCACAAAGGTATATAACCTGTGAAGCAACTCACAAAAGCATTCTAAACATCAAGGGGGATGCACAGAATTGCAACTATTTATACAAAGCCAGCAAGGTATTAAGAATGAATACAAGGCTAGGGCGTTTGTGATCCTGGTTTTAGTGGCTGAAATTGTAATTAAACTGCAAAGAGAAATGGACGCTAAGATTGGCCTTGACACTAATTACCAGAAAGAAAGACATTTATGCAAATGTTTCAGAAGCCTGAACTTCAGCCATTCTGAACCCTCCCCCATCCTGTGTGTTGGGGGTGAGGGGGCAAAAGGAAAAGAGGCTAGAGAAATTACCTTCTCTAATTCCAACAGATGAAACCTTAATACTTGTATGGCTTGAATCATCTGCAAAGACACAAAAAGAATGAGCACCCCATTCCTAGTTTGCAGAAAATTGGCTGTCACAGCTCTAGCATCTCCAGCTCCCCCCTCCCCCCAGTAAATAGAGTTATTTTGATTTATGGCAATAACACTAAAACTTAATAGCGACCGGGTACCATCTAGAGGTTTATATTTCTTAAGGAGAAAAAAAATAGCTAAAACAACAACAAAGCATCTAAGTGGGGATCATAAACACTCTCCTCCCCCACGGCTCTCTCCCCTTTCTCAGCCCCACTGCCCCCACCCCACCCCCAAAGGGCCACATCCCTGGACGTTTCCTTGGAAGGTGTGCACAGAAAATAGTCCCCAAACTGTGGCTTTTAGCACTGCAAACTTTCTGATGCCTTCTGCACACCTCTCAGGCAAACTGGTGGTTAGGGGCTCTTGCCCGGTCGCTGCCCTCGTGACGCGACTTGGAGGGCTGGGAAGTCCGCAAAGTTTAAGCACACACGCTGACAGGCCCGGAGATAAATCCCCGCGCTGATTAGAGCTGCGCTGCCCGGCTGTCATAAAAAACAAAAGCTCGCGTTTCTCTGCGCTGCTCGCCCGGCCCCTCTCCAGAAAAATTTATTTCCCGGGGATCTTGTCCCGGACCACTTGTCCGTGGACGGAAACATTTGCAGCCGACCTTCAGCGGCGGGAAGACCCGTCTAGAAACCTCAGGGCTCTCCAAGCAAAGCTGGGGGGGCTGGGGGGAGGGGAGCTGGGGGAGGGGAGGAAGGGGTCAGCTCTTACCAAGTTATCCAGTTCTGGATTAGAAGAAAATAGAGGTTTTTCTGCGCGGATCTAAATACAAGTGAGAAGGGGTGGGGGGGTGGGGGGAGAGAGAAAGAAACATTTGAAATCTGGTCGCCTTCCTAGCTTCTTGCCTCATTACACTGTCGGGGCCAGGATGTAACCTCCTGGAGGGACTCGGTGACACCGAGTTCGTCCCGCGCAGAAACACTTCAACGTGAATCAAATAAGCCGAAAACAAGCCCAGAGCTCAGGGTGACTTCCACCAGCAGCTCGGCTCCTAGAAGAGGCTGCTGGGCTCGCCAAGTCCAAGGCAGCTCCAGCGCGTGGTGTTTGTGATTTTATTTCATAAAGGGAGCTTTTTGCATTAGGTTATGGAGCTTGAGTTGGGATAGATATGGGCGATTTTGAGTCCCCCGCAGACACTGATATAGGAGGAAAATCTCAGGGTAGCTGTAACAGGCATGGCTTAGAGTGGACTAGTTGCTAGTTACTCTTGCAAATATGCTGGGTGCGGGGAGGGAGGTCCCTTTTTTCCCTTTACTTTTTAAACATTTATTTTGCTGACCTGTTTGGCGAACACGGCTATATCTTCATTGAATGACTCTGACGAGCAGACGTCCCCGCCCGCCACCCCCGGCTCGCGGGGGGTACAAGTAGCTAATTCACATTTCTCAAAAATCAGTGCTAAGAGAGGGAAGAGGGGGTGTCTGCAAGAAAATACAACAGTCACAAACAACACAATGGTTAGTCCCGAGTCAGGGAGAAAAAGGCGCCCAAGAAAAGCAGCCGGAGGAGCTGGAGGCAGGGACCCCCTCCCTGATTTTGTCATCTACTTTTTCCTCCCCCTACCCCCCACCCAGGTGACTGCTCGCCTCCCCTTCCTCCTAGGGCCCCGAAGTTGGAGGCCCTAAGCCACCGACCGTATCTGAGGATCAGTTCAGCTTATCTGGCCGGAGAAATTGGTAACATTTGCTAAGAATAAAACCCAAGCAGTTCCAGCAGCCATTTTGAATTAAGTTTCCCACCCGACAAGCCCTCGTCCCTCTGCTGCACATCAGGACCTGGAGGAGGAGAAAGGCGCTGGGCGTAGGGGCTGGGAGAGCTCATTCAAGTGGGCTCCTCCAAGGCAGCCTCGCGAAGCCCAGGCTGGAGATCTCGGTGGCAGGCGCTCAGCTAACTTGGGGAAAGGACCTCTGAGGCTGCGGGACCGGCTGTCAGGGGGCTGCACCTACCGATCCCACCCCATGGCCCTCAAAGAGCAAGGAGGCGCCTTCTTGGCTCCCTGCACATTGTTCCTCCCTTCGCCGATGACCCTCACCACCCCCAAAAGAAAGTTCCTTCCAATGGTCCTGCGGGAAAGCCTGAAAGCCTTTCATTTTGTCTCTGCGGAATGGTAAGGCAGCTAGTACTGCGAGGGGCCTAGATGTCGCTTATCTCAGCCCATAAAAGAAGGGGGGAAAAAGCTTCTTCTAATGCCCAAGGAGGTGTCTCAAGTCTTTTATTAGCTCTCACAGCCCAGCTGGGAATTTAACAGTTTGGGGTCCTTTTCAAAGCTTCCCCAAATGTTCTGTCCCAGAGCCTAAACCATTTGCAGTTAAAGCTGCGGAGAGAACGCTGGGATTTAAACAAGCCCATCGCACAAGGGACCAGAAAAATAAAGCAGAAAGGGTGTGCAGCTGGGGAGGGTCAGTGTTGCATGATTTTTTTCAAAAGAAGAAATAAAAGTTGCTACAAAGTTAAAAGAGGTCCCCAAATTCATCAGCACACAGTAGGCACAAGGGACTTTCAGAGGATTTTACCAATCCAGTGTCTGATGGAATGGCCGGCAGAACACGGTGTGAACCGCAGTCAGAAAACAACACGGCCCATAGCACCCTGCATCTACTTCTAAATTCTGCAGGTTTCGCCTTTGATCACAAAATTCTAAAACGACCAGAAGTTTCTTTATGTCTGTTACAGTTCAGATCGAGCTCCTCTCCTTCATTACAGTGGTCAAACTTTCTAAATGCAAAGCTTGTTCCCCCTGCCTGACCTGCAACTGTCCTGCCTTGATTTTATTGTGCCGTGGCAGAGCCAGCATACGGTTGCAGAGCCAGCATACGGTTGCTGAGTAAATTTAGCAAGTCAGAACAATCAGTGGCTTAAAAGATTTTCCCTTAAACTAAAAGTTTCGTTCCAACACAAAGGCGCCTACAGTTAGAAACCCCCAACGCTTTCCCACAGCAGTGCAGCGAGCCAGGACACCAACCCGCTGAGAGAGCAAGAGGGACCTTGGGCAACTTCTCCTGCACCGCGACCCTTTCGCCGGCTCGGCCTCGGCGGAGCCGGACCGTGGGCAGTCGCGGAGCTTGCATGGAAAGGGGGGCGACGGGGATGGCAGGCAGCCTCCCCCAATTCTCCATGCAATGCGAATGACAAGCCACCAAGTAATGTACCTCTAGTCCAGAGAGCTCTGGCTTTCCCTTTACCAAGGGCAAAGGGAAACAGGGAAAGCACCGCGCCTCAGCTATTTAACCTGCTGCCCATTGTACCTACCCATAAATGGCATCTTTATCTCTCTTTAAAGCGTCATTGACGGAGGAACCCATGCTGGGGGCCATGGCGTTGGTGTGAGCTGTGTGCGGGTACTGATGCGAGTGCAGAGGAGGCCCGTGGTTCAGGTGGTGGACCGGCTGCATGGATCTGGCCGCATGCGGGTCCCCATACATCGTGGAGGGGATGCCTACTCCATCCATGCCCCCGTAATGGGGTAGATCGTCGTACTGCATGACAAACAGGAGAGAAACAAGGTTCAGAAGGCCAGGCGGGCAAATGGGGGACCGGCAGGGCACGGATCTTATATAATGTCAGTCCAGCTGGATCCTTCAACCTCCAATTCGGTGGCCTTGCATCTTTAAAGTTGAGTTGTTTTTATTAAAAAATAAATTTTAAAGTAAAAATTCTAGGATTCTCGGTGAGACCCGCCTAGGATGAATGGTCTTGCCCTAACTTGTGTCCCTATCAACTAGTTCAGAAATTCAGAATCCTTTAGTAGGAAAGGAAGGAAAGAAAGGGAGGCATTCTCCCGGAGGGTGGAAGGTAAAACGTGCATGTCTCTATAGGAGGAAATTCAAAATCACAATAAAACGTGCCAGGACAGTGCAGCAAACCCGCCTAGTTTCACAGCCCCTTCTCATCTGGGGGAATTTAAAAAAAAGTTACGATGGGAACAGCTACTCCAAACACGTGAATCCAGACAGGCTTCTTATTTTATTTCCCTGCCAGCAAGAGGTTAGGCAGTCTTGCAAGACACTGCATTTCCTTTGCTTTCCAAGACAAACTCTGCTAAATTATACAAAACTCACTGGCCCCCTTATAAGTGAAACTCAGAGAAGGGTAGCTTTTCTTGTACATTACTGCTGAATTTAGAATTGGGCAATTTCCACCCCCCCAATGGTAAAGAAAATCTGTAGTTGGAACAGTTAGTTATTCTATTTTCTCTACTCTTAAGAACTTGCTCCCCAGACTGGAAGTCAATGAGGCAAATGTTACTCATCAGGCTTAAAGCAAATTCAATAACAAATGCACATACAATCCCCTATCTTCCTCCTCTGGAAAAACTACTTTCATATTGATTGTCATTATTTTTGTGTGCAAACTTTAGCTATTTAGATTTTTCTCATTGGTTCATTCCAGGCAAGTTTTTCCCCCTCAAGATTTGAAGGCGTTGAGAGTGAAATGATTTTCAAAGAAAAGAGGAATTGCCACTTTCATCTCCTTAGAGCCTGAGGTGTGAAAAGAGTTTGGAAGAACGCTGACATTTGCCTGAACCAAAGGAGAAAAAAAAAAAAAAAAGTGTCAGCCCAGTAACTTTCTTTTGCAAACAGGGCTTTGAGGGCCAGGACACAAATTATGCAAGGAAGGCTTTTGGTAGACCCCCCCTTTCTTTTAAGAAAGTATCTCAGTCGGGTTGTCATTGTCTCACTTTACTCTCACTACATTTCCATTCAAATAGGAATATTGGGGAAATTAGTATTGCATTTTAAAAGTGAGTAGCTAGTAGTGCTTAGTATCCAATTAGTGCAGGGCTTGTCTAAGATAAACTTTCTAAGTATTACCTTGCACAAAAATCCAAGCACATTAAAATTACTTTTAAAAGATGAATGTTTCCCGACCCCAAGAAAACGTACTATGACAAAGTTATTTGCTTTAAAAAGCTAAATACTTCTAATGATATTAAAGATGAACATAATCAATAACATAGCAGAAGTTTCTAGCAGTTCATTTTAGTTTAAAAATAGCTCTAAACTTTTGCTCTCTGAACACTCACATTATAGCAGTAGGTATCTAGCCTTTTTTGTTTTTGTTATTTATTTTTTAACCAGATGATTGCCCCAGCTTGTATTTTTATTTATATAGCTGCTGGTTAGGATTCTACAGAAAACTTGATTACTCGAATTAACATGTAACATACATAAGCCCACAAACGCATTGAATAAATACTCTTGCTTTAGGCCACGGCTTTAGGAGCCTCATTCAAAAAGACATAGGAAAAAAAGGAAACTTTTTAGCAGTGTCTTTCAGCCATGTTTCAATTTAATCTCACATTTGAGTTCCACAATTGTTTTTTAAAATACGTACCCTTTGCGCCATCGGCCTCCCTGGCTCCCTTCCTACTTCAACTTCTAATATATCCTCTTTAAGGCCAGTGTGAAAGGAAACAAATACGCAAACTCCCCCGGAAAAAAATTTTAAAAAGCAGGACGAAAAATCCCTTAACGTCTCCAGCAACGTGAGCTACTAGTCCCAGATCTTCGGTCTACGGGACCTGAAGCAAAGCGCCGGAGTCACTGAGCATAAAAGCGCTCCGTTTCCAAGACAGCAGCGGGGGCAAAAAAAAAAAAAAAAAAAAAAAAAAAAAAAGGAAAAAAAAAAAAAAAAGGCAGATCTTCTCTCCCCAAAAAATCAGTTTGAAGGAAAAAAAAAAAAAAAAAAAAGCAAAAAAAAAAAAAGCGCCCTTCAGACCCAACTACCAAATCTCATGGCTTTCTGCCACTCCGGCTGTCAATCACAGGCGAGGTTGTCAACGTGGTGAATGAATGATCATCCGCTCTGTCTTCTTCTGGTCAGAACACCTCAAATGTTAATATTCAAATGCACAAAGCCCTAGCGCTCGCTTCCCTTGAATCAGTCCTAATTCCTAATCAGTTTCTCTCTTCTCTCGCTCGCTCGCTTTCTCTTTCTCTCTCTCTCTCCCTCTTTGCAACTGCTGCACTGGAGGGAGATTAGAGGAGGAGGGTTAAAAAAAATGTCTGTCTGAGTTTGTCTTAAAGGAGCCACAATCGATGCTGCCCGCTTGCAGTCCCCGTGCGTGTGTAAAGTGTGTGTTGCACAGGCGGAGAGGTGGATTCCGACCAGAATGCTAGAACCCGGAAGTAGTGGTGGCCATAACAGGTCGCGTCTTACACAATGCATTGGGCTGCAGCAAGTAGGCTCCTCGGCAGGGGTGGGTGCGCGAAGCGAGCTCTGGCCGCACTGGAGAGGCAGAGAGGCGCTCCATTAAATCGCACGCCCAGACACAAACACCCACACACCCAGGGCACACGCGCATAAACACGACCGGCAGATCTCGGCCGCCAGCTTTATTTTCCGTATTCTTTTCTCTCCCTCCCCCTCCAGACTCTCTCCCCAAAGCCGATGCTTGAAATAAATTGAGAATAAATGCGGGGCAGGCGGCAGCGGGAGTTATTTTGCACAGGGCTCCGCGCATAGACTTCATGACTTTCCTCGAAATTATTGGGGTCTGCCAGTATTTTTCAGAGCGGAAAGGGGTGATGCGCAAAGTACTGGATTCTCCGAACTAAAGACTCCCAAGTCGAAAAGTCAAAAGGGGAGCGGGGAGGAGGAGCAGGCGCAAGGCTGGGAAAGGCTCTGCTAGGGAGTCCGGAGAACGTGGGGTGGAGATAGCTGGGGCTTTCTGCAGATCCAGCTTAGAGTTTTGTGCTGTCAGAGGTAGACACCCGGTCCAAGAAGAGGAAATGCTTGCATTTTCTCACTTTGGAGGTCTGGACACCCCCACCTCCTAGCCCCAGAGACCCCCAGCCCCGGCGTCCTGCGCGAAGTGAGAGAGGAAGGGAGGGAACAATGAGCTGAGAACCTGGAATGTGCCCCCAGCGCCTGTTTACAAACACGAAGCTATTTACGATCGCCGGAAAGCGAAACCCGACGCGGGCTCGGAGCAGCCCAGATCTCGCGGGCGGAGCCGGGGCCGAGGCGCCGCGGGGAGGCTCTTTCTCCGATCCTCTCCGGACGAAGCGGCTGTGCGCCCAGGGCGCGGCGCGGCAGGGCCGGCGCGTTGGGCTTGGGCTACAGCCGCGCCGCCTTTGTCTTCGAGGCGCCGAAGGGCTCTGGCCGCTACGGTGCTCGGGCCTGAAGGAACCCAGCGCCCTCAGCTTTTCCCTGGCGACGCCCCGCGCTCTCCTCCCCAGCTCCTCCCCCCTTCGGCCCCCCACTCCGCTTTCCAGTCCCCAACCTGGCTCAGAGAAAACTCCCAGTGCCAAAGACATTCACATCAGAAGCCGAGGTATCAGACAAAAAGCTGCCCCTACCCACAACTCGGAGGCTCCATCCAGCCAGATTTTTACTTTCTCCTTTTAAATACCTATTCTCTGGCTTAAACAAAAAATTCCTTTTCTTTATTCTCCCACTCTAAGTTTGCCCTTTATTGTATTTGGTGGGGTTATTTTCGTTTTTATTTTTCAGCTCGCCCGACTCTGATTTGCCGAAATGGCTCAGCCTCAGCAGCTCGACCAGCGGGCTGGAAGGAAGCCTCACATTTTCAAGCAGGGCTCGCAGCTCGCTCGGCTCGGAGCAAGATCTTTCCCCCCTCCCTCCAGCTGAAACCTCGCAGAAAACTCCCCCTGCGGTCGACTGGAAAATGAGCTCACCCAAATCTCGGTAGGCAGCGGTGGAGGAGGGCTCGGCCAATCAGGAGGCGCTCCCGCCAAGAAGGCCCCGCATTGGCTGTGGGGAAAATCAATTATCAAATAATCGATCAGCAGGGAGCTTCGATCTGCTGGGAATGCAAACTGCCAGTCCGGATTCCCGCCCTGATGGTGTCCAAAAGGCTGACTCTCTCAAAGCAGACAGCCCCTCGCTCCCATCGCCTCCACCCCAACCCACCCCGCCAGCTGCACACCGAACCCTTACCCTAAAGGGGGGTAGGTAGGGAGAAGAGTTTTGGAAAGATTAGGGGGCTCCTGTCCGCAGAGATTGTTTGGAAAAGGTTAGGAGTTCTAAAATGTATTGAGGCCAACTCCTACATGCACAATCTAAAAGAGAATTTTCATCAGTCTGAGAGGTTGGGCTCAGGTTTCTGTTAAGGGGGCTCTCGAGGAGCAGGGGACACAGGGCAAGCATCAGAACAGAGATCTGGAATCAGATTCCACCGAGCGCATGAAGCCCCCCTAAGCGACATCTATTGCTTCTTTTAGTACAGTGTACGAGTCGGCGCCCAGTTTCCCCCCAGCAGTGGATAGTGGAGTTCCCATAAAGACCAGCAGCTGAGTCTTCCTTGCCTCCCGCACACCACTCCCGCCTCGGCACTGTACCCGTCCCAGAGCCTCAGAGACGCTTTGCCTTGCAAGAGCTCCGGCAGTTTAAACCCACCCCCCCATTCTCTCTCTTTCTCTCTCTCAAGTTTTAGGGTCTTTTACTTTTCTCCATCGCAAACATGTATAGAATTTTCTGGCACAAACGCCCCGGTACATCACGCGGGGTGTGAAGGCAGGCCCTCGTGTCAAAGCCAAGGGGATCCAGGTGACTTACCAGCGCCTTTATGCTACTGCCTGACATCCTCCTCCCACCTCCCCCACCCACTGTGAACTTGCAAACAGACTTTCAGGCCAAGATGGAACCTCTCGGTCTCAGGAAGGCGATTTCTCTGTTTATTTCTCGGGAAACTGCGCTGGCTGGGCCAGGGAACGCAGTCCTTTTACGATTACGAAGAGATCCAAACTGGGCCGGCAGCCTGCAAGCCCTTTCCCGAACCCGAGCCCTGCAGACTTAGGCCAATACCTGAGCGCCTTCGGAGGGCCGCTCCCGGGGGCAGAAGCAGGCCCGCCAGGCACCCGCGCGGCTGGTCGTAGGGGGAACCAGGGGAGGGGGTGTCAAGCCAAGCCTCGACAAGGGCACATCTACGTTTATGATCTTTAAATGAAGTGTGAGGAAAATTGTGTAAGTATAATTTAACTCAGAGAAATTTCCTGCGAAATACATTTCGATGACCTTAGACTTTTAACAGCTCTAGGGGTTCTCAGGCAAGCTTGAGAACCAGCTTGGAGTCACCTTAACTCTGCGCCACATTCTCAAATTTGGAAAAAGCCAGTTTGAGGCTTTAAAAAATTATATATATATATATATATATATATATATATATATATATATATAATTTATTTTGTATTGTTGCTTTCTGGTAAATATTTTCTTTTGTTTTCTAGCAGAGATGAAAAAGGAAGGTTCAGGTAAGTCACTCCTTTTCAAACAACAAAAAACTCAAAGCTTTAGGAAAACTGTTTTACTCTTTATGATGTGTCATATTACCTTATATTTAAATGTACTTTAAATGACCTACACACAGATTTTTCTTAAAGAGATAGTTTGTGTGTGGGCTTGAGGTAAAATTTTATTAGTTATGAAAAGTGTCTTCTTTCTTTCTGCCCTCTCCTCCCCCTTTCCATTTATAACTGTGAACCTAATGCTACTCCTAGACCTTTATAAGATTAATTCTGAACAATCAAGGGACTAAAACACTTTTACAATGTAATTACAGTAGTACAAATTGTTTGCCCAAACCTCATTCTGGATAAGGATTTTACAATTAGCAAACAGTTATTACAGTTGGGGCTTGCTGAGAAATTGCACAGAGGATGTCTAAAGTTGCAATCTAGTAGCCATAAAAAAAAAAAAAAAAACTTTAGCAGGGCAGCAATTAATCACCTATTAAAAGGAAAAGGTAAAGGGATGGTTCTAGGTTTCTTAGTAAACTACTATCCATATTTATACCTGTGCTGTGACAGCAGCCATCCTCAGCTTATTTTAAATACTTGCTTTTTAAGGCAATGGCACTTTTACCTTGGGGAAACTTGGCCTAGCGAAGGGTTCTGGCACTTGCCCCTGGTTCTTGCACATGGGCCTTCCATACTCAGTTTAGCTTTCACATCCCAGGGTGTCTTCCCAAATATAGAGAAGGAGGACTTTAAAGAGGCAGGCTGGGGCATAGGTCTCTATTGTTTACACCCTCTTGCAAGGAGGCGTTTAAAGTAAGTGGTGCCCCTTTAGGCTGTTGGTACATTCCTGACTGAGAACTCCCTTCTCATTTTCTGTTCTGCTGTAAGGAACTGTGCCTTTGGAAAGACCTATATCCCGAATTAGGCTTTTGTCCCAAAAGTTCACACTGATGAGTCAGCTCCCAAACCCTCAGAAATTAAAGAGGCACCTCTTAAGGTAAAATGTGTGTATTTGCCATCCCAGAATAAACAAAAACCTGCTAATCAATCGAGTTTGGCAGCTGTGTTCACAGAATGATAAGGGTTTATCATCTGCCACCTAACTCTTAGATGCTTGTGAAAATGTTGGGATCGCTCTTTCGGTTGTCCTGTGGTGCCGGTGGCTTGGGGCTTCTACTATAAGAACTTTCATCCTCGGCATCTCAACCGCACCCCCCCCCCCCCGAATTAGCATTTACATTTCAAAAAACAGAAATAAGGAAGGAAAGACAGTTTAAAGAAAATAGATTTTAAATCTAGTAGAGATAATAGAGGAATGCTGGAGATAAGAGCCTGGATTTGATAGGAGAAAGGTACCGAGAAGTCTAAGCTAATGAATGTCTGTGAGAAAAGTGAAATAAACTATTTAGAGGTCTATAAAATGGAGAAACTTGGTTAGGTGATATGAAAGGGGGTTAACCAAGGGGATTAGGAAAGACGTTAATCAAGTGCCCCAAAGCAATCTGGGCTGTAAGAACTAGGAGATTTGTTTACTGCATTTTGCTTCAGAAAACAAAGAATGTCTGGGTCCAGTTCAGAAGTCAATGAGAGGTCAGCTGAGGCTCTCCAACTGTCCAAGGGAAAATACCTAAGTCACTGTATTCTGACTGGATAATGCAAAAGTTAAGGGGGAAAAAAGTGTGCGTGTATGGGGGTGGGGGGTGGGGCTGTTTTCCTTACTATCTTTCTATTTCAAATCATTAAAACGCTTTGGTCTCTAGAGGGGGAAAAATTACACTGGTTAACATAATTACTAGCTCTGACATTTTCAGAAGTTATAGAGGTCTTTTATTAATTAAATGGAGGGCTTAATAAAATATTCCTAATAAAATTTATGGTTGTCTTAAAACTTTCTAAACAGTGCTATAAATTCTTTATAAAATTAACTAGGAAATGAGTTATTAGCCCACACTTTACCCTCCCCCCACTTCTACATAAGGAGCGTCTGCAGAATGAAAAGGGAAATAGAAACCTTTTAGTAAAATATAAATATTAGCCCAAGTCACACATTGTTTTAGAAGAGGCAGAGTTTCAACTGTTATTTCTAATGACTTCATCCTCCAGTATCCTCCAAAAGCTAGTCACAAAACTTTTAGAGAATTTCTTCTCCTTCTCAGCTGCATATTATATATTCATGTATATCTAAGCCCATTTGAAATACAAAGCTTAATTTTCTGGACTGAGTTACATGTTAACTTTAATAAAAAGCAGAGACCCATCATGCAAAATTTCAATTTGGAATTTTGAAAGTTAATATTGTAAATATTTTCTTAATAGAAAGAAGAAGATAATTAAAAATGAAGTGCCTTGTCATTTCTGTCCATTTAATTTCTTTAAAGGTAACCTTTAAATAATAAATTCTCAATCACACTTCCCTGTGAACTCCTCATTTATAACAGTTGGTGCATTATCTGAAGCAGCATTTTGTTGTGTAAATATAAAAACTTTTTCCTATCACTACATTTCAAAACCTGGGTGAGTCATCTTAAGTTTTAGATACTTCTCTGCTTCACAGATACAACACTGGCTGGGCTGGCTGTTTAAAATGAGTAACATAGTCAAACACACTCCAAACCAAACAAAACAGCCTTGGTGGATTGTTCAGCAATTGAAGACTTGATCTTTTGTGCCGTCTACTGGACAATGGAAAAACTACAGCCTCTATGATTTAAACTTTTCTCTTGTCCAGTGTTGGGGGTGGGGGGCTGGGAAGGGAGATGTGATTTGGTACTGGGAAATAATGAGAGAGGGCCACAAGACCTGATTTAGTCTCACAGTACAGGTCTTGTGACTTCAAATATCTTCAAATCCAAGTTTAGGACTTTATATAAAGTATAGACATACCTCAACCACTTGATTAAGGCACAAATCTAAAACCTACATTATACACAGGTGTGTGTGTGTGTGTGTGTGTGTGTGTGTGTCCAAGTTGGCTTGGGAAGAGAAAGAAAGAAAAGATAGTGGGACAAGCTCAGCATCTCTGAATAAAAATATTGGCTTGGCTCTGAGTGTGAATTGGCTTGACAGTCAAGTTACATATGTCGACTGCCTAGATAACGCAAGATGTACAAGTTAATTCTTGGAATCTGGAATACAATATTGTTCAATAATCAAAAATGTACTTTTATGAGGGGGGAAATGAAATTGGTAATTAGAAAACATTTAGTGCAGTTACTTTTTGGCAATCTTGGATAAAAATGTGAAACTTCACTGTTTTCACTTGGAGACCACATGTGGGAGAAAGTGAGGATGAAATTCAGTCAGATGCCTTTATGTAGCAGAGGCTGTTTGATGTTCTCTTAAACATTTAAAAACATTGTATACATTTTGGTTATGATTTAAAAAATATTTATAGAGCTCTAGTATTATAGAAGCTTTATACAAAAAATGCATGGAGCTAACTTTGACCTCTGATATTGACATAGTTTCTGAATATCCACAATTACCATATAGAAGTGATTTTGTGATTGAAGAAAAACATAAACAAAGCCCAGTGCCAATAAAATATAAAGAAGGTCAAGCTGATTTTGGTGGAAGAGACACAGATTTGGGTACAAGGCTCTTAAAACTGTTCATCTGCTTTTCTGAAGTTAAAATTCCCTATTGAATTTTAATATAACCTAGTAGCACATGACTAGTTGTTAGGGTGCCTTTTAATAATAACCTAATAGTGAAAAGGAGACAGCTTTAGGATATTTTATTGATGCATAAATATATTTCAATGGTCTACTTCAAATGATGTGGCACTGTGTCAGAATGACTTTAAAATATTGTATTAAATATAGATGTACCAGGGAACTTGGACTGACACTGACTACTCAGAGCAATGAGATTGCTTACGTTGCAGTGTAAAAGAACAGGATGCTTTCAGCTGTGCAGCAGTGCTGGCGGAGGTGGTGGTGGTAGTAGTGGACCATGCCTTCTTAACTTTAGCATAATCAGCTGAATTGTGAAAGGTTGTTTTATGAGATGCTGTTTGGGTCCCTTGGTCCAGATTAAAACAGCAACAACAAGGACCCTCCTAATGATAGCTAGAAAACGTAGAACATTCTTACAGGAACCAATTACAAGTAGTCACATGCTTGATACATTCTAAACTAACAGTGGAAGTACTGAGTGCTGGAAGAGGTTTGGAGAACGTGCTCTGGTCACCAAATGCAAACATTTACCTTTGAAGCAACAGGATGGGCCAGACTGGTCATGATTAACATTCATGTTCCACTGGATAAAGGGGCATATTTTGTGAAAACCTTCGGGCAAAAAAAATAATATATATCATACTGATTATTCAAAAATAAATATTTTAACATTTCATTGAGCTATCTAATGAATAAGAAAAACATCCAAGGCTTCCTGCAGTTCAGAAAGAATTCTAGTAGCCTGAAAAACACCGAGGAGGAAAGAACAAGAAGCTGAAGGACGCCTGCTGAGTAGTTATTCACTTGTGAATATCTGAAAACATAGTTTCCCGTGCCCTTATTTAAAAGTGAAAAATAAATATCATATTTCCTTGTCTTTTTCAAAGACTTAACGTCAGTCTGTGGTATACTTCCTAAAAATCGTGATTTCCCCCCTAGGCGATTTATGCGAGAAAGGGCCCATTTGAAAACTTGTAACTAATGGGCGAAGTCGGCTAAGAACCGCAAACAAATCGTTTCGCAGCTGAGCCCACAGCCCTGAGTGGCGCCCCTTCTTTCGAGCTCAGCTAGGGTAACTTCATTTACTCGCAGATCGGTGGCCACTTCCGGGACTCATTATTGAGTGCGATCTTGTCATCGCAGAGCCCTCCGCAGGGCTGTCCTGTCGCCTGTGCGTGTCGGGGTGCCAGGTCCGCGCGTGGAGCCATCCAGAGGCCGGGCCTGCCTGCAACCCCCGGGAGCGGACTCCCCGGGTCTGAAGGGGGTCCCGGCGGGATACTCTTCCCCAGGGTGGGGGCTGCGGGCTCTGCTCACACCTGGCTCTGCGGTGGGGGGCGGAGGGGGGCGGAGGTTGGCTTGGAGGAACGTGTTCCCTCGGGACACCCCAAAACGACTGGAAAGAGCGCATGAAGAAAAGTCCTCTCAACTGCCAGTGTCCCCTCCCCCGCAATTTTGACAGCCACCCCATCTTCTCTTTGGGGTCCGCCTCAGCATCTACGGGAGGGAGCGGGGTGGCAGCCCGGAGCCGGAGCGCGAGGACCGCGGAGTGGGGCGCCGCAGAATGGGGACACCGGCCTCTGTCTTCCGCTTCTTGGGGCCGAGCACCCGAGGGCGCCTTTCTCCCTTCTGGACTCGGGGACCCTGGCTCATCCCACTTGCCTTAGCCTAATTCTGGAAGCTTCTCGCCTCCCGGGGTGAAGGCTTTCCCGGGGTTCTCCCTGAGCCTGGGGGTGCCGCCCATTTCCCGCTTCCTCCTCCGAGGCCAAGCGTGCTCCGCCAGTCGGTTTGGGACGCGGGAGCCTTTGGGACCCAAGTCCCCGAGGGCTCCCTGCGGCGGCGGCGGCCCCTCGGAAGGGCTGGAACAAGCGCGCGTTTGTGGCCCAGGCTATTATTTCAGGTGCGCTGATGGGATCAGACGCCGCGGGAGCCCCGTGTGGGGACCGAGGCGGTTCTTTCCCCCGCGGGGATCCCCGCCGCCGCCGGTGCAAGGGGCGGCACGGCGGCCTCTTCTCGCAGCTCCGCGGGCTCCGTGCGCCCCGCGCGGCGCTCACACCTCGGAGGCGGCGGCCACCCCAGTGTCTGCGCGCGGAGCGGCGGGGGCGGCGGGGGTGATGCGGCGCAGGTTGGGAGAGGGGGAGGAAAGGAGAGAGACACGGAGTGACACGGACAGAAACGGAGAGAGGAAGAAGGAGACAGCTAGTGGCAGAAACAAAGTCAGGGACACCGACACAGAGGGAGCCTGACCCAGTCTTGCGCGCCACCAGGACACAATAAAGTTGCCTCCGCGCACCCGGCCTCCCCAGGGAAGGGGACATGCGTTCTTTAATCCCGAGTGCTGTTTTCTGCTGCGGAGAGAGCTTTATTATAGACTTCTGCATAATTGCATATTGACTTTCCTAACTAGTTCCGCAGAGCTATTTGTGCTTCCACTTGTTCAATCCCAAACAATTCCCTTGGGTGAGAGAGAGAGAGAGAGAGAGAGAGAGAGAGAGAGAGAAAGAGAGATGGAGAGTTAGTTAGTTTTGGGGTGGGAATACTAAGGCCAGAGGCAAACATCACCAGCCTCTTTCAAAATGTCTCTTAGGCCATCCGTAAAATGACCATCCTGCTCTGGGAAGTGCCAGTCACCAGCACAAGTAGGGTGAGGTGATTGCTCTGCCTTGTGTCCACTTTTCACAGCCCCTTCCCCACCTGGAGAATATTAGGGGTAGGTTAAGGCATTTAGTTCCACTTGCCCATTTCACAGATGAGCAAATTGAGACCCAGAGAAGTTAAGTGACCTATCCAATTCCTTCTCTCTCTTTTCTGCATGTCTCCAAGTTCTCTTTTATATATTCCATTTCTTAAATTAAAAATAACCCCAAGTACCGAAGAAGGCTTTCCTATTCCACGTCTCCTGTCAGAAGCAGCGGTGTGAAGTTGCTAATAGGTATTGTGTGAGTGTAGGGACCTCCCCCGCTCCGACACTGACTCCAACACCGAGCCCCTTAGGAGAGCAGCGGGCAGGGAGCTTGCTGACCTGTGGAAGACCCTTCCACAGAGCAGGAAGAAAGGTGCAAGGACAGATTGTATTTGGTGCTGATGGGGCTAAGGTCTCACAGGATTTGCTTTTCTCTAACCAACCTCCAAACCCCCCAACAAACAAACAACTCAGGCCTTTGCATGACTTCCTGTGACTGAATGACCCTAAGCAGAAAACTGGCCCAGGTCACCCCCAGGGCAAAAGCAAGGATGTTCAAGGCCTTATTTACCCCAGGATTAAAAACAACATCCCCTCTAATTCTCTCCCTCTTCAGCAGCTTGCCTTTTAAGGATGTGAGAAGGACTTTCTTGGAGTCTAAACAGACATAATACACCATTGGGATGTTTAGGTTTCAATTTTATCTTTGTTTCCCTGAAGCCCCCTGCAACCAAGACCCAGGCTGCTGAACCCTTTTCAAAGACAGTCTGCAACTTTTATGGGCAGAATAAATGTTTGAGTAGCCACTTTTAATTCTGAAGTGTTTTTATTTTTAGCTTCAAATTTTGCTTCTAAAATCAGTTATTTATTGCCCTCTTCTCTTTATTCCTTGACTAATCATTTTTAGCCTTTCATTCTAAACTTTTTGTTACCTTGAATTCTTGATTTGGGTGTTTTGTAGGCTTGTTATTGGCAGTAATCTACACTTATTTTAGCTTTTGAAAACTTGGTGAAGTTTATGGATTTTTTTTTAACTTATTGAGTATTAACAAAGAATAACCTAACAGTCTTTGAGGTTTAAAATGTAGTAATGTGCTATGTCCTAGCCTGGCCTTCGTGATAAGTCCGTTGCATTTTCTTATATGCTTGTTGATTCATATGTCTTTCAGTTAAAAATCTTTTGAGGAACCCAGGCTTTTGTGATGTACTACCCTGTAAGCTATTGTATTTGCATTGTATTGCATTGTATTTAGTGACAGTAGGCTAAAACTGAAAAATGATTCTGGAAACTGGTTCTATTAGAAAAAGTTCTTTGCATGTACAAATATTCCTAGCCATGATTCTGGGTAGTGGTGGCGAGCAGCAGAGCTGAGAGTTATGTATGACACTGGGTTCAGCTTTTAATTGGGTCACTAATGCTCATTTGAAGAAGTTAATCACCTGCAAGATAAAATGATTATATTATTTTGTTCTCTAAGTATACTTTAGATTCTTCTAAGGAATTCTGTATTATAAAATTAGACAGAAAGTGTGTATCTTCATAATGAACAAAAATGTTCAGTGTTAGGACATCACAATAATACCTATTTCATAGTAAGTATTAAAGAAGTTGATATTTTGGAGTTGGAGTGAAGAAGGTAATCCTAAAGCAGTGTCTCTCGTCCTGGCTACTGTGGCTCAGTGGGTAGAGTGTCTGCCCCAACACGAAAGCGTCTCGGGTTTAATTCCTGGTCAAGAGCATGTTCCTGGGTTGCAGGTTGAATACCCCGGCCCAGTCAGGGCTCGTTCTGGAGGCAACCAATCAGTGTGTCTCTCTCACATGGATGTTTCTCTCTCTCTCTCTCTCTCTCCTTCCCTTCCACTCTACCTAAAAATTAATGGAAAAAATATCCTCTGATGAGGATTAAAAAAAAAAAGGCAATGCCTCTCTGCCTGGACTTTAGTGATTTACAGTCATTCCTAGGGGTTTGCCTTGTTTTAATGTCCTCTTAATTACTATTTACTTGTTCTTAAAAAAAAAAAAATAGTCTCACCTAAGATAAAACACATAATGTATTTTAAAGTGAAACTTTGTTTTCTTTTGTATTTATTTCTAATGCTGAAATACAACAAATACACTAATAAATGTAAAGCAGTTTGCTTGGATATATGCTGCGAAATCATCTTGACCTCATTTTGGGAAGCAAAGACAAAGGACATCTTTATCTGTTTAATATGCCAGGTTCTAAACGGGCTCTACTTTGAAGAAGCAATCAGTAGAGAGAGAGAAGTGAACACCAATGATTAGGGGGAAAAAGCAACACTAATTTAGGAAGAAATCAACACTAATGCCTTACAATTCCGCTGTGGTATTTAGCGTGGGATAGTGTCTTGTAAAACTGTAACTGCGAACTTGTTAGATATTGGTGAACTATATGAAGTCTTCATCTTACAAGGCAGCATTTTGAAATATAATCACTATAATTTTAGACATTTGTAAAGCCCAAATTTATGATAATAATAAGCAATTTTTGAAAAGTATACTAGATTCCATACTATAAAAATGACAATAATTTCTCATAAAAACTTTCAAAACACTGAAATCTGAAACTCTCATGCTTTATATTCTAGGGAAGGAAAATATAAATGCTTTTACTCTGAAGTTCTTTTTAAATTTACTCACTCTCTTGTCCTGGCTGGTTTGGCTCAGCGGTTAGAGCGTCGGCCTGTGGTCCGCAGAGACCTGGTGTTCGGTTCCCACGAAGGGCACGTACCTCGGTTGCAGTTTGTTCCCGGCCCTGGTTGGATCGTGCGGGTGGCAGCCACTTGATGTGTCCCTTTGACGTTGATGTTTTTCTTCTCTCTCTTCCTCTCTCTCCCTCCCACTCTATCTGAACAAAAAATGGAAAAATGTCCTCGGGTGAGGATAAAAAAATTAAAAAATAAAAAATAAATTTACTCACTCTCAACTGACTCCTTTTTCGGGATTCTTCCTACAGGGACATCAAGCGTCAGAGCACTGTCTCTCTCTAAATTTGAAAATGACAACTTAGGTCCTTGTTGAAAGTTATACCTGAAAGAATTAAAGTAAACAAAGAGCTGTCAAAAGCACAGGATTGCTTTTGTTACCATTAGATTTTGTCTGGATATTCTTTAGTGTGGTTTAGGGGTTAAAACACTTAATCCTTGCTCCACTGGCCAGGCAACTTTGGAGGCACTTTTTCTAGCTCCCCGAGTTCACATTTGCCTTTTCTCTGTAGCATTGCCCACTGCATTTGGAGGGCAAGAGGTCATTTATACACAGACTTAATTTCTCCAAGCCTGATAGTGGTTATATATCTCAGCAAACTGAACACCATTCACTGGAAGATTTTCTTCTGCTTTGTTTTTTTCCTAAACATGGAATCAAGTTGAAATAATAATCTATGGAAACAACATCCACACCTGACCATCTGAAAAACCAAGGAAAATGAAAACCAAAAAGCATTGCTTAGCACAACCAGAATGCTTAAGAACTTAAAAACCACAAAGTTGAAAATAGATAGTTACAGCTCTTTTAATAACTGTCGCTTTACCGTGATGCTAAATCGGTATTCCAACGTGATGAGAGGTGTGGTTAAGCTTCCAGTGCTTTGGAAACCACTGCTTTGAAGGTCGAACTCAGCCATGTTTACATGACCGGCAATCCTTGGCTACAGGGGACCAACCTGTTATCAGGTCAGTGCCTCGACCTGATCAGAACATATACCCACAGCCAGTTAGTTCTGCACCTGGTAGTCACTGTTTTTTGCTGTTGTTGTTTCGCTTTGAGCATTTAACTCCCGTTAGTTTTGCACTTTTGCATTTCTCTGGTAATTGGCCAGCACCCATTTTTATCCTAAGCTAATTTAGGCAGAAAAATATTACATATTTTCGGATCCTCTTACCCGTTAAATGCTCAGGGCTTATTTGTTCGAGATGCTCAACCAATGAGCCTTCCTCGGTGCTTTTAGCTTCTTACCCCAGAAGGGAATCATTTGAATTTGTTTCAAAATTCTCTTCTTTTTATTTGCCTTTTCTTTTCCTATGAGTCTGTAATTTAGTTCTGCTGACACAGTCGGTTAACCCCATACTGGGGAGCTGATTAAAAACACTTTCTAAAAATGTCTATTCCTATTGCTGCTATTCATCAGCATTTTTTTTTTTGACCTCTCACTTTCTTTTGGTTTGTTTATCACAATCTTTCCACCCCAATCATTCTAAATGGGCATAGTTCAAAAGCTACCTACCCCATTCTTTTTAAGATAGGGAAGTTCTCACTGCACCGTCTCCAATGTACCTGCTAAGTTAGAGTGATTCAGAGAACAGTTAAGTGGTCTTAGAGGTTCTATCAACCCATACATGTGTCAGGGTCGATACACAGTCAGGTTTCTTCCCATCCCTGTGCTGGGGGACCATGCACTTGTACAACAGATTTCCCCCTTGTGGAATACTTTCTGAAAGATCTGAATTGTTGTCATAGATATGCTGAGGGAAGATGCTCAGGGTCATCAACACACTATACACTCCGGTCACCCAGATACTAAGGTGTCGTCTCTGTTCGACCCCCCACTCTCTTAAAAACTTGTAAAAAGACTTGAGGTTCACAAACAGTTTCAGGGTTCACCTGCTTTTCTCGTTGTCACTGACATTTTTTGGATAGTGATTAAAAGGCAAGTTTGTCGCAAATTTCATAAATCAGTCTTTTCTCTCTGTTCTGCTGTCAAATTGCCCTTCTCACGAATGTCACCATATGTCGCTGCTTGTCCCAGCCAGTCTCAGGTCAACTGAAAGTGTTGGACTAACTTTTGAGTCCTGTGGCCTGTAATTGGTAAGACTGCCAACTTTTTGGTTTTCCACTGTTCATCTAGAACAGTGTTATTCAGGTGAAGTTAATTATCTGACCTAAACAAGTCTGATATTGAGGGATAACATTGAGAACGTAATTCCTGTCTCTAATTTAATAAAACGTTTTACAGTTTGCAAAGCATGCCCCATTCCCAGGCCTAATGCCTTACTTTACTCCCCCAAACCCTGTGAGAATGTATTATTATCATCTCTGTTTCCCAAGTGAAGCTTAAAGTCACACAACTGTTTGGGATCCAAGGCTGTGTACTGAGTCATGGTACCAACCTGGAAAAAACATCTCTCCACAACCATGTCATTTTATTACGCTAAACATTTGGGGGAAAGGGCATGAGAAAAAATGAGACAACATTTCTTTTGCTTGAATTTCTTGGCTCCCTTTTTCTCTCCTATCATCTACTATGAGATTAGAAATACTCTCCTGGAATGCATCCCCAGAAAGTGTCACTGTTTCCAGTGTCCAGACCTTTGGAACTGATCAACCACGTTCGATGAGAAATGTTTACTTCTCTGTATTTCCAAGTGATTTTTTGTTGTGCAAATAATATATATCTTTGGAAGATCACACTCAAAATTATATATAGAACACAAGGTTATATAGATGTATTATAATTCTTTCATTCTACAAATGTACTTTTAGTTTTGTTCTTGGAGTTGATGTTTTGCCTTTAAAAAATTATCATACAGACATAAATCAGTTTATGACATGCTGTATTCTAGCATGGTTTTTAAGGAGACAGCAATTCAAACTTTCCATTTAAAGAAAGAGAAAAAACTGCTCTCAGGAAATATTAGTTAACCGGCAGGAGTCCTTTTCAGAGCAGTTACCATGGGATTGATAAGTATTTGCTAATTATAACAGTGCACTAATTATCTGCTTTTACATCTCATCTTTCTGTCTTTCTGTCTAAATTCACTTCTAATTATATGGTACTCTTTTTGCATATGACATATCTACCAGTATTGCTTTGATCAGATATGAATTTTTTTTTACTTGAAAATATTAAAGACATAGTTTCACTTCCAAAATATTTTCTCCTACAGTATAGTGAAATCTTTTGATGGCAGGTTGAATAATTTGTCATGTTGGGGGAAGGGAGGGACCAAGAATTAAATATTAGACATTTTTTAATCTTCTAAAAGAGAATAGCAAAAATGATCAGCCTTGTCATGGTTTCTATTTTTTAAATCAGGGAAGCAGATAGAACCACTGTCACTGTCGCTATATTTTTATTTCCAGAATTTCAAAAATTGCAACTGACAGGAAGATATTTTAAACATGCCATAATAAAGGAAAGGTTACTCGGTCATCAGAAGCTATTTTCGTGTGATTCATTTGTCACCTGAGTTGTCCAGGTAAGCTTCAAACAAATGCAACAATAACAACAGCAAATGTGATTTCGATTCCTGTATTTTGATAGCCCTGGGGTTGTTGAGCAAATAGAAACAGAAAGTTGCTTTCTGTGTAAAGAGAGTGAGGCTTACTCAGATCCCCAAATCAGGAATGTGCACAGGGATGAGGTGTGCTTATGAATTGCGGGGTGTGGAGGAGGATCATCTTTAGGAAGCCTCAGGCTTTACTTCCAAACACAGGCTCATGTGACAGCTGTTCGCCTGACTCATTTGTGGGTAGACACTTTCCCAACTCCACTCCTGATCGCGCTTTATTGATTCTGAACTTTAATGCACACATATTCATTTTAATGTTCATTTGTTTTAAAGAAAGCTTCGGCAATGATTTATAAGCATTTAAAGGAATATCTCATAGAGTACTTGAAGCTTCTGCAAATACAAACAGAACCTGCTCTGCGGTATTGAGGGCACGTGCAGATGTTTCAGAGCTCAGGGTCCAGGAGCGGGTAGAGGGAGGTGCACCGAGGTGGGTGGTGCTGGTTGGGACACAAGAGGGAGCATTTATTGAGGGCTTCCACTAAGTCAGGCACTGGGATAGGTGCTTTTATGCACAATATTTCATTTTGGTAGCATCCAAGTCTACTGAGGGTTGTTAATCAAATTGGAACTTTAGAGTTTGGTATATCTTTTAGGTTGAATTGCACTGAGCTGAAAACTCAGATTTTTCTGCCGTCAGTTTCATGTTAATACCTGGCCCCAGAATCATTTACACTCATTCAACTCAAGATGCTCAATTGCCCAGCAAACTAAGGATGCAGTTAGGGTCTCAAGAGCCCTGTAGGGGCATTTTCTGCAACAGAGGCGTTTCAATTATGGTAGAGCCTCTTCATTATTTGGGCAGAGACCCCTTTCCATCCTTCCTACCCCCCTGGGCCTGAGGTGCCTCATCTGGAAATCAAGAGGATTTGACTAATTTTTATATTCCTCCCAGCCGCGGTGATCTGTGAATCTCATATTTGATTCTACTGATGCCAAATGTTCATAGCTGAAAGGAGGAGGGCAAACTAACTATAAACAGAACTTTCCCAGTTAAAATCTCAGGGGCTCAAGAGAAATGATTTAAGTATTTTCTGACTCGAACAATCAGAAATACATTCCTTTGTGGCAATTATAAGATACTCTGTGAGACAAAACCTTTTTTTTTTTTTTTTTTGCTTCTACCATTTTAGCTATAGTAAGTTATGCAGTGAGAAGTTTCCGAAGGGGTAGAACAATAATCCCCATATCAAGCCACTGCAGATGGGGGCTATTTTTTTATTTATTTTTTTTAACTGTTAGCTGTGTGCTTTGGAATAGGAAACTATCCCTCTCTGGGCTCAGTAAAAATAATGTTAATACCTTCTCTTTTAAAAGGTTCTGATGCTTAATCAATGTTCATAAATCTCTTCAAGATCCTCATATGATCATTGTGACACAAAGTACAAAGTATTGTTCTTAGAATGGGGTAATTTTATCTAATTAAATCTCCTCTGAGCTATCACCTGGGTAGGAAACATTTATTACTTTGCAGATTACCTTGTACTTAAGTTCCCTCATGTTCCCTAACCATGAGCAAAAGTCCCATCAAAAGGGACTTATTAAAATATACTTAGTGTTTGCAGCATTGATTTTGATGGGACATACACCGAAGAACAGGATGCTCTAGCACTGCGCTAAGGGCAGGGCAGAAGGACCTAAATCTCTCTGAGGATGCATCTCGTACAATGCCATGAACCAGTCTTGGAGCAGCTGTATAATTAATAACTGAACACAGCATGTCATTAATTTGAATGGGATCATAGGGGACTTTGAATTTTAAGCTAGGAATCAACTTGGTCTATGAGATTTACCCCAGGTTCGAGAGACTGGATTTTCACAATTAGTCGTGTTTGCTATTTTAAATGCAACCAGCCCTTCAAAAACTATTGCTAAACATGCAATTGATACACAGTGTATCCTGGCAAGCACTAGAAATTAACTGTCGTGTTTTAAATAGATCAGTCTAGACATTGTTAATTAATTAATGCAATCACCCCATTATTTATTGATTAGCCATGTGCCCGGATCTGGATTAAAGGAGATCTAGAGAGATGTGGGAGGGTGGGAATTCTGTGGGGGTGTGTGATCAGCAGTGGTTGCCGCCATGGACAGTTCGTGTATCACTTTAGCCCCTGGTTTTATTTTGGAAGTTGTTCTAGAGAGCTCTATTGTCACATTGAATGAAAAGGACTCCCCACCCCCACCTCAATCCACAGCTGGGGGCAATTCATCAGGCATTCCATGCACTTTTATTACATTCAAAGATAAAAGAGGCATTTATGATAATTAACATAGTAATGAGAAAAATGGCTCATATTTTAGGCCTCAAATTTTTGAAGTTTGTATGGCAAGTGAAACGAGAGAAGTCCATCATTTTTAGTGTATGTAACTGCTTAGATATTTCAGTAGTAATTGTCTCCTTTTCTTCTTTCCCCCAGTCCTTCCTGATCATGTCAAAACTGTGGTGACTATTAAAGATTGGATAAGCACACCAGGAAGTTAAAGACTAAATGATCAAAATGGCACTGAAAAATAAATATTAAAGAAAAAGAAAAAAAATCTATAATCCCACCATCCAAACATAGCTAAGAACAATTTCTTTCTTCAGATGTGTGTTTTTATAGAATTATGTGCTTTTGCTTACCATTGTATTAAATCTTTTTTCAAATTATTACACAAATTTTGTATCTATTTTTAATGTCTGCCCAATATTATAAAGCCTAGGTATACCATCATATAGTTAATTACCCCTATTTTTGGATATTTAGTTGATCCTAGTTTTTGTTTTTTTTGTTTTTTTAACTATTATAAATTAAGTTCCAGGACATATTGTGTATGTGTGCTTGTGTAGATTTCCTACATTTCTAGGTAGATATCTGGACGTTAGAATACTAGGTCTTAATAAAAAATATTAAGTTTTTTATGGCTTCAAAAATTTCCTGCTGAATTACCTGTCAGCATTGAACACAATTGTTCTTCCTACAAAATCAGTAAGTAAAAATAAACCCTTATGTTTAAAATTTCATTTTACTACATGCAAATTTTAACATGCCACTGTTTGGTAGTTCTGTTCCTTTCTTTTTGAATGATTGGTTTACCTTCTTTGTGAATTTCTCTGTTAGGGATATTGCAGCTTTGAAAATTCACAATCCTCTTTTGTGTGGAAGGAATACATGACGTCAACATATACATATATATGATGTTTTAGAAAAAATATTAATGGAATTTAAAATGCTTATAAAAACAAAAAGACAAATCCAAAACAGCAGATTTGTCATAATTATGTGTATGTTTGAGTGTAACTAGGGGGAAATTCAATAGAAATACATGAAAATATTAATTATGGTTATTAGATGATAAGTAAAATTTACTGTCTTTTTTCTACTTTTCTATATTTTCAAGGTTTTAAAAGTGAATGTGCACTATTTTTTTCTTTTAATCAGAAAAGCAGTTATGTGGAGACATGTTTTTCTTTCCTCTCAACTCAATTCCTTTCTTGCCTGGACATTTTCAAGACCTCAGCGTTTCAATGAAACTGGTGCGAATATACAAGTTTGGAAGCTATCGGCAGGTGAAAAAGTACTTTTTGGGGAATCCCTTCCTTTGTGAAACTAAAAATTCCTAAAAAGGTGATTGGGAAGAGAGACCAGATCCATTCCTCTGAGTGGGTGAGGGGTTTTTAAGGTGGGTTTTCCTGTGGCTGAACCACATTGACAACGCGCTTCTCCGGGGCAGGAGCGGCTGGTGCCGTTTCCCAGGTGCCCTGAGGTGCACAGCGAGGTTCTGTGCTGTCTCCTGCCTCAGTTTTCAGTGGCCAGTTATCACCAGAGAGAAGGGCACACAAGTATTTACCCAGATATCTGTTTTTTGTTTTTTTTTTTTATGTTATTATTGTTTTTTTTAGAGAGAAAGGAAGGGAGAGATAGAAACATGGATGTGAGAGAGTTACATCAATGGGCTGCCTCCTGCACGCCCCCTACTGGGGATTTGGCCCACAACCCAGGCATGTGCCCTGACTGGGAATCGAACCGGCGACCTCTCAGTCCATGGGACGCCGCTCAATCCACTGAGCCACACTGGCCGGCTGGATGTCTGTTTTTAAGTTTGTCCTTCATTTGAAACATTCTTTTGCACACAGTGAAACTTGGAATTTCTGTATTTGGTCAATTTAAATAAAGAAGTCTATTGTTTGCAAAAGAAGAATAAGAAAGTTTTACAATTTCTCTCTGGGTTACTTTTGAATAACAGCTGATGCCTGATTGTCCTGATCCTCACCCCCTCGTCAGGTCCCAAGCCTTACCTGTCTCTGCTTGCAGGTGAACATCTGAGAGGAAGTAAGACACCCTCTTGGAGGCTGAACATTGAAAAAGTCTCAGTAGAGACTGATTTCCAAGAGTGTCGCAGGGGCTTATATTTTAGAAATTCCTCTAAATCTCCGGGGTAGACAAGAAATGGTGAGAAGAATTTCCCAGAAGTAATAAAGTCATTATTTCTCAAGGGTATTGGTATTTGGTCCTCGACATTTTAGGAGCTAGCTCTCCATGAGAGTATATTTTTAAAATCAGGATTTTGTCTTCCTCTTTGGGGTAACACTCCTGGCTTAGGCGAAGAGAAAGAGCACCTTTTGTTCTTTGGCTATGCAGATCCTACAAACCTAAGTAAAGCAGGGCTTGTTGGGGTTTAGGGGACTAATGAATAACACTCTCGCTCACCCCCAGACCCCTGGGTTAGAGACCAGTTGAAAGATACACATAGGAACATGATAGAAGGAGAAATATCAGCTTGGGGAAATATTGATTGGAAAACAAGGCTTAGATCTAGGCTAGCTAATATTCATCTCGCCTATTCAATCAAACACACCCACCCAGCAAAGGCTTCCCAAACCAGACCTGAATATGCATTGGAGTCCAGAGCACAGGCCACCTGAAACAGAAGGAGAACTCAACCTCAGCCGGCACTGAGCTCCAGGCCTGCTTATTCTTTGTTGTCCCAGTCTCACCGAATAGGAACGTGACTCTCCTTGCAGAGAAATGGAAGAGAAGGGGGAGAGACGTCGGAAGACCTTCTCCCATAGTTTGACCTGATGGACAGGGAAATTCCCCCTTCTGTGGAAACAAGCAGAGAGATAAGTAAGTATTCCCTCTACACCCACAAAAATGTAGCAAAGATGTGGCTGAAAAGTAAAGATTCCATGAATCTGAGCCACAGGAGGTAGCCCTCCTGGGATGTGCTAAACTGGCATCCTTAGGACTTCTGGGGGAAGTTGGCAAGGTATTTCCAAAACGATAATATTTTTCTGCTCCTAAAACATGAAAAAAAAAAATGACCAAAGACTCTGCAATGCTCCTTACACGCTTGGTGATGTTTATGGAGATAGAAGAAACCGGGAACCCTGAGCTACAGATCCTATCTCACGCTTCTGGGTCTATGAGCATGAAAGGGTGCATTTCACAAGAACTCACCCTCGCACCCTGAATTTGCAGGGAAGTGGACTGGGAGGGTGTGTGGTCAGCCAAGGGGAGAAAATGTGGAGAAGTGCTTAGCAAGCACAAGCATGAAATTCCATGGAGAGTGAGTAACTCACCCCAAATGGGAAGAACCACAAGGACTGACAACTGTGCTTTTCTCTGTTTGGGAAGAAGATGAAACATAACGCAGAGTAGGATCACTCAGAGGGAGTGGGTTCCAACCACAATTGAGCTTTTATGGAAAGAAAATAAAAAGAAATAAGACAAAGACCTCTTCAGGTGTTAATGGCCCAAGAGAAGAATAGAGTCAAAGCCCTGCCAGTTTCTTCTGATCTGCACTGTGGCTGAACATTGCCAGTGCCAATGCCCTGCATTTTTGTCTGTACAAACATTCCTCCTCCAATGCTCCCCTAATCTCCAGTCTCCAGGGATGGGAGTGGAGTGGTAGCAGCTTTCTGGGTAGGGGAGTGAGGTGGGAAGAAATTGTAGTGCTTTTTCTTCCCAAGGAAGTAGATGTCTGCTGTTCCCTGAATTGGTGGCGGGAGGAGGGGGGAACGTAAAATGTATGACCATGCCTCAGAAAAAGAAGATACATTTCTAACTAGGAGAGTGAACCCTAGTGGGGAGATTTAAAACATCATTATAGAAGAAGAAAACAGAACCAATTCACTAATCACACTTGATTCAGCCTCCACCCAGCTCATTATCTCTTTTAGATGATAGAAATGTAGAATCTAGAACAGAAACTCTCAACATATAGACTTCAAACCAAAAGGAATCTACAAGTGGGGCTCAGATGAGGAGGCATAGGAAATCCCTGAGAAGCCATGCACGTGGTATCCAGATCAAAAGAAAGTCTGTATAGATCTATACTCATCAAATGACAGTAATCTGAAAAGAAAAAGCTGGTACCTATTAAAAATACTATCAGAAAGAAAGGAAGGAAGGAAGGAAGAGACATGATAGGTTAATGATATAAACATCCAGACTAGAGAAAGATATGCCACAAGAAATAGACCAGTATTTTTGTTTGCAAGCATTATGCACTGTCAAAGAAACTAAAGGGAATATTAAATATTTGAAACAAATCATTGAAGTGTATAAATAATACTAGGAGTTAAAAAAGAAACCTGAAGGTAAATAAAATAAATGGAGACAAATACAGAAAAATAAAACACCTTGAAATTCTACTGAAAGGAAATAAAAAGAAGATTTAAATGGGAAGGTCACTCTTTTTCGTGGATAGGAAGACTCAAGCTACTTGTCGCTAAATTATTCTATAAACGCAACGAAATGTCCCTAAGAATGCCAAGAGAATTTCGGAGAAATAAATAATTGTGAATATCCAGAATGAGTTGTAAAGGAAAATAAAAATGGGGTTGGTCTTGCCAGCAATTGCAACTAATTATGAAGATACAATATTTAGAACAGTATGGAACTGATTCAGCTACAGGTAGATGTGAAATAAAATAGATCTAGATAATAAGGTAAACTCAATTAATAACTGGAGTGTGAT
Organism: Tadarida brasiliensis; assembly: GCA_030848825.1. NCBI lineage: Eukaryota > Metazoa > Chordata > Mammalia > Chiroptera > Molossidae > Tadarida > Tadarida brasiliensis. Next base: position 32,488,732 of record CM061270.1, read on the forward strand.
AAATGTGGCATACCAAATCACTGGGAAACATAATCCAGTTAATAGCTTGCACAGTGACTAACCATGATTTTTAAAAAAGAGAGAGAAAAGTGGGATTTCGACATTACTCTCTAACCTGAAGATAATTCCACATTTGTTTAAACAAAACAAAACAAAATCTCCTAAACCATAATTCTAGTCTGAGAAATATATAGCATGCACAAGCTAGAAGCTATAGAGGAAAGAAAATAGCTCTTGGTACTTTTCCTTCATTTGAAATTATGTGCTTTTTTATTAGTTGATCAATGTTTGCTTCTCCACTGTGGTGTTAAGGTCGATGCAGGGTCAAGGTCTGTTCTGGTATTGGTCTATTGTATCCTTAGCACATAGTAAATATGCAATAAATATTTGTTAAATAAATGGATCAATGACATTTGGATAAAAGATACATATTCTGCACTGTACAAAGAATTAAACCAAAATGAAAAGGCAACAAATTAAGAAGTGGTGGTTCACAACACAGACAAAGGCGAATTTCCTTAACACGAAATGTATCTTGCAAATTAGAGAGGAAAGGACCTATAATCTCATAGAAAAGTGGACATAGGAAGAAATAAGCAGTTGAAGAGAAAAATTCCAAGTAATAAAGTATCATTAAGAGAAATGCTCAATTTCCTCCATAATTATAAAAACACAATGAGTAATCTCACATATATTACTTTGATAAGGATGAAAAACATTAGTAATTAGTAAGAGGCTAATGTAGCAGAATCTATCAAGATTTTAAGTATTCACCCTTGAATTCAGCTTTTTAGGGATATTATTCAATAGATATACTTGCACAAGTGAACAAAGGTATATGTAAAGGAATTTTTGTTTTAGTCTTGTTTGTGATAGAGAAAAAATGTAAAATATAGAAAAGTCTATTAATAGAGAATTCTTTAAATAAATTGCAATATATGCATAAAATAAGATGTTATCAATTATGAATAAATTAAGCGAATGTCTATGTAGTGAAGGGAAAGAGGAGTATTATATATGCTCAAGTGAAACAAAGCAAGATGCACAAAGATCATATAATCTCATTTAAGCAAAACTATATATGAGTGTTCATAGAAAATAACTAGTTCTGGGTTTTTTGTCTCCTTTTATAAAAGGAGATTTTTTTTTCTCATAAAAATTTACTACTTTTATAAGAAAATATTTAAAATGGACTGTCAACCATACAGATAAATTGTTATAGCTCTAAAACTATAAAAAATATTAATGTTTTCTTACTTAATTTTTGGTAAATATAGCATTTACTCTAATTTTACTTTCTCGTTTAATTTTGGACTATGGTTTGCATTATGCTATTAGTTCATTTCAACCTACTCTCCCTTGGTACCAACTGGTTTATTGCATATTACTTGTATATATTGAATATAATAAACTATTTCTTTCACATTATTTTCTGATGTTAGGGATCATTTTCCAAAAGTCATGACTCTCCTTTTTATATGGAAAAAATAAGTAATTTAATCACTCCTGAAACCAATTACAAATATGATTAAAAGAACTGAATATTTTCGTTTTAGTTTCCAGCTTTTTTTTTTTTACTTCCACATAAATATAAAGTTAAATAATGCATTTAAACATTTAAAGCCTAGTTTTTCATGCAGTTTTAAGGTTGAAATTTTCAACACAAAACTTTATTACATTTTCCAAAAAAGATCTAAAATCATTTAAAACTGGGGTAAAAGATATGTTTAAGCCTGTCTCCCATTTCAGACCTTTACTTCCTGGAATGTGAAAATCCCATACTTTTCTTTAAAGTTTTTTGTGTTCTTCTGAGGGAAATTTGAAGTAATAGAATTATATTTCTCCACTATATTGGGTATTTTTTGTTTAGCAAGAAAGAAAAACCAGGAGATCAAAACAATGAAAATTACATTTAAACACAGTTTCTAATCTTCTTCTTCTTATCATTTGTTATTTTTTCTATTGATGACCTCTTTACATAACCAAAAACCTAAGAATATGACTTCTATAATTAAAATTCTAAAAGTTTCTTAAAAAAAAAAAAACCCAAAGCACAAATGTATTAGCTATTGGAAATTATCTTTTCGATTTTTTTTTTTACTCATTCAGAATCTATTTCTTTGGGCATAATCGTTTTATTCAAATGGAACAATTTTGGAGGGGTTTACTGTCTGTGGGCTGGAACAAACCTGCAGTGATGGGTTGCTGTGAGGTGTTCCTGGAAGCGACCGATTCCTGTCTGCTCTCCACACGCACAGCCCTCCTCCTGCCTCCGCTGTGCTTACACTTGAGCTGTAGTTCAACCTGGGTTCCCTCTGACCTGGCGCAGCCAGGAGCTATTGGAATCTTTTGTTCAAAACATAAGATAATCATAGGATTTAGAAGAATAGCAAAGGAGGCCCATGAAGACAGGAAGAGGAATCTCCTCTACTATGAGGAGAAAAAAGAACTTGAAATTTTCCAGTTCCTGTACACAAACCTTTTCTATCTGAAAGAAACAGAGAAACATGCGATCATAGAATTTTAAAGCTACAATAGCATCTCAGATTAACCCTCTTATTATGGATAAGGAGACTGAGCCCCCCAAAAGTTAACTTGTCCAAGGGGCAACTCATTTGGAGACTAGCTAAACCATCAGTACTGATTTTTTTTTTTTTTAAGTTGGTTCTCCTCTTTGGGAAGAATAAGAAACAGAGGGTTGGAAGAAGTGCAGTTCCTTGCTAAACAATTGAGGCAGGTGGAAAAATAGAATTCTGAAGCCATTAAAGCGTTTTTTCTCTTTTTATTCAAATTATGACTCTTTGAAGGCCATGGGAATAGAATATAGCAAAACAAAAGCACAGGAGAAGGGGAAGGATGTTTGGGAAGGTCAGTTCTCTTTCCTCTATCTGTCTGCGTTTGCAACTCTCAGCCTTCGCAGGGCCTCACTCCAACAATGGGGGCTGGGGGCCAGGGGCCAGGGGCTGGGGCTGGGGGCTGGGTGGCAGAGGGTCCTGAGTTGTATCGTCAGGCAGGTTTCTGTGCATTCCAATCTAATTTACGGCTTTCCAATATATTTAAACACAATGCGGGGATGTCTTAATTTACATATATTACACGAAACATTATTAGAGCTTAGAATGAAGCTTTGAAGTTGTACACTCTGAGTTCTAACCCCAGTCCTTCCACATATCAGCTGTTTAACTTTGTTCAAGCTACTAAAAATCTGTGCCTCAGTTTCCTCATCTGTCAATTGGAGAGGATCATTGCTGTAGCCGCCACATAGACTTGTTAGTAAGTATGCAAGAACATAGTAAATACCAACTCAATAAGTAACTTGATAAATGTTAACTATAATTAATTATCATTCAGTTTACTTCAATTCCAGGAGCCCACAACAAACAAGGTAAGTTCATTCACATAAGCTATCGTAATTGAGTCTGTGAAGTGACATCTAGGGGTGTCAGTGGGCTCCCTCTCGCAGAAGCAGTGAGAAGGTTACAGTGACATCCTTTGCTCAGCTGCCTTCTCTGAATTCTACTTCATTATTATCATTAAAACTGGCTGTATAAGTAAGGAGGTGGACTGACTTAAACAGCAGCCAGTGTCCTGGAAAATGCATTGGACGTAGCCAAGAAACATTATTTCCAGTTTTAGCTAAGCTGCTGTACAGCTCTGAGCAAACCTCGTGAACTTCCTTATTTTCTCCCCATTTGCTTTCACTTGTCCAATGGCCACATGAAATAACACCCACCTATGTACATCGTACAAAGAAGGGCAACAATTAGATCCTATATGTGAATGTGCTTTAGCAAGCATGTGGTGATTTATAGAAACGGAGCTAAGATGATCATTATTCCATGAGATAGTTCACTGATTCCTGGTTTTGGGGACTCAGTGGGAGGAAAAGACCTTGAAAACAGGAACATGTGATAGAAGAAGAGCCTCTCTGTCCTGAGGTTACCTGATAATACTGGGTCAGCTGTTTGGGGAAGAAGAGAGGTGAGGGAAAGATGACATCCTCAAATGTCCGCTCCAGCAACCTACACGTGTCTTTGAAAGTCACACTCGAAAAAAACGAAACAGCTTTATTGAGATATAATACCTTTACAATAAAGAACATGTATTTAAAGTACAGTTTGATCATTTTTGACATGTATGTTCAAATCCATGAAACCATTACCACAGCCAAGGTAGATCGATCCAGCTCCTTCAGTTTTCTCATCTCTCTCTCTCTTTTTTTTTTAAACATATTTTTTTCCTTTATTGATTTTAGAGGGAGAGGAAGTGAGAGGGAGAGAGAGATAGAAACATCGATGAGAGAGATCATCGATTGGCCGCCTCCTGCATGCCCCCCACTGGGGATTGGGCCCACAACCTGGGCATGTGTCCTGACCGGGAATCGAACCGGCGACCTCTTAGGGCCTGGGTCGATGCTCAACCACTGAGCCACACCAGCCAGACTCTCATATCTCTCTGTAATTCCTTCCTGACCCCTTGGAACCACTGATCTACCTTCTGTTGCTATATACTAGTTTGCAATTTTAAACTTTTATGTAAATAGAATCACATACTGTGTCCCTTTTGGTCTGGCTATTTCTACGGCATTATTTTGAGGCTCCTTCACATTGCTGTGTAACTATCAATAATTTTTTCCTTTTTATTGATGAGTAGTATTCCGAGACAACATCTTGTTTATCCATTCACCTGTTGATGGGTGTGGGGGTTGTTTTCAATTTGGGGTTATTATACATAAAGCTGCTATAAACATTTGTGTAAATGTCTTTTTATAGACATATGCTTTCATTTCTCTTGGGTAAATACCGAAGAGTGGAACGGCTGCATCGTTTGGTATGTCGATGTTTAACTTTTTAGAAAACAGCCAAACTATTTTCCTAAGAGGTTATTCCATTTTACATTTCCCCCAGAAGAGTATTCGAGCTCAGGCCTCTCCAGATCCTAGTCAACACTTGCTAGTCAATCTTTTAAATTTTATTGTTCTACTACATTATAGTGCTATCTCATTGTGGCTTTAATTTGAATTCCCATAATAATTCAAGATCTTGAACATTTTATCATGTGCTTATTGGCTATTTGTGTCTTTACTGGAGAAATGTTTATTCAAATCCTTTGTCCATTTTTAAATTGGCTTGTTTGTTTTTTATTGAGTTTAAGATTTCTTTATATATTATGGATATAAATTCCTTATCAGATATATGATTTACAAATATTTTCTCCCACTGTATGGATGTCTTTTCACTTTCTTGCTCAAAAATTTTTAAGTTTGATGAAATCCAATTTATCTATTTTTTCTTTTGTTGTTTCTGATTTTAGTTTCACATCTAAGAAACCACTGCCTAATCCAAGGTCACAAAGATGTTTCTTCTACGAGTTTTGTAATGTTAGCTTTTACATTTAGATTTTATAATCCATTTTGAGTTAATTTTTTTCCAATTTTTACTAATTTATTTTTGTTACAGCTATTTCTCCTTTTTGAGTTATTTTTTGTATATGGTGTGATATGAATTGAGCTTTGTTTTTTGATATTTGAATATTCAATTTTCCCAGCACGTGTTGAAAAGATTATTCTTTTCCCACTGAATTGCCTGTGCACCTCGACAAAAATCAGTTGTCCATGTATGTGTGAGTCAATTCTGAACACTCCGTTCTGTTTTACTGGATCATTTGTCTATTGTCTTGGTTTCTGTAACTTTACAAGAAGTCTTGAAATCGAGTAGTGTTAGCCCTCCAACTTTTTTTTTTTCAAAATTGTTTTGGCTATTCTAGGTATTTTGCACTTTCATATGAATCTTTAAAACAGTTTGTCAGTTTCTACAAAAAAAGCTGCTGAAATTAAAAAATCTTTTTTTAAATTAAATTTATTGTGGTGACATTGGTTAATGAAATTATGTAGGGTTCAAGTGCATACTTCTATCATCCATCATCTGTATATTGTATTGTGTTTACCACCCAAAGTCAAATCTTCTTCCATTATCATATATTTTACCCCTTTTCTCTTTGCTAACACCCTACCCCTTCCCTCTGGTAACTACCATACTACTGTCTGTCTATGAGTTTTTGTTTGTCGCTTTCAGTTTTATATCCCACATATGAGTGAAATTATGTGGTTCCTCAAATATTTTTTTCTGTTAATCTTCACCCGAGGATATTTTTCCATTGATTTTATAGAGAGTGGAAAGAAGAGAGGGAGTTTTGTTCGTCTAATATGTTTTACAGTTCCAGGATCCTACCCAGGAGACCACGTTATATGCCAAATCATCTTTGAAAGTAGCTGTACCATTTTGCATTCCCACCAGTAAAGAACGGGAGCTCCTGTTGCTCTGTATCTTCGTCAACATTTAGTATCCTTGGATGTTTGGATTTCAGTCCATCTTTTCATATGCTTATTTGCCATCTGTTTATCTTTGTTGGTAAGGTGAAATCTTTGCCCACTTTTTTTTTTTTTTAATCCTTTCCCGAGGATTTTTCCATTGATTTTCAGATAGAGTGGGAGGGAGGGAAAGAGGGAGAGAGAGAGAGAAACATGCATGTGAGAGGGACACAACAATTGGTTGCCTCCCACAGGGCCCCAACCAGGGCCGGGAATCAAACCCCAACCGAGGTACATGCCCTTGATCAGAATCGAACCCGCGACTCTTTGGTCAGAGGGCCAACACTCTAACCGTTGAGCCAAACTGGCCAGGGTTTAATTGGAGTGGTTTTTTCCCCTTAATGTTGAGTTTTGAGAGTTCTTTGTATATTTTGAATACAGGACCTTTATCAGCTATGTATTTTTCCCAGTCTGTTGCTGTCCTTTCATTCTCTTAACAGTGTCTTTTGCAGAGCAGAAAATTTAATTTAATTAATTTAAAAAAAACGTTTTTTATTGATTTAGAGAGAAAGAGAGAAAGGGAGAGGGGGGAGGGAGAGAGAAACATCCATGAGAGAGAAACCTCAATCGGCTGCCTCCTGCACGTCCCCTCCTGGGGATGGAGCCGGCTACCGCGCATGTGCCCCGACTGGGAAGGGAACCTGAGGCCTCGAGGTGCACGAGACAATGCTCAGCCAACTGAGCCACACCGGCCAAGGCAGAACATTTAATTTTAATAAAATCCAACTTAACGATTTTATTGTTCACGAGTCATGCTTTTGGTATTGTCTTGCAGATATCACAGTAATGCAGGCCTCACAATGAATTGGGGAGTATTCCCTCCTTTTCAGTTCTCTGGAATTTGGATAGAGTTGGTATTATTTCTCTTTAAATGTCTGGTAGAATTCACAAGTGGAACTATTCTGGCCTGTTGTTATTTGTTATTGTTTATTTTTTGTTGGGAAGACTTTTTAACTACAATTTTGATTTCTTTAATAGATAGGGATATTTAGATTGTCTGTTTTGGTAATTGTGTCTTTCAAGGAATTTGTCCCTTTAATCAAGTTGTTGGATTTGTTGGCATAAAGATGTTCAAAATAGTCCCTTATTACTATGAAGTATGGCACCTGTCTCATTCTCTCCCCTCTGGTACTCTGTCCTGTCCACTCTGGCTACTCAGTATTTCTGCATTCTCAGCCCCATGTCCTTATCTCAGAGTCTTCCCTGCTCTGTCTGGGTTCCTCCTCCCCAAACCACGGCTGGGACACTCTCTCAATACAAGCATAAGACTCACCTCCTTCTTATCATCTTCTTTGGGGATCACTGTCATTATTCCTTGATACTCAGTGCCCTGAAAACTCTGAAAATGGTTATGTCCTTTTTTTTTTTCGTTGCTTCAGGAAGGAGGATAAATCTGGTCCTTGTTACTCCATCATGGCCGAAGCAGAAGTCTCACTTGGTTTTTTAAAGCCTTAAAAAAATAGTTCCCACTTGAACATCATGCACTGACTTGTATTTCCCTCTAACAAACTTGGCTTTTTCAAGAGTCTCTACCAATAGCTGTCACAAGCTAGTGTTTCTCAGACTCACCCAGGAAGCTCAATAGAAATGCATATTCTTGTGTCCCATTCCAAGAAATTCTGAAGCTCTGGGGTTCACCCAGTGATATGTCCCCGATTATTCTGATAACTGTTGTCTAAAGACTACACTTTCAGAAACACTGCAACAACTCTACATGCTATTTCCTCTGACTAGAATTCTTGTCTTACTTTTTTTTAATTCATTTATTTTTGTTACAGATGTTTCTCCTTTTCCCCTCATTGACTCCCTCCTTCCCCTCCCTCCCTGCCCCATCCCCAGTGTTGTTGTCCATGTCCATTGGTTATGCGTACATGCGTACAAGTTCTGTGGTTCATCGCTCCCCTCCCCCACCCCCTCTTCTGGCAATTGTCAGTCTGTACCCTACTTCCACGTCTCTGGGACTACCTTGTTTCTCAGACTGTTATGTTCATTATATTCCAGAAATAAGTGAGATCATATGATATTTGTCTTTCTCTGCTTGGCTTGTTTCGTTTAGGATAATAGTTTCCAGGTCCTCCCATGTCGTCTCAAAGGATAAGAGATCTCTCTTTCTTACAGCTGCATAGTACTCCATTGTGTATATGTACCACAGCTTTTTTATCCATTCGTCTACTGATGGACACTTGGGCTCTTTCCAGATCTTAGATATTGTAAATAGCGCTGCTATGAACACGGGGGTACATATATTCTTTCTGATTGGTGTTTCAGGCTTCTTAGGTATATTCCTAGGACTACATCAAACTCAAAAGCTTCTGCACAGCAAAAGAAACAACTATCAAAGCGGAAAGGCAACCCACTGTATGGGAGAGCATAATAGCCAATGATACATCAGATAAGGGATTAATTTCCAAAATATATAGAGTGCTCATACAACTCAACAAAAGGAAGACTAAGAATCCAATTAAAAATGGGCAGAGGAACTAAATAGACACCTCTCCAAACAGGACATACAAATGGCCAAGAGACATATGAAGAAATGCTCAACATCACTAATCATCAGAGAGATGCAAATTAAAACAACAATGAGGTATCACCTCACATCTGTCAGAACAGCCGCCATCAACAAAGCATCAAACAACAAGTGTTGGCGAGGGTGTGGAGAAAAGGGAACCCTAGTACACTGCTGGTGGGAATGCAGACTGGTGCAGCCACTATGGAAAACACTATGGTGTTACCTCAAAAAATTAAAAATTGAATTGCCATTTGACCCAGTGATCCTGTCTTACTTTTAAAGTCAGCTTGTCTTCACCAGCCCCTCCAAGCTGAGTTAGTCACTTCTTCCTTTGTGTGCACATATCACTTAAAAAAAACAAAAAACACATATCTTTTTATTTGTGTTTTTATCTCCAGCACTAGACTATGGACTCTGTGAGTTCTAAAATAGTACTGGGCACATGGATGATGCTTGGTAAACTAAGTTTTAGAATGTGTTCGTCAAGGATTGAACAAGAAGGACAAAGACATTGAATAAAGTTTCAAGTTCAAGACCCAGGGTCCATTTCTTTAAAGTGTTTACATTGTCTACAATATACCAGATTGGCCTCAGATACCTGTTAAAACACAGATTCCTGACCCAGTGTGGACCTATTCCCCTGGCCTATAGGGCCAATGTTGAGACTTGCTTAGTGTTAAAACAATTTTTCAAAATCTGGCTGATAATCAGAATCACACGTGGGGTTTTTCACAAACACCTATTCTGGGGTCCCATCTCCAAAGATTCTGATGACCAGGTCAGTGTGTGGTAGAGACCAGACCGCAGTATTTTAAGTCCCCCCTCTCCCCATGACTCGTATAATTAATCAGACAAGTTTGAGAACTACTGGTTTATAGCTATGCTTATCCAGAGACAGAGGTCAAAATTGCCTCAGAAAAAATTTTAAAGTTCACACGTTTAGTTCCCAGCTGCAGGGTGTTTGATTCAGAAGTTTCATGAAACTTCAGTGTCTGTGTGCTATTCACGCTCAGTGCTATTCACTCCTGGCGGACACATTTTTCAGTTTGGTGAATGGTAAATGAAGGTTTGGTCTCTCTCCTTTCCTTGGAGATTCCTTTTATGCAAACCACATGATTCTGGGTTTGGTCGCCCCTCCCCTCTCCACAAAGGTAATCCTGCCAGGATCCAAAGACTCCACAGCTTTATTCTCCCTTCCTCACTTGATGGCTTTTGCTGCCTGCTTCTTAGTTTCCAGACCTGCGGGGGGAAGCTGCTCAATAAGTACTTTGGATCAAGTTGCCCTTGTTGGGTTTTAATGAACAGAGGAACTGGTATTGCAGAAAGAGGTGTCCCTCCTTCCCTCCTCCCGCCATACATTTTGTTTTTACCTGCATCAAGATTAAGTAGGCTCTTCCAATTTTCTACCACCCCGGTCCAAGCACTCGGAGGCCCCCAGCAGAGCAGGAGGAGGGGGCTGGTGGTCTTGAGCCCGGCAGGGGCGAGGGGGAGAAGCAGTGGAAAAGGCGAGGCGTGCTTGTGGACTCCAGGAAACTCCTTCAACGCCAACTGCAAACATGTTCAGGTCTGCCCGGCTGTCGCAGAAGCCCGGTGTAATCAGGTTCACTCCAGGTATTAAGGGATGGAGGTAAGATATGGCGGAAAACGGGTTGATTCATTCCTTCCCTTCTGCTAGGAGACACCCCTGCTGGCCTCTGCCTCCTGGGCCCCTCCACCTGCCGCGGCACCTCGGTGACCTACGTCCGGGCCCCTCACCCTCCGTATGTATGGACAGACCCACAGCTTAGCGCCGACAGCTGTCTGTTACTTTGTGAGAGGTCATCGCTTGGAGGAGTTTGCCAAGTGCTTTGAGGAGTTGGGGGGAAAGTGCTTCTCGCTCCCGTTGGAGTCCGGCTGTAAACCATTGTACCGGCTCAGGGGGTGCAATCTCTGGACCCACTGGGTCACTCCCTGCCCCCTTTAGTAAAATGAGTCTTAAATAAGGGAAGCACACGTATTCCGCAGTTTATAATTCTTTATAGGCAGTTTTTAGTCCTTTTGCCCTCTCTGTGTCTCATCAGAACGGGGACACTGGGAGGCCAGCACGGTGCTGGCGGTGGCTTCTGCACGCTCGCAGGGTGTGAGCCGTCTGCAGGGCGGGTGGCAATCCATCACCGGGGCTTTGAAAGGACTTACACGGCGCTAAAATACCAGGAAAGGAAGCGGAAAGGTGTTCAGGTATTCACAAGCGAGCTTTCTGGGTAGTTTTATCTACAAGAGGGCCCTTGTTCAAAAGGTCTGAAAAATAACTCTTACTTTCCACTGATGCGGAGACCCAGAGTCTCATTAGCTGGCTCCGTCCCCAGTAAGTCTTCCCTCCTGCGAAGCTGTATTATTGGAAAAGGGCGGTTATCAAGAGGATACTTTTGTCAATTTTAGTGGATTGGATTCTCAGTGTCAAATTAGCAAAGGGCTTTTTCTTTTTCTTTTTTTTTTTTTTTCCATTTAAATGTCCTTGCTTCTGAAACACTAATAGCAATGAAAGGACAGTAAGTGATTACACATGGAAAATGAAAATGCTCCCTAATTTCAGCATGAAAGGTTGGGGGTGGGGGGCATTCAAGTAATTATGCTGGCGTAAGTGGTCTCTAGCTTTTCACTTGGAGTTTAGGTTACATTTCTTTACACTTCAGAAATTTAGTTCAGATCACATGCCTATCTTTATCAAATTGATACTGTCTGTATCTCTAAAGGAAATATCCTCTTAGAGAATGCAAAGGCACCCTATGAAAACAAGCAGGGTTTTTGTCCCTTTGAAAAAATATAATTCATACTATAAAGCAATATTCTTATGAAAAACTAAATCAAATTTCCTATTAGAGAAACTTCAGATTGGTTATTTTATTGGAAAATCGCAGCGATATAATACATCTTTATGTGCTTTTTGCCTATTAGAAAGTACCACATTCCACGCTGAGATCCTGAGTGCATTTCTCTGGCTGGTGATATTGGAAACTTTATTGGCGTTCTATATGTTTACATAACTTGGAGTTGGAGCTGAGTATATACCTTCTTATGTGGAAATATTTACATTTCTGAGAAACCATTTTAATTTAAAGATATCATAGAATTTGGAATTTCAGTGTCCTGGCTCAGATGACTACATTTGCAACTGAAGCTTCAAATTCTGCTTTTAGAAATTATGACTTGTTTTTCTAAACAAATCTAGTGGCAAACCAAGGTTTATTTTAATGCTTCTTTCCTATAAAACACAAAGTGGCAGCATCTCCTGACTCTACGTCCTTGCCTGTCTCTAAACGTCTGTCGCCTCCCTGATCCATCAGTCCTCGCTGGCAAATGCCAGTATCCCCGCAAGCATGACACAGGATTAAGTATCATCTCTCCAAGGACTGATCAGAAGCGTAATAACTGCCTAATATTCATAGTTTTTACCTATAACTTCCTCGAATATAAATACTGAACAGTGATACAAGTAATGGTAATTTGGGGGATTTAATATGGCATTTTCCATCAATAAGGTGTTTTATCACCATCAGATAGTTAACCTTCTAACACCATTGCGAACTAATTGGTTCAGTTAGATTCAGATCCTACATTGCTCAAAAGGGATTTACTTATTGTGTCTGTTGTATAGTTGGGAAAAGTACAGAAATATTGTTTAGTGAGTGAACGCACAAATTCAGTGCAAAGGCACCACCTAACTCCGCAGTCCCCACGTGACCTATTTATTTAATTATTATTATTATTTTTATTGTTGACACTGTTACAGATGCGACCCATTTTCCTCCCCTTTGCCCACCTCTACCTAGCCCCCGCCTTCACCACTCTGTTGTCTGTGTCCCCCACCCTGCTCCCCAAACCTGGATAGTATTATGCTAAGCGAAATAAGCCAGTCAGAGAAAGACAAGTACCACATGATCTCACTTATATGTGGGATCTAATGAACAAAATAAACTGACAAACAAACTAGAACCAGAGGCATGGATATATGGAGCAGACAGATATGTGACCTTTTTAAATGAATCATGTGTTAAACTGACAAGTGTATTCTATTTGGAACAGAAAGCCTTATTTGGAAGTACTTAGTTAGCTTTGTGGTTTTTAGTGAATCACTTGAGCCTTCCCATCCTCAGTGTCCCCATCTGTAAAATGGTGATAATATGTCTTAGCTATCTTGCTAGTGCTGTAAAGAGATCAAATGAAAACATATGGGAAGTCACTTTCCCATTGGATCCTAGTAATTATTACAATAATCTGGCTAAAGGGGAGAGAGGCTATTCTCTCCCCGCAGAGCTTTAGCATTCTTTGGCTCGGTGTTTTCTCATCCTCAGCTGCTCACAAATCACTTCCACGATTATTGTCATATCTTTGCTTCCCTGTGCTATTATTTGCATAATTTTCTTTAGATCTCTTAAAAAATATCAATACATGTATTTTTAAGGGGGATTTTATGTCATTGGTATAAATAGGATTGCAATACCACTGCTATGAACAGTACTAGTAAAAAATAAATACAATGCAAACCTAGTAATACGTGTTGCTCTGGATGACACCCAGGGTCATGTGCACTACACGTTGAGATGCGCTGATTCAGATGATGGTGATGGTACTCTTTCAGGCTTTGAGCAAAGAAGTGGGGAATCTGGGTGGAGCAAGGGACTGCTCAGCCTAGATTTTCTGGCCCAAGGAGTGACGAATTGGAAGCCACTGGATTGTGACACCAGGGGAGCTAGAAGGGAGAGGTCGATGGCCAATTAGGCTCTTCTATTTTCTTACACATAAGGGATATTTTTGTGGCATCTACTCAATTGGAATGTGTGACTAACTGCCAGAGAGAGTCACAGGAGTAAAATAAGAGACACCGTTAATGCTTAGCCAGTAAATAGAGCATTTTATTGGCTCTGTGTCTGTGAGGTGTATTGCGCTCTGTTTTGAAAAACAGCAGCGGATTTGCTATTCTCTGTGTTGTAAAAAGTAAAGATTTGCCTGACTTTCAAAGTGCAGCTTTGAAAATGGAGGGCGCTTGCCCATTCTCATCTTTAAGCTTCTCAGCCACTGTGCATCTGTTTCTATGATGAGTAAATTTAAGATGTAACGTTTCCATGGAGGTTTCCACTTAGAACATAATGGGAGAAAAATAAAGCCTTTCTCCCACTGCTAGGGAATTTTCTTGTCTTCCACCCCTCCTGGCATTTTGTTGGAATGTGCACAGAGAATATACATTTATTAGTCCAATTGAATATATTGGAAAAAGGAAATCTGCCATAAAATCACATAAAATTTTTGAATCTCTCTCTGTATAAATACACTATATGTATAAAAATATATATACTGCATGCACCGTTTTTTAACCTGTAAGCTTTTACACCATTATTTACTTTCAAACGGCTTGGAAAATTCCAGAGTTACTTGAATCTCAGGTCTATAGAGCACAATTCTTTCGAAGAGTTAAAAATGCTTCCATATGTTATCTCGTTGTGTTTCTACCTTTCCGCAGAGGTAGGAGGAAAAGTAGCTATAATTTTCGTTGAAAATAGGTACCACGATTCCACTTTAATAATAGATACAACTAAGGTCCAGGATGTAACATCGTATTTTCCACAGTTAGTTTAGATAAAAGCATGAGGTTAGATTCACCAGGAGTCAAGCATTTATTTCAAAATTACCCTTCCCTACATAGGGTTGTCTGTCCTGTTGTTATCAGACCATCTGAGAGCTGGTGATATCCCTCCCACCCTTTTTCTTCTTCTAGTAATTTCAATAGGTTTTAGTTGATCCAGGCAAAGATTTGAATCCATTTCTATCCCCATATAATTTTGTGCTCATTGAAGGTACTTCCTCGAAATAATCTCAATGATAATAAAGAGTTCGGTATCGGTGTTAAAAAGATCAAGTAATTCAAAGTTTGAGGTTATCTATAAAGCTTGTGGGCTCCTTCTCCAAGGTGCATGGAGACTCCTGCAGATCGCGCAGGCTCCTGGGGGAGGGACAGTCAGGGGTCTCAGAGCAGCTCTAACGAGATCTCCTGCAACTGTTCATCCGTGGGACATGCACACTTCGAAGACCACTGACTCTTCACTTTTCTTGATTAACTCTTGAAAATGGAGCTCCCTCAAATAACTGTATCCATAACTAGCTTGTTGAAGTTATAAGTTGTAAAATAACTGAAAGTCTTGAACTTCCAACACTTTTATTACTTTCTTCAAGCCGTTTTTAATGGAAAATAATAATATGCTTCAAGTTCTGTTCCACTGTGCATAGGCTACAAGCCCATGAGCATCCATTATTAGTGCACATTAAAAATTCATTGGTGAAACTTTAAAATTCCTTAAAATCATTTGAAATGCCAATAGGCAACTCTGCATTACTTTGTCATCGATTATAAGAATTCTAAAAATTATTTCCTTGACATCTGCCTGCCTAAAATTATATCCATTGGACTCAAGAAGCATGCATCAGTCCTTCTTGTTTTCAGGGCTGGAGCTGCAAACGCTTTGGAAAGAAATTGGCCCAATGTACTAGGCACATTACTAATTCAGAAATAAAATAAAAATCCGTCTCCATATTATGAAAACAAATCCATAAGCACAGAGAACATCAATTTTAGGCTTTCTCTGCTAGTTATATTTAGCTCCTTTTCTTTCTTGCTGTTATCACTTGCAAGCATATCCTGGCTTGACTGACATCTATTTTACTCTCCTAACGAACTTCTAGAACACCTCTCCCTAAGATGGTATTGCTCTTGTATTCAGGCATGTCTCGAAGGCCATACGACAATGGAACCATAAGACAATGGAAATAATATACTTGGATTCTAAGGTCTGATTGCTGTTATTCATGATTGAACTGAGAAATACACTAGAGCTAAGATCACATATAACAATTCATGAAGCAATGTCTAGATAAAAGTGAACAAAACAAACATTATTATAAAAATAACAAAGCCTGATCAGTAATTTAGTTTTAGTCTTAATAAATAATGCAGACAAATAATTAAGGCAATGATTAACGTAAGAGTGAAGAGCACGAGCTATATTTTAAGAACATCGATTCTACAGAATTGTTCCTCTTTAATCAGAAAGCCTGAAAGGATTCCCAATTTATCATACACATTTTGTAAGGATTTGATTGATTTCATTGTTTAAATTCAGCTTTATTGTTTCACAAAAATTTACTTAAATGATCTTGTATAATCATTTCCTTCTAAAGTAATATACTAATTAATTTCAATTAAATATATGTAAAAGAAGATATATTTTGAAAAATGCATCTCCCTTGCCATTTGTTAATATATTGAAAAAGTGTAAACCTAGAAACATTTAGCATAGAAAATATTCATTTTTGGTAATTTCTCAAGGGGACAATTTATTAAATGAAAGGCTTTTAACATTAGCTAAAAGCAGCCCTGTAAATCATGGTGTCATCCAACTGCTTCATCACTTCATTAATTTAAAAGATTATTATATGCGTAACTGACATAATTTTGAACAATGTTACATGGTTAATTTATTAATGTAGAAAAGCTAAAATGACATGGTGATTTGATTTATTTTTGTAATTGTATAATTTTAGAACTTTTGCCTATGACTTTCTAACAGAAGAAATGATTCAGTCTCACTGCTAATTTTATTGTGGTCTCTTCCCTGCTAATGCTTTGCCAGTAGTCATGTCTTCTGGTCACTTCATTTTAAAATACATCTCTGAGAGTACAAGACAAAGCCATTAAAAAAAACTAGCTTTTTAAAATTGTCCAATCAAATATAGGATATATACCTTTCTATAATAATTATGAAATTCTAATTTTAAAAAATGTATTTTGATTTTTTGGAGAATATGATATTATTAAAATAGTATTATTTTAATTATGTACATTGGTAAATTACTTCTTTATATTTTATCATCTCTTTTCTAAACATCTATGTCATTATGAAATTCATCTCGGAAACTGATTAATGTAATGACCTGATTAAATGATTCTTGAATGAGTCTTTCTCTCCTGTTGTGGTAGTTGGTAACCTTCCTGGGTATTTTGTGAAAGGCTAAGGAAGTAAAAGAAGTCACTGGGTTAAATGTTAGGTCTATTGATCATGACTAATCAAAGGATCCCCCGCCCAGCCCCTGTTTGATTCCAAATCCGGAGTAAATAATGTCCATGTATCATTTTTTCTGTTTTTTTTTTTTTTTTTCTGTAATTGTGAAAAAACAATTGAGATAATTTATATAAAAATGATTGTATTGTATGTATTAATGAGACATCTTTCTGAAATGTGACCATGAGAAACATTTATTTTCTTAAGTCTTAGTCACAATGTAGCAAAAAAATGCAAGTCTCAGAGAATCTCTGCCTAATATTAAATTTCTATAGGTCTCTTAAGCTACAAAATACAGATCAGGACAGAGGTAATAAAACCTGTATTTCAACTATAGAGCAATTTCCCCAGTGCAATACACCCATCAACTTAATTCATAGACAGAGATATAATCAAATTAGTGACTGTAGGGAAGGTTCCCCTCTCCTATTATTATAAGTGTATACACAAAACACAGGGAAAAAGCTGTAAAAATAGGAGGCACAATTTCAACATTCTGTTTATTTAAGTACATAAAGTAAATTTTACCTTAAAGTCTTTTATTTGGCAGATTCCTAAAATTATAGTGAAATCCCATTTCTGTGTTAAGATGTCTCAGATTGCTACTAGGGGCTCCAAAGAATTATATACAATATAGTTGTAGGTTGAAATTTCCAAGAGCAGATGATTGAAAATAAAAGTTGTAGATAGTATTTACAGCAGTCTGATTTAACTACTTACCGCGGCGTATTGTCTATTGATGTCGAAGCTGGAGGGTACTTTACAGTATGTTTCTTAGATTGAAATTGCTAATTATCCAAAGAGGCGGCCTCCGTGGATGGTAATAATTTATTCAATGATTCATTGTCAGCACTGTAGTCAGCAAAGGACTAGCATCTTCTCCTGGGAAGGTTCTCAAGCTCTCCTGTAGAAATAGCTGTGAACAAGTTTTCAGAAAGCGCCTTCTGCTAACCCAGAAACAGTTCCTGCATTTGCTTCTCTGATTAATTTTGATGCTACTCAGTATGTAACAAAGTAAGATAACTTTAAAAAATATTCTAACCAAACATTCTGAAAAAAATTCATTTAGTATTAGAGTGTCTTACTGATTCCCCCCCGCCAAATGAGGTGAAGAGGAAGGAAATTAATCCTTATAAAATATATTAGAGATGAGAAAGGTTAGATGCATTGTTTTCAAACATTGGTGGTCCTCAACAAGCTATGTCTTTCATAATTAAGAAAGAAAGGCTATCCTTGGTTTCACTATAATCGGTATTGATCAAGAAGACCCTTCCTCCTTCCCTCCCTTTTGCCGTCCATCCTCCTGCCTTCTGCTACATAATAGGGAATAGATCTCGAGTGAATAATCAAAACTTGAATTAAAAAACTCCTACCCACTCCAATAGTTCAGTGGAAGGACAGTGAACCACACGCATTGAATCGAAGAGGCCAGCATAACAGACAGGACGTACCAGGCGATGGGAATGGAAGCTGTATTGCTACAGATTTACTGAAATACGCAGCATAATATCACTCTCACAAAAACTCTCTAAAATACGTGGTGTCTGCCTTGAGGGGTTAAGATCCAAGTTAGACAGATGGGACATGCTGCACAGAAAATCCCCATAGAAAAGCATATGTCCTCAGAGTGAAATATTTTTGAGGTCTATACAGTTTCAAGATTCAACAAACTTAGCGTGGAATTCAGCTGAGAGGGAAGTAAACCAGATGTCTTCATTCTCCTTACATGGATTTTTCTTCAATACAGCATCATAGACATTATCTTTTGGTCTCAACAAATCCGTGTCTCCGTTCCACTCCTAAGATGACTCTGAGAAAAGAAAAGTGTTGTATTAACATACAGGGCCACGAAAATATTGCCTGTCCGAAGGCATGAACCTTGAGCCCCTAACTGAGGTGATCTCTCTCTGTGAGAAGAGTTTAGCAGTTAAAACAACTGAGTTGCATGTCCTTGCTCAGGAAAGATTGGCAATTACACCAAATTATGTCTAATAGTTTTAGAATGTGGAGTAGTGTTTATTAATGTCTGAAGGGAGGTCCTAAATCTCCTTTCCCCCCTCCAAACTGCAGTTGTGACTCTGTCATTTGAAAAGATGAAAGAACGGGCTTCATTAAGCTAAGGAGCCTTGAATTTCATTTTTTAATCTAAAACACACACACCACACCTATTTCTACTTGACAAGACTAGTTATCTTTCTAAGTGTTCACCTCATTTGTTCGTGATATTTTATTGAATGTGAAACGTGAACATCATTCTCTAGCTGAAAGCAATTTTTCTTTTTTCTTAGTTAACTTGTTCTGTTGGCTACTGTATAGTTTTTCATTCTTCTTGGGCTTATAAGTTCATACTGACATTTATGAATTTCAATATTCATTTCACATGTTGAGTTTCTGTTCATGAGTGGCACACATAAATCACCAAACGGAAAAACAAAAAATAGAATTCCTGGCCTTCTGGGCTTGTGCGTTTGTGGTTTTTCAAATGTGCAAGCGTTTATTAGCTGTCCGTTGTGGCACGGCCGTACTTGGGTCCGTGGAGCAGTATAACACAGGATACCTGCCCAGCCTGGAATGGAAGACAATCCTAAATTCAAACAATAAGCAAATATTAATAAATATTGCTAAATTGAAGTAAAAAGATTGTACCAATATATGCTGTCACAAAGAATGTTTGTGACAAAAGGAAGCGAGATGTCATGAGACAGGACCTTGTCAGTGTGACTGAGTGAAGGCGCCCAGCTCTGGTGCAGGGGAGGTGAGGCTATTCTAGGCGGAGGCGGGCACTGGTTTCAGAGCAAGTGGAGTTACAGATGGGTATTAAAGAGTGGGTATGATTTGCAGGAAGAACAGAAGAGGAAGGGCCGAAGTTTTAAGGAAATAATGTCCTTAATATATTGTACTAACTTTGATAGCATGAAGGGCTCTAGCACATTCATTTAATAATAGAGCTTTCTGCCCAGCTGGTGTGGCTCAGGGGTTGAGCTTCCCGGTCAGGACACGTGCCCAAGTTGTGGGCCCAGTCCCCAATGTGGGACGTGCCAGAGGCAGCCAATCAATGTTCTCTCTCATCCATGTTTCCATCTCTCTCTCCCTCTCCCTTCTCTCTCTAAAATCAATAAAGGAAAAAAAAACAAAACAATAATAGAGCTCTCCATCAACCCAAGGACTGAAGGGTCAAGGGTTCAATTCCCAGTCAAGGGCACGTACCTGGGTTGCAGGTTCAATTCCTGGTCAGGGTTGTGCGGGAGGCAATCAATTGATGTGTCTCTCTCACATGGATGTTTCTCTCTCTGTCTCGCTCCCTTCCATTCTATCTAAAAATCAATGGAACAATATCCTCTGCTGAGGATTAACAACAACAACAAAATAATAACAGAGCTCTCCATTGCTTCTTAAGACACCCCTGATACATTTCTCCCCGATTTGATTTGCCCCACCCACTGGGTGGAAAGGGGACATTGGAAAGTTGCATTGGGTTCTCCATAGAGTTCTCCACAACTTCCGGTGGGAAAAATGCATTCATCTTCTGAGCATGACAGTGCAAGGAGACTGCCCCTGTCTGTGATGCGTATGCACAGTTCTGTTCAAGGGTAAATACAATATTATTAACCATAGTCACCATGTTGTACTCCAGATTCTCAGAATTTATTTATCTTATAACTGAAAGTTTGTACCCTGTGACCAACATCTGCCCATTTCTCATATCCTCTAGCCCCAGGCAATCACCGTGCTACTTTGTTTCTATGAGTTTCAGTTTTGTTTTGTTTTTAGATTCCACATATAAGTGGTACCATACAGTATCTATCTTTCTCTGCCTGGCTTATTTTATTTATCATAATGCCCTCCAGGTTTATCCATGTTGTTGCAAATGGTGGGATTGCCTTCTTCTTGATGGCTGAATAATACTACATTACACGTATATATATCTCATATTTTCTTTATCCAGTCATCTATTGACAGACACTTAGGTTGTCTCCACATCTTGACTATTGTAAATAATGCTGCAATGAACATGGGGGCCCAAATATCTCTTAGAGACACTGATTTTATTTGATTTTTCAGATATATATCTAGAGGTGGGATTGCTGGATCATACAGCAATTCCACCTTTTGTTTTTTGAGGGACTTCCATACTGTTTTCCATATGGCTGTCCCAGTTTATATTCCCACAACAGTGTGCAAAAGTCCCCTTTCTCTACATTCTCACCAACATAAAACCCACTTATAGTATAGTTTTCCTATTAATAAAACAAAAGGGTGAAGCTAGATGATTTATGGTGTCCTATATATGCATGAGTCCCAGAGTAAGTCATGGTCTATCAATCATTCATTCATTTTACAAATATTCATTGAATGCTGAATGTTTGTGAAGCACTATGCTAAGGGCTGGGCATACAGTAGAAAATGGTTGTGACCCTTACTTTCATGGAATTACAGTTTCCAGAGAGCAGAGGTAAGTTCTTTATCATGCAGGTAAATCTGTAGCTATGTACTATGAAGGGCTCCTGGAAGAAAGCAATAGGAGTCTGTGAAAGCTGTAACAGAGAGACCTGGCTTAATCTGAGAAGACAGGGAAGATCTAGGAGTGTCTCCATGGGGAAGTAATATTGCAGATGAAAGCGGAAGGACAAGTGGTAAACTGTGGAACGGGATGTGAAGAGCAGAGTGGTCCAGGCAGAGAACAGCATATGCAAAGGCCCTGAAAACAAAGGAGTTGTGTAGACCAGTAGTCCCCAAAGTGGGCTGCGTAAATGATCCAATGAGGTAGCTGTAGAAAGAAAGTATAAGACCCTACAAGTATTTTTAATAAAAATAAGAAATATGTTAAGTTTTAATAGTATTTAATAAAAGTACGGACACATGGAGCTTCATTCATTCATTACTACAGTTTCGAGTGATAAGTGAGCATTCTAAGAAAGAGTGGAAATTCCCCAAACCTCTGGGTCACGCACAGTAGCCTTACTTGTCCACTCAGCATGTAGAGACGTACTGTAGTTTATACCTAAGCCGTCCTAAGTGGCAATTATAGCTGATAATATCAGTTTAAATCAATTCTAACTAAATGGACATGTACTTAAAAAGATTCCAGCAAGAAAATCATAAACTGAAGATAATACTCTATGAATAATGCATGTACAAATGAGCAACAAACCTATGGTGGAATCAGCCTTCTGCTCCTGAAACAAACTCTTCATTAGTCTTACCGCTAGGTAAGAGCAAGGATGACCTGGTCAGTCAGGTGCGATCAGAAGTTAGTAAATAAATGAATGAATGAATGAATGAATAAATAAATGTTAAAAAGAAGGAAAAGAAAAAGAAATCGGAATGATTGGGAAGACTGCTTGAGATGGGTATTTACATTCACTCTAAACCTTCCCTTAAGTTACTGAGAAAAGAGAAGAAACTGCCTTTTGAAAGAAACTTGGTACATTGAAGAGAACATTTTGAACATGGATGCTTAGAAATATTCCCAACTTGATGTGATTTTTATTCCTGAAAAAATTATGAATGCGTCCTACAAAATTCCTTGTCTCTCTAGAGTTTAAAACTTTGGAAACCTTCTCACGAGAGAGTTCTGGTGAGCTTTGAACTGGCGTGTTGACAACACTAACGTGCTTCCTCTTCTGATGCATTTTTAACGGGAAAGATGAAAAATCACTTGCTGAATTTCAACAAAAACTCTCTGATAATCAGAAGATATGATTGAAAGCCAAGCAGAAACACAGTGCTTTGCTAAGGGCAAACAACATGTGCTTCTTCCTTCATATTTACACATCTTTGTGAAGTCACTGTTTTAGTTTTTTATTTATTTATGTTTTAATCCTCACCCGAGAATATTTTTCCATTGATTTTTTTTTTTTAGATACAGTGGCAGGGAGTAAGAGAGAGTGAGAGAGAAACATTGATGTGAGAGAGACACATAGATTGGTTGCCTCCTGCCCCAGGACTGAACCTGCAACCCAGGTGTGTGCCCTTGACCGGGAATCGAACCTGAGGCTCTGCGATCTGAGGGCTGACACTCTAACCGATGAGCCAAATGGGCCAGGGCAACTGTTTTAGTTTTGGCAGACAACAAAATCAAGTATTTTAAAACAAAACTGCCCTGGCCAGTTTGGCTCAGTGGTTAGAGTGTCGGCCCGCAGACCAGAGAGTCCCGGGTTCGGTTCCCGCTAAGGGCATGTACCTCGGTTGCAGTTTGTCCCCCGTGTGGGTGACAACCAGTCGATGCATCTCGCTCACATCGATGTTTCTCTTTCTCTCTCTTCCCCCCTCTCTCCCTCCCACTCTGTCTGAAGATAAATGCAAAAAATGTCCTCGGGTGAGGATAAAAATTATAAATAAATAAAAAATAAAACAAAACTGAAATTTTGCATGATAATAAGAAATATGCAATAACAAATGATACCTATTGATATTTTAGGTGATGGTAAGGTTTTTTTCGGTTTTTGCATTGCTGACAAATAAAAATGACTAAATTTTTATGTCATCTTAGTTCATCTTTTCCTAATTTCTTCTTTTTTTTTAATCCTCACCTGAGGATATTTTCCATCCATCCTCAGGAAGAGTGGGAGGGAGGGAGAGAGAGAGAGAGGAAGAGAGAGAGAAACATCAAGGTGAGAGGGACACATCGACTGGTTGCCTCCTGCAGGACCCCAAGGACGAACCGCAACCGAGGTACGTGCCCTTGACTGGAATCGAACCCAGGATTTATTGGTCCGTGGGCTGACGCTCTAACCGCTGAGCCAAACCGGCCAGGGCTATCTTTTCCTAATTTCTATTTAATATATTTTATTATGTGTGATGCTTAATTTCCAAATTAACAAGTATAATATATTGATGGTGTGTGTATATTTTTTAGTGGATTTTAATCATTAAAAATGATTGAAAACCACTGGTACTGGCCTCAGTGTTAAGAGCTTCTGGAGGAGAGACACCTCTGTGGGTTTGAGGGGTCGGGAGGAGGGATTTGATCTTTTCAGAAGGCATGGAGCAGCTGAATCAATTGTTCAATGATCTGGTCATGCTGTGGTACCATTTATAGCTACATATAGATTCCTAATTCGTAATTCACATCACGCAGGACAATGAACCAACTGTCTGATGATAGCTGATGATAATAATTTACTAATATTTGTCATTTCAGCTCTCAAGCAAGGTTCACACTCCACTGAGCAAATGGACCATTGATCAAACATTGGTTTGTTCAGGTGACAACTATATTATAGGGTCTGTTTATCTCACTGGCACTTAGGAAATTCAGTCCCTAAATGGATCCAGATGATCTCGCTGGTTCGTGTGTGTGTGTGTGTTGGGAGATAGACCAGGGAAGCTAAGAAGCAAAGATTGCACACACACACAGAATAAGTGTATCAAGGAATAAATACAGTGCCGATACTTTGTATATGTGTGTATGTGGCAGGGGTATCGTTCTCATTCCCGTTCAATCCTGGTCCCTCCTTTTTGTATAGTATTTCCCACTATTTTCTTAAATGATACATTCTAGGGTGCTAAAAGTCATATTTTCCTATATGTGCGTGTCACATAGGGGGTTTAAATAATGTTAAAAACGGTCATGATTTGCCTAGCATTGCTTTAACGTGTAGTCTCACTGACAGAGAAAAGTGCTTTTCCTAATCCAGGCCCTTTTCTATAAGATCTCACACCAGTCATTCACAGGGCAGCTGGAAGGCGTCATAAATCACTTCATTTCCTATGTTTCACAGTTTCTCCTTGGTTCTCCCCTTCTCCTCAGCCCTGCGTTTGCTAGGACTGATGACTTACTCTGGCGCTTTGGATCATCCTTCTTGGAGATCAGTGCTTTATAAATGACAGCATCTCGTCAAAATGCTCTTTTGTCCTCTAGCTTTCAAACTAAATTGGATCCCATTACCTCAGTTGTTTAGGGAAATTCTAGGTCATTTTCATTATACGTTTCATAAAAGTAAAGTAATGCAAAGAAAGATTTTAAAGTCAGCCTCCTAGAAAATAGTTTGATTTACAACTAATTTATGATGGTTTCCAAATCGCTTCTTTTCCCCCATCCCCTTGCCCCTAGCACAGAAGCCGACCCAAAGAACTTTGCTTTAAAGTGGGTACCAGGAAGGTGGAGTTAGATTGTACATGAAGGTCACAGAAGCCTCATATTAAAATCACCTAACATGTTAGACGCAAAATTAAAGTAGGAAAAACCCAAATGAGTTGTTAAATTATAAGTGACCATTTTGCCAAATCAATAGCTCATTAAAATGCCATAGAGTCAACACGAAGAGGCCAGGGCAATATCAAAAAGGTAAACTTGCTGGGCTGCTAATGAATAAATATACGTAAACACAAGTTCAATGTAAATGGACAATTTCTCTGCAATCTTCCTTTTTCCCCTGCCCTTAAAAAAAATCTGTAAACCTGTTAATAGTCTATCCTGTTCTGTACATAATAAAATAATGCAGAGAAACAGATAATGTTAAGCAGTGGTTCAACTAAACCCTAATAATAATAGTAACAACAATAACAACAATAATAGAAGTTGCCTTGTTGAGAACACTAGTGAAATGCTAAGAACCACGCTAAGAACTCTACTTCCATTATCTTGTACAAACCAGAAGAAGAGTTAAGTAGTTTGCCAGTTAATGCAGCTGGTCAGCGGTGTACTGAGCATTGCATCCAAGCTCTTTGACCCCAGTGTTCACACGCTGTTTTATCTCATCCACATTGACTTCCTTTTGAATTAATTCGGAATAAGCAATAGTTACCCCTGTGTAACATTTTCCCTCCTATAAGTGCTTGGCACCCATCAATGTTTATAACTTTTTCCTCTTGTGTTGCCATGTTTCATAATTGCCTACTTTCCAAATATATCTTTTTCTACCACTATCCATGTGGCTAGTGTGTCTGTTTCTTCAGAGCTCGCAGCACAGTACCTTGCACACAGCAGGAATTAAATGAGAGGTGTGCCGAATGATGAGTGAATACCTAGTTATCTCCAAGCAAAGCCTTTCTCTCTCACATGTCAAAGGGAAACATTTGTTTTGACCACTCTGCATTTTTTTTTTATTCTCACCCGAGGACACTTTTTGCATTTATCTTCAGATAGAGCAGGAAGGAGAGAGGGAGGAAGAGAGAGAGAAACATTGATATGAGAGAGACACATCGAGTGGCTGCCACCCACACAACCCCAACCGGGGCCGGGGACAGACCGTAACCGAGGTATGTGCTCTTAGCGGGAACCGAACCCAGGACCCTCTGGTCCGCGGGCCGCCACTCTAACCGCTGAGCCAAACCGGCCAGGGCGACCACTCGGCATTTTTAACTCATTTTCCTTGTTGATATACTTTCCATTTATGAAAATATTTGAAACCTGCTACTCTATTGCAAAAATCAGTTCTTGCA
Source organism: Tadarida brasiliensis (assembly GCA_030848825.1). NCBI lineage: Eukaryota > Metazoa > Chordata > Mammalia > Chiroptera > Molossidae > Tadarida > Tadarida brasiliensis. The sequence continues at coordinate 32,515,091 of CM061270.1, forward strand.
TCTAGCACTTTACACACACACACACACACACACACACACAGCCTCTTAATTTGTTTTTTGCAAAAGTAGTTCTGGCAGTTTGCAATGGGCTTTTGAAGTCATCGCTGGCTTGTTGCTCAGTAGTGCTGTAGGCTGACTACGTAAAGTTCTCTCATCCCTTCTAGGGAGGGGGGGCACCCCTCCAGCACAGATGTTTTTCCAATTTTTCTTCAGTTTACTAAAACTCAATTTATACCAATGATCTAGTTCCATGAATATATAATACCCACTGAGTAGCAGGCATTCGGGAAACTATCAGAAACTGTCAGGATTCCTTGCACTTTTGAGTGAGTGACGGATTGAGCAGCCCTAGGTATTTCTGAGACTCAGTATGAAAAGAAATATCCGTGGATTTATGTCACCTTGTGGAATTCCTGGTGATTAGCTCTTGGGCATTGTTTAAAAACTCTTTCAGGATAAGTGATGTTTGTAAATTGATTTGTGCAAATGCACGTATATTATGTATTGCCTTGTCATTTGCGTGATGAGTTAGTTTTCTTCTGCAGAATACTCTTCATTTTCTTGAGAACACCAAAGCACAGCATCACTCCGCTAATCCAGGGGAGGGGCTGTTGATACATTGCTAATGCTATCCCAGAACCCTCTCTTCCAAGCTACTGTGATGGAATTTTAGAAGATTAGTCTCTTTTTAGCCTTTCTTTCCCATGTGGGTACCTTCATGTATATGCATATGAATGAATGTTTGTGAGATTAGAATTATTGTTAGAATTAGTCCATGCATGTATGAGCATGTTTTTCTACACAAATGGTAGCATATTGTACTCATGCCTCTGCACCCAGAGGTTTACATTTAACAAAGTATCTTTGAAGTAGCTTCACCCTTCTCTACTATAGTAGACATTTAATGACTGCCTTCTGGTGTCCATTCTCTTCTTTTATACTACCCAGGTTTGTGTTTACTTGTCCGTGGTCCCCTACATGGCTTCTGGGAAATGTGCCACCCTCTGCTGATTATCAAAGTTAATCAATACTTTCCATTCCTGAATATGATCTGTGGTTGCACAGTCCAGATGAACCTCAGGACTCTTGCTTGGAGTACTGGGACAGAAGCACTGTCTTCTCCAGGGGGATGTAGCAAGGAGCTCTAATTACTGGCGATACGTCTCCCATGACCAGGAGAGGACCAGGCTTGGGTGAAGCTATTATCCTTGACAGCAGACAGAGAGATGAGAAGACACGGAGTCCTTGAGGATTTCCCATCGATGCGACTCAATACTTCTTCTTTATTATTTAAATCAGTTTACAGTGGATTTTCTGTTACTTGCCACATAAAGGTTCTTAACTGATTCGGGTACATATAAATCTACCTTATTTTTTAAATGACCTTACAGTAAACATAACACAACATGCTTAATATACATTCAGGTTATTCCAGTCTGTTAACTATACCATAGCAAGTGACTGCATGTATATATTTGCACACATGTCCAAGTCAATCAGTCGGATAAATTCTTAGAAGTCAAAATAGAGACCTTGGGATATGTGCATAGTTAATCGGATAGACTATATTTGGAAACACAAAAAACTAGTGAAGAAGTTGCTTTTTGGGTGGGAAATGTGGTGAATTGGTATTCTCCATATTTTCTTTTAATTTTAATTTTTAAAATGTTTTCATTGATTTTTTTTTTAGAGAGAGAGGAAGGGAAATAGAGAAGTCAGAGAAAGAGAAAGACATCGATGTGAAAGAGAAACATTGATCAGTTGCCTCCCACGTGTGGCCAAACCAGCAGTCTGGGCATGTGTCCTGACTGGGCATTGAACCGGTTTCCGTGGCCTGGAGGATGCTCGACCAACTGAGCCACACCAGCCAGGGCTCTGTATATTCTTTCCTTTAACCCTCACCCAAGGATATTTTTCTATTTATCTTTTGATAGAGTGGGAGGGAGGGGGAGAGAGAGAAACATCGACGTGAGAGGAACACATCGACTGGTTGCCTCCTGCACGACCCCGGCCAAGGCCAGAGACGAACTGCAACCAAGGGACGTGCCCTTGACCGGAATTGAACCCACGGCTCTTTGGTCTGAGGTCTGATGCTCCAACCGCTGAGCCAAACCAGCTAGGGCTCCATATGTTCTTTTAAAATGACTTTTTAAACCCATGTGGAATAGTATTTTTCCTAGAAAAGGAAAAAAAAATGCACTGGGAAGCCTGAAATTGTGTATGTTTAAAGGCGTCTTAGAAATGATCAGGTCTAGGTGTTCCATTTTACAAATGAGGAAACTGAGTCCTGGGAAGTCCAGGGATTTGTCCACACAGCAGTTTAGAGCAGAGAAGAAATGAGAGTCTGGGTTTCCAGACTCCTTGTTGGTTTTCTTCCATAACTGGGGAGCCTGGAAGCAGGTCCCATCTGGAGATGTTGGGACCGCTGGCTGGGAAAGAGGTAGCCGCGTCTCGCATGCGTTTATCATCCGCAGTGCCCAAGCTGGAGGTATAACTGCCCTGTGTTGCACAAGGAATCGAGCATATGAATAAATCCTAAAACAATGAATTCTTGCCACGTTCCCTGCAGGGAGGGGGTTAGTTCTATTTTAGGGGTAGGAAACCGAGGAATTGAGGCTAGTGCCCTACTGGAGGGTGCACAGTCAGAGGTGCATCAAGCTGGCTCTGGAAATGATGTTTTCCCAGGGAGTGTCTTCCGGAGCAGACCTGACTGGAAGAACGCTGCGCTTTGTAATGTAAACGCAGAGAGAGGGGCTTGCCCAGCACCTCCTTTTCCTGCACTAACGTCAGAGGAGGTGCTTGGCAAAGGTTACCCAAACCGCCCTGCTGCAGGACACAACAGGGGCAGGAGTGAACCAGCCACGCGGCTATGCAAAGACCAGAAAAATTAAAACACAAAACTCATGCCTGGGAGATGGAGGGTTTACTTTGTTTAAACGAAAGGTCACAGATGTGTTTATTTATTGGACAAATTAGAAAGAGCTCTTAATATCTCTTGTCTCAAATTCCCACATTTCAAAATTTCCTCACTGCAATGACTCATGCCAGCTCCTTGCTATTGCTCCCACCCTCAAATATCTTTAATTGTGGAAATTAACTTGTTCTTCTCTTTGCCCTCAAAGGAAATATGATTTTATTTATTTATTTATTTATTTATTTTCCTCATCCGAGGACATTTTTTCATTTTTTGTTCAGGTAGAGTGGGAGGGAGAGAGGGGAAGAGAGAGAGAGAGAAACATCGACGTGAAAGGGACACATCGAGTGGCTGCCACCCGCACGACCAACCGGGGCCGGGGACAAACTGCAACCGAGGTACGCGGGAACCGAACCCGGGTCTCTCTGGACCGCAGTCCGACACTCTAACCGCTGAGCCAAACCGGCCAGGGCAAAGGAAATATGATTTTAAAAACTGGACTGTGTCATTTAGCACAATACCTTTATTTACAAATGAGAAAAGGGGACTCCATAGATTTAATGGATATGTAGCAAGTCTATGTATAGCCTAATCTAATAGCTAGATTTTCTGATCCCCTGTCTCATAATATCTGTAAATATAGAATCAGAATCCATTTTAAAGCATAAATTGTGTTCACTAAAGAATAGTCAAGTCTAACCATATTTACAAATAGTCATTTTTAAAAAAATTTTTTCTTCTTTATTGATTTTAGAGGGAGAGGGAGAGAGAGATAGAAACATTGATGAGAGAGAATATTGATTGGCTGCCTCCTGCACGCCCCCCACTGGGGATCGGGCCCACAATCTGGGCATGTGCCCTGACTGGGAATTGAACCGGCGACCTCTTGGCACATGGATCGACGCGCAACCACTGGGCCACACCAGCCGGGCACAAATAGACATTTTTAAAAAACATAAACTATTGTTAGCTCTGCTTAAGTGAGTATCCTTGATTTCAGTGATTCATGTAGAAGCTTATAGGTACGGCATTTCATGATTATAATTTATTTTAAAATACTTCAAGAAAAAACTGAAGTGAAATGTGAACTGTAAACAAGTGTTAAATCTAGGTGATGGGAAAAGGGTAGTCCTTGTACTGTTTTCTCTATTTTTATTATTTAAAGATTTTTTTTAATCATAAGAGAGGAAAAAATCATATCAACACATTTGTCCTAGAACTTAAAAGTTGCATTTTTCTAAAGTAATACATATTTGTTGATGAAAATCTAGAAAGCATTGGTCTGCAAAAGAAAAACAAAGTGACTGTAACCTGCTTGTTGCCCCTTTCAGAGAAAACTATTATCAACATTTTGGGGGTATATGCTTCTAATCAGTGTTCCATGTATAAATTCACATACATTTACCTGTAAATGTGGATCTTACCTTAAGGTCATTTCATAATCATTTAAAAAAAATCCTCACCCAAGGATATTTTTTTCCATTTATCTTCAGATAGAGTGGGAGGGAGGGGGGTAGAAAGAGAGAGAGAGAAGCATCGATGTGAGAGAGACACATCGATGGGTTGCCTTCCGCAAGACCCCAACCTGGGCCAGGGACTGAACTGCAGCCGAGGTATGTGCCTTTGTCCAGAATTGAACCCGAGACTCTTTGGTCAGAGGGCCGACGTTCCAACCTCTGAGCCAAATCAGCCAGGGCATATCATAATCATTTTTAACTTAACATATAGTAAATATTTTCTCTTACTGCTGAATTATTTTCTGTATCTTTTCAGGGATGCATGTTGATTTGTCATTACATTTCCCTTAGTATCCACAAGAGATTGGTTCTAGGACCCTATGGACACCAAAATCCTCGAATGCTCAAGTCCCTTGTATAAAGTGGCATAGCATTTTCATACGGTGAGCCGCAAGTACTTTTAAAACATGCAGTGCCTGATTACTTAGTCAGGGGCACTGACTTCTTTTCCCTTAGATTATCAAATAAAAAAATGACAACAGCCAATACAACAATAGCCGTCTGGTGCGAATGAATCAAAATTATACCTAGGTTTTTTGTCATATCGGCAAAAAATATATTTTATGGTGTGCCACAGAATTTTAGTAATTAGTTTACGTGTGCCCTGAGATGAAAAAGGTTGAGATTTGCTGACCTATGCAATCCTCCCATATACCTTAAATCATCTCTAGATAATTTATAATACTTACATAATGTAAATGCCATGTCAATAGTTGTTTTACTGTATTGTTTAGGGAATAAGGCAAAAAAACTTGGTACATGTTTAATACAGGCACAACCATTGTAGGCCTAACCACAGAGTCATGTGAGCGACAACGTAACATTTTTTTGTGGTTGGGTGTGTTGGCGGATGTGGAACTCTCGGATACTGAGGGCTAACTGTGTTTATACAATCAGTCTCCTATTGTAGGCCGTTGTGAGATTTTTCCCTAGTGTGTAAAGATTAGTAGCAAACCTCTGACGAGCATTGTCGGAGTCCACTCTGCACACATCCCAGGTCACTTCCACGGCGGCATTACAGGGTCTCCTGCACAGGCGAGGTCCTCATCAGGATGGCTGTGCAGGCATTATCGTGTCGAATCTCCACACTGATGGTGCACATCTTCCTTCCTACCCTTATTTTAGAGATAACAACTTCAGGCTGAGAGGTGCGTGCACAGCCAAGCTGCGTCTGCTGGTCCTCCACGTCCACGTCCTGGTTCTGAGACATCAAGCTCCCCTGCTGTTGAGCCATCGAAATTTTGAGATTGATTTGTTATCGTTATCCTAACCAATACAAGGATGCTTGCTTTATATGTTTTAAAGACCATGGACACCTTTGCTGATAAATCAGCAGGAAATTCTTTCCGTTGTTAAGGAAATCGGATGCTCTTGCCTAGATGCTCACTTAACTCAATGTTTTTCATTCCAACATTTGCTCTGAGAGATGCTGTTATCTTGGGGAGAAATTAATCCCTGCTTTAAAAAATGATTCAGGTCTTTTCCAGAAAAGTTTCTTTTCTGTCATTTTCCCCATTTGCTAGAGTTATAGTTTTCCTTCATTCCTCTGATACCCCCATTTCTTTCTCTCTAGTAGATTCTATTCTAAGGTGTTTGATAAATCCATATAGATTTCTATATATTCTTATAGCACTGGTTTATTGTTTGTGTTTTAAATTTACTGACATAAAATTGTGCTATGGAAGTCATTCCATTTCTTACCATTTTCACTCAAAAAACTGTTTTCGTAATTTATCTATATTGTGTATTTAGCTCTAATTTGTTGATTCTACCTTTTGCCTAGACTACCACCCCATCTTCTCCTGAAGGTGGACTTGCAGGTTGCCCTTAGCTCGCCACCACTATGGATGATGCAGTGGTGGATGTGCGTGCCCCATGGCGCTGCAGGGTCGTTTCTCCGGCAGATACGCGGGACTGCTGGGTCATGGGACATGCACGCTGCCAGGTTGCTTTCCAGGATGGCTCACCAATTCACATTCTCAGTGTGTGAGGGCTCCAGGGGCCCCACATCATCCTCCCCAGTGGGCATCACCCTCCCTTCCAAATTTTTTCCTTTCTGATATGTGCAGGAAAAAACTTCATCTCTGTTTTAATTTATGTCTCTGATTAATAACGGGTGTGTGCATCTCTTCAGTAACGTCGTCGCCGTTCGACTTCCCCTCCTGTGAACTGCCAGTGTTTCTAAGGCAAAACAGCACAGCATTCCAGTTCCTCAAAATCCATATGGGAAATCCCATAGGAAGTGTGAAAAAAGTAGATCTGGTGTCCAACTGCAGCTTCTCTTCAGATAATGTTACAGGTTAGCTACAACCCGATAGATTCGTTCATTCATTCATTGCAGAAATATGTGTCAGGCACTACATTATTCGCTAGGAATAGAGAGGGGGATATAAATTACATGGCACCTGGCCTCTTGGTGTTTGTGAGATGATGGAAGAGATAAATCAGCAGTTTGTTGTTTTACTTTCTGGAGGAGTCCACGTTAAGGTGTGAACTACTTAGATCTTAATAAATGATAATATTCTTCTGTCATCTTTCCTTTTCTCAATTAAATGTGCTGTGTTCCTGGCAAATTGGAACTATGGATGACTGACATAGGTCAATGGATGCTACTAACAACCACAAAAGGAAAAACATCCTGCTTCCAATGCTTGTTAACTCAACAGCTCCGTGAGGCCTCTTTTCTTAAAAAGAAATTCTTAAGTACCAAAATGCTTTACTAATATATACCCTCCCTCGGAAAAAAAAGAGCTGTAATCTAATCCATGCCCCCTCCCCCCACATATGTAGCTGAGGGAACGAAGTTCAGAAGGATGTAAAAAATGCTCAGTGTAGAGCCTTCTGGAGACCTTCCCAACACACCACCCTAGTTCCATTTTTTAAATGTTGTTTTCATTTGAAACTAGATTCATGCAGCTTGCTCATGCAAAATGAGAATGAAAAAAAAAAAAAAAAGTTAGGGTCTGGAAAGGAAGAGAAGGATTAAATCAAGAGTTCTGCTAGGATGTCGCTATCATGATCTAATGTACTGTGGGCAGCCCAGCTTCAGGGAATGTTGACTTCCAAGGGCTGGAGATCCCGAGAGCACCTGGCACTCAGCTGGCCACAGCGCTGGCCGCACAGCCCATCACTGTCTCCCATACGCTCGACTGGTGCTATTTAGCCTTTTTTTTTTTTTTTTTTAATGTGCAGCACAGGAAATTTTTCCTCAATGTGTGTATGAGCTGTTTGATTCCCCAAAGAAAAAGATTTGGCAAGTCGGTTAAGAGGAAAGTAGAAGCACTGAACACATGAGCACATTTTAACAATGTCCAAGTGTGACTTTTACTGCCAACAGTAGACAAGCCCTGGAACTTGAAACGCAGCCCAAACGCTAAATGCAGTTGTTTTTATCTGTGAGGAGAATGTTGCGGTTTCATTCCGAGACGAGTCATTTTGTTCTGATTTATCCAGTTAGTAAATGCAGCTGATTTGTTTTCATTAGGGAGTGGAAAGTTTGGTGTTTGTTTCTTTGTTTTTTTTTGTTTTTGTCCCAGGGAGGAAAACTATCAAGTTGGGGAAAAATACAAGGAAGCAAAATTTTACTGAAATGCTCAATAAAGATAAAGCCGAGATGTCACCTGCCATGTTCAATGAAGAGGGTTTGGGGCTTTGGCATTCAGAGGGAAACTTGGGATTTCGGAAGCCCAGGACTTTCTGTCAGTATCTGACAGCATCTTTACAAGGCCATCCCGAGTTGCCAAATCAGAAAACTCAGCCTTTTTGTTCTGTGTGATCTTAATTTTGCCCAATCTATTAAATGATTTCATGATGGAGTCAAGGTGACATTTATGAATTCACTGAAAAACAAGTTTCCCTAGGACCAGATCTCTTGGTCCAATTAATCAGTGAACTCATCAGTCTGATAAGAAGTGTTGACAAAAGAATTTCCAGCCTAAAAAAAAAAAAAAAAATCTTATAAGAGTTTATTTAAGCCAAACTGACCACAATTGCTGGGAAGCAAAATCTCAATGGCTTGAGAAAATGCTCCAGAGAATGGTAGTTTTGCAGCTTATTTTTTTAAATTAGAATCAAAGAAGGAGGCATGAGGAGGGTTACATGAAATCCCTTGGTGGTAGATCAAGGAGGCTGTGGGAGAAAGCACAGGGGGGAAACCTCTGAGATCAGAGAGACGAGTGCTTTTTTTACATTGGTGGGTACAGGACAGTTAAGATTTTCAGGACATAGAGATGATAATTGGGCAACAAGATAACAGTGTGGTCTCTCTCGTGCTCTGGTGAGGGAGGTTGTGCCTTTGAGGGGTCTGGGGGAAAAATGACTCTGCCATTTCATCATCGACACACAGATTATATCATATAGACATGTAATACAGGTTTCTTCTCATTGAAGGAGAAACTGCTTAGCCATCCACGAAAGGGGTCAACAGATTCTGGAAACATAAAGTGATAAGGTAGCATTCAGCGTCTTCATTTAAATCTGTGGTGTCAGAGGGATATCCGACCTCTTACTGCTGAGACTGTGAACAGTTTACTCAAATAGAAAAAAACAAAAAAAAAAAACCAAAAAACTGCTTGGAACATTTTTTTCCTTTGTTTTTTTCTCCATGTTTTTTTTCCCCCAAATCCCCCTGGATGACCAATGCACCCTGAACAATACTTTGTCTTAAATCCAGTGCAGTGGATTGTCATTGCAGCGGCTTTTTGTCCGAGAAGAATTTATCAGACTCCGTCTCTGGCCCCCATCCCTCGGCAGGACAGAAAAGCCTATTTCGGTGTCCCTGGGCATACCCACTCATCAGAAAGGTAAGCCTGTGTAGCAGACGTGACCGAGTTCCTCTCCATGCCCCGATGGCTTCACTCAACCGTGTTTCCTCTTTTATCATTTGTTGGAAAAACCCTTTACTATCTCTTCTGAGTTCCTTGGCCTTTGTTAGCTACAAAGGACAGATTTTCTTTTGTAAATCCTTAGTAATTAAATCAGCACTTCAGTGGCTGTCTCCTTCAATGGCCTGTTTCCTAGGTTTTTGCCTTTGACAGTCATATTTTGCAAAGGCCCCCGAGATGACTCGGCATCTTCCCCTACTTAACACTAAACCAATTGAAGCCCTTGCTCACGGCATGAAGGAGGAAAAGATTCATTAAGGGCACTTCATTAAGGAGCTGAAATGGGACGCTGTAAATGCGCCCGAACCGACGGCCATCCACAGGAGCTATTAGGAGAGCCACAAAGACAGTTTCGGAAACTGAACTCCAGCCCCAGTGCAGCGGATTAGGGAGAGTGATGGGATTAGTGTTTAATGACTTGGGGCGGGAGACAAAGGGAATTTCGACAAAGAGGCTTAGATATGGAAGAATTAACACTCTCTATTCCAACCAGGCCTCCTATGACTTCCAGCATTCTTTTCAGACTCAAAAGCCAAGGAGGGGGAAAAAAAAATAAGATGAGCAAAGCTTTAATACTTTCCTAACTTTTTTTTTTTGGTATTACAACAACAATGCAGAGGAAATAAAAGAACCCTCTTCACTCTCTTGCACTTGAAACCTCTTTTAAAAATAAGCACCTACAATTGTATAATTAGCCCCAAGGTGAGCTGGCCCAGGGCCTCCAGCATGTGCCAGAACCCGTCTCTGCTTCCCAAAGCCAGGGCGAGTCACAAACCGAGGCAGACACCAGAGCAAGACACATGGCAGCAGAGGCCCCGCTAAGTGGCTTTAAAAGCGCTTCCGTCTCCAGGGCTGTTTATGTTACAGGTGCAACCGAAGGGACGGAGAGAAACTCTGCTTCGTTATAAAACCTCCTCCTGGCCCCATCTGGCTCAGACTGAAATGATTCCAGTGTCTACGGCCTGAGAAGTGCTTTATGAAACAAGGTGATTATCCCGTCTACGTGAGGGGATAACTTTGGAAATGTGCCAAAGGTTGAAAGAGCTCTTGAAAAAGAATCCTCGACTTGGAGTGGGGCAGGCCACGTTGGAGCTTATCTCTACCATTTCCCCCTGCCCCGGACAGGGACACTGTATCATTATCTGAACATGAAGCCACATTTAAGTAGCTGACCCCGGAGCGGAGTATCACTCCCCAGGATGTTAAGTAAACAGACTCTGAGCACCAAATGCCTTGGAACAGTGAGTGTGTGATTATGCCCTGCTGCTGAGAATGGCAAAACGCAGGTGCAAATGTTACTGTAGGCAAAAGTACAACCCAAATAGTGCTGTAAATGATCTCGTGCTGGAATACACTAATTCAACGTGGCCTGATTTTTAACCAGACGAAATCACTTGCAGAAAAGCTGGGTATTCATTTCATGTATTAACCTGTATGAAATGGTCCTGGAGCAGTTCTAGACACCAAGTATTACTTACCCGCGCGGTTTAGTGGGACAATGGCAGCCCCCTGCCGTAATCCATTCATAGGCAATATCGGCAATCAGTGTGAAATTAAATACATTATGGGGAAAGAGCTTAATGCGTTTTATAGGCAGTTGTTCATCCACATCACACTTTAGTTTTTAAAATCCAACATTTGATCCCACGACAGGAACCGTGCTCAAGTCAGAGATCACCACACCACACTGCCAGGAGGTAGAAAAGAGGCAGAGCTCAGCCTTCAGTGAGGGTACAACTGGCTGAAAGGAACCATTTCCAATCAGCTTAGTTCTACTGGGATACTCGCTGTCAAAGGCCCAGGTAGCATTTGATCATGTTGCTTCGGGGCTCAGACCTGTATTTATTGTCCCTTCCTTTTCTGTTAACATTTTTGTTTGAAGGATCGATGATTTTCCAGGGCAATGGAACTCCCTTCTCTCAGAGCTAGATTGGAGTAGGGTATAATGGGCTTCCCTCATCTCACTCTCAGTCCCTTTTGACCCCAACATGGTCTAGCAGTCTGTTCTTTGTTAAATTGAAAATGTGTAGAAATTTTTATAGAGATCTTCAGCTATATAAATAGCTTTGAAAATTGTTGTAACTTTAAAAACAGGTCAAAAAGGAAATTGAACAGCTAGTGAGTTTCATACCATCCAGTCTGCTTTTTGAAGGGCTGTGTTGGTCTTCCTAGTAAATGGTTGCTTTTATTATTGGGGAGCTTTGGTGGGATTTTCTGATAGAATGTCAAATATATCACTAATAGCTTCTGGTACCACATTCAAACCGGAGCAGTGTTTGTCTTGGGACTGTGACCTGTGTGCCACTGCACTGCTGAGTATCTGCTTCTCTGTGAATGTCGGTGACTTCCTGGGGTGGGTGGTGACCCCAACAAAGTTCCCGAACTCTCACGGCTCCTTGGTGAAGCCTGTGTCCTCGTAGATGGTGGCCTTGTTTTTCTGGAGCCTTCAGACCAAATTCCGCTTGCTTGGGTGCAAAAGCTTCTCCTTTTTCAAATGTGGACAAAGGGTTCATAGCTCTTTAAAATATGGTGAAACTTAAAAGTGCTTTTCTTTAGTATTACAAAAAAGTCTAAGAGCTTCACAACAGTGATTCTCAACCTTCGGTGGAGAAAGGGGCAGTCAAATTATTGCTAGGAATCCATTAATCCACTCGTATAACCACTTTCTAGTGTTGGAATAAATGACATGTCTCACACATAGATGATGATTTTTAAAAATAATGCCCTGTAGATGCTATTATGATTAATACATTCAAAATTATTTTAAAAGCTTTGCTGAGATTATAGTCATTTTTATCATTATATGTTTTGTCAAGCCATACTAAAAGTTCAACTCATATCATATAGAAGTCTAACACTTTATTCTGGGGGGGGGAGGGAGGGTATGATATGGAACTCTATCAATTGCCAGTAATAAAAACCCAATTCAAACCAGCTAAAGCCAAAAAGAAAAGTTATTGGCTCAGGCAGAGATATGTTGAGCTCTGTTCGCCTTTGCTTGGCTTCATTTTCAGGCAAGCTTTGTCCTGTCATGAGAGGGCTCTGGTTCTTGCTACATGATCCTGAAGGCTTGTGAACTCAAGAGAGACTTTATCCCAACATCCATATCTAACTCCAAAACAGAGTTCAGATTGACCAGCCCCATTCCATGGATCTATCTCTGGACTAACCAGGCAAAGATGGTCATCTGATTGGTCAACATGAATCATGTGCTCACTTCTTTAAAGGGAGGAGTCCCTTTAAAGAAGAGGTGGAGTCCCTTGATTGATAGCTCTATTAGAATCACATGGAGAGAGGGAAGGGCCCATATCCTAACAAAAAAGAAGGTGATGAACAGACAAGCAATGCTTACTGACTGTAAAAGGGGTTCTCATATTTACAAGACTTGGGAATCATTGTTCTGAAGTTATTATTATTTTTGACGTTTTAACTAAGGGTCTCTACCAGCCAAGCACAAATAAGACCAGTGGGAATACCCTGGGAGGCACTGTTTTTGCATCCAACCCCAGTTGTGGTTTGTGTCCCTGAATGTACTTGAGTGGGCGAAGGAGAATGAAAGGTTGGAAGGGGAACTGCCAAAACAACAACAAAAAAATAAAAATTTCCTTAAAATAAAAATCTCAATCCTTCTCTGTAAATATAAAGCAAAACAAAATAAACTCACATACACATACACAAACACAACATACACACACACCACCACCACCACCACCATCATCACCACCACCACCATCACCACCAAATGGACACAAGCTATAAAGGTTAATTCAAAAAAGACTGAAAGTATTTATTTCTAAGCCTTTCCATTGGTCTTTAATTACTGTGTTCTTTTGGCAAGGGCACCTTGGATAGGAAAGGTCATCCCTAAGATTAAGTGCTCTGAATAACATGACTACTTATTGTTAGGTCTCCATGTCATATCCTGCCTATGCTCTTTTTTCTGGATAATGCATTCCTTCCTAGGAATCAATAATTCTGTAATTAGTGTCCATTTCTTTTCCTTATTCCTCTCTATCAGGCTCTCTACCATTGTTCTTTTGGAATTACTCTTCATTTCCTTTATTTTCCCATTCTTTGAAATAAAGTAATTTTAAGTTATTACTCTACCCTTCTCAGATACAAACATTATGGACACCAGTATAATATGAAGAGTAGATTACTTGACTCTTAAAATAATGATGATGATGATGATGATGATAAAAATAAGCATTAATTGAGCTCTTCTTATTTTCCTATATTATCATAATATAAGCTTGGATTATATTATAATATCTCTATATTACCTTATTTAATTCTTACACCAACCCTATGTTAATTTTATTTGTGAAGGTTGTTCAACCTTTGAACTCATTCCTGATGCTTGATAAATATCCTAGAATATAAATTGTGATGGAATTTCCCAGTATAGAAACCAAAAAATGTTCAGATACTTGTTGCCCCCGAATCCCTTGCAGCTAGGGTATGGTGTCTTACATTTAGCCAAACACAGAGACACTTGCCTCAGACTTTAAATGTGTAGTTAGAGATACAAAAAGCAGGAAAATAAAGATTTATTTCTCAGATAATAGTAGCATAGGTGGCTTCAATATTTCATTTCCAGGGTCTGGAGGGTTTGTGGGGTTGACTGTGGCATCCAGTGTCCAAGGCTAGTTGCAGTGGTGGTTAAACCCCATTATTCAGTGTCAGCAGCTCCAGTGACAGAGTTCTATCCAACTAGCTTTGTTGCATCTTTTTGGCTGTTGTTCTGGCTATTGTCTAGACCCTGTTCTTCGGCCATTTCTGAGTCTGGTTTTCCAGTTTCCTGATGTTTCAGAAACACAAAATACAGTATGGAAGCCATTTCTGGAGTTGAGCAACATAGAAAAGCCTTATCCTTAAGCTCCCTCAGATCCTTGCAATAAATTCACTCCTGCCTAAATAGGCCATAGTTGGTTTATGTTAGTTGAAACAAAGAACCTTGATGGCTACAAGGATGTTATTTTTCTTTTCATTTTATAGATTTGGAAACAGAGGCTTAGAGAAACAAATACATTGTGTAAGATCGAGCAAATAATATTAGAGCCAGGCTGACTTGAGAGCCCACATTCACCTACCAGCCTTCATATAAGCAAGGAAGAACAGCCTGTACCAGTAAGTGAGAGTCATCTGAATATAATTTAGAAAAAGGTAGACACCTTAGATTAAAGTCTCTATTCTAGCAAAGTTTCTCCCAAAGTCACAGTTTATTTGGATAACCATTCTCTGTCTAGAAAATGAAAATTTGATCTAGATCAGTGGCTTCTAACTATTGGAGATGGGGTCATAGAACCATACCAAAACAAATGAACAAACAACCCTCCCCCCAAAGCCCCTGAGAGCTTTGGATCTCCTTTCTAGCAAAATGCACATACAAATGTGTTACATCCAATTTCACCCCAAGCCTATCCTTGGATCCTAGTCTGAGAACCCTGAAATAGATGCTCTCTCAGTTTGATCCTTCCAAGTAAAATACAGTGTGAATCCTGAAATAAATGATCTCTCAGTTTGATCCTTCCAAGTAAAATACAGTGTGATTCCATTGTCTGGGTGAATTTGCTATAATTAGTGAGCTAGATTCTCTCTCTCTCTCTCTCTCTCTCTCTCTCTCACACACACACACACACACGCACAAAATCTCAAGTCAGAGGTTTGAGTTAATCACATTCTTCAGTTTACAACACATTATTGCCATTAAGACAAGAAATTTGAGAGGACTTGAATTCACATGATATCATGTGATGAATGCCTAAAGAAGACAGAGCTGTTTGGCCTTAAGAAAAGAAGACTCAGACACAATGATCTGTATTGGTTACTGCAAGTGTCACTGCTGCAAATAACTGAAAATCCAATCAAAAGTGGCTTAAACAATATGACATTTATAATCTTATGTAATAAGAAGTTTGGAGGTGAGCCATACAAGGGTTGGTAAGGTCTGTTAAAGACACAGATTCTTCCCCTCTCACCCCTGTTTTGTCATCTTCTCACAGAATGTTGGCTTGTCCCTAGCTCCTCAATATGGAATGGCATAGTTCTACCCAGGATATGCAGATAATAACATCAATTTTTTAAAGAGCATGTTGACTTCTGCTTTTAATCATTAGAGAATAACTGGTTTCAAACTTGCCTTCTCACTGAAAACAACTATAAAACTTGACAAGTAAATTAGGTAATTATTTTCAGGCATTGGATAACAGGCATGGGACTGTAATCCCTGAGAGAAGGAAAACACACAAGATGAGCCACACTTCTCTGCCTGGGGGCCCTCTCTTGCTGTAGCACAAGGAAGTGGAACCAAATAGAACAATGGTCTTGCTGAGATGAGGAAACAGAGATTGGACTTCCAGGCTTCTGAAACAGCTGTAATTTCCAGGATAGGGTACTGGATGTCTCTCAAGTCTATATGTAAGTTTATGAAAATTCCTTGGCTGAGGGATGGGCTGTGCAGATAAAGGTTGAGATTCCATGAGACATAACATAGACTGTTGTGGAGATAAAAACTGAACAGTAATAACAGAGACCATGCAGTTTAGGAAGATGGAGGCCACAGGAAAAAAAAAAATATTGCGGGTATTCGGGTGAGACTCGAGAAAGGCCATGCTTTATAAAGGAATGAGAATTATGCCCTACAGTAAGTGCCCATCTTAGTAATAAGTAACACAACAAAACAAAATAAAACAACACCAAAATAGACCACTCTATTAAAGAATAGAAACAAACATAAGAGGATCAAACAAATCTACTAATAATTTGCCTGACAGGACAAACTCAGTACCATTTAAAGGAAGATGATACAATTCAGATATCCTACAACATATCTTCCACAATTACTACTGTATAATTCTTAAACATGAAAGGAAAATATGACGCACAATCAAAGGGGAACAAAAGCAATAGAAAGAGACCATGAGATGACTCATGTCAGTATTATCAGATAAGGATTTTAATAAGTTATTAAGGCCCTGGCTGGTTTGGCTTATTGATTAGAGTGTAGGCCTGCAAACTGAAGGGTCTTGGGTTCAATTCCCGGTCAAGGGCATGTACCTGGGTTGCAGGTTCAATCCCCAACCAAGGTAGTAAGGGAGGCAACCAATCAATGTGTCTTTCTCACATCAATGTTTCTCTCTCTCTCTCTCTCTCTCTCTCTCTCTCTCTCTCTCTCTCTTCCTCCCTTCCACTCTATAAAAACTAATGGAGAAATATCCTCAGGTGAGGATTAACCAAAAAAAAAAAAGAGAAGTTATTATGAATAGATTCAAGAACTTAAAGTGAAAGATAGTCATAACAAATAAACTGATGAGAAAACCTCCACAGATTCCACAGTTTAAATTATCCTCTTAAAACATTGGTTTCCATAAAAACTGGTTTGGTACTACTGAGTTCTCCATTCCTGGAAGTGTTCACATAAATTCCCTGGCAGGGATATTGTAAAATAACATTCAAGTAACAATGGCATAATGAGATAAAAGATGGGGGAGGAGAGAGTTGGAGTGGATTATCCATGTTTTTCTCATCATCACCGCTGGGAAAGGAAAATCACTGGACACACAGGATGAACTGGGCTCTCTGGTCCTGCTGTATTCTTTCCTTGTTCAGTCTCTACTGTGATGCTTTTTCCCTGAGGGAGCAGGAACTGCAGGGTGGAATGAGTCATGTCATCATGGAGCAATTCATTTAGATTCACCTCAAACCACACTGCTAGGTGTGCCAGTCACAAACACCCGGAGAGTTCACTTTCTCTTGTACTCCTAGATTATTCCAACCATGTTACTGAGAAGCCCATGAAGCTTGTGTGACCAGATGTGAGTACAGCCATTGAGCTTCAAGCCAACCTTGCCATAATCTCTTGCTTACGTGTCTCCCCTCCACTGTGAGCTCCTGAAAGATTAGAACTGTGTTCACATAGCTCCATATTGCCAGTACCCAGCACAATGCCTGACTCATGGAAGAGGCTGAATAAATACTTGTTAAATGAATGAATGCATTTTAACCACCTAACATATTTTACCTGGTTTGAACTTGCAATAAAGCATACTACAGCCCTCAGGAGTCTCCAAAATTCACTCTTGTACCCAACCCCCAACTCCAAACAGTAAAGCACTTCATGCAGAGGCCCCTCAGCCTCTTCACAAATTGATGGAGAGATACATTAAAGTATGACAAAACCAAGGATCACTCTTGACTAAAGTTTTCACTCAAGTTAAGAAAGTAATTATTTTTCCCTAAGATTTTTTTTTCTTTATATTTCAAGGGTATGGAGAATGATCACCCAAGTAGTGAACAAATGGCAAGGAGACTCGCCCTGCTTCCTCAAATTACTTCTGCTCCAAATATTATCAAGAGGGCCTAGCATTTTCTTTCCATTTTCTGACTGTCAATGGTGCTAAAAGATCAAGGTCAAAATATACTCTCCATATTCAGTGCAGAGAGAGCAATGCAGGGACTGTTGTAGGAGTTGGAAACTCCTACAATCTCCTGCTCCCATCTCTCCCTTGTCTTGCCCTTTTTCTTCCCCTCTCACAGCATTTTCCCCTTCTTGTTTTGCCCTCTCTCCCTCCAGACCCTACCCAGGGCTTATAGTAGCTATGGGAGCTGGGCATGTCTCTTAGCTGCAGGCAAACTTCTTTGCAAGCAGGAAGCTGCAGGAATTCTCTCCTAGTGGCATTTTCACTCTTTATGTGAGCTTAATCCAGGGGATTAACAAATGGATCAGCTGGAGACCTCCTCTTACCGTGACAGAACGGGCAAGTTCAAGCAGGAATAGTCCCTGAAATGTCTGGTTCTGCTGAGAGTTAAGAACACAGCACCTACCAGGCACTGAACAGGGCGTGTTCCCAGAGGAGGCCCAGGTCCAGGAGGAAACAGCTTTGCTGACATTGCCCTCTCCTTGCTGACTTCACATGCCTCCTCCTCCTCTCCTGCTGCCACTGTCTTGCAGCCTCAGGGAGGTCGTTCCACCCTTATCTGGCCCCTCAGTTTCCCTAACCCTCTGCCACTTACAAGCTGCCCCTTTCTCCTGCTTCTCCCTTGTCCCCTACAGAGCCCACAAGGATCTGTTCTCTTCTTGCCGTGTCCTGTGTGCTTTGGGGTCTTTAAGGGGGGTTCCCTATAAGCAGACCTTGAGGAGGGGATTCTAGGACAAGTGATTTCCATCCCTTCTGTGAGCACCTAGAGCTAATGACAGTGGTTACTCCATGTCCTTATGAAAGAGAGAATGACGGCAGCGCTGTCAGTGCCGACAAGATTGACACCTGGGGATGGCAGAGCTCCCCGGAAGAGGGTAACTCTGATGATGCCAGATCAACCGTGAAAATGAGACACACGTCTCCCTCGTCTAAGCCGCTGGGTCTAGATCAGCATCCAAACACGCATCCTAACTAATTCAGCCCAGGTGGGCTGGGCTTTGTTCAGACGCTGAGCCAGCTGAATGGAAGTCGTGATGGCTGAGACAAAGAAAGAGTGGCCGGGGAAGACACAAAACATTCCGCAACAGCAAATGGAGAGATCGGAAGACTAATTGAGTCTAATGTCAAAGTTGTCCTTCAATCAAATGTGAGGTGGAAGAATACATACAAGGGAAATACACAATTGAACCAATAGCATCATAGCCCCTTTCCACTGATCCATCTAAATTATGCTTCAGATTTTACACTTCCAAGGGAAAGGAAACCCCTGTTGCAGGTTTATTAAAAGCTTCAGCGATTTGGTTTATTTTATTTGATGTTGGAGCCACAGAAATAACAAAAACCCCTTTTGTCTTATTTTGCAAATAATAATAACATAGTTTTTCAAGGAAAATCATCCTTGTTGGCTCTTGAGCATTCAGGTCACTCTACCGCCACTCGACACACTGTGGCAATATTTTCAGCTAGTCCAAGATGCCTAAAACGCCTGGTATTAAGCGGGGTAATGAAAAGAAAACACTGTACATTTTCTTTTTACAGAAGGATTTTACAGTTTTATAAAGAGGGAATATGATCAGGGTTCAGCGAGGCATCTGTTTTTTTCTTTTTTTTTTTTTTTAAAGCCATTATATACTATTATAGAGATTATCAGATTTCTCCAAATGTCTTCCAAACAGGCTGGTCATCTTGTCCAAGGAGGTTTATCCTATGATGCTTCCAACAGGATGACTTAGAACTAAGACGGACTTGTTTGTCTGGTTTCTTCAGTCCTGAAAGCCTCTCCCCACTTGTCACCCCACACTCATGCCTGTTTCTGCATTTTGAGTCCTGCTTTTCTCCATAGTTCCTCTTCTCGAATGCCTGCCTACTCCGTTCACAGTCTCACCCTCTGTCCGTTCTTTACGTTCTCACACCACCCATGAAGTCATCTTCTATTGTTTATTCAAGCTTTCTGTTCCTATATGGAGTCTCTGAAACCCTAACTTCTCCATGTTTACAGCCTGTACCACAAGATTCGGCCCTTAGGCACATCATGGCTTGTATTGATCAGGGTTCTTTTAAGTGTATTGTTTTCTCTCCCCTACTAGATTCTTAAAAGCAGAGATCACATCTCCCCCAGCTCCTTTATTTCCTGTAAATCTGAGCATCTTCTGGATACATAGGTGATGCTCAACAGAGAGTAGCAGGTGTACACTTAAATTGATGGATTGGTTGTTAAAACGTCTCAGTATCTTTAAGACCTTATATGAAGTCTTTTAAATTTTCTCACCTTTGTGTATGCTTGCATACAAATGTGTGTGTTCATTTACTCAAAATATTTCTGGAGTATTTACTATGTGCCAGAAGGCTGACTCAGCAGGGCAGTGATGGAAGAATTAGGAAAGGTCATCACGAAGAAGATGTGTCATGAGAGACCAAGGCCAAGATCATCCACACCCTTATACATTCCCAGTTACTACGTATAGCTGTGAAAGTTGGGCAGTGAAGAAGGCTGACAGGAAAAGAAACTGAGTCATTTGAACATGTGTCGGGGGAGAGCTCCACAAATAACCTGGACCACCAGAAAATGAGCAAATTAAGCCTGAAACATGGTTGGAAGAATAATGACAAAACCGAAGCTGTCCTACTTTGGTCACACCACGAGAAGGCAGGTTCCTTGGGAAAGACAATAATGCTGGGAAAATAGAAGGCAGCAGGAAAAGAGGAAGACCAAATATGAGATGGATTGACTCCATAAACGAAGCCATGGTCACGAGTCTGCAGGAGCCGAGGGAGGCTGGTGAGAACAGGACACGGTGAACATCACTCGTTCTAGAGTCACTGGGAGTGGAAGCGACACACATAAAACACACACTATGTGCCAGGCACAGTGCCAGGTGCTGGTGATAAAAAGTTGGATGTGACAAGACTCTAGCTCTCTCTGCCCTGGGTAGCTGAGGGAATGATTACTGAGAGAAGGAACATGTCGGGGGGAGGAGCTGACTTGAGCACAGGAGTCAGGATGGAAATGTGTCGTGCTCGAGGTATATGGGAGGCATCCAGGGGGTCCCTGGAAATGCAATTCTAGGGCGCAGTGCGGGATTTGGGCTGGACGTAGATCTCTGAGACATGTGCCTGGAGATGACAGTTAGACTCTAGCTAAGTTTGCTGAGGGACAGGGTAAGAAAAAAGGGCTGATAAATAAAACACATGAAAGGTACTACACAGAACTTTAGAAGGTGACCTAAAACTCTTGTTTAGTCTGTAAACAACATCTGTAGTGAGGGCCTGGAGAAATGGGGGCAATTCTGGGACCGCTGCAAGGAATTGCCTGCCCTTCATTTGTCTGAATGCTGTGGACTCCAGTCTTACGACCATCTGCCTGCTGAGCTGATAGTCCAGATGAGGGAGGAGAAGCAGGCTCTGGCTCAGCTCTGCCGCAAGAAGCAGACAGATAAGAAGAACGGAGGATCCTGGACTACCCTGTAGCTGAAGATTACAATGAGTTTTACACATTTTTTTGTGATGCAAAGTGGGCGGTCTGGTCCTAGTTCTGCTACAAGTTAATGCTATTACTTTGAGCAGCTGTCTCCTCTCTGGGTCTTAGATGATATCTATCTCAGGTGTGATGAACTAAATAACCTTTAGGACAAATCAGCACTCCAAAATTCTCTGGTTAAGAAATATCAGGTTATGTGAGACCCCTTTGGTTTAGATATGCCTTGTGACTCTCAGATCAGGCACAAATGAATCCTGGATACTTACAGTCCCTACACAGTCTTCAGTTAAAAAAAATAATAGAAAAAAAGTAAATCAGAAATCTTACCTTTCTTATAGCTGAAAACCAGGGTTCTGGGCACCCGTGTCTGCGTGCACCTTGGGGCCTGGCACTACCGCTCTTTCTGCCCAAGTTGGTATCTGAAACTGCATCATTGAAAAGTTTTTTTTGTTTTTTTTTTAAGAGCTCTGTTTCATGACTTGGGATCCTCAGATTACTGGTAGCACATGAGGCTGTGCACCCGGTGGTACAAGAAACTATAGGATAAATGCTGTGAGTCACCTCAGGGCATCAATTTAACTCAAAAATTTAAGAGGAGAAGCAATTTCAAGTTAACATAAACACTACAGAGCAGCATACAAACTTTGTATTGGTCCTAAAGGTTGCACAAGCCGTGTAAATGGAAGTTGGCATTTTCTGGTTGCTCTGGGCTACCTGTTCCTTTAACAAGGACCCGAACCTCTCTCTCTGTCAGGAAGGCCTGGCGCTGTTGCCCGGTATGTCTTTGCTCAATGGACCTACTGGGTATTATTATTCTCAAGTACCTGAGAATTTCTTCTTGAGCTAGAACAGTTCCCATTTATGTTTTTGTTTTTGTTGTGGCTTTTAGAAAAAGCAAGGGCCCAAATTGGGAATTTCGGCTGGTAGTGTGCCAAATTTCTATTTCTAGGTCTTTACCAGAACATTCTCCTGTGAAGGGGTTGGGGCGATTCAGCATGGAAAGATCTGGTTCCATTTGTTATATAATGTTCTCATAAAAGAATCGCTGGGTATGGCTTTAGAAGACCCAAAATTACCTTCCGGTCAAAATGCAGAGTACCTAATCATTTGGACTTGAAGAGTTGGTTTTGCTCTTGTAAACTCCGGACCGAAAGCAATTATTTCCCAAGTTTTCGAGACAGATGAACCATAGAAGAGCAGCTGTAGAACTTGTTGTAAGAAAATATGATAATTACCAAGTTTGACATGTGCTATGACAACAGCTCTTTGCTAATCAACAGCTTCGCTCCTAAAGCCGTCATCGCAAACATTCTGGGCAGCCAGTTCTCGGTTCTACATGCCAGTGGGACAGAGTGGTAGTGCAGAAAATCCCAGGCAACAGATAATCTCCAAATTATTGTTGTTTGGCCTCAGGGGGTATTGTATGTTTAATTTTAAAAACATTTTGGCAGCAGAGTCACATCCTTTAATTAGATCCTCTGCACATTATTGTCAATATTAGCTTCACGTTCCGAACAGACACTCATGGCTGCCAGGAAAGGCCACCCTGGGCAGCAGGCGTACTTTATTTGGGGATTAAGAATTAGCAGGAGACAATTCTGACATGGATAATCCTCCTGTGGGTAATTGAGTGTTGACTGGCATTGAGGGACATGCATATATGGCCGGGGACAGTGTGGGATGCCGCTGTGTGACTAGGTTGGCAGAGGCAAATCTTCACTTAATCTTAGCCCAAAGGCTGAGAAGTGATTCAATGTTCATTTCTTATAACAAAAAGTTCTTCAATGAATGCAAAACAAAACTAAATGGAAACCAGCAGCCTAAAGACCAAGACTTCAAATCACATGCTGAAGCAGCCACTGAGACTATCTCAACCCGAGGATGTGACAGAAGCTTGAGGTTGGAGGGAAGGAGTTGGTGGTGGTTTAATAGTTTTCAAAGTTTGTTTAATATTAATCCAGCCAACAATCTTTTCTGAGGTCTCTCCCTTTTTCAGTCTCTAGCTAAGGCTTTACAGAAAGCTTGTGTTTGGCATACTTGAAGTGGCATTGAGCAACTTAATGAGAAGAAAATGGTCAATGAAAGAATACTGGCTTCCCTACTTTCTCCTACTTGGTACGATGAGAACATTGGTGTCCATCTTGCAGGAGAGCTACAAGGATAAGAGAAAACGCGTGTAAAGCACTTGGTACTGCTACACAGTGAGCAATACATCTGTAATAGATTTGTCTTACTCTTATTAGTAACTAGAATTGAGGATAAAGAATGCCTTATTCTTTTTAATGGTAATGATATCCCAATGGCAATATCACCTTCTGCTGATTGTGAGGAATAAAATAAAGAAGCTAAAAGATATGTTTTTTGAATGCACGTAGAATTACACTATAGAATTTACTTTTGATCAAGTAGGCCCGGTGGCAAAATTAAGATTTAGGACAATTTTGGCAAAGTTGAGATGTTTAGACACTAGATGGAACATTACAGAGGGTCCTCTGTAAATCTCTTTAAGAAAACAATAAATGCCCACCCATCCATGGTAGACCAAGGCTAGTTGTGACTTCAGGGTATTGCCTTGTTATCTATTATCTGATTTTTCCCCCCTGGCTACTGCTAAGAAGGCACCCACTGGAACTGGGTCTGCTTTCATACGGGAAATCACTAAACACAGCATGTTCATAATTCATTCATTTGAATCTGTGAATAAGAGTTCCTGCCACATGATATATCCTCATAAATATTTATTGTGTGAATGCAGAAAATGCTGGAAACTAAGCAATAGGTGTGTGACTATAAAATTTTAACACCGAAAGGAGTCTTAGAAATCATCTATTTCAAGTAAAAAACGAACAATTGTTTTAGTCCATTTGGACTGCTCTAACAAAATACCAAAGGCCGGGTGGCATATAGACAGCACAGCTTTATTCCTCACAGTTCTGGGGACTGCAAGTCCAGGATCAGGTGCCGGCATGGCCGAGTGTGGGCCCTCTTCTGCGTCAAAGGCTTCTCATTGTAACTTCACATGGCAGGGAGAACTAGCGAGCTCTCTGAGGCCTTTTTAAAAGAGCATTAATCCCATTCATGAGGGCTCCCTCATGACCTAATTATCTCCCAAAGGCCCCACCCCCTAATACCATCACCTGGAGCATTAGGTTTTCAAAAGATGCATTTTGGAGGGACAGAGACATTCAGACCACAGCAACTATTTACATATTTTCAATAGCAGATGAGTTAAATAACTGATGCTTAACCATTTAATGGAGTACTACACAGCTGACAAAAAGGAGGTGTGCCTGTATGTGTTGTCATGGGAAGGTGTTCACTACATTTTGTTTTAAAAAGAAGTAGGTCAGAGAAATGCACTATATTTTTCCATTTGCATTTTAAAGTAGAAAATAAAAAGTTTGAAGAAGCCCAGGAATGTTTGGAATGATTAAAAAAAATTGAACAGTGATTATTTCTGGGGCATAGGTTGGAGAGATGGATGAAATAAGAAAAATAAGGGGGAAAATGTACTATTTTGTTTCATGAAATATTGTGCTGTTTGATTTTTTATTTTGTTAAAAAACTATTTTTATTGTTGACAGTATTACAGATGTCTCCCATTTTCTACCCTTACCCCCCTCTGCCCAGTCACTAACCCCCACAACCACCGCCCAGGCCTTCAGCACACTATTGTCTATACCCATGGGCTATACATAAAAGTATATAGGACCTTTGGTTTATCTCTTCTCGCTCCCCTCCGCCCCCAAGATATGTCAGTCTATTCCATGCCTCCATGCGTCAGGATTTATTTTGTTGGTCAATTTATTTTGTTCATTAGATTTCACAAATAAGTGAGATCATGTGCTATTTTTCTTCCTCTGACTAGCTTATTTCAGTTAGCATAATAATCTCCAGGTCCATCCATGCTGTCTCAAAGGTTAACAGATCCTTCTTTTTTACAGCTGCATAGTATTCCATTGTGTAAATGTAGCATAGATTTATCCATTTATCTACTGATGGGCACTTGGGCTGTTTCCAAATCTTAGCTATGGTAAGTAATGCTGCTATGAGCATAGGGATGCATACGTTCTTTCTGATTAGTGTTTTGGGGTTTTAAGGATATATTTCCAGAACTGGGATCGCTGGGTCAAACAACAGCTTCATTTTTAATTTTTTGAGGAAACTCCATACTGTTTTTCGTGGTAGCCACACCAGTCTGCATTCCCATAAGCAGTGCACAAGGGTTCCCTTTTCTTCACATCCTCGCCAACACTTGTTGTTTATTAATTTATTGATGGCAGCCATTCTGATAGGTGTGAGTTGATATCTCATTGTGGTTTTAATTTGCATTTCTCTGGTGATTAGTGACATTGAGCATTTTTTCATATATCTACTGGCCAACTATATGTCCTTTTTGGAGAAGTGTCTCTTCAGGTCCTTTGCCCATTTTTAAATTGGATTGTTTGTCTTTCTTTTATTGAGTTGTATATTACTGTCATAATAATTAAAAAGAAACTAAAAAACTCCATATAGTTCAACTTTCTTCTTGTTGGGGGGTGTGGGTGGAGGGATTAAAAAAAAATTGAAACATGATTTATTTTAATTTCAGCTTTATTGAGGTACGTTGACAAATAAAACAGATATTTAAAGTGTACATTGTGGTGGTTTGATATACTTACTCATTGTGAAAGGACTCTCCCATCTAGTTAATTAACACAGCCATCACCTCACACATTTATCTTTTTTTTTTAATGAGAACATGTAAGTTCTAATAATTAATAATTTTAATTATTAATTATTAATAATTTTGAATTATACAATAGTGTTATCAACCATAGTCCCTACATTTTACATTAGCTCCTCAGACCTTATTCATCCTATAGCTGAAAGTTTGTAGCCTTTTACAAACTCCTCCCATCTCCCCACCCCTAACAACAACTTTTCTACTGTTTCTATGAGTTTGACTTTTTTTTTTATCCTCACCCGAGGACATTTTCGCATTATCTTCGGATAGAGCGGGAGGGAGAGAGGGAGGAAGAGAGAGAAACATCAATGTGAGAGAGACACATCGAGTGGTTGCCACCCACACAACCCCAACTGGGGCCGAGGACAGACTGCAACCGAGGTATGTCCCCTTAGCGGACACCGAACCCGGAACTCTCTGGTCCGCGGGCCGATACTCTAATCGCTGAGCCAAACCGGCCAGGGTGAGTTTGACTTTTTTAAAAAAGATTTCATATATAAGTGATACCATGCAATACTTCTCTATCAATTGATGCATGGATAAAGAAGATGTGGGCTGTGTGTGTGTGTGTGTGTGTATGTGTATGCACATATAACGGAATATTATTCAGCCTTGAAAAAGAAGGCAATCCTTCCACTTGCAACAACATGGAAGGACCCTGAGGGATTATGCTAAGTGAAATAATCCAGACAGTGAAAGACAAATACTGCATGGTATCGCTTATATGTGAAATCAAACTTCTTCTTTTTAAAATGTATTTTATTTCATATTTTGGCCATTTATTCATGTATTTATTCAATATGCATTCATCTTTTTTTAAAAAAATTTTTTTCCTTTATTGAATTTAGAGAGAGAGGAAGTGAGAAGGAGAGAGAGATAGAAACATTGATGAGAGAGAACATCGATTGGCTGCCTCCTGCATGCTTCTCACTGGGGATCGGGCCCACAACCTGGGCATGTGTCCTGACTGGGAATAGAACCGGTAACCTCTTGGTGCATGGGTCGACGCTCAACCACTGAGCCACACCAGCCAGACAATATGCATTTATCTTGATTGACCAGGTCCAGGGAAAGGTGTTAGGAAAGCAAGAAGAAAGGACCAAAAGAAAATTGGTGATCAGACTTTATCCAAATATTCAAGTCCTATATCAATAAAATTATAATTTCTTTACTGCTAGTCCTAATCAAACACTAGAACAAATGGAGATGAACATCAGGATAAAAGAACCAATGTCATGAAGTCGTGGTGGACAGTGTGAGGCATCACCCAGGTTTTTCTTCAGTGAGGGTTGTTCCCGTGACTGCCAGGAGTTCTATGGACAGAAAGCCTCCAGCTGCCACCCCCTTTAGAAATCGTCTCAGCTGAGAAGGCTCCTCGAGCAGGCCTTGGCCCCTCCTTGCCCTCTCACACCCAAGGACCGTTTGATGAGGGAATTGGGCTATTTCAGCCTAACCTGGGACAACTCTGACCAGCCGTTCTAACTCCAGAGCTCCCAGTGAGTTTGGCTGAGGCTGTCACGGGACCTGTGGCACCTCAACTTCTCCCTCTGACCACGACTTTGCTTTTCTTTTACAATGAGCTTCTTAATAAATATTGGACATGCTAAAAAAATAATTGGTGATCAGAAGCACATCAGAGAACATTAGGAAAATCATACAGGTAAATTCACAATTCCAAAAAGAGAAAGAAGGGATGCCTGGGGGAGGTGATGGAAAATGAGGGATACTTTGGAGGGGAAAGTGAGATGAGTTTGAGGCATGAGTAGGGGTGAAGCAAGACTGGAGTTGGTTGGAGGCACAGGAGAGAGTCCTGTGGCACAGCAGAGGCTGGAGAAACCATGGCAACCTTCCCCTTACAGCTAAAGAATGGAATTCAGAGAGAGAGTCCTGATCAGAGAAACTTGGAACTGAGAGACAATTTAGCGATCATGACGTCGACCCGCCTCCTTAGTACAGATAAGAAAACTGGGGCGAGTTAGAGTTTCCACAGTTCAAGCCTGGGGAGAAAAGAAGTTGGATACATTGGTGTTGAAAAAAATGTAGGTACTCAGCACACACTGTAAAACCCATTAAAACTGACTCACTCATTTTCGATGAGGTAAGTGTTGACATTAGACAATTTGGTGGGCAGCATTTATTTTCCTATTTATTAAAATGTCAGAAAGAGCACCCATGGCACCTCCTAAAAGGCTTGCAGGTGGTAGTCTTCCAAACACAATCTCCGGTCCTCAAAGAGGATTATTCTAATAATCTAGCTTAATGATAAAAATAAGGCTGAGATGAGTACATTCAGAATATCAAAGCAGGGACAATTCATAAAAAAAAAAAAACACTATGAAACTCAAAGACAGACAGATATAGACATATTTATATCAATTTATAAAATACAGTTACAATAAACCACATTTAAAAGCCAGAGAATATTAAACTAGGAAAAGTGAGACTTCAAAGAAAACCCTCTTTGAACAAATCACCAGCGCTCTTTCAATAATTTACTTCTTCTCAGGTTACGTCTTGCTTATGTCCCAGTGGAAGACAATATTGCCTCTGAAATTTTAAAGGAAGGATAGAGAAATCCAAATGTATTTCTATGTTCTTGGTTAACTGCTCACATTAATGCAAGAACCCAGTGGCCATCTTTTGATGCAGTAAGACTGGGGCACTTATTACACACCCCTAACCAGTCTTGTAACTCAGACATGTCCCTCTGGGTCAGCTGAGTTGGTTCTGGTCTCCTTGGCTGTGCACATGCTTTTGTCTGTGTTACTCACACAGACGAGTGGAACATTGAGGCCATTCCCTAAACAACTCCAGAAGATCTGTCCAATAGTCTGGATATTTTGATTGTAATAAAATAAATCTCAATTTGACTCAATTCATCCCTTCCCTCTGTCCATGCCAAATATAAAAGAGACACAGTTAATGTTAGCAGAAGAAGGGATTCTGAGAAATTAATGCATCTACATAAGGATTCAGCCCTAAGTGCGGAGGCAGTATTCATACCGTTCATGTCATTCCTTGGGGTCAGGTGTGAGTAGACGAGCCGTGCCCACCCCGCTCTGGCTCCCTGTGAAACCTCCCGGAGGAGCTGGTCTTTTCACGCGGCAGGAAAATAGGAGCTGAAGTCAAGAAAACCACCACATCTGGAACTGGAGGAAAGGTTTCACTGGAAAGAACTTGACAAACTCTGAAAACAAAGTTCTAGACTTTACTAATTTATTTTGGCTGCAAAGCTGAGCTCAATGCAAAGCTCAAAGAGGATTTGTCCGAGGCCCCTTTCAAAGAAATGAAAAGCCAACCCGCACTAAAATTAATGCAGCGACTGCATAAACAGTGGAGATAGTTATCTGATACTGAGGGAATAGAGCCACACTAGGCCTTTTTGTTATTTATGGGATTATTATTGGAGGAAACAGAAGCAATTAGATATCCCCTTGCTTTCAGAGCAGGGGAAGGAAAAAAGGTGTCAAACATAGTTTTTCAATTTGGCCTCTTGATCATTTTGTTCTCGCTACATCTTAAAATCCAAATATACATACGCCTCCAGCGTCCCACTCACTGGTC
This sequence comes from Tadarida brasiliensis, assembly GCA_030848825.1. Classification (NCBI taxonomy): domain Eukaryota; kingdom Metazoa; phylum Chordata; class Mammalia; order Chiroptera; family Molossidae; genus Tadarida; species Tadarida brasiliensis. The sequence goes on from CM061270.1 coordinate 32,544,593, forward strand.
TCTCAGCTGCTCCTTTGACTATTCCTCCTTCATCCTTTCAAAACTTCATGGACTTTGAACAATGTAGAGAAAGACCTAAAGTATCTTAAAAAGAGAAGTTGTACCTTTAAAAACAAAGCACATTTATTATTGTATGGGATCACAAAAGTAATATATGTGTATGTATACACTGCAGCAAATAGATAAGAAAAGAACCTTAAAAATCATTTGTATTGTGGAAAACAGTTGCCATTCTTTTGTCTTCCCAGAGTTTGAAGCCATTTTGGGGGGAATTTCCTACAGTGTGAGTCTTTTCAGGAGTCAAGTGAGGGTGTTGCACGAACCCTTGGTGCCAGGAGACACACATCTTGGTCAGGTGTTTGCACTCCTACAATTCCTTTACTCACAGGTACCCGTGTTAATATTTTAGCTGATGGTATTCTGGTTTTTCTGTACCTAGAGATAGCATCTCATTTTGCCACAGTGAGTGCAGAGTTGCCAGTGCCTGGTTCACAGAGTAGTAAGAGGGGCTTACCTTGCCTTAGGTGTGCACACGGGCGGGTTGTCTCCCACTGTTTCAGGGGTACACAGGATCACTGTAATTTCCTTCACTTCTGGCCAAGGGCATGGTGATATGAAAATGTCCACAACAGGCACTGAGACACCTGCAGTGTGTGATATTTGTCTGTAGTAATAATGGGAGGAGCTATGAGTTCATGCCTGAGTGCCTACTGTCTGTTGGGTCCTCTCCCAAACGCTTTGCAGAGGTTAGTGCATTAGTTCCCCGGAGGAATCCCTATGCAGTAGTTACTGTTTCCCTGACCCCGCAGTGTTCCATGAGGTAGACACCGTTCTTCGTTCCATGTTACAGGTGAGTAAACTGAAGCTTAGAGAGATTATACAACTTGTCTGAGTTCACAAGCAGGGAGGAGTGGCCCCAGAATTTGCCCCCAGGTTGGCTGACTCCAGAGACTTCTTTCCCAACTGCCTCGCAACTCCGTCTGCTGGCACCCTGGGTCATCTGCATGGGGCTTGTCCCTACCTTTCACACAGGAGTGGGGACTGGAATCCCGCACGCGCAGGGCACTGTTTCAATGCTGATGGACAACAAGGAAGTAGAAGGCACACCCCTTTCATTCAAGACTCAATCATAAAAGTAATGACATGTCTTTAGAGAGTGTATTATGGTTTACACAGCATTTTAATATGGATCATCTCAATGTCATGACATGACTAGAGAATAATTACAAAGAATAATGCCAAATTTGCAAAATAATTTGGGGCTTAGAGAAAAGAGTGAAGAGAGAGGAGGTGAGGTTAATGAGGGGGAGTTTCCAAGGGAATGTAGGTTTTTAGGAATTTCTTGGATGTAGTGCTGGTGTGTGATGGCGAATGGAGAGGTAGAGGAAATTTGACTCCTGGGTTTTTTCCCCCGTAACTGTCAGCAGGTCTGCATTGAGTTTGGTGGGACATGTTTTTGAATCTGAAGTGATTGATGGATGTGGCATTCACTGGCTCCTGTCAAGTGGGATCTTATGAAAAGATTGGTTCTAGAAGAGGGCTGAGTGGATGGGCTTCATAAAAGCTCCATCAGTTGGTTGGAGCATCCTCCCTAACACAGAAAGGTTTCAGGTTTGATCACAAGTGAGGGCACATCCCTAGATTGTGGGTTCAATCCCTGGTTGGTGCACCAACGGGAGGCAACTGATTGATGTTCCTCTTAAACCTCCATGTTTCTCTCTCTCTCTCTCTCTCTCTCTCTCTCTCAAATCAATAAAAATATATCCTCGGGAAAGGATTAAAATAAAAACTCCATCAGAGACATGGCTGCTGCCACCCTTTGGATGTATAAAGTAGCCCTGCCGGGTGGCCTATGACTGGCTGGTGGTGAGCCCGCAGCGGACACAGTGTGCAGCCCTTTTCCTCAGGAGCCTCATGCTGGGGAGACAGCGATCAGCTGCAGGAATTGCGGGAAATGAGGTATCCACGCCCTTCTGACTCGGAGGCGGGCTTCGTAAAGGAAGTGTGATAAGGCACACTTTCTGGTGCCTGGAGGAACACAGCCTCCTTGGAAAGACACATGTCCTGGCAAATTTGGGCTTTCAGGTCCATGACGATAAGGCTCCCCTGAATGTGTGCGCACAGAACGTCAGACAAGGTTGAAAATCACTGCCAGGGACCGTACTGCGCCCATCATTTCAGAAAGTACAATCCAAGTGTAACTGGTTTGCATCAGAATGAAGGAATTCCTTGCTGAAACAGAGAAGGCAAAAGGCTCGCTTTGTCCTTTTTTCTTTTCCCCTCTGAGTGGCTTTCTTCCCCTCCAAACAATTCAGCCCGAGTAACAGAGAGAGAGCGGTCCGGTGGCTGTAACAGGAACCGGTCCCCCTCCCTCTCCTTCTTAATGAGCTTGCACTTTCTTCATAAATGTATCTGAAAGTTACATTTTCTTTTCTGCCAGACTTGAACCGAGATGAAAGGAGCCCAGAGTGGCAGAAGTTGCATCTGGGAGGTGGCGGAGGGAGCCGGCTTCAAAGGGCGGCCCTGCGAGGGTGACTCACGCGCCCCTCGCTCCCTGCCCGCGGTTTCCTCCCCGGCGCGAGAACGCAGCCAAGAGGCACAAAAGCCATTTGGAGGATGGAGCCGGCCGCCAAATCCGAGTATCTAGTTTTAATTGGACACAAACTAAGACACTCTCAAGGGAAACACTTGATGATGATGATTATTTTGTCAATAACTCGCCAGTGTCATGCAAATTAAACATGAGGACAGTGACCCTGGAGCCTCTGAAGCATCTGTGTAAAGGGGGGTGGGGGTGGGGGTGTACTGAAGCCAGATCCTGGCCAATTCTTTGCAAAACTGTACCTTTCCCACCACAGCTCCAGCTGACTGCAGCACCCATCCTGCCCCACGGTGAGTCAACCAGGAGATGCTGCTCCCAGGAGGGAGACCCGCCCAGGACAGGGAATTCACTTGCTTGTTTTTATCTTGCTTGTTATGGAGCAATGGCTGTTTGGCCTCAGTGACTGTCCTCTGTCCTGTGGTTTTCTCCGCAGTAGCTGGAGGTCAGAAATGGTGTTGGCAACCACAGTGGTCTTCCTGAGCCCCTTGCTAGAGCAGGCAGATGAAGGTGTCACAAACCTCGCCATTCACAGGGAGAAAGCACTGCCCACGGCCTGGCTTCAGAACAGAGAGGGTGGGACACGTGGGATCCAGATTTCAGATGTTCAGCGAGGAGCAGAAAGGAGCTGGTGTTCTCCTTTCCTCTGGGAGCCTCTCAGAGAGCTAAATACAAGAGCTGGGGTCTGCAACTGCACTTCTATGTCTACCTCTGTGGCACCTGCTCCTCTGTGCTCTGCCCATCCTTTGAGAACCAACTCCTGTCACCTTCTGCTCTCAACAAGGTTGTCTTCTTCTGAAATCACACACCACTTGTCTGAGTGCTTCAGCTGACACATGCCTTGTGTGGCAGTTCACTGCTATGTGTCTCTCCATCTCCCAAACCTTTGCAATGGAAGTAGTTCTCTCAGAGACAGCAAGACCTGGTGATGGGGTTACCAAAGTTCCATCACTGGTGACTTTTGCTATAACCAACTACTGCCCAAAGGATCAAATACTTGCCACTTTTTTTTTTTTTTTTAGCTTACTTTAACATAGATATTTTTGGTTGTTTTGAATGTTCCTGTTTTTTTTTTAATCCTCACCCGAGGGCATTTTTCCATTTATCTTCAGATAGAGTGGGAGGGAGGGAGAGAAAGGGAGAGAGAGAGAGAAAAACATCAACGTGAGAGGGACACATTGACTGGTTGTCTCCCGCAGGACCCCGACCAGGGCCGGGGACCAACTGCAACCGTGGTACGTGCCCTTGACCAGAATTGAACCCACGACTCATTGGTCCACGGGCCGAAGCTCTAACCGCTGAGCCAAACTGGCCAGGGCGTTCCTGTTTTTAAATAGAGGAATAACACAGAGTAAAATGATCTTAAGTGTATTGCTCAATGAATTTTCATGTATGTGTACACTTACAACCTCTAGCCAGATGAAGATAGAGAGCATTTAAATATTTTCTTAAAGGAAACATGGTATCTCTACCAACAATATCTTCAAAAGTGTGGTTTGTTGTGCTAGTTAAACTCTTTCCAATACACTAAAATAGATCACCGCACGTTGGGAATGCTCCTGTCTCATCTAAAACCATGTTGCATGGCACTAGGTGTCATTGTATCATTCCCAGACATTCACTGAGTGCGTGAAAGCGTTGTTCTAGCCGTGGGGTGGGGGTACAGCAATGCATAAAACAGACCCATTCTTATTAAGCTGTAGTTGGGGAAAGAGACAATGAACAAAATAAATAAGTAAAAATATACAGTGTGTCAGATGGTGACTAGGCTTTGGAGCAGAATAAAGGAGGAGAAGGGAACAGGGAGTGTTGGGTTTGGCTGGGGAGGGGTGGTTTTGAACACTTAAACAGGGTGGTCAGACAAGGCCTAGTATCGAAGCAAAGGCCCAGAGGTAGCAGAATGCTGGGATGCTTGAGAAGCAGCGAGAAGGTGAGCACTGGAGTGGATAAATCAAGGCCAGATAAGTTTGACACACACAGGTTCTTATTCTGCCTCTACCACCCTCTTGAGTGTGTTTGGATAAATTAGTTAATCTCTCAATTACGCAGTGTCTTAAATTGGAGTAAGAAAAATTTCCTTCTGTAGTTGTGTTCTAGATTAGAGAAACTCTACGTAAAGCAACTAATTCGGCATCCACTATGCATTAGGAGCTTGGTAAATGATAGCTGTTACTGTACACAGTAGGCACTTAGTAAGTTATAATGATTGATATGGAGGTTGCAGTGCCGTGACCTTCACAATTCCCGTGCTTTTTGTTTTTTATTCAAATTACAGTAGTTTATAGGTAATAGGTGTCTTGCGAAGAAGCGCTGTGACACCAAGTGAACTGTGACGTGGTCTTCAGGAAAGTCTAATATATTTGGGGAGATTGGAAGAAGGAGAGATACTAAGACTGTTCACAAATCATCCTTTTAGGTAAATGGAAGGGATTTTATCTCCTTGCTGCCCTTTGAAGTTAGGTGTTCACGTGACTTGCTCCTGCCCATGAAGTGTATGTGATAGTGATGTATGTTAATTCCGGGAAAAGCTTTGAGCCCCAGTGCATAACCTGCCCCAAAGCAGGTGTTGAGATGGAGTACCGGTCAGCCTGGGTCCCTGGGTAATTACGGGGAGACAGGCCTCCCTAGCAACCTACACTGGAAATGCAGCATGACAAGAAGCAAACCTGTTGTGCAAACCACTGAGATTGGCAGTCTCTTGTTACTGCAGCTTCACGTGCCCCATTCTGACTAAAACCGTTCACAAAACAATCGGAAAACACAATCTCAGGTGGATGCCACTTCTTTAGAATAGTGGCAGTAAGATAATAAAATCAGGATAACATTCTAGGGTAACAGAGATGTAAAGAGATTGATATGTCATCACTGTGTTCAAAAAGAGTCTGGAAAAACAACAACAACAACACAGCACTATATCATGGCTTGATGAAAAAAAATGTTTTCCAATCAACACATACATTTCCTGAACTACAATTCATGATCAGCTGAAGATCTGGGGAAATTTTTTCAGAAAATTACAAGTTGACCTAAAAACATTTCTAATGCTCTAAAATGCATCTTTTCCAGCTCCTGAACTTCACTAACACATCCTTTCATGGATTTCGCAAATTAGTACTTACATTTCGGTTGCAACCCAAAAAGGATTAGGGTGGTTTAAGACCGAAAACACTGATATCAGAAGACTCAAAACTATCCCTGGAACAGAATATAGACATGCTGTGTTTTGAGATGTGTCCATCTCAAACGGAAAATCTGTTTGCTTTTTAAAACTTTGCACTGGCCAGATTCAGGATCCAAGTGTCATACCTTCCCCAAATAAACAGAAACTTAAGAAACAACTTGTGGACCACTGGTTCATGGCTCAGTGGGAACTCATTTGCCCCTCAATTAGTGAGCTTTTCTGTACCAGTCATTTTATTTCCTTCTATCACTCATTTTAAATGCCCTGCTTTCTCTGACTCATTCTATCACCACAGGCTGGACGAGGGATGTAATGTTAGCATTTATAGGACTTTAATGATGTCCCTCTAGAGAATTTTCATCTTTTGGCATTTATTCCAAACAGGGACATGAGGAGATTTTATTTTTCATGATGTCTCTGTTCTTTCAGGCCTGAATAAAATTGCTCAAATCGTTGCTTCGTTAAATACAATATATAGCTCTACCAAGGGAGGGGGGAGAATCCCACTTTGCAAAGACAAAATAATGCTAATGAATTTATTTTCAGCTATCCAGAGAAATGCATAATTCCCTTTAGAAGTTAAACTTGATTTTTTTTAAAGTGTAAATTTTTTATAGAATGTTACTTGAAATCCAGACTGCTAAAAATAGTCTAAACATGGCACCAAATTAATCTCAGAGCCCACACATTTCAATTTATTCCCCCTGAACCTTCAATAATATTTTGGTTTTTGGCTGAATTTAGTCAGGCAAGTGTTGATGTCTTCCCTTTTGCAGATAATCTTTTTTTTTTTTTTTTCCATTGAGCATTTGCCAGTACAAACATTCATTTCTTTCTCCCCCTCCCATTCACTGACAGCCTTTTTGCATTTTCTTATCTGTCCCCCATTCACACTGCCCCATCTGCCATCCCTTTTATCTGCTTTGAAGCTTCATACCAAAAACTTTTTGGTTCCAAGGATGAGATTTGCTTTGATTATAGGACTTTTACTACCCACTAATGGAGAAGAAGATGCCAATGATGAAGTTCCCTAAATTGGAGAGCTCAAGGGGAAGAGGGCGGGGTAAGCTGGGCAGGGTGACCAGGCTCTGGAGAGCTTGGATGTTGATCTCCATGCTGGCTCCATCTAGAGACAGCCCTGCCCAGGGAGCAGCCCTGCAGCCCATTTGCTCTAAAGCTCCTCTTTCCTCTCTGTTCAGACACTGCCTGCCCTGCCCTTTCCCTGTGAAGGGAGGCTGCTGCTGCCCGTGTTGCTCCCAGACTCCTTTGCTTCTCTCTACCCATTGGCTCCCACTTTATCCCTGAGGTTTCGGTGGTCTCCCCTGCATGCCTTGCTTCTCACATCCCATGCTGACCACAGCCTTGTTTAGTCCCAGCTCAGAGCTGGGGAGTGTAGCCCCTGCCTCCCCATGTCATCCTTTCTAAGCCTCTTCCTGGTGCTGGGAACACACCTGGCCTAGGCACCGCTGTCTCCAGGAGAACCACACTCAGGGACATCAGGGCAGCCAGCTGATTCGCACTGATGTAGGTGGAGTTTCGAGACCCCTTAGGAAGCCTCTGTGCCACTGGTGCTGGGGGCAGGGCACAGAGAAGGAGGAGAGCAGCCTCCACCCGGTGGCTGCAGACCCAGCTGGCCCCGCTCTTGTTCATCTTGATGATCACCTTCTGCCCTCCCTGCTTCTCTCCGGACTCTTCCGGAGTCTTCCAGCGGAGTTTCTTTGTTCACGGTAATTATCTGCAAGTAGCTGGGAGGGAAGAAACGGACAGAACAAACATATTTCCAAATCTCCTGAACATCCCTCCCAACTTATGAAAAGACTAACTGAAATGTGAATGAAATCTGTATATGCAGACAATCATAAATGCCTCTATCATCTTGAATTTTAACATCTAAATGATTTTGTACACATTTTATGCTTTCTTTTCTTTAGTAGCAAAATTGTAGCCAAACTAGGGACTGGCTCAGCTGTGAAGGGACAGTGTGAAGGAGTCTTGGCCACACGTAGAGCCCAGGTTAACTCAAGTTCCGGGAAATGGAAATGTTGACATTTCTTTAAACAATAAAAATTACAAGTGATTGCCGAGGTGGCACGAGCTGACATTTCCGGAGATCGTTCGCCGATTATATATATGAAATATCATAAGTAATTAGCTCGTGGCAATTACCTGCCCTTCATTATTTTGCTTTTAGAATACTTTTAAAGCTTAGGTTACTAAAATTTCAAATAATCCCGGACTGTGCTGTCATGGGTCTTTATCCAAATGAATCGTGGGCTCTTGTAAACAGTCTTATGATCTGATTTCCATTGGGACAGGAGTTGTAAAAGGCCGGGGATTTTCCATGGATTTACACATATACTGTTTCAGTTAAGTTACCAAGGTCGACTTAACAGCCCTTTTTCTCGGAGACTTAAATACTTCTTGCCACCCAGTTTCTTTCTACCACGTTTGAAGGAATGGGTGATGAGATTCCAAGGGGCTGGGGGTGGGGGAGGGAGAGGAGTCTGCCTCTGAGATTTCCTATGTGAATTCCGTCTGCAGTCGGGGGTCTCAGTTAACTAGCCTGATGGCATTTGTTGCTGGAAAGCTGACTCTTAAAGATATGTTAACATGGAGGCAAGTGCTGGAGCGGTTTCTTTTGGAAAGCCTCCTTCTGCGGATAAGCATTTTGCAAAGAAAAGATGCTTGGGGAGAAAGCTGGCCGCTAGAACTCGGTTGTCCATGAAGGCACTGAAGCTGGGCGGCCTAGGTCCTCCTAGGTGGTTTCTCCCCGCTTCCCGAACGCAAAAGGAGATGGGTTGACTATCTGAAGATTTGCTTAGCCCAGGCTGGAGTCTTTACAAACAAATATTAATGACACTCCATTACTGGCTACATTCTCAATGAAGTTTAAATAGCCTGAGTTACGATGATGAGCGAGAAATGTAAGGATAATAAAGGTAAATGAGATTCATATTTAATCCCCAACTCTAAACGGCTGGTTTGATTGTCTCATTCACTTGGCAAACAATTGTGTTTCTAAATGTTATTCCAGCCACAGATATTTCTCTAACACAGCAGAAAGGAGGAGATTAAAATATGAGATAGAGGCAGCACTTACCTTAGACTGATTAATAGGCTCAGGCTGGTCCCCTGTCGTCATGCCTAAAAGCACCAAGACGTGCTTTTCTGTCCTGGCCTATATATATTGATACTCACTGGGTGCCAGGAAAGCCTCTTTGATTAGTCATACTAAACCACCACTTAAGTGGCGTGCACGCCATGGACCTACACTCTTCTTAATCAAGTCATAAATTTGGGGACTCACAGAAGCAGCACCCCCCTTCCCTAAGGAGGCATGGAGGAGGCAGGTTCATTGGGAGTTCTCTCACCCTTAACCTGACATTCTTTCCCTAACCCATGAGCCATATGGGCCAAATCAGAGCAATTGGGATAAAAAAAAAAAAATCTATGGAATTTCATCCATGTGGCTTGATGAGGCCAATGAGTCAGACTATATAAACCACCTTTGCATTGATAGCAGAAAGAGAGGGGAAGGGTGGGGGCTTCTGCGTTTATCTGGGGGATGTTCAGGAGTTTTGCTGAAGGAACCAACACCGGGACCATTCCTTATGGCTTGGAGTCAGAAAGTTCGACAATGGCTTTCTAGCAATACAAAGCAGTGTAAGTGCTATGAGGTCTAATTCCTATCTTAAGGGACATTAAAATAATCTCATTCGTATTTACCGAGGCATGCCTTTCCAGGGACTACAGGAAGAAAATGCCTTTTGAAAAATTTCCTTGGAGCTTGCCTTTCCATTTAGCTTCTAATCCTTAAAGCAGAACAAGAGAGTGAGCTGGCTTTTCATTCTCCCCACTCTCTTCTGTTTCTCTCCATGAAATTTTCCCATCAAGAGGATCTTTCCCTCCCATTTGGCATCTCTGAGAACAAAACAAGAGCTCTGAGTAATCGCGACATGTAAATGGAACTTTGAACTTGCTCTGAGTCTGGGAAACTGGGGGAGCCATAGCGTGTTCCTCAACCCCATGGTCAAAAATGACAACATTCTCTAAAACTCTGCATGAAATTCAATATAATTCTTCCTTTCTCAGATTACAGGATCCATGGTATAAAATATTACATCTTTTTTTTTTTTTTTAAAAAGCAAAAGAGCATAGTGAAGCTATCACAGTGTACCTCCAGGTAAGATTTATTACAGATTGCTTTCTAAAAATGGTGCGCTCTCTCTGCATATGTGGGCCATATTCATCGTATTAGTATCCAGTTGAAAAATTCCCAGCATATGCAACGCCTGAGAAATAAGAGTGGGCAAGCCTACAGAATATGACACTTATGCTAATCTGCGCCCTGCTGTGGAAAAACATACACTAGGATTCCATTACCACATTCATTAGGCTACAGCACACTCCATCCTGAATAGGGATTGTGAGCCACAATAGACTGAAAGCAGTTGATTGAGCCCACTTAGCCAAATCGCTCAGACATTGGCCAAACATGTTGGCACTGGGAAGAGCATCAGCTCAGACTTTGCAAAGGATGCTACTGGTTGAAAGTATCTCCTTCCCTGTGACGGTCACATCAGTCAGTGGAGGGCATATGCCCTTAGCTCAGGCCGTGAACGCTGGGAGCTGCAATATATTTATGACTGGAGTGTGGCAGGACTGTTTGAGGGGGGCTGCCCAACTCTCTCCATGCACCTGTTGTGTGGTGCCTCTGACCCCATCCACACTTCTTTCCTGATTACATTCAGAGAATGAGTTGTGTGGTGATAAAATTATATAGCGAGGAAAGAAATTAGAATCAGATGAAAACACCAGTTTAGCACTCGGCTTGCCCCAGTCTCCCCTATCTGGGTTTCTGGGCTCCTGGATGCAGTTGCCGCCTATCAGCCTGATCTTTCTGCAGTGGCAGAAATATTTGCCACCAGTGAGCCAAAAATATTTTAAATATTGTCAGAAATAATAAAGGAAGGAATACAAGTTACTGCTCAGGAGATGTTATGGGATCTGGCTATGCAAGCAGAGGGAAAAGATTTATACCGTGTCCACGTCTATCATTAGAAAGATAATAATAAAAACCTTCTGTGTGAAACAGGTTTTGAGTCTTAGGTGCTAGGAAACTTGTTGAGGCTTTCCTTTTTCAGTTTGGGAGTTTAACAGGAAGTTCTTAAGAGCAGTTGCACCCAACACCTTGATTTATAGCATTGATGTGTTTCTGAGTAGCGGCAGATAAACCAAATTTTGTTTCTGTGAACTGAATCTCACACTTCTGGCCAAAGTAACTGTGCACTGAATCCTTACATATGTGTCAAGTGAAGGATATAGGATCTCATCTCATGCTCGAAATGCAAAAAATAACTGCTGGGTTTATCATCCGTCTGAGAAGGTCCAAGTTCCCCTTACTGGGCTTTTCAGAAGTAGACCAGAAGAACGAAATAGGAAGGAGAGGGGCCAGAAGAGCGGAGCGTTGAACTGGAACACCTGAGCTTTTAATTTTTTCCCCCCCTCCTGAGAAAATGGAAACGTCAGAGGACCTCATTTTCCTCTGCATGCTAAGGTTGCGTCATGTGTTTTGCAAAGGCATAACTCACCTCTTGAGATTTCTAAACACAAGCCCCATCAATACTGGCTTGCGATGCCCGTAAATCCGGGGGAGGAAATACAGATGGCACCCAGGCGCCCTGCCTGCTTCCCCAGCCCAGCGGGGTCACTGCGGCGGCCGCGCTCCTGGGCTGCGCCCGGCACGGAAGCTGTGTCCTGCCCTTGGCCCTGGAAGCCGCTCTCAGTAGAATCAGAGAGGTTTTGTCTGGGGTTTTCTCTTTCACCGCCCCACTTTCCTGGACCATCCTCTGACCTGTACCTCCCAGCTCCCTGAGATACTCCGACGCATCCAACAGGTTGAAAGAGCCGCTGTTCTCTTGCCAGGGGAACACGGCCCTTTGCACCGCGATTGTAATACAATCTCCCCTCTCTGGGGCTGCGACTGCTGCAGTGCAAAACCGTGTTGGAAAACCTCTTTTATCATTCATCGTCTCCAGACTGAAATCATTTTTGACAACCTCTGCAGAAAACAAGCAGCTTTCTGGCTACTGGCGAGTCGATTAAAGGGGAGGAAACACATGTTCACTGTCAGACGAAGCCCCTGGAGAAAGCACCGGCAACCTTTTAACCCCCTTCCCGGGGAAAGGGCCCAACTGTTTCTCTGGAACAAAATCACCACATTGTCTTAAGTATCTTTTTATTTCATGTATCTTTTTATTTCTTCATAAGGCGAGACACTTAGAAAGAATAATCCTCGGCACCTCCGTTTTTATTTTGGATGCTAACACATCTGTTTTATACCTGACTCAGGAGAAGAGTATCATTAATGAATGTTTTTTATGAACTATCCCTCTCTTCATTTTTTTCCCCCCACTGACCACAGTTTAAATACCAACACACCGAGGAGTGCACTCAGCTCATATAGTGATTCCTCAAAACCAGCCAAGAAGCCACAGGAGTGAAATTTTCTGAACAGTAGCAAGGCCCTACCAGTGGACCTTAACAAGCTGAGCAATAAGACGGGGCCCTGGGAACTTTTGTGCATCTCAAGATCTTGAGCCAGAGACACCCATCCTTCACCTACGCATGTTTTCAAGCAGTCATTGCCATAGTACTGAACGAGAAGCAACCAGTTAGGGAGACACAGGTTCCATACTAAACTGAACTTGAGTGTAAGTTATGTGGGTTTGCTTCCTAAAAAACAACAACCCAAAAGGGTAATAATTGTTTTAAAATGCCAGTCCTGTAATCATCACAATTACAAAAATATCTAGCTCTCAGTCCTTAACCTATAACCTTAGTATTTTGTTCTTCAGTATCACTGGCCCTGTGGTTTGGTCTATTATGAGAAAATCAGCCGCCTCACCCCCTCCCTCGTCAAGGTCACAAATGTGCTTTTATAGTCAAAAGGCAAGGTGATGGGTGGAGGGCCAAGCTTTAAAGTTCCAAGTTCCTGGGATAGGAGGCCGTGTGGGGACTGCCACAGCACAGAGAGCCGCTCAAAGGACAGACGAGAGGGGAGCAGCTCCACCCATGGGAATGGCTACACACGGCATTGTGTCCACCAGCTCTCTTTTTTTTAAACTAACTACTTTGCAAATTGATGTTTATTTATTTAAATATTTTTTATTGAGGTGAAATTTGCATAACATAAAAGTAACATTTTGGAGTAAACAATTCAAGACTCAGTACATTTACAACACTGTAACATTGTGTAATCACCATTTCTGTCTAGTTTGGAAACATTGCTACTCTCTGAACCGGTTTAGCAGTTAATCCTCATTTCCCCCTCCTCCCAGCCCCTGGCAACCACCAATCCACTTTCTATTTCTATGGATATACCTGTTCTGAATATTTCCTATAAATAGAATCATACACTGTGTAACCTTTTGTGTCTGGCTTCTTTCACTTAGAGTAATGTTTTTGAGGTTCAGCTATATTGTAGCATATATCTCTACTTCATTCCTTTTCATGGCTGAATTAATATTCTATTATATGTATATGCCATAATTTGCTAATCCACTCTGTTAATAAACATTTATTCATGTACAAGTATTCGTTTCAGAACCTGTTTTCAGTTCTTTTGGGGATGTACAGTCCACCCTCTGTATCTTCAGGGTCCATATCCACAGGTTCAACATCCCTAGATTCAGCTAACAAGGATCAAAACTATTTTTTAAATGTTACATTGCTGCTGACATGTGCTATGTAGTTAGGCCCATGGTGGCTGTGTCTGTACTGAACACGTACGAACATTTTGTCCTTGTCATTATTCCCTAAACAAAACAGTATAACAATGATTGCCATAGAATTTATATTGTAATAGGTATTATGAGTAACCTAGAGATGACTTAAAGTATATGGGAGGATATGCATAGGTTATATGCAAAAACGGCAACATTTTATTTAAGGGACTTGAGCATCTGCAGGTTTGGGTATCCTCCGGGGTCCTGGAACCCATCCCCCGCAGACACCAAGGGGCGACTGTACATAAGAGTAGGATTGCTGGGTCATATGGTAATTCTATGTTTCACTTTTTGAGGAACTGCCAAACTGTTTTCCATAGTGGCTGAACCATTTTATATTCCTACCAATTTCTCTACAAGGGTTTCAATTTCTCTATATTCCCACCAACACTTATTATTTTTCTTTTTCTTTATTATTGTAGCCATCCTAGAGGGCATGGTTTTCATTGGCATTTTCCTAGTGGTTAATATTATTGAACATCTTTTCACGTGTTAGTTGCCCATTTGTGTATCTTACTTGGAGAAATGTCTATTCAAGTGCTTTGTCCATTTTGAATAGAGTTGTCTTTTGTTGTAAAGTATTTATATATTCTGAATGTTAGACTCTTATCATACTTTCTTTCATACTATAGGTTGTCTTTTCACTTTCTTTTTTTTTTTTATCCTCACCCGAGGACATTCCTGCATTTATCCTCAGATGGAGCGGGAGGGAGAGAGGGAGGAAGAGAGAGAGAGAAACATCAATGTGAGAGAGACACATCAACTGGTTGCCACCCACACAACCCCAACCAGGGCCGGGGACAAACTGCAACCCAGGTCCATGCCCTTAGCAGGAACTGAACCCGGGCTTTCTGGTCCACGGGCCAACGCTCTGACCACTAAGCCAGACTGGCCAGGGCCCTTTTCACTGTCTTGATAATGTTCTTTGATGCACAAAATTGTTAATTTTGTTTATATCCAATTTATCTATTTTCAATCCTGCTTTGGGGGTGTCATATCTAAGAATCCATTGCCAAATTTAAGGTCATTATGAATTATCTTTATGGTTTCTTCTAAGAGTCTGGTCATTTTAGCTTTTCTATATAGATATTTGATTGATTTCAAGTTAAAATTTATCTATGGTTTGAGCTAGGTAGGGGTCCATCTTCATTCTATTGCATGTGGATATCTAGCTGTCCCAGCATCCCATCGAATGATTTGGGCACTCTTGTTGAAAATCAATTGACCATTGGTCTATATGTCTGTCCTTAAGCCAGTACCACCTTTTATTTTCATCACTGTAGCTTTGTAATAAGTTTGGAAATCAAGAAGTGTGAATCCTTCAACTTTTTACTAGCTCTTTCTCTTTTTTAAAAATGTTTTTATTGACTTTTTAGAGAGAGAGAAAGGGAGAGATAGATAGAAACATCGATTTGAGATACATCAATCTGCTGCCTCCTGCACGCCCCCTACTGGGGATTGAGCCCCCAACCCAGGCATGTACCCCCTGACCGGGAATCGAACCAGGACCTCTCAGTCCATGGGACGACGCTCAATCCACTGAGCCACACCGGCCAGACACTAGCTCTCTTGATGAGCCTATAATTCAGGACCAGACCTTTCATTCCTTCTCTACTTCCCTGCAAAGTCTTCAGACCTAATATCTGAATATATCTCCAAACATATTATCTTTAATATATTGTTAAAAAACGTCCTTGACTCTTTTAAAATTTTGCAACCAACCAATACTTCCTCATTTGTGTTCTTCTAATTGTAAAGTGGTATTTGTCAATGAGTAGCTTCAAGAATGATTGACTTTCTGTTATTTCAAAGATGCATGCTCCAACATTCAGGTTGCTTCACAGAAACATTGCTGGTATTGGTCACTGATGGTCTGTAAAAATCCTGATGGCTGTTTGGAGAACAAACCGTGTTGTAATATTTCTACTATAATACCTCCTTCTGCTTTCCCTACTATCAGCCAAACAGAGTATATCCCAGTTTCCACGCTGAGCTTAGCATAAGGTTCCTGGCTGTATGTCATACCAAGTCCTGTAAGAAAAGTGACATACATGTGTCTCCGTGTTCCAGGTCCCCCCTTGACGTTGCATGGACAGACCCGAAGGGGGCCTTGGCTCTGCTTCTGTCTGTCGTTTGTGTCTCCAGAGTTTACATACTCTCCACCTAGACAGGCAGGGAAACCCAACGTTTCATCTCTCATCTATCGCTCATGACTGGAATTACTCATAAAGCACAATTTCCACAGGAACAGATCAGCTTAACCATGCTTAGAACACTACCTGAGAGAAGGAGTGTACTGGCTTTGAGAGAAAACCAGAATAACTTTGACCACCGCATAGAATATTCCAGGAGGAAGTAATATTATGTCATCCAATGCCTGCTTTCACCTGAGGAATCGGGGCGCAGAGAACCGGCATATGTGGTCCCTCCATGACTGCTGTTACCTCAGTGTTTTCCATGAGAGACAGATGAAGGAGAAAGATGTAAGTTCAGAGGGGCACCCAAGAGCTGCAGTCCCTGCGGGTGGCTGAATCCAGTGAGATGGCGGATTTCAGCCTCAGGAGACGCTCACTGGGGAAAGCTGTGGGAGGGGAGACCGCCCATCTGTGAGCACAGAGCCAGTGCGCGGGATTCGGAGCCACTGTCCAGGTTCAGCGGTGCTGAGTGAGGGGTGGGTGGCTGGTGCTTCTTTTGAGCCTTTTCAGAAAAACCACCTAGGAAGTGAAGTTTGCTAATGTGGCAAAGTTAGGAAGAAAGGCCAAGGTGCTTGGAAAGGCCTTCTTGATGGCACACTTGATCTATGTTGAATGGACTTCTTCTCTCTAGCTTCTTGAAAAATACAATGTCATTTGTTAAATACCTAGTATGTGCTTAAAACTGTGCTTGATTCTCTATGACTACAAAAACCATGATGACACATTAATTCCCATTCTACAGATGAGGCAACTAAGGCACGAAGAGGTTAAGACAGTTCGTTGCCCAAGAAAGCACAGCTGGTAAGTGGCAGCGTCTTTTTGTGTTCGGACTGATGTAAGTAATACATTTCCAATGTAAAGAAACTGGACGATGAAGAAAAATACAAAGACTGAGTTAAAAGTAATACTAGCATCCATGATGAACCCAAATGATCTCTTTTGACCAAGGTGTGCTTGCTCTGAGCCCCGAAATGCCCACGAGCAGCAAAGTGCTGTGTGGCCGTCTCATTGTAACGAGTTTGTGTCATTCCACTCCTTTTGGCTGTTCTCATTCTTTCCCGTCCCCAAGTTTTCCTTTTCTTTCCGCATTTCCTACCCTTCACCCTCAGTTGTTCTTCTCTTTATATCACCTCTTGAAAGTGGGCGGTGAAAAGATGGCCCCCAGTGGGTGGCAGGAAAGGCATTCCACGCCCCCCAATGCTGTACTTCGGATGCTCCTTCCCGGGCTTGCCGCAGCGAGTCCCGTGCTCCTCACGCTGGCTGGCCTATCGATAAGTGACACGTCGGCCATGCAAGATGAAGTGACAGGGCTGTGCTTGCATGTTTATAAGCAACAGACAGTGGAAGTAAACACGGCCAAACCAGCTTTCATCCATCGCACAGATTATTGATTTTTCTCTAATTAAAACAGTCACAACACTCCTTGTTGCTATGCCCATGTTCCTCATCTTTCATATTTTCAATAGAAACCAGCTTGTCTGGTAAGAACCCAGCAAGCCTCTTTCATCCCTCTCCCTTCCTCCCCACCGTAGGCCATCTCTTCTTAAGGGATCTTTTTGGGACTCTGACACTTTTCTGATGTGAGGATCTCCACTCCTGTCAATCTCCATTAAATCTGAAGGCTGTCGGCTTCCTCAGCAAAGTGAAGGGTGAATTGTGGGCCCTGGCACCGAACCCCCCTCACAGTCGCCACAGCTGGGGGCCTGAGGCATCTGTTTCTGTGATTCCTCCTCCTTGACTGTCATTTGCATTAACAGCTAGACTTGCGATCTGGGAGATTTCTCATCAATAAGGATGCCACAGGCTCTGCCCTGTCATCCCCATGTGCCCTGGTGGCCCAAAGAGAGCCAGTGGCAGTGGGGGTGGGCAGGGGATTTCTCCCCCGGTCTGGAGAGCAGTGGAGGAGCAGTCGGCCTCCAGCTCTGTTGGGGGAGTAAATGGGCCTGGGTGGAGAGGCAGGGAAGGCACCTGAGCCCCGATCTTTATATGAGACTGGAAATGATGGACATTTGGAACTCTGGGTTAGGCACCAGTGACAAAAATGTTTTAAAAAATGAATTTTCTGTTCACTGCATAAGCAAATAGGGTGAGTCCCG
Organism: Tadarida brasiliensis; assembly: GCA_030848825.1. Taxonomy (NCBI): domain Eukaryota; kingdom Metazoa; phylum Chordata; class Mammalia; order Chiroptera; family Molossidae; genus Tadarida; species Tadarida brasiliensis. The sequence goes on from CM061270.1 coordinate 32,562,451, forward strand.
AAGGAAAGGATTTATTTGTAGCAAAGGCTCCTCGGTGGTTGGCCAGAGTGGAGAGCACATCAGAAACAGCCTGGTGCCCCTGCCGCTGACTGGCTTTGTCGTCTCAGAAAAGCACTAGGCGCTCCTGGCTCTCTGTCTTCTCCTCTGTGAGCGTAAACGATGGCACCTGTCAGCAGTTCTAAGCATTCTGTGGAGTCCTCGGAGGACGGAGGAAAGGAAGAGAGGAAACAGAGGGCTCTGGATCCTATAACCCTATAATCTGTAACAATTTTATGTATAATTTCTTGGCCTTTGGTGCATATTGGAGAATTGAGAGATAGAATCCATGATTTTAAGGAGCTTACACTCTAGTGGGGGAGACAGACAAGAGATAAAGAAACAAACAGGTATAGAATCTAATGTCAGGAAGTAATGAGTATTATGCAGAAAGAGAGATGTGTTCCTAAGACTGACTATCCCCAAGGGATGGGAGCTTGGAGTCATCTCCGGGGCACGTAGAGCTAATAAAAAAACCACACCATGTATCTCCTATTCCCACACCTACCACCCAGCAGACATACTCATACATCAGAGACAGCCTTGAGAACAAAAATGCAGCGTGTCAAGATCACACACAGGATGACACATATGACGAGAAGAGAAGAACTGGTCCATCAGCTTTGCCTTGGGGACCAGAGGAAGTGGAGAGACCGTGATTTCAGGCTGAAAGGTAAGAGCTTCATGTGTGAGTCTACACAATTTGCTCTCTTTTCTCTCTTTCTCTTTTACTAGGGTCTATCTTTCTCAGCCACTGCCTTGTACGAAGTCCCCAGTGTTTGGAGCCTGAGGCAATTGCCCATGTTCCATATTCCATGACTATTCACCATAAAAGGGTTAGATGAACATGTTTTATTTACTTATTTTTAAATATGTTTTTATTCATTATTTTTAGAGAGAGAGGAAGGGAGAGGCAGATAGAAACATTGATGTGAGATACATCAACCGGCTGCCTTCTGCACACCCCGTACTGGGGATCGAGCATGCAACTGAGGTATGTGCCGTGACAGGGAATCGAACCAGGACCTCTCAGTCCATGGGACAACACTCAATCCACTGAGCCACACCCACGGGGCAGATGAACAAGTTTTAATAGCTCAGGTCAAGTCCAAGAATTTGAGTAGAAATAACTATGTGCATTATCAGGAGACAAAATATATTGAAGATTGGAAATGCCCTTAATTCATTTCTTCTAGTCCTCATTTTTCAGCTGAAGACCCCAAAGAGCACAGAAGTTGGAAGAGCAAAACCAAGATCCACAGTTGCTTAACCATGTCAGAGCTGAGTGACTCCAGGCCCTGGATGCAGAGATTATCGACACCACTCAGCCACGGTCCTGGCTATTGGCTTGGATATCAGTTACACAAATAGTTAGAATCAAGTGTTTTCCCAGGTGAGTGGTCTGCTCAATTATCCAGCAAGAATCAGTGGCTATTCACCCAGGCTTGGCTCTCTAATACTCTCCTAATTTAATTATCTTCTAGTTATTCTCATCTTTACAAATAGACTCCATTATACATTCAGACCCATCTCGTGAGTAGGACCAGGATCTGAGGCACTGAAGAATAACTGGACACTCACCTGGTACAATTGGACAACAAAGATTTTTCATTTAAATGATACAGAGGGGGGAGGGGGAACAACAAAAAATGCTTCTGGAGGAATCAGACACAGCAGGTAGCCATGATTTCAAGTCTTCAGTTTATGGCGTTGAACCCTTTAAATATGCAAAACAAACCCTGTTGAGTTCATCTGTGCTTGGAAGGCTCCCAATTCTTTAAGTGAAGAGAAAGGATATGGATCTCAGGAGGCCGAGGACCTACTGTAAGAGATTACAAGGGCTGCTGAGTTCAAATTCAGGAAACAATCCTTTGCACGTAGATGATGCTTTATGGTTTAGAAAACACTGTCCCGTGGTCTCTTTAGTCCTTGGAAGAGTCTGAGGATATATCTAGGGGTATAAGTGGTGCACAGGAGTGTAAGAAACATTTATCAGAAAAATAGGAGGAACCTACCAGAGACTAAAACCTAGAATCACAACAGTTTTCCTTTTGGAAAAGACCTCAGAAATTATTTAGTTAAACTACTCCCAACCGCAACAGTTCCAGCTTTACAATATCCTTGAGAGCTGCAGATATCTGGTCTAGACATGAGTGTGTTTAGATGGCTGTCCAGAATCCCACAATGTAGTTCATTCCATTAAAAATAATAGAGGAAGTTGCTAGATTAAAAGAAAAAAACTGAGCTCAAATCTATCCTTTGTGGCTTTCACTCACTGTTCTGTCTCAGGCATCAGGTGTTATGCAGGTGATAATACCAGTTACTACGGAGGAAGTGTCTACTATGTGCAACTGTTGCAGATGTTACTTCCGATCCTTATGACCCCTCTCAAAATGAATATTATCTTCCAGTTTTTAAAAATAAGAAAATAGATCACCAGAGAGATTAAGTGAGAAAAGACACATATCAGTCATGGTAAAGCTAGCATGTGCACCCAGGTCTGTCTTGCCCTACCAGAACACATTGCCCAAATTAATTCTAATTCTTTTTTTTTCTTTATTGCTTTTAGAGAGAGAGAAAGGGAGAGGGAGAGAGAGATAGAAACATCAATGAGCCCTGGCCGGTTTGGCTCAGCGGTTAGAGTGTCGGCCTACGGACCAGAGAGACCCGGGTTCAATTCCTGCTAAGGGCACGTACCTCGGTTGCAGTTTGTCCCTGGCCAGGTTGGAGTCATGTGGGTGGCAACCATGGCAACCACTTGATGTGTCTCTCTCACATCGATGTTTCTCTCTCTCTTCCTCCCTCTCTCCCTCCCGCTCTATCTGAAGATAAATGCAAAAATGTCCTCGGGTGAGGATAAAAAAAAAAAGAAACAGCAATGAGAGAGAACATCGATTGGCCGCCTTCTGCGGGCCCCCCACTGGGGATCGGTCCCACAACCTGGGCATGTGCTCTGACCGGGAATCGAACTGGTGACCTCTTGGCACATGGATCAACCACTGAGCCACACCAGCCGGGCTAATTCCAATTCTTTTGCACACTTGCTTCCCGCTATTTGAAGACTATTTAGGAAATCCTGTCAACATCTGTGCCTCATGTTGGATAGAGTACCCCTTTGCCTGGGTACTCTTCTTTTGGTGGAGAGCCAGGAAAATGCACACATGTGCCTGGCTCTATACAATCTACATCTTAGTTCAGGTCCAGGTCCATGCATTCCAGGTTAAGAACCCATGACTACCCCTCCAGTCACCCTTCAGTAATGTGAGTTTTTGAATCGTTGCTGTCCTGGCCGTGGTACTCGGGAGCTGTCCTACTTCGTCACTATTCCGTATTTCACGTGGTGCCCAGAACTGAGTGCACTGCTCTAGGATGGGAGGGCATCCCAAATCACACCGCCCTGCTGCAGGCTGCGCTCTGCTCCCACGAGCTCACCAAAGCTGGACGACTTCAGCCGGTTTTCTGCAGTTCATGGTTCCCCATAAGACTCAAGGCTGCCGATTCCAACTCCAGGCTGTTGATTTCCACTTAGTCTTGCTACCTGTGTTCCCCCGATAAAGATGTTAGAGGACCTTGTTCTTTTTTTCTTAACCACGTGCAGGAGAGAAATGCTTAAGAGAGTAAGCGTAGCCTTAAAAAGTCAGTAACATGACCTTTCCACATACTTAGTATTTGGTTTCTATAAAATGAACCCCAAATTTTGCTCTAAGTTCTGAAGGTTGGGGGCCTATCTCTTATGGCCATATTTTCTTGGGTTGGCTGCTGTCTCACCTTTAGACAGAGCCGGCTGACACGGTCTTGCTCATCTCTGCTTCTCACAGGGAGAGGGGAGAAGAAGGGGAGAAGCAAGGAGATGGAGGCTGTCTCTGTAAAGACAGACAAAACAGTCCTGTTGAGTCTCATTCAGAAGCCCAGTGGAGCCCAGCCTGTGTGGCTCAGGGCTGAGCATCAACCCATGCACCAAGAGGTCGCCAGTTCGATTCCCGGTCAGGGCACATGCCAGGTTGTGGGCCAAATCCCCAGTGGGGGGCATGCAGGAGGTGGCCAATTGATGTTCTCTCTCATCGATGTTTCTCTCTCTCTCTCCCTCTCCCTTCCTCTCTCTCTAAAATCAATAAAGAAGAAAAAGAAGCCCAGCAGATTCACACATCACTCCCTCTTCCTTGAAACTCTCTTTGCTTGGCTTCCAATACAACACTCTCCTGGCTTCCCCCCACCTCACTGGTTTTCTGTCTCACTTTCCACTGTTAGTTTCTCCTGGGATTCCTGACCTGTTGGAGTGCCCCAGGGTTTAGTCCTTGGTCCTCTCCTTTTTCTATCCTCTCTCTCGGGGATTTCTTCCAGTCTCGTGGTTTTAAACACTCTGTATATGTGGGTGACTCCCCAAATTATATCTTAAGTGCAGACCGCCCCCGCGTCTCAAATTCCAGACAAGTGTCCTCAACTCCTTACTTCACATCACCGCGGCGATGTCTAAGAGACATCTCAAACGCAACATGTTCAAAACGGAGCTTCTGATCTTACCCCTAAAACATGCACGACTGCAGCCTCCCCCATCTCAGCTGGGCGTCCAGGTGCTCCGGCCAAACACTCTGAGGTCATCTGTCTGTCTCCCGCCCCCCCCCCCGCCCTCCCTCCCCCTCCCTGTTCTCCCCAAGCCAACATGAAACCAGTGAGCAAATCACTCTACATCCCGAATCTGACCCCTTCCCGCAGCCCGCCGGTGTCAGCACCCGTCTGGCTGGGACTACGCAGTCCAGTCCCCACCAGTCCCCGCTCCTTCACGGCCTCTCCGGGCACGGAAGCTGGTGTGGTTTTGTTTTTTTTTAAACTCTATACAAATTTTAAGATTTATTAAGACATAACCATGGTCTTCTTGAAACATTAAATCAGATCATGTCACTTTTTGGCTCAAAACCCCACAACAGCTCCCCGTTTCACTCAGAGTCAAAGTCCTCACATTGATTTATGTGATCTGGCCCCAAATTACCTGCCGGCTTCCTATTGGACTCCTTCTCGCTCACTCTCTGCCCCAGGCACATTTACCTCCGAAGTAATTCCCTCAGCACCTTCAAGTATTTGCTCAAATGTCACCTTGTCACTGAAGCCTGCCACCCCTTCCACCAGTACAGACGCGTCCCACGCTCCGAATCCCCTCCCTCTACTCTGCTGTTTTTCCTGTTCTCGATACACTAAACAGCTGCTTACCTGTTACGTGTATTGCTATTGTCTGTTTTTCTCCACTAGAATGTGAAGGGCAGGGGTGTTTATCTAATGAGTTCATTTATGTATCTTAGCAATGAGGATGGTGCCAGTCCAGAGGAGACAATTAATAAATACCTGTTAAATAAAACAATTAATGAGCAAATGAACAAAAATTATGTGAACAGAGAGCAAGAGGCTGCAATTCTGCCGCTGTCAAATGTGCTGACGAACACCCACAGTGACGTATCTGGATAAAAGAAATAGCTGTGTGAAGCACTGGCCAGGTGGCTCAGCTGGTTGGAGCATCGTCCTGTACACCAAAGGATTGTGGGTTCGAGTCCCAGTCAGGGCATATACCTAAATAAACATATCCTTATCAATAAACATATCCATATATCAATAAACATATCCTTGGGTGAGGATAAAAAAGAGATAAGTAGACGCATTCATATTACAGTGCTGTTTATGATGAGTGGCATAACCATCTCATGCTTCTCAAACTCAGGCACAGGTGTCCCCATGCCGAGGGCAATATGGCCGAGTTCTCGGGATACCAAAAGCCTAATGTAAGCATAGCGTGTCTACCTTTAGTTTCTCATTTTCTCACAGTTTTTCTTTCATACTAATACATACATGAAAAAAAAAAAAAAAAAGGAATACAAACTTTGCATGAATCCTAAAGGAGAAACCCCAGATTTCACAGAAACAGCTCTGCCCTAGATTTTCCCACCACACACGTTTGTTTTCCTCTGCCTTAAATGGTTATTTATGGAAAAACACTGAATACTATTCTAATATTAAGCCAAAGTCTCAACAGAATAGTTTTGCCTATGCTCAAGGCATTCACTGAGTTCACCAAACACTTTGCCAAGCATCTTATTCTCATTCTGAAGGATCACAGAGCCTCCTATCATCACCACTAGCTTACTGGCCTCTGGGGAACATTCCTGCTATAGGAAACCAAGGCCACCCCAAGGGCTGAGCACCATTCAGCAAGTCAGTGAGGGAGAAAACAAGCTCCTCTACTGCAATTGACCAAATGTTCAGTGTTCGGAGTCTCGTACAGAATTTGCGTCTGATTCTTGAACTTTTTCCCATCTGAAAAAAATAAAAGGCCTTTTAAATCTTCATTACATAAGGAATCCACACAAATTGTGACTCGAAGCCCAGAGTTCACAAAATGTAAATGGGCAACGCATATGAACCATTGAAAGTCCCAAATTAAAAATATGTATACGTAGGGAAAAAAAAGGTTCAACGTCACCAAAACATGAGAAAGTAAGGCATGGTTTTTCAGCAATCAAATCAGCAAAGATTCTTGGAGATGGTGATGATGGTTGCAGGTGCAGGTACAGTGGGACAGACATTGCTCACATTGCTGGTGGCGGTCAACTGATGTTCTGATGATACTTTTGTTGCAAAACGATCACTCCACAATAACAATAATTGTATTATCTCTCATGGCTTCAGTGGGTCATGAATTTGGGCAGGACATGGCAGGAACAGCTTGCCTTTGCTACATGAAGGCTGAGGTCGAATCCTCTGGAGATGCCCCCATTCACATGTCTGGTGGTCGATGCTGCCTATCAGCGGGGACCTCAGCTGGGCTGTGGCTTGCCCATGTGGGTTTTCTGCTTGGGCTCATTGCCTTGGAGAGGGGATTTTCTTTTAAATGTTTTAGTTTAACATGCATACCTAAGTGCACAAATCTCAAGTGTACGGTTTACATGAGGTTTTACAAAGTGAACACAGCGATGTGTCTCTATATAGTTCAAGATCAAGATTAAGAGACAGAACATCACAGCAAACACAGACGCCCCCTCAATGCCTCCATTCCAAGTGTTCTCCCCCAAAAGAGCCACTCTAATGATGTCTATCACCATTATTTTGCCTTTTTTTGAACTTTATACAAAAAGAGATTTATGTACATGTACTCTTTAGTCTGAGGCTTCTTTAGCATAACCTTATGTCCATTGCTGTGACATGTGGCAGAATTTTATTCTTTTTCATGGCTCTGTAGTATTCTGTTGTATGAAACTACCATGATTTATTTGTTCATTTTCCTGCCTTTTTTCATTCTAGTCCACTTACTTGGGTCTTCTTTAATTGCTTTCAGCAATGTTTATAACATTCAAAATAAATGGCCTACACTCCCTTTGTTGAATTTAATCCTAAATGATTTCATATGTTTTTAAAAATTCAATTGGCTATGGCATTGTACTTTAAATTTTATTTTCTAAATGTTGCAAGTTAATACAAATACAATTCGTTTTCACATATTGGCCTTGTATCCTATGGCATTGCTAAATCCACACTTCATTTCTAGTATATATTTTTAAAATTTCTTTGGATTTTGTTCACAAATTATCTTGCAATCTGTGAAAAAGATTGTTTGACTTTTTTTCTTCCCAATTTTAATGTCTTTTTAAAAAAAATCCTCACCTGAGGATATTTATTCCATTTATCTGCAGACAGAGTGGGAGAGAGAGAGAAACATCGATGTGAGAGGGACCTATCCATTGGTTGCCTCCCACATGACCTTGACCAGGGCTGGGGACCAAACTGCAACCAAGGTATGTGCTCTTGACTGGAATCAAACCCATGACTCTTTGGTCCACTGGGCAACGCTCCAACTGCTGAGCCAAACCGGCCAGGGCATGCCTTTTATTTTTTTATTTTAAAATGTATTTATATATTTATTTGCAGTAGTGAGAACAGACTTTCTCACCTTGTTCTCTCTCTTATGGAAAAATATACTAAATGTTTCACCATAGATTTTAATGTAGCTGTAGATTTTCAAATATGTGTATATACCTATGTACACATACACACACACACACACACACACACACACACACCCATAAAGTCTTTATGATTTTGAGGAAGCTTCCTTCTAGTCCTTTTCTGACCAATATTGTCATCAATGGATGTTGAATCTCCACTAAAGTTAACATGTTTTTCTCCTTTATGTTATTAATATGATGAATTATAGTAACTATTTTTCATTGTTAGGCCAACCTTGCATTCCTAAAATAAACTGCACTTGGTCATAGTACAGTATCCTTTTTATGTATTATGGAATTTGATTTGCTAATACTTAAAAAATATTTTTGTACCCATGTTTCTGAGAAATATTACCCTGCAATTTTTTTTTCCTGGTAATGTTCTCATCATCCTTTGGTATCAGGTTTATGCTGGATTCATAAAATAAATTCAGATTTGTTCTCTCCTCCTCCATTTTCTTAAAAAGTTTAGGAAGCATGCTATTATTTTTTATTTACATGTTTGACAGAACTTACTAATTAAGCCATCTGGACCTGGTGTTTCTTTGTGGGGAAGTTTTAAATTTCAAATGCAATTTCTTTAACAGAAATGGGACCAATCAAGGCTCTTCTTGAGCCAGTTTTCACAAATTGTGTTTCTGAGGAATTTGGCCCTGTCATCTAAGTTGGCTCTTTTCGTTGGTAAACATTTTTCATAATATTTCCTAGTTATTTTGTAAGTGCCTGTAAGATGTGTGGCAATTAGTTCCTTAACTGATCAACAAAATTGCTCTATCTCTATTCAAACATTAGAAACGTCTATTCAAACATTAGAAATGTCTATCCGGACACTGTAACCAAAAGAACAGTGGAGACAGAAGTATAATATTGTTTTGTTTTGTTTACTTACCAGAGAATGTAATCCCTTTCCTCTGTTCAGCAGTTAGGGTTAAGAGTTTACCATCTGGATTCCTCCTAGAACCTAATTAATTGGAACCTTAATAATTATATTGAGTTCACCTGTGACTAGCTCAACCCCTAATTTCCTTTGTAGATGTATTTTGGATCTGATAGAGGTGTGTACTGTGGTTCAAGATAAATTTGGTATATATTTGGATTCAGCAGGGCCCAAGAATCCAGTTCCTGTGAAAACAAGCAAAATTAGATTTCCTAACCTCCTCTGCTGTTGGTTTCTTGGCAAAAATTCAGAGATACGGTAAAGGAAAATATTTGTCATGACTACCAATTTTGTTTCTGCATTTGGGGGTTTTCCAGATTCCAGTATGCTCTGCCAACGGACACAGTATTCCAAGGTTTGTCCGATTTCTCCTCATCTGTGTGTAGTCTCTGATTATGGGAGGCTGGCTTTTCCATCCACCTGTCCTCAGTTTAGGTATGGGTACACTTTAGGTTTGGAAGCTTCTGTGGCTTTCTGCTCAGAATAATTTCTCACTAGAACTCAAATTATCAACAATTCCTTGTTTGGAGCATTCTTTGCCAGTTGGTTAAATTGATAAAAACATAATATTAATTAATATGGGTTATTCTTATTGTTACTATGGGAACAACCATCTTTTCTGTCTTTCTAGATCCTAACCAAAATAAAAAGTATTTTGCATTTATTTTTGAAGAAAGTTTTATACTAATGTAGATTCTAGATGTTCAGTTATTTTCTTTGAGCACTTTGAAGATATTAATCTATTATCTTCTATTTTCCATATTTTCTGTTTCAAAGTCAGTTATATGTCTTATTGCTGTTCCTTTGACATGTCTTATTTTTCGCCTCCAGCTGTTTTCCAGGTGTTTCTCTTTGACTTTGGTTTTTATCACTTTACTAGGTGTGGTGGTATTACAGAATCCTGGGTGAGAATTTGTGGGGGGCTTGAATTTCCATTGGATTACTTCTGTAGCTTGTTCAAAAATTAATTGAGCATATATATGTGGATATATTTTTGGATTCTCTATTCTGTTCCATTGGTCTATGTGTTAACGCTTTCACGTATACAACTCAATTTTGATTACATTGCTACTATTTTATACTTTTATACACTGCTCCTATGTTTGCTTTAGACAGTCAGTTAATCATAGAGCATTTTTAAAGATTAGAAAAAAGTGAATTTTATGATTACTTTCATTTTAACCTTTTCCATCACTCCATAATTTTTTTTGAAGATCAAAGTTTCCTTTTTATGTTGAAGGGTTTTTTTTCATCAGGAAATCAGGTCTGGGCAGGGTCTGGCACCCATCTCACAGACTTCTGCTCCCTTCCACCAAGCCTCCACCAGAACGGAGACTCTCTTGGGTCTCCTGCTTTGTCCTCATTCTTTTTCATGAGCACCTGGGTAAGTTCCTAGGCAAAACTGATGAAAAGGATCCTGCAGTTAGGTGTGCATTACCTTTGTAGTCTGTGAATCATGGTGAGTCTATATTCTCACAGGAGTCCACACTCAGCTTTTCTCGAGTCATTCAAAACATGAGCTAAAATCTTCCTCACTCGTGTGATTGACTTGTCCTCCTCCTGTGCTCCGTGTAGGTAAGTCAGTGCTCACGTCCTTTCTCTTCGGAAACACCTGTCTTTCCTCAGATGTTGTCCTTCAACCTCATAGGTTCAAGAAAAGTTAATTTTGTAGATTACCCATCTTTTTCACTGTTATTACAGCAGAAGCAACAATCTTTCCAGCTTTCTATATCAGAAGCAACAGCTGGAGGCCTCTATTTTGTAAACTTCTAAAATATTTGCATTCTAGTCTTCTAATGAATATCATGAATTTTAAAGCAAAAACAACATTTTAAAAGTAAATGGCTTGTCCCATGATGAAATCAGTGACTAAAGTTCACCCACATTGCAACTCTTGTACAGTTTCTTAGCTATAAGTTGGCTGTCATTTGCTAAGTGTTGACTGTTTCTCTGGTGTAGGAAGGACTTGTGAACAACAAGTTCATAACAAAGGCCAACCATCTTATACTGGCTTTCAAAGCTCTCCTTACCCAGGTACTAACCACATCGCAGGGCTCCTTATTATCCCAGTCCTCTGCAGGAATGTTCAGAAATGTACATGACACCCTCCTTAAATATGCACTTCCGGTGTCTTTTCTAACTCTGATTTCCATTTCGTCAGAATGCCTTTCTGTATCACCACTTTCTTCTTCTTTATCAACCAAGGCTCAACTGGACTTCATGCATATGCTCTTTGCTAATCAACAAACATTTGTTGAGCACCCACTTTGTGCTGAGGTCTATACTAACTGATAGAAATACAATGGTAACTTTGCCACTCTTGCCCTCAGGGAGCTCACAGTTCCAGTTATGTTCTTCTCTGAACAAGTGGCTGGTCTCCGATGGTGACGGTGGTAATGATGGTGATGATGATGATGACAGCTAACTTTTATTGAGTCTACTATATGCCAGGAACTTTTCTTAAACTTTTGTATCTATAAGCTCTTGTAATCATCACAACAGTCCTAAGATATAGCTATTATTTTAATCCTGATTTTGCAGTGAAGAAATTGAGGCATAGAGTATTAATCGATGAATATATGAATGACTTTTGCTTCCTGAAAAGTCCATCCACATCAAATTAGGCACTGATGTACTGGATGCTCTTTGAATCCGAACTATTCCTTCCTTCCTGATCCCTCCTCTTTGATAACACTGAAGGGAAAATACACACTTGTTCAAGCATTTGGTGTTCTGTTCTTCTTCTAAATTTTTATTCTTTTCCTGGATTTCCCTTTGAACTCCGAGTAAGAAAAGGGACAAAGAGATGGTGAAAGAAAGACATACAGCCTCTCCTCCCACCCACATGGTCACTTCAGTCCAGATTCTCTGTTGCAGCCATAGTTTTGAGTGTGCTCTGGCTACAGACCTGGACAACTCTATAAGGCAGGCAGAGTGCCCATCAGCAATGTTAAGTTAGGTCTTAATATCAGAGAAATAAGGTTGGAATGGCCAACAGAGGAAGGGAGAAGTCTAGATATGTATTCATTTTTCCCCACAAATATGTATTGAATGACTACTATATATCTGGCCTTATGCAGGGTGCCTGGCATATAATGGCAAAAACACTTAAGACATTGTCTCTGCCCTCACAGTACTGAGATCCTAGAGAATAATCCAAGATTAGGTCCCTGCATAATTGAGGACAATGACTGCAGTTATGTTAAGCCCTAAATTCTTCATATTACAGTAGCAATCACTACAGTCTTTCAGCCAAAACAAGTCTGATCAAATACACTAGTGCTTCAGAGACTCAAACCACAGTAGCAGGATGAGTCTCCAGCCCTAAGCCTGGAGTCCTACGTGGGTTCAGGGACAATCTCAGCCTTCCTGTGCCTTCTTCCCTCTGAGATGGGCTCGCCTAGTTCCCATATTCTGCACTCCAGCCATTCTGCTGAGAATAGAGTCTGCCCGAATCCCAACTCATCTGGCTGAAAGATGGATATCTTACCTTGTTCTTCATTATTCACCCAACACATACCAGAGACAGTTCTAGTTCTTGTGAGCTTCTTTTCCTAGGAGCTGGACCCTGTTTCTGGTAACTCCAGCTGCTGGCTGGGGTCTTATTCCAAAGCAGATGGACCACCCAGAACCATGACATTGTTGGTTTCCTGACTTCAGGCATCACTGCTGTCTGGATGCTGCTGTCACTGTGCCATGCCTTCCAGCTCCAAATCCCCCCAAATGTTAGCAAGTGCCTGGTGGGGGACCGCTACACTTCTCCGTGCTGGTGGCTACTCTCCCATGGGGCTACCTCTTCAGATCGGGTAAAGATTCCAACACCGGTCTTGTCTTTTACCACTTCTTCCCTGTCCCCAACAGCCGGTTGCTAAGTCCCAGCATGCCTCTCATCAAAGCTCTGCAGACATGTGACAAGTTTTTTTTCCTGGTTGTAAATCCTGGTTTTTATTGTCTTGTGATCTCATGCGCCAATGTCTGGCACTTTATCCATTTATCTCTTCTTATTTTCCCACAGCAACATGAATCTTTTCCATAGGAATGCTCTTAATTCTCATTGTGTGTCTTTTAACAGAATGTTTTCTCCCAAGGTCTGACAGTGAAGGCCGGAGTCAGTGTGTGTGAGGAGATCTGGGCTTCCTTGCTGGACCACCATCTGGCTGCTTGGCATTTGTCTATTCAATTCCTTTTGTTGTGACTCAATTTCCTAGTTAGTAATATGGACAGTGTTGGCTATAAGGTTTCTGGTTCCTTCCAGCTCCCAAATTTGTTGATGTTAAGTTGTCTGAGAATAGCTTTTTCAATAACTCCCAATTTGCTTTTCTTTCTCAAATGCCCATTGGAAAAACAGCATCCACTCAGCTAATAGTTCTCATTTTTCTCCAGCTTTGGATGAAGAATGGTCCTAAATAAGACTTACCCATCCCTTAAATTTGACTTTCATGTCCATTACTTTATACATTAGTAATATCTCGAATTTATAGAATATTGTGTAGTTCCCAAGGTCTTTTATGATCATCCTACTGTATCTTCCTAATGATCCTATTTATTAGGAAGAACAAACCTTTCTAGTCTCTCATTATCTCTCTTTCACTCCCCACCCCCTCCCTTTAAGAATCAGGCATCTGACGCATTGACAAGTAAGGTATTTACTTGTCCAAGGCAGCACAACTAGTTAGTGGCAGATCCTGAATTAGAATTCAGGTTTCCTGACAACTAGTTTAAAAGATCTTTGATTGTCCCCTGTCCCTCTCCCCTCTCCTTTTCTTTCTTTCTTTCTTTCTTTCTTTCTTTCTTTCTTTCTTTCTTTCTTTCTTTCTTTCTTTCTTTCTTTCTTTCTTTCTTTCTTTCTTCCTTTCTTTCTATAGCTTCTGCATTTAATTCCTCCAATAGTGCTAATGTCTTGCCTCTTATTCAAGCCAGGAGAGTGTAAGTACTAAAAGCATGGATTAAAAAGGTCTTCCCTTCCCCAACTAGAAGGTCTTGAGCAGCCAGCACGAATCATTGTTGCAAGGTACCCGTCTCTGGGCTGCAAAAACTTGACAACATGTGGTTCTCCAGTCAGCGATTCTGAGGTTTCATCCCATTTAATCAACTCAGCAATTTAATGAAGCCCAAGCTCTAGTAAGAGAGGAAGTCGAAGAGAAGTTTTAGGTGACAACAATGGTCCAGTTTCACTGGCGGGGGCCATGCGCTACCAAGGTTGCATAATTTAGAATTTTCCCAAGAGCTAAAAGGACTGTGTGTGTTCCCTACTCTTCGGTATCAGGAAGGAGGGATTAAGCGAATGTTTTCAGTGTCACAGGAAAAGGTAATAAAAATACAAGTGTATTTTGGGTCAGGTTCAATTTCTGCTTGGTTCTTCCAGATCTCTGAAGAAAATAGACTGTAGCACAACAGTAGCTTTAACACCCAAGCTGATAAGTTTCTTTACCACAACCCAGGTAGTTATCAGGTCCCCGATACAAACCTAATTACATACACCGACTAATATAGCAAGCCTAATAAAACGGGGGGAAAGTTAAAGATGGTGGGTCAGGTCTGTCAGTCATCGGAAGACCATCATTAGTTACTATTTTAATGGTTCATTTGATTAAATGCTAAGCAATTGTCTTGTAATTATGTGTATTCAAGGGAAAATACTCAAGTTCAATTAGAAATGTATCTTTTACTGCACTATGTTTAATGAAGTCGCAACATCACCATAATAAGCGAGGAATAATGAAAATCTTCTTTTGAAATTGCAATAGAAGTATTTGCAGAGAAGTAGCTGGCATGTGTAATATGATGAGTTCCCTTAAATGGCTCAACTGTTGATCAAAAAAGCAAATTATATAAGTGGATACTGCGAGGCAGAAACATGTGGACACAGCTGGAGTGTCATGTGTCACGGTTCCAGTCATTGCCAGCTGGCGGTCACACAAAGGCAGGCCAAGCCAAACAATTACTGTTATTCATAAGAGCAAATGTGCATTCCAAACACACAGTGCAGGCTTTATGAAATAACTGAGCGTTTAGATGCATCCAGACAGCCGAGCTGTTTTTTCATCGCATGTCCCTGGGTGCCAGGCCAATATGGCAAACTGACTCTGCTATTCAGAAACCCTTATCTTTACCCAATTAACCAAATCACTGTGACGTTTGAGAGTTCTTCATGCACTTTGCTGAGTGCGTCAAACCAGCAGGCTGACCGGGAGCAGATGCACAGCTTCTGGAAGTAATCTGCTTTCTTTCCTTCTCTCCTTCTCGCCCCGTAAATACCCCGTTAGACCACTGCCCGTCATAAGCCAGAGGTTGGAGTCCATCTCTAGCATCTGAACATCCCCTGGATCTCAGTTCTGTGTGCCTGTGTATTGAATGTCTTCCAAGATGTTGCCTTGGGAAGTTCAAGAATGGCCGAGAGGCAGACAGTAGGGAGTTACTTGTTTAGGGGGGAAAAAATAAATCAGAATGGGAGGACATTCTAGAAAAAAAGTCTGGTAAAGGACTGAAATGAGAATCCCTGAATTACTTAAATACAGACACTAACGGGAGGAGAAGTAAAATGGAGTTGTTATTTCCATAATTTTCATCTGTTTTCTTGAAATAAAATATAGCCATAGCTCCCTGCCCACTATTTCTTTCAATAGACAAGGTCACAGGCACATGGGAAAATGTGTACCGTCATGTTCTTGCTTACAGCTGTGTCAGAATAAGACCAGCGCTGGAGGTTATGGGGCCAGTTGCCAGGGGAGTTTCACTGCAATAGAAAGTGAATGGCTATCTCTTTAAAAATTTTTTTTTCCTTTATTGATTTTAGAGAGAGAAGAAGGGAGAGGAAGAGAGAGATAGAAACACCGATGAGAGAGAACATCAATTTGCTGCCTCCTGCATGCCCCTCACTGAGGATCGGGCCCGTAACTGGGGCATGTGCCCTGATTGGGAATCAAACTGGCAACCTCTTGGTGATGGGTCGATGCTCAACCACTGAACCACACTGGCTGGGCGAATGGTTATCTCTTAATCCTTACAAAGAACAGACAGAGTACTCTGTCTAGACAAGAACTGTTCATTAGAAACCTAAAGTGAGCCATATTCGTGACTCACATTTTCCAGTAGCCCAGTTCAATAAAGTAAAAAGAAGCAAGTGAAATTAACTTTAATAGTGTATTTTATTTAAACCAGTATATCTAAGATACCATCATTTCAACATATAATCAACGTAAAAGTATTCATGAGATTCTTTACATTGCCTTTTGGTGCTAAGTGTTGAAATCTGGTCTCATTTTACCCTTAAAATACATCTCAGTTTGGATTAGCCACGTTTCAGGTGTTCAGTGGCCACCTGTGGCCCACGGCTACCACTGTGGGTGACACGGCACTGTTTGGGCAGTGGGGACCCCAGCATGCCCAGCACACTTTGCTCGGCGCAGGAGAAATGTCTCACACATTGAATGAAGAGTCTACTCTGTTGCTTGTCCTAACTCTGCTGTCAACCCTCCTCCTCTTCAGTTAATTGATCCATAAAACAGAGATACTAACACCTGCCTTACTACCTCTATGAAGTTTTCTCCAAGAGTTCAGATGAAATAATAGACGTCTATTTTGAGAAATGAACAGTGTTCTATAAACATTAAACAAACACCCAAAAACTTGTTGACAGTACTCGAAGTTCTAAGAAGTGAGGAGAACCATTTATTCCCCTTAATTCTGTGTCCTGTTATTCCCTCACAGGAAAGCTTTTAAAATCAGATATGATTTTAAAGGCTAAATTCCCCCTCATTACCTATAAAAGTCCTTGAAAGATTTTTTAAATATCCAAAATTTTTAAAGCCATCAAGATGTGGTCACCATTCTTTTGTATAACAGGCTTTCCATCAATGGCTGAGACACATAGTCATGGATCCCAGTTTTCCTTTGAAACCCAAGCACATTGACCAGGAGATGCTAGGCCCTTGAGGTGTACCTTTACCATTGTGCTTCATTCCTGTGACGCTAAGTATCAGACGCCGTAGAGTCCTGCCACCATTTCCCTCAGCCATGGCTCTCTCAGAGCCCATGCCCCTTGCACCTCCCCTGCTGTGCTGGGAGGGAACTCTTTGCCTTTGGATTGTCCATGTGGAAGTATTTTGGCCAATAGGAATACTAGCAACTCCAGCCCTTAAGGCCATGTCAAAGCCCATCAACCCAGATCTGCCATAGTGACAATAGTTAGCATTAAACGTTTGCCAAGACCAACACTGTTGGTAACAGTGACAAACATTTGTGTATGTACAGGGACTAATTTCTTATTTAAACTCAAAATCATAATCATGATGGTAATGCTTCCACACAGTGCTTTGACTTTTGAAAGGATTTTCAGATTGGTTAAATTTACTCCTAAGTGTTTTATTTTTGATGCTATTATAAATGGGATTGCATTTTAAATTTCTCTTTTTTTGTTAGTATATAGAAACACGACTAATTTTTGCATATTGATTTTGTGTCCTGCAACATTATTAAATTCATGTATTACTTTTAGCAGTCTTGGGGTGGAGTTTTTAGGGTTTTCTATATATAGTGTTATGACATCTGAAAATAGAGATAATTTTACTTCTTCCTTTCCAGTTTGGATATCTTTCATTTATTTTTCTTGGCTAATTATTCTGGCTAGAACATCCAGTACTATGTTGAATTGAAGTGGCAAGAGTGGACATTCTTATTTTGTTCATCATCGGAGAGGAAAAGCTTTCAACTTTTCACTATTGGGTATGATGTTAGCTGTGGGTTTGTCGTAAATGACCTTTATTATGTTGAGGTATGTTCCTTCTATACTCACTTTGTTGAGAGTTTATGATGGAAGTTTTTTGAATTTTGTACAATTCTTTTTCTATATCTATTGAGATGATTATATGATTTACTATCCTTCACTTTGTTAATGTGGTATATCAAATTGATTGATTTGTGGATGTTGAACATCCTTGCATTCCTGGAAAAAATTCCACTTAAACATGGTGTATGAATCTTTTATTATATTGTTGAATTTGGTTTGCTAATATTTTGTTAAGAATTTTTGCATCTATGTTCATGAGGGATATTGGCCTGTGATTTTGTTTTCTTGTAGTGTCCTTGTCTGACTTTGGTATCAGGGTAATGCTGGCCTCATAAAATGAGTTTGGAAGTGTTTCCTTCTCTTCAATTTTTTGGAAGAGTTTGAGAAGAATTGGTATTAATTCTTCTAGGACCAGATGTCTTCATTGGTTGTTCAGGAGCATATTGTATAAATCTCACATATTTGTGAATTTTTTAGTTTTCTTCTTGTGATTGATTTCTAGTTTCATACCATCATGGTTATCAAAGACGTTTGATATGATTTCAATCTTTTAAAATTTATTAAGACTTTTTTGTGGCTTAACAAATGATTTATCCTGGAGAATATTACATGTGAGTTTGAAAAGAATGTTTGTTCTGTTGCTATTAGATGAAATGTTCTGTAAATGTCTAAGTCCATCTAGTCTAATATGTCATTCAAGTCCATGTTTCCTTAATTGATTCTTTGTCTAAATGATCTATCCTTTGTTGAAACTAAGGCATTGAAGTCCCCTAATATTATTGTTGTTTATTTCTCCTTTCACACATTTCTCCTTTACATATTTGTGTACTCCTCTGCTGGATACATAAGTATTTGTTAATGTTATATCCTCTTGAGGAATTGGCCCTTTTATCATCATATACCTTCATTGTCTCTTGTTACAGTTTTTGGATTAAAGTCTATTTTGTTGAATATAAGTATAGCTACCTCTACTTTCTTCTGGTTTCCATTTTCATGGAATATCTTTCTCCATCCCTTTACTTTAAATCTATGTATATCCTTAAAGTAAAAGTGAGTCTCTTGTAGGCAGCATAGAGCTGGATCTTGTTTTTTTGTTTATCTATTTTTTATCCATTTAGCCACTGTATGTCTTTTGATTAGAAAATTTAGTCCATTTATATTTAAGATAATTATTGATAGGTATGAACTTAGGATTGCCATTTTGTTCATTGTTTTCTGTTTGTTCAGTATTTCTTGAATGAGTAAATAGATGAATAAATGAATTAAATACTTATTGAACTAAAATTTTTTTAAAACATATATTATTCCAAATCATCAGTACAAAGTTTTCATTGAATAGTGTGCTTTCCCCTTCAAGTTACATTGTAATAACATTTACATTGTAGTAAAGACATTCATTTTTGAAAAACCATGCCTCAGTTTGCAACAAGGCTTTATACCTAAAGGTTGACCAACAAGTATTGCTGACGGAAGCTGTGCTGGAAAAGTATAAGATCTTAAGCTAGGTGTGGTGTGTGGCCTAAAACATGGGCACAGTGACTACTGTGGTCATTCATTCAACAAACACTACTTGAGTATGCTGTATGTGAGAGGACTCCACGAGAGACCAGGGAGACACTGATGAACAAAACCCCTACCATGTTCTCTGTCCCCACTGAGATTACTACCTAGTTGTTGCCTTCGGAATCTTGGGCACAAGATGTGATGAAATTTCTGGGTTTCTGTCTGTCAGAAAGTGAAGAGAAAATTTCTTTTGTCTTTTACATTAAGAAGATACAACCCCACTCTTAACTCTCCCTCTCCCAACTCTCATTCCCTGATTTTAGAAACTTTACCATTCATCGTTGGAACTATTTCAGTAGCCACCCCTGATGCATGTCCAAGTTCATTAGAAATGAGTCTCCCCTCCCCTGCCTTTCCCAGTAAGAAACAGCCAAGAACAGTGAGGGAGAGTTTCACACTTAAACCCACCTCAGACATCCTGGCTCCCAGGCCTGTGCACACGCTGCGTGTCGTCTCTGGCCCAAACCTGAACGGCTTTAGCCACCTCTCAGGACACCCAGGGCTCAGCTGAAACCTGAGCTAAGTGAGGACAGCCCACCTTCAAGTGTTCCTTCTCTTCCCTTCACGTTTTTTCCCATAGCTCCTGACACTTCTTGGCCACCCATCATTTTCCATTTGGTTGTGGGCAGTCTTCTTATCTTCAGAGTTTCCCTTCAGCGTGCAGAGGAAAGCCTACCCCTAAACAAGGTTCTCGGTTTTCTGCGTGTGCAGGGGACCTCTGCCAGGAGCCCAGCTGCTTTCAGCCCCTTGCCACCCAGCCTCGGCGGCATTTCCGAGTTTCCACTACAGGAATAGATTCCTTGGAAGGAGACTTGCTTCTTTTGGGCCATGAGGCCTTTTTTTCTGAGAGGGGAGACAGAGTGAGAAGGCCCAGAGGGTTGCTGGCTTGGAGGTTCCATGAAAAAGGTTCTTCAGGGTTGGCTTGAAGAGCAGTTGTGTGTGACCGAAGAATCCCTCGGCCTTTCTGTTTTGGCCAAGGCTCCCCGCTTCTTTGTGGGCTGTTGATGAATCTGTGCCTGGTTCCTCTCTTACGATTACCTCTGTGTTTACACGGTGCTGCTTCGGAGCACTGCTGTATCTTGAATGCTCATTCAAGGAGAGTAACTCAAGGGCTGACAGCTGGTGAGGTCATTCCGCAGTCTAGCCAAGGCCCGTGTGCCATTACAATGAAGTAATAATGTATTTATAACACACCTAACCGCTGATGGCTTCTATTGCTGTGGCTTTTCCCCCTGCGTTTGCACAGATGTTTTTTGAGAACTCAAGAATTGGCCTCCAGAAACAACCTCCTAGCAAACAAACTCTGTCTGTTGACTCTGGCGGGTGCTTATAACGAGAGTTGTTAGCACGCGGGATTTATGTTTCAAATATCATTTTAATTTCTCAGGCAGCATTTTTACCACAAGATGTTAATTCACTGGTGCACTTGAACCCTGCAGCCTTTCTCTCTCTCAGTCCATGTGCTCGCACTCTTTCTCTCTTTCTTTTTTAATGAAAATGTGGACTTAGTTTCTAAGCAAATATTCTCAGTGCCGGATTCATTGAAACACAGTGCATTCATTTTCCCTGGAATCTACTCGGAAATATCATAGTCTTTTCATTTGATAAATGATGTACCTTGGTGATTCATTACGCCCCTCGCCTGATTCCCTAGTAGCACCCTCTTTGTCACACACAAGGATTCTGCAGCGAGTCCCAACAGAAGTCGCTGGTCTTCCCGAGAGACACAAGCTGCTTTTAACATTTATCAGAAAATGCTGGAAAGCATTTACAGACAATGGTGCACACACTAGGTTGCCATCGAGCACAGATTCCTATGAGAACTCTTCAGTCAATCTCATAAATCTTAATATTTCCTGACGGTGGGTTCGAGATAACACCCCTCATTGATTCCACAATTAGCCTTCCAGATATTACCAAAAAAATGAAAACAGTTGGTAACGCTTGTTCTGACAATCTTGCATTGTCTTTTTCTGCTCTTTTTTTCTCCTTGCAGTCCTGATTCATGTTTATCTCTGCTTCTTAGTCCTCTGGCTGCATCAGCCTGGAAGGCATTACCTTACACAAAGGTATCCCTTGGGCTCACAAGGCGCCCTCCACCCCATGCAAGAGTAAATATTTTTAAATTCGCACACATCTATCCTGTTTTCTCACCAGCTCTGTAACAGGTGACATCAACTTTGGGACCTGCGACAAGAGGGTAAAAGCCTTCCTTCCCCCCTTCACCTCTCCCGCTCTCTGCAATCCAGCGCAGTTTGGCTTTTGACATGCAGCTGCTCCGTCGATGCTTTCTGATGGACAACTCCAGAGCTCTGCTTGGTCCTGACCCTTGACCTCTGAAAAATTCCAGGCTCTGCGGAGCACACACTTCCAGAGCTTTCTCCTGTTGACTTCTGCAACTTCCCTCTCTGGGTCCTCTTCAACTTCTCTCAACACTCTCTCTCTTCTTCTGTTACCTGGTAAATCTTGGGTTGCTCCTGGCTCTGGGTCTGCACACTCTCCTGGGCAATCTTTTCCAACACCCCACAGTCCACGGTTTCAATCATATTTTTGGTTCCAGCTTTGACCCTCACTTCTCTCTACGATCATGCATGTCTCGTGCTGTCTGGGAAGGGGCGAATCTCCCACCCACTCCTGGACTTGTCCCTTTTCCTCCTGCAGTGATTTCTAGCTCATCAAACACCAGCTCTACACCCAGGGGGCCCAGTTAGGAATCTTAGCATCATTTCTGTCATCCCCTCCTCTGCTCCCAGCCCTTCTTGCATAGGAGTTCGCTCTTTCAGCGTGTCTGCTGATTCTTCCTCGTTACCATCGGGAGAAATGTCAGAATCACCTTGGTGTTTCTAAAACACAAGCTTGCTGGGCTCCACCCTGGAGACTCTGATTCATTGTGCCTAGGGTGGGGCCGAGCATCAGTGTTTTGCTGGAGCTCCAAGGGATTGGGACGTGCAGCCTGGTGCAGGAGTGCCACCGTGGACCCTGGCTTTTCTTTCCGCTTTCACAGCGCCTGCCCAGGTCAGGCAGGCCCCTCACCACCCTCTACCTGGGCTGGCCCCTGCCTCGCTGCCTTCCTTCTTCCAATCAGACCCCCTGCCACAACCAGAGGAGCTTTCCAGACCCTCATCCAGCCCTGTCATTCCCTGGTGTACAAATGTCGACTATGGCTTTCCACCTGCAGGTTCCACACCCCTTATCACGGTGTGTCATTTACTTTCCCCCTGCCTGGGCGCCTTCCTGACACCTTGCCCGCTGCCAGGAAGGCACTCCACCCCTTTCTGCATCCCCTGGATCATTCTCGCAGCACACACACCAGAGCTGGAGTCGTTTTTCCAAGTCCAGCTCCAAAGCCAGCTCTCTCACCCGCTGCGGGAAGACCCGTCTTGGCCAGAGATCCTTCCTCCTCTGTGTCCCCACGGCACTGTGAACCCCTGCCCAGGCCTCGTGCAGGCTGAGTTCATTGCGCATGCGCCTGCTGCTCCTGTCCCCACCACACACAGCGGAGGTGTTCTTCCAGGCAGAGGCTGCAGCCCCTTGGCCCCACGCCAAAGGACGGTCCTCAACTCAGAGCCAAGCTGTGTGCTTTCTCTGGACTTTGTTCAGCTCCTCACCCCTCCCTCCTGCCTGCAGAGAGTCCTGGTATGGTAGTAAGGCCATGAAAAAAAGTCACGATGTAACTCGGACTGTTTTAGTTACTGTCTGACCCAAGGCGAATGATTTAATCTCTGTAGACCTCAGTTTTCTCTTCTGTAAAATGGGATGATAACAATAATACCTCTTTCACAGTTTTGTCCTGGGGAATATGATACACATAGAGCATTTAGTACAGTGCCTGACATAGAAGGGTTCAGTGTATAACAGTTATTATTAGGAAAGGGGGGCAAGAGTACTACAAAGTTCTAACCCAGCTGTCACTGTTTGGGGGCACAACCAAGAAAAGAAAAGACACCCCTCTCTCACTGACACTTCTTTGCAGGCTGCCTCCCAAGAACTGAAGGGTCCATTCACCACCTGACAGAAGAGTAACTTACATGCTTCTACCCTTTTGGTAAAATTTCATTGTACTGTGCAATTTAATGCAATTAATCATAGGTTTTAATATAATTATACTTATGTAATTAATTTAATGATCCAACCCAATTTCAGAGTGTATACCTCCTCACCCAAGCCATTGCCTCAGGCTTCCAGTACCGAAGTTGGCTTTCTGCCTCTCTTCAGTGTTTTGGAAAACAGGAGCAGAGAGCCCTCAAGGTGTTACTGGGTCAACTCCCTTCTTGGATAATTCAAACTTGAGGCTGAAAAGTAGCCTGTGTTTCTGACCATATTCCCTTCTAGGTGTTTCTATCTATGAAAAACAAACAAACAAACAAACAAACATAGGGCCAGGTTCTTGTGATTGTCTAGGTGAAGGCTATGTAAGGCACAGGTACCCTCTCTTCTCCACGTGGCCAAAGGCCATGCCACTTGTGTCTTTCTCTATGGGATTTGGAATTCTACAAAATGTTTTTTCGACTCAAGACAGCCTAGTAACAAAGAAGTACTCAATAATTGTTCAGATGAATGACATGGAAGAAAGTGAGCCAAGACTCACAGAACCATATTACATGTTGAACAACCTCCCTGCACCCCCAAAGCTCATCCGGTTTCCTCTAAAGCCAAGGGTTTAATTTATCCCTTAGACTGGGGTGAACTTGAAGTTGAAATGTTTTTCTTAATTCCTGTTTCTCTAGAGGAGTAATCAGGCCTTGATGCTACAGCTGGTAAGGTCACTGTCGTATAACACTGTTCTCTGTGGAAAGAGAATATTCTCTCTTCCAGAAGTTGCATAGACTGAGGAAGGTCCAGAAATACTGAGAATTGCTTATGGGCTCTACCATGGTGAAGACTATTTTAATTCAGTCAATATTTAGCATGTTTCTAGCACTGTAAATAGTCCTCAGTAAAAAGAACTCTTCAGTGAAAGTAACCCTATCAGTCACAGATATGCAATGATTAGCATTTATGCTCACTATGCATCTGTGGATGACTTTGCATTGACCTGACTTACATTGACTTTGGTTGGGCTTGGTGTCAAGCTCCTGACTGGGTCTAGGTCTTCTCCACACACTTCTGGTCTACCTTGGTCCAGTGGTTGCCCAAAGCTCACAAAGAGCAGTGCAACTGTGCAAGCATATTTCTTGTCTGTTCTCAGAGTCACACCTATTAACATCACATTGGCCAAGGAAACAGTATTGCCAAGCCCAAAGTTAAGTGGATGTAACTCCATCCATCATGAGACCAAACCAATTTAGAGAGTAAGAAATGGGGGTGGAGGACATAGGAGGGGCTGATTATTTGCTGGGTAGTAATATGAGTTACCACAGTAGCCTATTTCCTTTATGGGCAGGGCAAAGAATTCAAACTTGTCCACTTACATTGTTTTAGTTAAATTGTATATGCACATAGGGATAATTTATTACCTTAAATAATTTGTATTGTGAATCTTTAGTTTATAAGAGTAGCATAGGAGTTGGAGACAAGACTAAATCCCATCTCTGTGATTTCTTGAGAGGATAATCTGTAGACAAATTATTATAGTTAACCACCTATTATAAAATGAAAACAATTCTTCAGCCTGGCTCCCAGTATTTACATGAGGATAAAGTGAAATAATGATGGTGGATGTACTTTGCAAACTGTAAAGTGCCACCTAAACTCAAATTATTGGGTTTTGTTCTAATTAGCAGAACATGAACCCCTTAAAAATCAAGCTAGAGCTTATCCTATTTACATAGGGAAAATGGAGCTGGTTTGGAAATAGAACACTCATGTCAAAACTCATCAATGAACCTCAGTTTCCTTCTCTGTAAAAGATGGATGACGACATCAGCTCTGCTACCCCCAGTGTTTGGAGACATCAAGGGAAACAATGGATGAAAAACACCTCATAAATTGTAAAATGCCATGTCATGTGCAATGTGAACTCAGAGCTTTGTCTTTAGTGAAATGAATGTTCACTTGTCATCTGAATGAGGGAGAGTCACAGAGAATTCCAAGTTCAAAGTGGTTGGGGTTAGAAAGAGAAGTTTTTGAGAAAAAAGTTAAAGAAAGCTGTGTCCTGTAAGCTGAAGGCAAAGAGGAAAGTCCTACCATGGAGAGGGCAGCTTTTGGAGGGAAGTTGAAGGCTGAGACTCTCCTCTGGTAGAGGTAAGTAGAGAGTTACAGGAGTGCCAAGTGCTTGATGGGCATCTTATTGCAGGGCACTCAGATTGTATTCCAACTGGTTCTTCTTTAGATTTTCACCACCTCCAAGTTTAAACCAAGAGACTAAACCAAAGGAAAAGTGGTGGGGCTAGTGGTTAAGAGCATGGGAAGATGGGTCTGGACTTATAGCTCACTTGTACTACTTACAGTGGAGCAGTATGACCTCGGGGAAATTACTTAGCCTGTTTGTGCCTGGGTTTTCCCATCTGTGCAATGGGCATGAACATCAATGCCTAACTCATGGAGAATATTCACACCTGACTGATGGGTGGTATGGCCGCCCAACCCCTGTAGCCTCAGGGCCATACCTAGAAGGCCTGAGGAATGAGCAGAAATAGAAGATGGGGTGCTTTCTTGGAGTAAGATGATTGACTGGCTGGAGCCCCAGGTGGATGATCGTATAGGATGATCCTGCATTTTCAGAACTTTCCTCTAGGTTCTCAGTTTAGCTCCCCTGGGCAGTATTTAAACATTGAAATGTCCAGACTACATTCCAGACCAATTAAATAAGAATTGCCGGGGTGTGGGTCCAGGTGTCACCATCTAACCCTACCCCACCCCCAGATGATTCCCACGTGCAGACAGGCTGACGACCAGGGCCCTAGTGCAATGGACAGCTTCCTCCAGTACAGCAGGTTAACACGGTGGTCAGGAGCACAAGGCACATCTGGGTTTGAATCCTGGCTCTGCTGCTTACTAGCTGTGGACCTCATACCTCAACTTCTAAATGTGTGACTGAAGACCACAGTCCTTCATGACATTGTTGCAAAGACGAAATGAAATAAAAAATGCGACCTGATTGGCATTGAGTAAGTATTCAAAAATGGTAGCTACTGTTATTAAAAGAGGGTTTCTCTGAATGATCACTCCATTTCATGTTTCCTCTCTGACCTCACTCTACTCTCTGCCACATTTCCTGATTTTATTTCCAGTGTGCCATATAAGAGGATCTTTATTACTTCCCTTTAAAAGAGATAACTGATTGCAGCTGTAGAACCAAAAACCCCTAGAAACTCATGGTTACTGGCCTAGTCTGGTTGTGGAGGGAGTTGGGAAGACCACTGCTTCTGAGAGCTTCTCCTTTTGCTGCCCTGCGGGCTGGAGAGAGCACACCTGCTTTACTTTTTGTCCCTGATTACAGACAGGAAGATTTGGAAAGGATTCCCCTCCCCCACAGTGAACTCCATGCCGGGTCACTTGGGGGAGGGGCATGAGAAGCAGGCATTGTTTTCTCTCCCAGCCTCCCTATCTTCCACCTGTCCCCTCAGGAGCCCGCCTCTATCAAACATTCGCTCACCTTTTGTTAACCCTTGAGCTTTTCAGAGCAAACAAGCCTCTCAAAGAGGAGGAAATGCTTCCAGGCAGTTGACGTGAATACCTAAACGCAAAATTACAAGTTTGTGCTCGTTGGTAAACTCAGGTGGATTACTTTTATAGTAGATTTAACCCAAAGAGAAGGGTCGGGGAAGTCAGGAGCGTAGATAATCACATGTTGAAGTTGGCTCCCAGCAGGTCCTTAGACTAGCACTCCAGATGGGAAATTCTACACGGAAACTCTAAACTAGCACTTTCTTTCTTGAATCAAAGATTATGAACCTGGAAAGGACTTCAAAATTTAGCTCATGGAGCACGGCCACTTTGGTTGGCAGATGTAGGAACGAGGCTCCTGACTTCAAAGCACCTGTGCAAACTGTCCCACGCTTATTGGGGACCCAGGGCTGGGACTCCGTGTGTCAACCCTGGCTCACTCAGGTGTCTGGGGCTCCCTCCTCATTTACTAAGAAAGAGCCAAGAGAGAAAATAGAGTTTGATTTCTTGACTGAAACAGGATAAAGGGTCTGGACCTTCTAAAGTTGAAGTTAAAATTAGGGAGAAAGGACAAAGGACTGAGCAAAGCCAACTCCCCAGATGAGTGAGTGTGTGCACTTTGAAGGAAATTTCTGGCCAACCCAAGCAGCAGAGAGGTGCCCCCCCCCCCACCCCCCATGCCTCTAACGAACATTCTAGGCTATGTGGGAAAACATAGTTTATTGTTATTTGTCTCCTGTTGCCTGGAGTCACACTTGGGCTTGGACAATTTGTACTGGTTGGAAATTCAATGAACCTTTAATATTTCATTTGAGTGACTCTCTAGGAAGGGTGGGTCTTGAGCAAGGGTGTGATAAGGACAACGTGAGCGACACCAGCCAAGTGTTTGCCATGTGTTTGGTTTCTTTACCTCACATGTCATCACACCTACAGTTGTTGGTTGTCAGGTGAGTAATTTCTTCTGGATAGAAGATGTACTGACTCTGTCACCCATGCGAGTGGTGGTGTGAGGTAGTGGTTTAGCTCAGCGCATTTACAAAGTGCTCTAGAATCGTTGCTGTTAGATGTTCTTCATGGAGCCACCATGCAGAACGTTGGAAACATAGGCTCAGAGCGTGGAAGCTGCATAACCACACAGCAATTTGTCGTCCGATCCACACAGACTCCAAGCTGACTAGATCTATATTTCATAATGAGTTTACTAATTCACGTTGTTTTAGAGTCCATCAGAAATGGGAATTGTTGGTAAACAGTTGTTATTATCTTGGAATGAGATCGTCCTCTGATTCTTGGAAAATACAAACAACTAAAATTGACTAAAGAAGAGCAATAAACCCAAATGGTGTATTACGTGAGGAATAAGTTCAAAATGCTGTCAAAAATTGCTTTTGAAAGAGACTTTAACCCAGAATATTATTCCAAGTGATTTTTTTCAAAGGTTTAATAAAAATTCCCATGATATGTAAACTTTTCTAAAACAAAGAAAACCATTGCAATGATTTTTCAAGGCCAGCCTACTCCCGATGCCAAAACCTGACAAAAATGACATAAAAGAAAACCACAAATCAGTGTCACTAATAAACAGTGAGAAGTAATCATTCTAAATAAAACACTAGTACGTTATTATATCTAGTGGTATATTAAAGAATAATCACCATGAACAAACAGAGTTTGTTAAATGAATTAAAACTGTTTTAATATAGCAAATCTAATATAATAGGTAAAAGAAGACAAACTATAGTAGGACAATTTCTACAGATTTTGCAAAGCTAACACTGAATATTCATTAATGATTCTTTGGAATCATAGATTGCAAAAGAAGGAAAACTTAACTCAAACCAAGAGACAATGCCATTTGTGAGGGTAAAATGAGAGAGACATTCAAGTCAGGAATAGGGAGGAAGCTTACTATCACCATTGATATTCAATATCATTCTGGAAATTCTGGCAGATGAAATTGGTATAAAGAATGAGCGCACTTATTGGGAAGGGGCATAGGCTGTATTATTACAGCAAAGCCCACCAAGAACAAATAAGCACATTCAAAATGTACATTAAATAAACTTGTATTTATAATAGAAAAATACCTAGAAACTATACAGCAAAAAAGATTATCTTCACAACAATAATAAAATATAAAGTACCTAAGACTAACTATACACAGGGTAATTTGGATCCATTTTGGAAAAAAACCTACAAAACTTCACTGAGTATCATAAAATGAATGATTTTATTAGTATAAATGGTATTAGTATGCCCATGTATTTGCTGATTTAATATTACAAACTTTCAATTTCCTTAAGTTAACATTTAAGTTTAATGTAATTATAAAAAGTCCAGATCATAATTCTCATTTTATTTTGGAAGCAAGATTTGACAAAAATGAATCTAAAATTTAGCTATAATAGCAAATGGATAAATATCCAGAAGAACTTTTGAAAAACAGAAAGTAATGGAGGGGAGCATTTATGTTGCACAGTATTAAAATATTTTAATTTTACAATAATAAAATGGCTTTATTCCACTGTACTAATTGACAAACAGATCTCTGTAAGAAAATAGAGTCCAAAAAGGTGGCATTTCAGATCAATAGGGAAAGGAATTTTTTTTTTTTAACAAAACGGTTCTCAAAGAATTGATTAACAATTTGAAAAATATTGCAAAACAATAAATGTAAATATGACATTACAAGACAGCTAGAGAAAGGTAAATATATGAATTTGGGATAGAAAATAATTTTTGCCTGTTATATCATCTTGGAAAAGATAGATGGTATTGATTATAAAAATTTAACAGTTTTGGTCTATAAAATAATTGACAAAATTAACTTTTTCAAAACTCCACCCTGATCCATAGTAACCTTACAAACCTGGTAGAAATAGCTTAATGTGAATAGCCTTTGTCCTGGGACATTTATAGAAAATTATGAGCAGCATTTTTTAACATTGCAACTTCCTGGGACAGCAATCACAATTGGAAAAGACAATTATTAAAAATAAAAGGAAAAGCTGAAAAACTTAAAAGTAAAAACTGGAGGATGGGATGTGCACAGGGGCCTTTGAAAAGCTCCAGCATATTCCTGGGAAGCCAGATGGTCACATGCCTGTGTGAATACCCAGGGAAGACCTGAAAAGGTCCTAATCTTTCACCTCTGGCTGACCTTGAGGCTCTGCAGAAGCAGGAAGTAAAGGCTGAAAAGAGCCCGGCCCGTGTGGCTCAGTGGTTGAGTGTGGACTCATGCATCAAGAGGTCGCTGGTTTGATTCCCGGTCAGGGCACATGCCCAGGTTGTGGGCCCGATCCCCAGTGGGGGGCGTGTAGGAGGCGGCCAGTCGATGTTCTCTCTCATAGATGTTTCTATCTCTCTCTCCCTCTCCCTTCCTCTCTCTCTCAGATCAATAAAGTAAAAAATATTTTTTTAAAAAAGAGTTGTTAACTGCCTGTGGGTTGAAGTTGTGCCTCAATATGCACATAAAGCGTCTCGACAGTAGCTGGGGGACTTACTATTTCCAGGCACTTGAGGAATCTTTGTCCAGTCATTAGTTGACCACTAAGCTAACCAAGCTGAGGACCCAGCAGCTACATACAACAAGGAATACAGGCTTTACAAAATCTGTTCATAAATCTCACTAAACAAGCAGCAACAAAACAAACAGCAGTGACAACAAACTGTGAGGGATGAACTCTGATTTCCAAAGTTGTCACATTATATTATTTTCAATGTTTGGTTTCAGCAAAAATTTATGAGATCTAAATGTGAGAGCTAAAACTATTAGAAGAAAATATAGGCTTAAGTCTTCACGACCTTGGATTAAGCAATGCTTTCTTAGATATGACATCAAAAGCATAAGCAACAAGAGAAAAACATAGATAAATTGGATTTCATCAAAATTAAAAACTTTGAACTTCAAAGGACACCATCAAGAAAGTGAAAAGATGCCCGGCCGGTATGGCTCAGTGGTTGAGCACCGACCCATGCACCAAGAGGTCGCTGGTTCGATTCCCGGTCAGGGCACATGCCCAGGTTGTGGGCCCAATCTCCAGTGGGGGGCATGCAGGAGGCGGCCAATCTCATCAATGTTTCTGTCTCCCTCTCCCTCTCCCTCTCCCTTTCTCTCTCTCTAAAATCAATAAAAGAAAAGAAAAAAAAGAAAGTGAAAAGACATCCCTGAAAATGGGAGAGTGACTGCTAATTTGTCCAGAATTTCCTTTGGGGGTGACAAATGGCTTTGAAATGAGATGGTGATGATGGGTGTACAACACGTGATTATACTAAAACCACTGAAGTAAAAACCATTTGAGGAGAAATTGTTAGAATACATTTTATTTCATGAAACAGGCATATTTCAGAGAAATTTTGGGTTTGCTTCCAGACCACTGCAATAAAACAAGTAGTATTGTAATAAAGCAAGTTGTGATCTGTTTGCTGGTGGAGGGTCTTGCCTTCAGTTTGTAAAAAAATGCAACATCTGAGAAGCGCAATACATTGAAGCGCAATAAAACCAGTTGTATCTCCCGTTTCACCTAATCGCCTACACAGTTTGTCTTTTTTATCTTTCCCTATTGTTACTGTCTAAAACACAGTATAAAAATATTCAAAAAGGAATTTTCCAGTAGTGAATACAATATAGATGGTCACTCACTTAGAACAGTTTTAATGATTTTTTGACTTCACAATGGCCAGAAAATGAAACTCACTCAGTAGAGACTGTGCTTAGAATTGTGATCTTTGATTCCATTTATAAAATGTGCCAAATAGGAAAACCCACAGAGTTAGAAAGCAGTTTAGTGGTTGCAGGGGATAAAAAGAAAAAGGTGTGGGGAGTGACTCGGTCGGGAAAGGATTTATTTTGCAGGGAGGTTATGAAAATGTTCTGAAATTAGACAGTGGTGATGGTTACAAAACTTTGCAAATATACTAAAAACTACCTAATTGTAGTTTAAAATAGTTACTTTTTAGGCATATAAACTTTATCTCAAAGAGCCATTATTTTAAAAATATTCTTTAAGAATATTTTGGGCTTTGGGTGAATCAAATTAGCAATTAAAAAAATAAAGATAATAACCAGTCTTGACAAAGATGTGGTAAGACAGTCATTATTACATGCTGCTTCTTGGAGTTCTAGAGAGTGTTTTTCGATATGTATCAATAACCATAAAAATATTTTACCCTCTCACCCCGTATTTGTATATATTTTATGTCAATGATCAAATGGTTAGACCATTCATCTGATTTTTTCTGATGAAAATTGTCAAAGTAATTTTGTGTATTGCTCTATGCCAGAACTCCATATGATCATTGAAATTGTATTGTCAAAAAGTATTTAGGACTTAGGAAAATGCTTGTGATACAATTTTAAGTGAAAAAAAAAAGCAGTATACAGAAGTTTCTGATTCTTATTTGTGTATGAGAGAGAGAGAGAGAGAGAGAGAGAGAGAGAGAGAGAATACAAAGAATTCAATCTAGACACCTAGTCACCCCAGAATTGATCAATGCATCTCTTAAGATGTGAAACTAAAAAATGGGCAAAATAAAGAAAATACTTTGGGCATTGTCTCTGCAAAAATAAAGGATTGTTAGACGCTGTGTTTTATACTTGCTGTGCCTATTATTGGATTTCTTTTTGCAACTTCATTCAATGAAGTTCAATTAAATAAATATTTACTGAGTATCTACTCAATGGAAGACCTTTCTCTAGGTGCCTTAGCTAAAGTAAAGATGAACACGTAAGTAATTAAGATAAACAGAGGCCTTAGCCCAGTGGGTCCAAGCCGAGGAAGAAGACAGGTGCGAGGATAAAGAGGAGGTGAGGGCACAGATGACGCTGACGCACAGGTGCAGCTGCTGTGGGGAGGGGGCACGGGGAGATGGTTGCTGCTGGGCCCTGTGGAACACCTCTCGGGGTAGGCCAGCCTGTTGTCACGGCTGCTCATCTCCAACACAGAGAAACGACTGGTGGAGCAGAGGAGTTTCAGAAACTTGCGTGTGGATGCTGACGTCGCAGAAATGAAAACAGGAGATGAACTAGGAAAGGAAGCTGCGTGTCTTGTTGTTGAAATCTATGCACCTGGCATGTAGTAGGTATTTAACAAATATCTGCTGAACGAATAAATGAATTACAAGTATAGAAAATGCTAGATAAAATCGGGGAGGAATTATAACTAGATCACATGGACCTTCGAGAGGGAGGCTTACTGAAGGACAGCGAGAGCCCAGAGGATCTGGAAGTGACAACGGGAAGTACATGCATCCCAAGCCCTTTCCTCAGCCCCTGGGCCTGAAGAAAGAGGAGACACAGCTTTTCCCATGGGGAAGGTTTGGGAGCTGGTATAGCCAGGAGTCAGGTAAGGTGAGGAAGCTGGGAAGAACCTGAGGGGAACAACTGAAGATGGGGGCTGTCTGTGGGGCTGCCCTGAAGGACTTTGCTTCAGTGTGATCTAGAGTCCAGATGGAGGTAAAGGACTGCACAGAGGGGCAGTGAGGGGAAGGGAGAGGGGCAGGGAAGGAACTGGGAAAACCAGCATGAAAGACTCGGAAAGATGGAAGCTAAGCCTGGAAGCAGGGAGAGGGTGAAACAAGAACTGAGATCAATTCTCACTTCTCTTGATCCTCCTCCTGAGAGCTTGTTCGGTTGGGTGAAACGTCATAGCATCTCCATTGGGGACAGAAGGGATGACCAATCATGATACCTATTTTCTAAGAAGCTGGGCTTGTGCTTTGGAACAATAACTACTATAAAGGTAAAGCTTACCTCTTGACTTCCTTCACCCATTCTACCTGCCACTCATACTCCCTCCCCTCTGGTAACCACTAATTTGTTCTCTGCATCTATGAGTTTTATTTTCTTTGTTCATTTGTTTAATTTTTTAGATTCCACATTTAAGTGAAATCATGCACTATCTGTTGTTCTCTCTCTGACTTATTTCACATAGCAGAATACCCCCACAGTCCAGGTCTATCCATGTTGTTGCAAATGGCAAGATTTCATTCTTTTTGATGGCTGAGTAGTATTCGACCAAATGTGTGTGATATCTTCTTTATCCATTCATCCATCAATGAACAGATATAGGTTGTTTCCACATGGTGACTACAGTCTATAATACTGTATTGCATATTTGAAAGTGGCCAAGAGAGTAAATCTTAAAAGTTCTCATCACAAGAAAAAAATTGTAACTTTGTATGGTGATGGATAGTAACTAGATTTATAGTGGTAATTATTTATCAGTGTACACAAATATCAAATCATTATGTTGTACATCTGGAACTAATATAATGTTAAATGTCAATTATACCTCATTGAAAAAAGTATAGCTTATACTTGCAAAGTATTTATTCAGTACAGGACACTGTTCTAATGTGTTATTTATATTAATTCATTTAATCTTTTCAACAACACCCCTGACGTAGACACTATCAACAATCTAATTTTACAGATGGGATAGGTTAAACAACTTGTTCAAGATTCCACAGCTGGCAAACGGAGGAGTTGAGAATCTAACTCAGGGGTCTGTTGCTACAATCTGTGCCCTCATTTCTCTGCTATTCTGCCTCTCTAAGTGCTGTGGAGAAGACTGTTATCCTATCACGGTCTTTCATACATTAGCAACTCATTGGGCTGGCTCCCACAATAATGTAGAATAGAATTTAATAAACAGGTCGCCTAGACGATGGTCTTTGGGTGATCAGGCCCACTGGGAACCTGTGTGTTCTATAATGTCCCTGTCAGGGATACCCAGCGGCTGCAACAGCATATCATAGCCATGACAAGTTCTGCAGAAGGAACTCCCTGTAACTTTGCTTCCCCTGGCGTTTCCTAAATTAATTTGTCCATAGACACCTTTTTAAATGTAGTATGTATAACGTGCCTCAGAGCTGTTTTATGAAAAACACTTTGGGAATTTGCAAATATGAAACCTACCTGAGAACCAGGGAGCAAATAGGCTCCAAGGATATCACCAAGCACCTGCAGTGAAAGTTCTGGGACCATTACCGGGGTTATTTAGTTGTCAATGACAACATTTGAAGTGACTTACCTACTAAGTGTTTCTGCCAATATTAGGTTAGAATCAGAAAATTAGAGGTAATTGATTAATATTGGAGGCAAACATCATGCCAATCGCAAGGAATGATAGTTAAAGGCAAAATAGAAGACATGAAAAATGAAGAATAAAAAAAAAACTTGAATACTTCCTGGATAAATCACATGAAATGCAAAGTAAGGCCCTGATAATGGGTTGGAAGGAGACAATGAAAATAGTTCAGTGCTCTGCAAGAAATGAATAGGTGCCCTGGCCGGGCTGGTTCAGTTGTTTGGAGCATTGTCCCGTACACCAATAAGGCTGCAGATTCCATTCCTGGTCAGGGCACATACCTAGGTTTCAGGTTCAACCCCTAGTCAGGCGCCTACTGGAGGCAACCAATCGATGTTTCCCTCTCACATGGATGTTTCTTTCTCTCTCTCCCCCTGCCCCCCACTTCCTCTCTCTCTCTCAAATCAATAAACATGTCCTTAGGTGAGGATAAAAAAAGAAAAAAAGAAAGAGAAAAAAAAAAAAAAAGAAATGAATAGGTATCTGCAGTGGTTTGAGTAGTGAATGAGGCCTAGCAAAGAGCTTGGACAGGGTGGACCAGGACAGGGAGGCATAAGAAATTCTTAAGAACGGAGATGTCTAATATCCAGTTCTACTTAGTGTGCTTTCTGTAACATAAAACCCCTCTGTGGACTCAAACCTTCAGTGAAGTCTAATGCACACATTAGAATCGGTGTGATTACATTTTGGATGGAATTAAAAGGAAAGATAGACCCAAATGAGATCAAGAATTCAGTGGAAGAAGAAGGTTGGCACCAAGAATGGATGAACATGAAAATGTACAGACCCTGTCATTTCACAGAAATCTTAGTCGGGGCATTCATCTTCCGTAGACCATGGGGTTTAGGGCTTAAGTAAAAATTTACAGAAAAGATGAGGAGACCTTGGCTTCAACTGACTCGTCCTTCTTGGTCTTGATTAGATTACTATCTTAACTGGGCTAATCACCTGTGCTGGTGAGTTGAAGTGCAGTGAATGATAAGTACAAGGGGAAGCTACTGCTCTGTGGATGTGTCTAGGAGTAGAATCAGGAAGACTAGTGAGGAGGCTATTGTAGTCAACCAGGTGAGAGAAGATGGGGACTTGAAGCATGGTGCTGGTGGAGAAGGTGGTTTGATTTAGGGTATATTTTGGATTTAGAGTCAATAGGATCCACTAATGGACTAGAAATTGTGGTTAAGAGAAAGAGGGACAATGCCTAGATTTTTTTACTTCAGCAAATGGGTGCATTTACTAACAGGGATAGAGGCTGCTTTAACCATCAATGGAAAACCAGAGAAAAGAAGACCTGGTTAAGAGAAAAGAGTTTCATTCATGTTAAGATAGCAGGCTACTTTTCAAATCTGGGCATTAGGTAAGGGCTTGGGAATGGAGCGGAGACCAAAGGAACAGTAAAGAATGGATACAAGAGACCTCCTTAAAGGAAAGGATGAGAAAGACCAGAGGGTGAGGGATGTGAAAACCATGGAGGGAAGGGAGTCACTCCCATAGAGATTGTGTATGCCAAATGATGCTGCCTGATGAAGGATCTTGACTTAGAGAGTTAAAGGATTTGTCTGAGGCTAGCTAGTCAGAGGTAGACTTCATACTGGAACCCACATGTCCTGATTCCTGCATTAAGCAGCAGGGTTGGTATCTACTGAAGGCTCTCTGGTGCTGGCCTCTGGGTTTCATAGGCTTTATCTCATTCATACCAGGCCCCGAGAGTATTATCATCTTACTTTTTAGATAAGAAAGTTGAGTCTTAGAGACTTGTGCCTTAAGCAAACACAGTAACTGAAATTTCTAGGTGAATAGTCAAAAAAGTTTGACCTTAGAGATGTCTGACACTCACATTACAGGTCAGGAATCCAGTACCCAAAGAGGCAAAGCAACTCACTTATTGTAGAGCTAAGATTTGAACCTAGGTCTCATGACTCTTTGCTCATTGTTTAAAATAATTGGATTTCTAAATATAATTTTTCCAGATAATTGTTTAAAATGCCATGTTGGAGACAATCAAACATATTATTAAAACCAATATAAGATTACATTTCTTAATTACTCTATTTCATACCATCACTGGAGGAGACTTGAATGGTCTTTATAATATCATAGTGCTTAATAACTAATACCTTGTTCTAGCCTAAGTGTTAAAAAACTGAGTTTGTGATGATGGTTCCCTATGTCAAATCAGGTGAATAAATTACTTATAGGTCTGTTATAGTAGGTCATTATTTTCCCCTCTGAAGAGCTTCAGCCATTGCCCCTTCCCATATATTGCTCTCAAGCTTTCATTTGCCTTTTCAGAACCTAACATCTGTAGCTCTGTGCTGTGCACTGATGACTTCCCTTCCACATCCCTGGTTGCTATTATTGCCTTTGTTGTTGCCAAAGACAGTGCGCCATGATAACTATTTCCTTTCACTCCATGGAGAGAGATGCTGCTTCTGATCTCTGATGGACAAAAGATGATATTTGGGAACACCAAAATATCTCAACTGGATTCCTAATCCTGGGCCACATTCCCAGTTTGTGGAACTGTATTAAATGGGCTGGCAAAATCCCATTCTTTCAAAGATTTCCAAATTTACTCCAAGGTTATCTAGGATATAGATAAAGTTTCCAGACCATGTACATCCAAGATGTAACATTATTGCTTAGAGCATGTGTTTGGTTCTTTAAAAGAAAGAAATTGGGGGTAATTTGAGTATAAATACTACTACTGTAATTTCCTATTTGAACTAAGCAGATTAGCTGTCCTTTTCAAACATATCACTCAATTTCAGCCCCGCCCTGGTCATAAAAAAAATGAGGAAAAGATGTGTCTACCTTTTAAAATATGTGCCAATCATATCTTTGGCCACTCAATATACTGTTTGTTTCCAAATCCTGTTACTTCAACTTTGAGCTGTTATCAGCACCATTAATTAATGGATTATTTACTAAAGTTAGTTTCCTTTCTTCTTTCCTCCTGAAAAAGATGCAGGAGACAAGTGAAGAGAAGCCAGACATGTGTATTCCATTTGAAACCCATGATTAAAAAGCTTAAAAATTCAAGCCAACGTAAAAAAACTATTTTATTTTAATACTCTGGAAGGTTTCAGTGAACTCCATTATTTTCACTCACTATTTGCTTGAATAATTTAGGCAAGAAAGCTAAATTATACATAAAGTGTACAGTTAGAAGAAAAAGTTCATGCACAGCCCTAGGCTACAGCCTCCCCTAATGATGTCTGAAGTCAGTGAAAAGAACTCGTTAGACTGAGAGTAATTTCTCAGGGTTTAATTTTTTTTTTCTTAAAGCAATAATGTTCTTTTAAAAATCTGACAAATAATGCACTAAAAGAAAAGCCACAAAAGAGAGTCTCCAGTTAAGGCCTTACCCCCTGTAAACTTTCATTTAATCTCATGTAAAAGTTGGCTTTCCAT
Organism: Tadarida brasiliensis; assembly: GCA_030848825.1. Lineage (NCBI taxonomy): Eukaryota > Metazoa > Chordata > Mammalia > Chiroptera > Molossidae > Tadarida > Tadarida brasiliensis. The sequence continues at coordinate 32,600,809 of CM061270.1, forward strand.
ATACCACAGTGCATGCTGGTTGGCAGCCTTGAGTGATCTGGTTCAACAGGGAAAATACACGGCTTGATTGCAGAGAGTTGCTATTTGGCTTCATTAGAATCCTGAAGTTATGGAGTTAAAAAGAGATGCTCCAGGCTTAGAGACAAACTTGAAATCGACAGTGGAGAGGGGATGGGCACCCACTCAACGTACCATCATTTGAGCAAGTACTTGCCACTTGCTAGGGTATCGCACTTCAGGAGCAACCTATATCATTAAACATTTATAAATTCACCAAAATGTTCACATTCCCTTTAGGTGTAACAACAGAGAATCCAGCTGTGGTGAGATGACAGGAATATCAAAATGGTCCTGTAGTCACCTTTGATTTCTGAGCCGCCTTTGTTCTTTTCTTAAAGTTACACAATTGTAGAATTTGAAGAATCCAGTCCAGCCCCTTCATTTTACAGATGAGGAACCTTGAGACCCATGGGCTCAAGGCTATGCAGTAATGTGTTTGTTCATTCATTCCAAATGTTTGTACATTTAGGGATGGAGAACGGAATTCCAACTAGAGAGACCGGCTGCATGTAAAGGTACAAAGGTGGGAAGCAGTATGGTGCCTTAGGGAACAAGAGGAGCCAGTTATTGTCCGGTCACCTCTGCCCTGGCCCCCACTTCTCAGGGAATCTGCACCATGGCAGGGTAAACTGACAGGTATGGGCACAGAGACTCTGGAGCCAGACTGCCTGAGATTGAACCCTGACTATGTCTTGAAATAGCTGTAAGATCTTAGGCAGGTCACTTACCTCTCTGATTTATTTTTCCTAACAGTAAAATGATGGTGGTAATAACAGAATCTACTTCTTAGGGTTGTTTTGAATGGGTATTAATGCATATAAAGTATTTACAGATAATGTCTAACATTTAAGAGTTATATAAATATTGGTTATTATCATTAATATTAATAGAACACATACTCTTCCATATGAATTAGTTCACCTATAAGGGGTAGTAAGCCGTTGACTTAGGTGAAGCATCTGTCAAGCAGCCAATGTCCTGTAACTTAGGTGGCCTGTGTTTGGAGGGATAAATTGGGCTATCAAAGTAGGGCCGTTAATGAATTACAAAATGGGAAACCAAAGATCTGGGCTAGTTAACAAGAGGCTAGAGAAAATATGATTAAGAAGACTCAGAGCATTATAGTCCCAAGTGAAAAACAGAGTTATGAAGTTTTGAGGAAGCCAATTGGTTGGAAAGGAGAATGGGGCACACACAACACACATACAAACAACCTCAGTTCCTGAAAACTTTGTATGTCTAGGCCAATTCTATAGGTAAACAACTCTCATTAAACCCTCTTTCCTTCGAGGCTATGAGAGTGAATCTCGGGTCCTTGCAATCAAAAGAAACTACCAGACACAGAGAGTTCTGCAAGGCAGATGCATGATGCAGGCATATAGACAGAGGGCAAATTATGAAAAGCCAGGAATGCCAAAGTGAGTTTAGAGCATCTCTTGAAAGCCACTGGAAATTATTGAAGGATTGAAACAGGTGAGTGATGTCTGATAAATGTGTTATTGGTTCTGTAAGAACTTCCATGCAACAATGCAGAAGGTAAATTTGAGGGATGAAAATGACTAGAGTAGAGAGGCTAGTTAAGAAGATTTGGGTATAATCTAAGACAGAACTGATCAGGACCTGAACTAAGGTAACCGTGGTAGAAATAGAAAGAAAAATACGGATAAGAAAGAGATTTAGAATCTGGTGATCTATTGTAGGGCACAAAAAAGCTGTTGGAATCTAGACAAAATTTCTGACTTGAGTGTTTAGAGAAATAAACTTGGAGACATAGTTCTGAGAGCAGGAATTGAGAGGTTTGCCTTTGCAGATGCTGAATTTGAGGTGTCTGTGGGAAATCCAAGTGAAGATGTTCCGTTGCATTTGGATACGTGGTTATAGAGTTCAGCAAAGAATCTGGGATGATAGGTTTAGGAGTGAATAGGAGCATAACGGTAGTTGAGACTAGGAGTTTGGCTAGTGTCTTTCAAGGTGAGTGTAGATGATGGTAAGAGATGACCAAGGTTATCGTCTGGAAAACACCAATATGTAAGGAGTAAGTGAGCAGAGGAGCTTCTGCAAGAGTCTAATAGAGAATAGATGGACAGATGGAAGAGATCCAGGAGAAAGTGGGAGAGTGATGCTTAGGAACCAAGAGGGGAGAAAATTTCAAGGTGAAGAGATTGATCAGTAATGTCAAGTGCAGAAGAAAGTTCATATCAGCTAAGGGCACAAATACCATCCATTGAATGTAGCAGAATAGAAGTTATTTGAGACTTACACTGAAGGAGTGAGAACAAAACAAAGATGACAATGGATTGAGGTAGGAATGGGAGGGGAAATAAAGGAAGAAAGCAAGTACACTCCAGCTGTAAAAGAAAGAAAGGTAAAGCCCGGCTGCTGTGGTTCAGTGCTTGAGCATTGACTCATACACCAAGAGGTCACCAGTTCGATTCCTGGTCAGGGCACATGCCCAGGCTGTGGGCCTGATCCCCAGTGAGGGGCATGCAGGAGGTGGCCAACCAATATTCTCTCTCATCAATGTTTCTATCTCTATCTCCCTCTCCCTTCTCTCTCTCTAAAATCAATAAAGAAAAAAAATTTTTTTGAAGAAAGAAAGGTAAAGAGAATGTGGGACCAAATAAGGATTGTTGGCTTACTACAAAACAGACTTGACATGTTGATGAACTGAATCAGGAAAGAGTAATGATACAAGAAAAAGAAGGCTTGATGGAGCAAGGGTCCTGCTGAGGAGGTTGGAGAATACACGATCCAGGGCACAGGTGGAAGGATGAAGCCGTGGACAGGATGTGGGACAATGCCTCCATGGACAGAGGAGGGAAGGAGGACAGGATGGAGGCCAGTGAAGACAACTTTTAGTTGAAGATTCAGCTAGTTGAGGGAACTTTGTGTTCAAGGGGTTGTTTTTCTCGGGGAAGTAGTAAGCAAGAACATTTGATAAGAGTGAGGGAAAAGCTATGGTGCAAGGAGTTCGAAGAGAAAAGGGAATGTTAGAACAAGCCTTGGAAGGACCAGGAGAAGGGCTGAACAGGATCTCATGGAGCTGCAGGCCATCTACGAGGCCAGTTAGGTTTAAGACCTTTGGTGTATGGTGGCACCAATCCACGTGGTGATTTGGTTTCTCCAATAGCGATCCACATCCCAGCTGTAGGAGGAGAGAAACCGAAAGACTGGAGGATGCCAGATAGGTGTGATAGAAAAGCAAGACGAAAAGGAAGTCCAGAGTGGTGGTGAAAGAAAGATGGACCAATTTAGGTTTCCAAGGGACAAAAATGACTTGAGAGAGATGTCAGTTTGGGAGGAAAGAGAGAGGGGTTTGGATTGGAAGCTTGGGGGTGGGTGATAAAAATAATGGGAATTATGAGAAGAAAAGAGTGGTGACAAACAGGACGGGAATTTATTGTCAGTGTGTGGAATGCCAGAGTTTAAGATTTCAGAAATAAAGCAGTTGGTTGTTGCCCAAACCAAGATCAAAGGCAGGTCTCCTTATTTAGTCATATGTGGCCTTTTCCTGGAATGCCTCTGGCTTCTCTGAAAAGTCCTAGAGTGACAACTCGGAGGCCAAACTTGTTATAGCCTGGCACAGACCTTTGCCAGGATAATCTATCCTCTTGTCACTGGAGTTCCAACTGAAGCTCGAAAAGATTGAGAAAGTTTAATCACACTGTTCTTTGGAGTCCATTGCAAGGCATTAATAACTTGCTGTGATATTGGCAGTTTTACATCTTACCCTGGCATAATTTTGTCACATTAGTTTAATATTGCCATCCTGTAGCTTAGCATTAATGTGAAACAAAAGTAAAATTACACGCGCACGGTTCATATTGTTATATTGAAATCTAGTGTGTATATGACACTAATACTATTCCAATTCCATAAAATATATCGTTCGTAAGACAAGGACATTGTAATGGTATGTTAGAATAAGAATGTGGATTATTACATTACCAGAACCATGGAGTGGAGGAGGGACTTGACATCTGGGAGCTCTGGAGAAAGCAATCTGAGGATGGTATCTATGCATGGCCACTCAAACCTTGCCTTCCCTGTACCCAGGGCAGTGCTCCTGGCCCAGGTGCTTCGGAGTGAGTCAGCAAACTTTTCCTCTAAGGATCAGTTAGTAATTATTTTTGGCTTCGTGGACCACACAGTGGCAGCTACTTGAGACTGCCGTGGTAGTGTGAAAGCAACCCTGGGCAATGTGTAAATGAATGAGCGTGCCTGCGTTTTGATAAAACTTTATAGACACAGAAATTTACGTTTCATACGCTTTTCATATGTCATGAAATAACCTTTAGATATTCTTTTCAACCATTTAAAAATGCAAAAAGAACTCTTAGCTTGAGGGCCATACAAAAACAGGTGGTGGAATCAGTTTGACCCTCAGGCCATAGTTTGCTGCCTTGTGTTAGAAGATTATGAATCCGTAAGGGCCCCAATCCGGGATTCTCTGGTAAGCATGAATGGATTCAAGCTCTCTTGTAGAACTTATGTATGCTAATACGTACATTCCCAAGCTGACTTTGCAGGGGAGTAGGCATATTTTCTCCTTTCCCTATTCTCCATGTCCTCTCCTCCCACCCCCAGAGAGCTGGCTGTAATGGACGTCACAGTGGTGTGTGCTCTGAATGCCTGGCCAGAGCACGCCATGACCTTGTTTGTCAAAAGTAAAAGGATCAAATTCTTTAGTGTAGACCAAGCCTTTGGATGCCCTCCCTTTCTATTTAGTAGCAAAATATTTCTTAAGCAGAAGGCCAAAATTATGCCAGTAAACATGATGCATTATTTTTGAGCAAATAAATAAACTTAAATATATATTTTATATTACATATTATCTTATATAATATGTATTTTATATATTATATTTAAATATATATATTTAAATGTTATTTAGTTCTTAGATGTCATATCAGGTAGCAGGCTTCAAGTCAAATTGAAGACTATTTGAATCCATTTTGAAGTAATATTGTAAAATTTATCTTACTTATGCTCTATCAGGGAATCAAACGACTCCCCTCACCTTTTTGTTTTTTGACTTAAGAGCCAGCAGAGCAGGACAGAGATCATCCTAGCAGATTTTTGAATGGCCAAGAGGTCTAGGTAATAACTCGCTGTGATACTGCTCAGGCACACTTCAGAAGGAGACCTGGACCTAGACTACCTGGAGGACTTCATTGATGGAGAAAAGGAGAAGGCTGGGCTGTGATGGTGAGGGTGAGGAACAGGCAGGAGGAGATGCAGGGGCCAGGCCAGGCAGGAAACGTCACGGGGTTCGCCTTATTGCCCCTGCATCTCCTCGTCTTCGTGTTGTCACTCTGGTCCAGCCCTCACAGCCCTGGCCCTGTACCCTTCCTGCGATGAGCTGAGGAGGCCGAGGAGATGCCAGGATTACCACTGTGGGATGGGGGCTACAGCAGTGGGGGAAGCTCATCATAGGAGTTACGTGATTGTAGACCGATGTTCTGGTTCCAGAGGTGGATCTAGGATCATGTTCCTTTTTCATGTAGGCCTTGACCCAGGGACAAGGATTTATTGTCAATTCACGTCCCCTAAACAGGCAGCAGGAAGAAAGAGTAAGATCCCTACCAAAAGAGGGGAGTTAAAGTTTACAACATCTGATTGTTCCAGGGGAGGGTAGATGGAATGCTTCTAATACCCTACAGGGTCCGGGACACTGAATCTGCCTTGTCCTTTCTGGGGGAAGACCATATTATTGGTGGATTTTGGTAGGCACCATATCTTGTTGCCCTAGGCTGTCCTGGAGAGATGGGCATCAGGGCCATTCTCTATGGAACCAGTGGGGTGCAATGCTGATTCTTGATGAGGGTGGCCAAGCCTTAAGAGGGGAGGTTCCCCAGTTACAAAGAATCCACTCATCCTTTGAAAACATATATCTTAAAGTATAGGCTGATCATAGGACCCTGTTTGTCTGGGTCAATCCCAGGCATTGATATTCTAATTATCAAGTGTCCATCCCTTTTAACTATCAGATTGGGCAATAAACTGTATGGTCATCCTAACTAAAAAGTTACTACATTCCAAGTCTAGCTTTCTGTGTCATAATCCAATCACAACCTCTCACTTATAAACGGCCCACTCACATTGAAAGCTTATGATCTTCAGCTAGTTTAGAGGACAGTCTATTCAAAAGTGACGTTTGAGGCAGCTGGCCAATGTGAGGAGGGTCATACTGTCTAAAGATTAACCACGAGTGAAGCATAAGGAAATGTTTGTTCAACAGAAAAGACTTCACAAAGGAGATATTTTGAGTAAAAGGGGAAGGCTGTTGTGGGGGGGGGGGCAGTGAAGCAAAGGCTCAGAAGTGAGAAGTAACTTTGACACCTTTGGAGAATCGAAAGGTGATGAGGATGGCTGAGTGCAGGGAGCAAGCTGGGTGGAGAAGACTTAAGAAAAGAGACTGGAGGGGGAGGTGGGTTCTGGGTCACACGGAGCCCTTGGCACCTGGTTGATGAGTTTCAACTTTAGTTGTTGGTCGTTGGAATTCACACCTGGCTGGTCTTTTGAAAACTTGGTAAGAGTTTTAAATGCACATTTTTTTCCTGAGCCAAACACAAACAAATTTTTAAAATATAATTAAGGAAATGTACATGTTGACTGAGTATTGATTATGTTAAGGAACTACTGTCACATTTGTAGTTTTGCAAAGAATATTTTAGAAATCCATAATTTTTCTTTTCTGAGATGTATACTTAAGTGTATAGGGATCAAATGATAGAATGTCCGAGATTCGCTTTAAAATATTCCAGCAGAAAAACAGGGGAGAGTGGGGATTCTAAAAAAAAAAAAAAATGGGGGTGGGCATAGGGAAGTGTTGATGGTTGTTGAAGTTGGGGGACAGGGACAGGCATAAATGAATTGATTTCTTGTATGTTCCGCCTTTGAGTATGTTTAGACATTTTCATAAGAAGAAGTTAAAAAGATAAAATGCATATCCCCTGGGCCTCACCACTGATCTACTAGGTAACAGGATCAGATGTTGATGTTGGATGGAGGTGGTGGGAGGTGGGTGGAGGCAAGGGAACCATCTGGACAGCGAAAACAGTTGTCAAGAGAGAGACATGAAGGGTTGGACCTCAGCAGTGGAGGTGGGAGGGACGTGAGGTGCACGTTGGAACCTACTAGACAAGACCTGGTGTCTGATTGGACTGAGAGGCGAAGGTGGAGGCGACTCTCGGGAGACTGAGTGAATGAGCAGGTGGATGGCGCCAGAACAGACGTGGGAAAGAGAAGCAGCAGATGTGAACAATGAGAACGAGAGGATTCCGTTTTGGTTATTCCAAGTGCTAACAGTATTTGAGTCTCCTCTGTTACCATCATTTCAACATTTTTGCCACCTTTCTTATCATTTAAAATCACCTCAAGACTTGAGTTCTATGCAAAACAGACAGTTTCTCTGCTCTGTCTTCCAGGAGTCTGTCTCTGCTCAGGGTTCCCAGCAGGGCCGCCTGTGAGTTAGCCTGACCTGATTCACTATTTACTGAGGCACATACCCCGACCTTCTGCAGTCTTTCGGGTTTGACCTCTCTGCCTTTCTCCACTATCCTACCGTCTTGTCATTAGAAAATAAGAATCAGGCCAACACTTCCTGGTACACGAAGTACAGTGTCCTCTCTTCCATTTAATCCTCCCGAAAGTGTGGAGGTGAGCGGAACACACCCAGAGGCTCTCAGCCCCGAGAGCAGTCTCATCTGTGCTCCTGGCAGTTTTGTCTTTTTTCCCCCAAGTCATTTCCTTTTTTTTTTTTTTAGCTGTAAGAACCTGAGCCTGAGACATGACATCTTTTAGGAAATCCAGTTAAACCCCAAGCTTTCAAACAACTAGGTTTAGATTCGCCCAAGGGACGCGAGGAAGTGGCCTGCGTGCTCCTTCTGTGATGGCAACCTCTCTGGAGACCCGGCTCTTTCCTGTAATCTCCGTGGGCTTTTTGCAGAAAGTCATATTTCTTCCCAGTCTTCCTTTTCCTCCCTGTCTGAACCTGCCTTCATCTTCCTAATGGCTAATTAAAAAATTACAACCAAGAACATTAAATAGTAAACCCCTTCCCTGCTGTTCTCCGATTCATTTCTGAGGCCCCCAGCAAAACGTCTTAAAAAGAATTAGAAAGAGCCACCTTTCTGCTTACAAACTGCAAGAGAAAACAGCATTCCAGTGGGGAGAGAGGCTTTTATTCTGATGGGTGATCCTTCAGTGCGCGTATGCTTGGGCGTTAGTCACATCTTACTCCACAAAGTTAAAGTTTGGGGGTCACATTCTCTCCAACAGTATGACTCTTCACTTGTGCATGTTCAAGAAGTGTGTGTGTGTGTGTGTGTTTCCTCTTCCCTTGGTGCCGGCTGATTCCATTCTATACTGAAGCAACTATGAGTTTTTAACACTCACAATTATTTCTTTTTCTCATTTAAGTTAGAAGTCTGAGCCTGATGAAAACTCATCTCAATTCATGACGTGCACACTTGTGCGTCTGCCTGATTCCATTTGCGAAGAGAGATCTTGGAAGGCAGTGTCTAAATAATAATCAACATAGTGTTCCACTTGTATTTGTTTATACGTTATCTTAACACTTTATTACACATTTTAATAGGACAAGAGTTTAAAAGCCGGAATCAGACATAGTCAGCTCGGTCTATTTTAGATTGTTCATCATCAATTGTTTTTTCTTGTGATTATACAGTTTTACTTTATCATCCCTTTGATAACAATTTCTGCATGAAAATTGACTTTATATTTCATTTTTCCCGTCTGTTATCTTTGCGGCATTCAGACGCAAACACCCTTTGTGCTGCGCTGGTAATATAACCGATCGGGCGAAGCTGTGCCATAAGAAATCAAAACCATAATAATGTCTTTGGGTTTTGCATTTTAAATACTGTGTTCATTGTTGCACTGAGGTTTCTGATCCCTTTCCAGACATTACGGAGATTACCTTTGGTAATGCCTATTTCATTGTACTTTGATATAAAATAATGTGTGTCATAAATCATGTGAGTGACTGCCATTAAACAGAAAAGCACCTACTTAGGATATGTAACAATTTGCTTTTCTAATTTGAAAAAGATTGAGGCATTTTAATTATAGAAGGTCTTTGTAAATGAGACTGGAATTCAATATAAAATCGTATTCTTTATGGAATTGTAGGTTAGAAATAATAAAATCCTTATTCATTAATTTTACATTATTTTTTGAAAGCGCTAAATAAAAACATTCTTAGGGAGGTTTTCTAAATAAAGCCCTACACGGTTGCACCATTAATCTGAGAAAAAGTTAGGTGGACTCATTTCAGAAAAAGGACCAAGAGAATCGTTGTTATTGTGGGTTAATCTGCAATTGTAAACTTAAGAAATGTTTCAGTGTAAAGTTGGGAACATCCTTGTCTAAAAAGTTGAGAAAAGACAAAGAAGGGACATAAAGTGACAAGGAGGTGGGGGGAGAGCTATTTCAAATTATTTCAAGATTGCTTCCATTTGGAAGAGAAGAGGGTTGGAGCCTTCTCAGCGAAGAACAATCTAGAATTATTGGCGCCTCTCCTCTTTAAAGGTGATCAGGGTTCTGAACACGGACATGGTAGTGCGATTTAAAATTATGAGAGCTCTTCACATTATTTAAAACATTGATTTTTTACAAAATGGATTTCCACGTTTTATTTCTTCAGTGACTAGGTAATTACAGCAGCCTAAAAACTGAGGTACTTCATTCTGAAACTGGTATTTTCTCTTTGGCTCTTTCCCCTTTCTTTCCTTCTGCCTCCCGCCCTAATAAGTTTCCTGGTTTCCCTTGCTGCTGGGACAGACACATCATTCTTTGTTCTTGCTCATAAATCACTCTGTGACCAAGGAACCAGGAAGTTATTAGGGGTGAGGGGAAGGTCAGGTCGAAAATTCAGATTGATCTAACCTATTCTCGCAAAACAGCACTTTACCTACCTCCAACCTACAGCGAGCGCCAACAGAAAGCTGCTCCACGGTGCCTCAGTGGTGCTCCTGGAGGGTGGAGGCTGCACAACTTGCACGGTGCGGTTACAAAGAGTCAGAGGGATGCGAAGTTGTCATCAGTATTTAGTTATAAGTACATTTGCCCGTGTTCATCATGTCCAGTCCACTTTTTTCCTTCTCCTGAGTGTCCTTCCTCTCTTCCCTTCTTCCTTGGCCTCTCTTTAATGTGGACAGCTAAGAAGGAGATTCTAAAGATTCAGTGTGGAAGCTGATCAAATTGTGAAGGGGATGCTCTAGTTGGAAATTCTAGATGTTTTTCTCCTTGTGTTAGAAATTGGTCTTGTGGACGGACACGCACACACACACACACACACACACACAGAGTCTGTATAAACTACCAAGGGATGTGATGAGAGATAATTAATTCAAGGACCCTACTTTGAATAACAAATATGTGTTTTTCCCAGTCTTTCTTTCCTGCCAAAGAGAAAATTCCTTCCCCTTGCTCTGTCTCCCTCCTTCATGGTTAAACTATTCGGTAAAGGGCGGAAGCGGTGTTCCATGTGTTTTGTAAAAAGCTGTATCAAAGTGAATTGAACATAGTATTAAGTTTTTGTCAGCCTGAACTCACACCTGCCACACACAAGGTTTTTGGCCTTTCGTGCAAATCATAACTTGCGTCTAAATCTAAAGGAACAGCGAAGGCAATAGAGCAAAGCTATCCAGATGTTGCTCAGTCTGTGCGATTGTAAATTTCAAAGTACCAGCTTTCCATCCAGATTTTAGTGCATTGGGAACTATATGAAAATTCCAAGACACACTGGTTTATTGAAATGTCTGGCCATTTCTATATGAATTTTGGAACAGATGTACTGAGGTAGGCAATAAAACTGTGATAATAAGGAACATTTCCACATCAACTCACTAAACTACTAATCTATAATGAGGACCAAGCTCTGCAGTGAAGGACGGTGATTATTTTTTTAAACTCAGTGTCAATTATTCAAATTCTTCCTTGACTTTAGCTTTGGTCAGGATTTCAGGGTGTTTGAGGCCAATTTATGTATACCGGGGTGGGCAAAAGTAGGTTTACATAATACAATTAAATAATGCAATAATTAATGAATAAATAATGATACAAGAATAAACTCTGTTTTTCGTACTCACAACTGTAAATAACTTTGGCCACTCCTGCATGCCCTGCTTTATTCCATAAAAATTGAGTTTCAGTTTCAATGAAAATAATATAGGCACATGTTATAGATCTTTGAGTTTATCTTTATACAAGTTTATCATTTTATCATTACATGTGAGACCCATGAAGCCCAAATCAGGTGTGTGGAGTCCCTCTGGATTTCAGAATTTGGGTCTGATTCTTGGGGATTGTGCTAGGGAGTCGGGAAGGGCACTCCAGAGGCTGACAGCTTGGATCGGGTGCCTCTGGTGCGAGCCCTGCCTTTCCAGCTCACTCTGGGTGAAGGAGAAGGTGTGCCCTCTTGAGCAGCTCTTCTTGCTGCCTTCTCTTTCTTAGCCACTTCCCGCTCACTGACTCCTCCATTCAGTGTGAACAGGACATTGCAGGACGCAGTCCCAGAAAGGGGACTCCTGGGACTGATCATAAACCATTTGCAGCCCTTTGCCAGGATTTGCAAAGCATTGCAACTAGAGTTTTGGAAGTAATGAAGCACCCTTGGGTGCCTGACCATTTCTCCCAACGAGACTGGCCATTGATGAAACAGCTGTTGACATGGTAGGAACAAAAACCAAACCATTGAACAAAACCAAACATTTAGTGGGACTTATTAGATACTATTTGAAGTGTAAATTCTTTCTCAGCCCTGTAGAGATTGGAAACTGGATTTAAAAAAAATGATTCATTTGACTCTCTGATGCCACTAGGAAGACTAATGAGACTTTGGAAGCAGTGGGGTTGTTTTGTGGGAAAGGAAGGAAGTGGAGGCAGGTCCATAAAAGCTGACAGCTGTTAGCACCCGCACCTGAGCGCCGGGCTGGGGGCGGCAGGCAGACGAGCATGTCTGACCCAGCTGAAGCAGCCAGGGAGGCATCGCCCTCCTCAAGCTTTAACATTTGGGAAATATTAAAGCTATTACGGTCTCATTTGCTCTTGTCTGGAATTTGAAAATTATTTTTCCTGGCATCACTCAGTTATCCCAAAATAGGTTTTCTTTAAAACAAACAAACAACAAACAAACAAAAACCTATAACATGGCCCTCACTGGTTACTTCATAGATTTTCCTGTTACTTATTCTGAAAGTCCTGCAGCTCTAGGAAAACACGACAAATCGCAGGAGGAGGCGGAAGAAACAAAAAGAAGAGAATGTGAGTGACCTCTGTTTACAGAGAAAATCGGCTCTGCTTTCTGTGAGCAGGGCCTCCCGGAGGCTGAGAGCCGCCCAGGACACTTTCATTCTGGTTGTACTTTGTTTGTTTGTTTGTTTGTTTCTCTTTGGAGACCCGTGGCACATTAAAAAGCAGGCATGGTCAAAACATGGATTAAAAACTGTCATATTCTTCAAATATTTACATTTCACAACTTAATCATTGTGAAACACACAGAAATAAAATGACCATATGTTTAAGTTCATTTGAAGATAAACTCAAAAGCCAAAATTCGAGGCTCTTATGAGCTGAGGGACCTGCCCGCGCCAAGCGGGACACACGGCCCACCCGCCCGCGTCACCGACACTCCGCAGGGGTGCGCCAGGCACCTCACCCAGGGCCCCGCCGCCCGGGCTCAAAATCCTATTCGTTTTCTTCTCCTCCCTTCGGCCATTTTTAAATTTTATTTCGACATGAACCTTGAAGATGGTCTTAGGGCACTCTTTTCTACGATGAATAAACGTAAGGAAAATTCTTCTTACCTTGCAAACGCTGGTCCGCGGGAAGGAAGATGTGGTCTGGTGAGTAAAGGTGGGTCACTGGTGCCCAGGCTGCCTCAGAGGAAACGAAACGAGAGATGCAGCCCTTCTGAGCTCCCGGGACACCATGGGCTTTGTCCGCCCTCCTCTTCTCTCCTGGGGTCTCGGTGAGGTGTTTCTATCTGGGGGTCCAAGCAGCATGGATGAATTGGATTTTGTCAACTGAATTCTTTCTTTTTTAATTGAATTTTTATTGTATAAAATTTCAATCACATAAAAAATAAAAAGATGTCCCCATCATCAATCTTCAGGGATGACCAGTGATGGACGTAAAAATACACACCTGTGGCGACGTGGGCAGGAGACGGAGGCGGGGTGCAGCTCCGTGGCCGTCTTCGGTTTACACCTGTGCGTTCGTGCACCTCAGCCTCATACACCGGCGCCGCAGAGGGCTGCTGAGTCGCTTTGGATCAGGAAAACTGCACCATTGTCATGAAAAGGGGGATACAGCGCGAAAACACGTTTAGAATGGCTTATTCCTAAATTGATGCTTTCCTCATTCTTAATTTAAGGCTGGTAGTTTAAACATGTTCATTAACAACGAGGGACAAAGAGGAAAGAACCACTCGCTAAACACCAAATCATGTTTTCTGCTTAGCTGCTTGCTTTGAGCGAAGCCAGGTTGTGTGTGTGTGTGTGTGTGTGTGTGTGTGTGTGTGTGTGAATATGAAGGAAAATCAAGTTGGAGAAATAGGAATACCTCAAGAAAAGAGAAATTACAGCATGATCATCCCTAGACCAGGTTCTCGCAGAACACACCTGGATTCTGGAAAGGATGCTTCTCTTACTGTTAGCGATAACATCACGTCCAGGGTGCAACAAAGAATATTTAACGGGGTCATCGCGTAAAGGGAAGTCATACAGCTCTGCATCCAGGTTTTCCTTTGATAGTATCAGCATGTGCCAAAGGTGAAGCAGAACTGAATTGGCACTGGGAGCATGGATGTCCACACTGTCGGTAAGTGCCAGGGCTTACTAAACAGGAGGACATGGTTGCTGGCAACCTTGGTGGCAGCTGAGAACTGTGACACTCACTTCAGGGCTTCCGCAGCTGCCGCCGAAGAATCTAGCACTGGGGACATTACTGACTCTGTGTGTTTCAGTTTACTCACCTGTGAGAGCTAAAGACAGTGCCTGCCTTCTAGATGGGTGGGTGCAAGGGAGTCCAAAGGAACAGGTGATGGGGGGCTGTGCATGTAAAGTGCTTTGGGATCTTTGCAAAAGAAATAGAAAGAGGCCCTCCCCGGTCCACATGGTGGCCCATCCCATCAAAGGCTCCAAAGGCTGGGCTGGCTTCGAGGGCCTGCGGTCGCAGCAGTCAGAAGGCCCCACCCTTGTTTAATGCACTGTTGTCACCAACCTGAAATTCTTCATTTTTGAACAAGGGGCCTGCATATTCATTTTTCACTGGGCCCCACATGCCTGGAGGCTCTTCTGAGACAAGCCACTATTCATGGGGTGGCATGTCTGTCTCCCCAAGAGAGTTCCTGCGCAGTCGCCGCCTTCGTGTCTGGGACTCCCCTTACAGACCGGGTAAATGAAGTGAATGGTGGTTTTTGGAAGACTTCTGAGTCCCAAAGTGCACATCAGGAAAGCTAAAGTTCTAAATGACTCTGAGAGAAAAGCGTGAGGTCAAGAGGACCATGGCCAAGCTCTTTGAGAAATATCTGCCCTGGAGAAACGAAAGCAGATCTCCTACAGATCGTCACATCGTGGGACTACACTGACATTTCCGAAGTTCACTTTGTCTTCTGTGGTGTCATTTCTCTGTGAGAAGCATTATTCAAGTTCAGCAATTTTTAAGGTCTTTGAAAATGGTCCGTTCTCTAACAGCGGTTATGGTTATGTTTTGTTGGTTAAAGTTTGAACACACTTTGCTCTCAATGACAACAAATTTTTATTTTGTGGTTTCTTCTAAAATTTGGGTTTTAACTCACTTGATTTGCAAACAAACAGCATGGTTTGTCTTTTGGTGTATGTCTGCTAAGAGCTTATAGGCCGACGAGGGATAATTAAACATTTTGGGTTGCATGGAGGTTCAAGAACCCCTGTGTATTTAGTTACTTCTGCAAATGGCCAAGGACGGAATAGCATGTATCTTTAAGAAATATTTAAACAAAACATTTACATCTCAGGATTCCGAGGAAAAGAGATTATACCCTCAGGAACACAGCTGCTGGGGAGCTGGGGGCCTGGCTTAGCACTCTTGGTGGACAACAGGAGGTGTGAGTGGTGGGCGAGGCAAGACCAGAAGCCAGGTCCTCTACAGAATCCCCGTTTATGTGAAGTCCACAAGGATGTTCTCACATCGATTTAGCACTTAAACCTGATAGCTCGTCTCCGTATTTCCCCAGGCTACAGACGCCTGGATTTGTAGATTGCCATCGGGTTTTGATTTATTTCTTGTTGTGTAGGAAGCAGCACCTCACATATCATAACACCTTTCTTGAAAGGTCTCCTGGCTGGAGGATGGACGCACAGTGGGCTTTCCCTTCACCCACAACCCGTGTAGCACTTGATCTCTATTATGGTTGGACGAGGTAAAAAATAATGGTTCCCTGCTTTTTTTTGTTTCTGTTCCAGTTTGGCACCAACGGAAAGAAAAATACAAAAGTCAGAGAGATGGAAATCGGAGTACCAGCGCTGAGAAGGAGGCTGAGATCCATGGGGAGCATCTTACCTCTTGACTGGAGTCATACTCTCGGGTCACAGAGGAAGGGAGCCCAGGCTGTGGGTGTGCCCCCGGGAAGAGCAGTCCGGAGCAGGCATGCTCAGAAAGGAGGCAGCTCTTCAAGACAGAACCGCCAAGGGCTGGCCATTCCTGCCTAGTTCCCTTCTCCCCCACTCCACAGTCTGAGACACAGAGAGACAGTAAGAAAGCAACTCAAATTGTGGAAAACTCTTCATCGAAAGCACGAGGAATAAGGAATAAGTGTTCCCCAACAACAAATATAAGAAAATAGTTATTTCTCTTGAGTTTAACATGATGATATCAAAAAGTGAAATGCTATGGATTCACATTCCAATAATTGAGAAAAAAAATATTTTAATGTGAAAAATAAATCCCTTAAAGAACATTTACTAGCACAAAATTTTTATCAGTCATTTAAGGAAGGAAAAAGCTTACTTTCAAGAACTTTTAAACTTACTTTAATACATACAAAGCAATGGCTACATTAATCACATTATTATTTCTTATTTATAAAAGTTTCCATTAGACTGTATGGTTATGCTACAATGGACTTGTTCTAGTATCTATACATTCTTGGAAGTAGAGACAGGTATTCCTTTAAAACAGTCTCTAATTCATGATTACAATGGCAGTGAATTCAACAAGGATGCCCAGGAGCCTCTCCATTGCATGAATTAGGGGTGCTTTAGCGTGTGAGCAATTCCAGGCTGGTGGCATTGGGAGAGAAATGTGGCCACCCAAAGACCTTTAACGGCTTTTGTCACTGGGCTGCTCGTCTCCCAGAGAGGTCTGTTTCCACTCCATCCTTTCCTTAATAAAACTATTTGTTTGGCTGAGGAGAGGCAGGTGAGCCTGTCAGGGCCAGCCTGAGATGCTGGCCCTTTAAGACGGACTCACACAGGAGCCCACTGAGGCTAACGTGAAACCCAGCTGCCAGGAGAGGACTCAGTCCTGGTTTGAGTTAAGCTGGGTCTGAGAGATTCTCGTCCTTCACACAGAACATTTGCAAACATTAAAAAGTGAACTGGGCTTCTTATTTCAGGGTTAAAGCTTTATGGTGTTAGGGGACAAAGAGGAAGATCATTCAGTTAGGGAGAAACACAGTTGCCTTTGATAAATTGCATTTCAGGTCATCTCGGATGCAGAAAGGATATTGGATGGGGGCAGGGTGGTCTGCCTGACTAATTTATCCCCCAAATTTGCCAGTGCTGGAAGGAAGGGTACCTGTCTGTGTGTTGACAGGTTCTCTGTTGGAACACATGTCTGTTGGAGGAAAATGTTTGCCTGCTTGGAGAAGGCAGTAGCCTCTTTTTCGGGTGATATGTTATAATGACGATGATTATTGTTGCATTATTATGGTTGCTCACTGGCAGGATTATAGTTAAAGATTTGGCAGTGTTTGTATTATAAATGACTATTTTTACAGCTCAGCTATAAAAGTTTACTTAGGCCTGAAATTTGATATACAAGCTTTCCATCCAGGAGTACTTTCCTTTCAAATAGAATTTTAAAAAATGGTTAATAAAATTGGTCTGTCTAATTTTCCTGAGTTATGTGAGTATTTTGGGAAAACAGAAATGTATCATTTGTATAGGCTTTCTAACACTTTTTTTTTCTCAGTTGGCCCCAAGTTTAAACAAGATGCTATAAAATTTAATGTATTCGTACTGAGCTTGCATAGATTGGGGAGAAATGATATTATGCACAGAGCTAGACTAGAGAAAAGAAGAGGTGCAGACAGTCTTTGTAGTTAACTTTTAAAAGTCTATCTGTGACCCAGAAGTGGTAGGCCTTTTGGAACAATTACCACTGTGCATTTTCATTATGCATTTTATACCTCTAAGTACATAATCACCTGCTCATGTCTATGTGAAAAATAATGAGATTTTTATTTCACATTTGCATTGTTAATTACAGTATATTACAGAAGTGAGCTACCAGGCATCTGTTATTAATAGAATGTAATTTTTTAAAATAACAAGGGCACTTTAAATAGACAAAGAGAAAGCACCCTTTATTGGAGGCCACCAGCTCTGTTGATAGCTTTTTTGTTTGGAATTGAAGGTAGACACAGCAGGAATGGAGGAATAATACCACACGAATTGAAGCTAACAAGATAAAATATAACGTGACTTATAGTCTGGCAAGAGTTTATGTCCTTACCCTTGAGGAAGGAGTCCCAAGTCTTGCAAATGCAAAAGCAGTAAGAATGAAGTTCATCTTGAGAAGATGAAAAATCCAACCCAAGAGTTCCCTCTATATGTTTGACAACCTCTGGTCACAATATGAGGGTTCCGTTGGAAGAGCCAATTCCAGGGGTCTCAGGATCATTATCTTCACTACCCTAAGATGCTCTTCTGAGCAGGGCTCACTTTCTCCCTGACTCCCATGGCTGGGGTCTTGTTGAGACGCTGCGTCCTGTTGAGGGGCGGTAGTAAAAAAAGCAACAACCAAAAAATCTAAGCGCCAGGGAATTCTCCATCTGTCCATTATGATAACCACCCATGTGGTGGTTACCTCTCTGAGTAAACAAGGAGTACTGACATTGCCCTTCCAGCCCCAGAGGGCGGCACTCAGGATCGAAGTGCAATAAACACACTGTGAAAAGCAGATGCATGATAAAATACAAGTAATCAAGTAATGACTGCCCTTTGGGAGAGGCTCTGCACGGGTCAGTGTTGGATGCTTGTTCTTTTTAGCAATAAATTTTACAGCTTTATCGGCCACCACCATGAACATACAGAACCGTTCTGGCACAAAGAAACTCCTCCAGTTACTCCCTAATAATCATGCTCTCCCTCCAGCCCCAACCTTATCTATTCTTCATCATTATGATTTTGTCACTTTGAGACTGTTACACAGATGGAATCACACAGTATGTAACCCTTTGAGACTGGTTTTTCTCTCAGTCTAATTTCTTTGAGATTTATCTAAACTGTTGCATGTACAAAGAGTCTATTTCAGCGATTTTCAACCTTTTTCATCTCATGGCACACATAAACTAATTACTAAAATTCTGTGGCACACCAAAAAATATGTTATATTTTTTGCTGATCTGAAAAAAAAAAAGGGTATAATTTTGATTCATTCACACTGGACGACTATTGTGTTGGCTGTTGGTCTTTTTTTTTTTTTTTTTTATTTGACAATCTAAGGTAAAGAGGTCAGTGCCCCTGACTAAAGAGTCAGGTGTTGCATGTTTTAAAAATTATTTCGGCTGGTCTCTTCCTTTACATTGTTGAGTAGCTTCCCATTATACAGATGGACTGCTGTTTGCTTATCCATTCACTCATGGAAGAACAACTGGGTTGTTTATAGCTTTTGTCTATTATAAATAAAATTGATTGGAACATTCAAGGACAGGTGTTTGTATAAACACAAGTTTTCATTTCTTTAAGAGAAATATGCAGATGCATGACTGTTGGGTCATGTGGTAAGTGTATGTTTAACTATATAAGAAGCTGCCAAACTATTTTCCAGAGTGACTATGCCCTCTTACAGACATCTTCAGTGTATG
Source organism: Tadarida brasiliensis (assembly GCA_030848825.1). Lineage (NCBI taxonomy): Eukaryota > Metazoa > Chordata > Mammalia > Chiroptera > Molossidae > Tadarida > Tadarida brasiliensis. Next base: position 32,619,968 of record CM061270.1, read on the forward strand.
AAGGATGCAGTTCTGTATCCACGGCAGCTTTTGTTTTCATCAGCATCGTTACTGTAGCCGTTTCAATAGGTGTGCAGCAGAGTACGTCCGGGTAGCTCTAATCTGCATTTCTCTATTAGCTCATGACATTGACCACCTTTTCATACATGACTTTCCATCCATATATCCTCTTTGCTGGAGTATCTGTTCAAGTCATTTTCCTCTTTTCCAGTAGAAAATGCGCTTTTGAAGAAGTTTTGCTCTCTGTTATGCCTGTACTCTCCCTATGGTACCTTCGCGAGAGGCTGTAGTAATAAATTAAATTGCTTTCCAACTGTTGTGAATGCTGGCCATGCTGTGATGGGCCACAAGGCAGCCCTCAGGAAGAAAACATGCTGTAATTTGCTTCTAATATAACTTTTCTTGGTTCCATAGTCCAGGTCTTTTTGGTTTTTCACCAGGGATGAGAAAATCTCACTAATTCAGAATGATGAAGCAAGAGGGAGAGGGAGAGGATGCCTCAAGGGAAATTACAGGTGAAAAGATGCTTTTGAAGAAATGCAGCTAGCCTGGCCGGTGTGGCTCAGTGGTTGAGCATCGACCCATGCACCAGGAGGTCGCCGGTTCGATTCCCGGTCAGGGCACATGCCCAGAGTGTGGGCCAAATCCCCAGTGGGGGGCATGCAGGAGACAGCCAATTGATGTTCTCTGTCGTCGATGTTTCTATCTCTCTCTCCCTCTCCCTTCCTCTCTCTCTCTGTCTAAGAAAAAAGAAAGTCTCATCCATAAATATCAAATGCAACATAATAGTTGATTTAGGGAGTGATTAACTCCATTAAAAAAATAGAATGAGAATTAAGAATTCACTTTGTAAAAGAAATGTTTCCTTCAGCTTTACTGTGCATTCAAAATGTTAATTGACTTGAAAACTTTACTTGTCCAGGTCTGAATCTTTTTCTTAAATTATAATATATCTGAAAATTCCTACCAAAGTGCATGTAAAATTTTTATATGGGTAAATGCTAAAAAGTAAATTGAAGTACTCTAAATAAAATAAAATTTATGATAGTCTTACTTTGAAAATCTAGTCAAAGCACTCATTTCCTTTAAGAAAAGAGAAAATGTGTGACTTAAGAAGTTGAAGGTATATAGAATGAATGACTCTTAATATGAAGAATATCTATTTCAAAAACACTTTCATATTGAAATCTTCTATTTGAAGATACCTCCTTAGACTTGGGTCCTACGCATCAGAGACCGTGCTCTGGCCCAGCTCAAGGGCTTCCCTCCCTCAGGCACCGGATTCCGAGTCTGTGCCCACCGGCGTGCCCTGCGCCGTCCCTGTTAGGCACCTCTCTGGTCCCAGGGACCTGGAATTCCCCGAGCCTCTTCAGCTCCACTTCCGTCTGCTTCCCCGGGGCTAAGCAGGCTTCTGGGGGGTTACTGCTCATTTAAGGGAGCCAGGAGTGGCTGTTTTGTGGGGTGTGGTTGTGGACTGAGTCTGTATTACATGCTGGGGTTCCCCATTCATGCATGTGAGACTTAACCTGTTTAGGATGGAGCCAGGTGGGAAGAGATGGGGACAGGCATCAGGCTGGGGTGGGGTGCGAGGTGGGAGCGTGTACCCTCCAGCCCCAGGCTCCACAAATACCAGGACCAGGCGTGCTGTAAGAATGATCCTGCAAGTTTTAACACACACACACACACACACACACACACACACACACACACACTTCAAGCTCTAACTCAAAATTCACCTATGCCATAACTGGAATATTTCCATTTTTTAATTCACGTGGTATGTTTCACATCGTAACAGAGATACTTTTCCTGACAACGCCTATACTGCGTAGTCTGTACTGTGCGGTTTAGAACTTTATTCTGTCGCTTACAGTGGGCTGTTGTTTTATGTGAGTTTTATTTTATTTTGTCTCTACTAGACTATAAGTCCCAAGAGATTAAAAAAAGAAAAAGACTTATGCCTCTGTAGTATGTACCTATTATGTCTAGCAGAATTTGGAATACGGAGTAAATAAGAAAAACTCGTTGCTTGATTGATAAGCCTATAATGCCTTATAAATGTGTTAAACAAGACAAGCTAACAGTTTTATTTTTTTTACTTTTTAAAAAATTTTCTTTATTGATTTTTTTAGAGAGACAGGAAGGGAGAGGGAGAGAGATAGAAACATCGATGAGAGAGAACATCGTTTGGCCGTCTCCTGCATGCCCCCCACTGGGGATCGGGCCCACAACCACAACCTGGGCATGTGCCCTGACCAGGAATTGAACTGGTGACCTCTCGGTGCACGGGTCGACGCTCAACCACTGAGCCACATGGGCTGGGCCAGGCTAACAGTTTTAAACTTAAAGTTGTTGAGGGGGGAAAAAGTAGTTTCTCAAGTACAAAAGAAAACAATATAAAACTGGGGAAGGGAGGGTAGAGGCAGAGAAAGTCGTTTCAGCACCTGGCTCAGCTCAGGAATTGAATGTGCACAGGGGCTCCTGCAGCCCCTTCCCCTCTCCACGTCGCCTCCGCCTCAGGGCCTTTGCAGTTGACAGGCAGACCTAGTGGCATCCGGTAGACAGGGCTGATTTCAGCTGTAAACACAGTGGTAAGCAAGGGATTTGAAGAGCTTTGCTGTTTCACAGCAAACAACTTATTTGTGCTCAGATCAATAGTAAATAAACAGAATGGTCTTGTGTGATTAAGAGGATTAGAGATCCTGCTTTTGCTATCGAGGCACAGTTAACAGGAGCTTTCCTTGCCTTTCTGCTCTGACACTACCATGTTTTCCATAACAGTATCAACAAAAATCAGCTTACTCTCCTCAAAAAATCAGTTTCTCTGACTTTCCTGAGGTTGACAGCATGAACGCGTTGACAGTGGAAGGCTTTAATTCACCCTATAATCTAGCGTGGTTGAATGTGGCCGTCTTTAGACTGGACTAGACTAGACTCCATACCTGCACATCAGGTTTACTCTGAGCACAGGGCCATCTGTCCTATAAAGCAGAGGATCTCAGAGTGTGGTCCAAGACCATGGGGAGCCCCGAGATTCTCAGGATGTCTGCAGCATCTATACTTTTAAAATAAAAATAGTAATATGTTATTTGATTCCTCACTCTGATTTTCTCATGAGCACCCAGTGGAGCTTTCCAGAGGCCACATGACCTGTGATGACGTCATCGCTCTGAGGGATAATGGACTGTATACTTGTGGACACTCAGGTCTTAAAGATTTTTCTGTCTTAATTGCTCACATAGCAGATACCGATAGATACAACAGACATCAACAAAAGCACTTTTGGGGTCCTCAATTTTTAAAAGTGTGAAAAAGGGTCCAGAGGGTAAAATGAATGACTCCCGTATCTCCAGTCAATCCTTGAGTATGCAAAAGTTCAGTGGGAAGACACAGAGATGATTACATGTTAGAAAGTTAGATTCATAAGAAGAGATGGGAGGAATTGGGATTGATCAGCCCAGAGAAGAGAAGCTGGGGAGAAGCCTTAAAAATAATCTTCAGGTATGCGAAGGGTGGATGCACAGGACAAGAAGAAATTGTCTTTCGAAGTTTTGTCCTGTGTGAGATTTAACCAGAGATAAAGAGGGATGCTCTGACAGGGTGGCTAACAGCAGGGCAGGTGACTGCCGGGCTTGTGGAATCTCTTCCTCTGGAGGTCTTTAGACACCAACTAGATTTCCATCTGTCTGGGATGATTTAAATGTGGCCATGCCAGAAAGCCGAGGGGACGGAACAGATAATGTCTGGGGCTCCCCTTCCAGCCCTCGGTTCTATAATTAACTTGATGAAAGGAGCGGTGACGATTTGCTTCGAAGGGTTTAGGCAGGAATGTGCTTGCTGATCTTGGGATAGGTCTTGTGTGGGAGAGTGAGGTTGGCTTTGTGGCTGGTGGCGATCTCTTATCATCCGGGGAAATGATGGGTACCTACATCCATTTCAGGTCAGATGTGGAGAGATTGGGCCCTAGCTCCCTGCAAAACCTTTCTCGTTGTGTGAGAACAGTGAGAAAAGACATTTGGTAGGTTAATTTTAATCAGCTCAGGTGGGACCTGGAAAATTTCAAATATTAGATGTAGGTGTTTGGGTATCAGGATGCTCATATTTCCAAAGGGGGGAAAAATACAACAGTTAATTTCATAAAAGGACAGTATCAGAAAGTCAGAATGGAAAGTATGAGAATGGTGATCTTTGTGTATATATTCTTTCAATTTTATGGTGTATGGGTGCTTTCACTTTTCCTATAGAAGTAGTAGAATTTCAGTTTTCAAAGATTTTGCATTTTGGAGATTAAATTTTGAAGTTTCCCTGTACTGAGTCAGAGATCCCGAGATTCAGCTAGATTCCAAGGTAGTTTGTTTCTTTTGCTTATCACTTGAATTTCCATGAACAGTGTGCCTGGGCCAAAACAAGAGGAAGGAAAGAATGCACATTTTCTGGGGTTCTTGTTGGATCCTGACTTTAGGGACAATACAGTAAAAATCTGTAGAACCATCTGGGATAATGAGCTGGAATAGAGACTATAAGTGAGATCTTATCTAAATGTAGACCCAGTCACCATGGTCTATGTTGACACTTAAATATTTGGATCAGGCATTATCTTGGCTTGGGCTGATTGATAGAAAGCAGAGAAAGATGACAGGGCTGGGAATACCCCCTCGGGTACTTTCAGAGATTGCAGTGTAGCTTGATCAGATATCATTCAGGAAAACGGCCCTGGCAGATAGCAGATAAGCCATTGTGGAAAATGATTACCAGGCTCTATCTGTCTCCAAAAGATTCTAAGAAGCTGCTGACCTCTCTTTGACAAAGCCTTGGTGTTGAATGAGATGGGAAGACCGGGCCTGGGGCAACATGGGAAGTATGCACTCTGTCCCTGGAGAAGAGGCAAGTGGGAGAGTTTCTTGGGGAAGCTGTAAGACAAAAGGCCTCTCTGGTTCTTTAGACCCTTATCATGCAAATGCTCCACTAAAAGAAGGTACTTTCTAACCTTATTTTGTGGCTCAAATTCCTGCCCCTTGATACTGAAAGAGGGGCGGGGGAGAGTGGGAAGGGAGAGGAAGAGAGGGAGAGAGAAAAAGGGGGAGAGGAAAAAAAGGGGAGAGGAAGAGAAAGAGGAAGACAGAGAGAAAGGGAGAGAGAAAGGGAGGAAGAGGAAGAAAGGAAAGGAATTCCTGTTTTTAGAAAGCATAAAATTAACCTAGGAAAAGTATTATTCCAAAAGATATGAAATAAAATATTAGAGACGTAATTTAAAAATGAGCTTGATAATGTCTCATTTTTTCTAACCACCACTGGCAGCTAGCTAAAATAAGGAGAGTAAGGCCAAACTGCTGAGTACAAGCTTATTACTGTTGTGGATTAAGAAGGAAATACTTTCTTCTTGGGCCCTTGAGACTCTGAAGATCTAAATAAGACTTTATGGCTAGAAAAGGGAAACACGGCTGCTTTGCTTTCAGAATCTGTTACAGCCCCATTCTGAGCCAGTCAGTGGCAGCCCCAGCTGGAGGCGGAGGGTGTGCTGCATGAAGGAACGTCCCAGTTCGGCACTCTGACCTTCCCTTCACTTATCCAAATTGTTCTTCAAGCCCACTGTGCTCTTCACTCTGCTTTCCCTCAGCTGTCTTCCAGCCAGCTGTACTCATTTTCCAAGACTCAGCTCTCATTCCTCTCTGGCCTTGGCCTTGATACCTGCCCAGAGACCCAGGGTGCCACCCACTGCCCCCATAACCATATCCTAAGACTTACTGCTATTTACTCTGCAGTAAATAGAGTTACCTGTGTGTATGTCCAAGGTTGTCATTTAATTGTGTGTTCCCATACGGCAGGGGCCAAGTTATTTATTTATTTTTTTTCCAGATCTGAGCCTTATATCTAGTAGTTGCTCAATTAATGTTTATTACAGAGTCAAATTTGATTTAACACCTCTTTTCCAGAAAAGGCACCAGATTCAGATGCTACTAGTGCATGTCACTTATGGCAGTTTATTTGTTAGACTATTCAGTAAAACAACATACCTTACACATTCAAAAATAGAACTAATGGGAAAACCCATTTCTACATGTATATTTATTCAATAGGATAGTGTCTGAAAAAAAATATATAGATGGATGGATGCAGACAGTTCATATCTACATTTTAGTTTTCCAGCCACAAACCACATAAAATCAAGAACTGCTAGAATTAAACCAAACATTTAAAATGTCATATTAAAATCCTTGGTGAATAATATCCTAATTTTCATATGGAAAACAAAATGAGAAAGAGTAGAAAAACAAGTAAAATCATCACTCTACATCTTCCTAACAGAATTTTCTTATTTTTGTAAAAATACTGTGCTTTGAAAGGCTGATATATTTTCTAAATGTTTACACTAATATAAAAAAGACGTAAAGATGACAAAGAGACGTAAAGATGACATTAAAAAGTAATATAATCGCTGGTTTTATTTTTCTTCTGTCCTTTACGTGGGGAAAGTTACAAATTATTTTCAAGGGGAGAACATGACATTTCCACAGACGGGTACTTCCCAGTACAAATGTAAATTGCAGAGCAAATCACTTTTTCTTTTTCCATGGGAAATGGTCTCTATAGTTGCACAAAGCAAACTGTAAAAGGATAAGAAACATGAAAAACACTTTGCATACTTATAGTTGAACTAGATATAGTTATGTGTAAGTTTCTGCATTACCTGTGCATTTATTCTCTCTCTTTCTGATTCCTCCACCAAAGGTTTTGAAATCAGGTTACAAACTTGAATTAATTTCTGCCCTGTGTGAATTTAGATGTGTGAGCATATGTGCAAGTGGTATTTTACACCACATTTTTTAAAGCTTCATTGGATAGATTTGTTTTGTAAAATTCACTATACTTGACAGCATAGCTTTTTTTCTTGTTGGGGCAGAAATCAACCATTCCAATTCCTATGTGTTAATGTATGGACGGAGATGCCCAGAGTGGGTTGCATAACCTGACAGTGGTGGAACTTACACTGAATCTTGGGGTTATTTTCTATATTCCACCTTAAACATTTTTTTCACATTGGTTTTCTTATTTTTCGGCAAAATTATGCCCTTTGAAGAAACCATATTGATCACAACATTAGTAAAAGCTGCAGAATCTCAGATCTAAGGAACATGGGCTCTAGAAAGACGGACTTAAAAGCATTGCTCATTTTACCCTTCAGTTCTCTAGAAGGTCCTGGGGAGAAGCACTTTCAACCTTGTTATGAGCAGGAGTCTCAGTGTAGAAAGGACTCTGCGTTTGGTTAGACCACAGTGAAGTGTGTTGAAAGCCATTAGCAATTAAGAGCATGGCTCCGTGCTGATTCGCTTTATGGTATATTTCATGCTGCTCATGCACAGTGGGTAATACACATGGATTCAGCATAAATTTAATTTTGCACATTAAGTAAAGTGCAATAGATAAATTATGCCTGAAGAGGAGCCACCAGCTGCTCTAGCCACTTCAACTAATGCACCCGAGGTGCCTGGGCACATCAGTTGTGTCGAACCACTAATGCGCCCTGGACATCTGCATGCAGACATTTGCCTGCGGAGCCAGCAGTAGCCTCCTGGCTGTCAGGGAGGGGCTGGGGAGAGGAACTGGCCCCGCTTCCTGGCTGATCTGCCCCACCCTCGCTCCAACCCCCTGCACCCTGCGCTCTTGATTGTGCTTTGCCATGCCCGGCCTCATTCAAGGGTTGGTGGAAGGATCCTAGACAGGATTTTCTCACGACCTGGAAAAGTGAGGAGGAGTGGGAGGGACCCCAAACATCCCTCTGCTGGCTTAGCTGAAGGATCCAGAATCCATACGAAGGGCATTCCACTGAGGATTCAGAAATCGGAAAGGATGCATTACTGCAAAGATGGCTGAATTAGAGCTGCTGGGGGAACACTTACTTTTGAATTTCTTGGCATCCTTGGACCTCATTTCTCAACCTTAATGTTCACTTTATGATTTTCTTTTTTTTGTATTTAATATATCTACATCCCATACAGGGAATTGAAGCAGAACGCTCTGCGGGCTTTAAGGAAGAAAACAGATCTCCACTCTGTGGCAGGATTCATTCCTGTGGCTGGGAATGGTGATGACATGCTTTAAGTTATTTGAGATGAGTAAGCAGTTACAAGTTCCACTGGAAATGTGGCTCCAAAGGTTTGCAGCCAAACCCTGATAATGGAAGTTTCATCCTCTTGGCCACCCCCCCCTGGGGCCCCTGTGACTGCACCTGTTCCAGCCTTGTGCTCTTTCCCACGAGGTGGGGAGGAATGCCTCGTTGGTGCCTGTTAGCACGTCCTCTTGCCCATTGAAAGCATCCTGCTAGGACTGGCTTTCTCCTCATAGTCCTTTTACCATACCCTTTTCTGAGCAGGACCCCACTGGTGGCTGCTGTATCTTAGAAAAGAAAACCCAAACACTGGGAGCCCTGTGACAAGGGTGACGAGACAGTTAAAGAGTAGTAACAGGCAGACTTACCACAAGTCAGACCCCACGCCAACTCCTTTCCTTGCATCATTTAGGTTCTCTTGGGAACCTTATTATTGTCATTTTGCAGAAGAGCAACCTGAGGTTTTGAAACTCAAGTTACTCGCCCAAGGGCAGATGCTGCTAGTAAAAGCAGAACCAGTGTTCACATCCAGAGAGCTGGATAGGACCCTGTTCCTCACCACCACGTTACTCTGTCTCATTCCGCACTTGAGCACACTTTGCCCCTGAGATGTGATTTTTTCTTTCCTTGCAAAATAGCATAGGTTTTCTTCAACTTTTTTTTTTTTTTTTGTATAGACAAAGCAGATCACTCTGCCTTTCAATGGAAACTTTCTTTGGAGAGGACACTAATAAGGATGTTTTCCACATAGGAAGTCTATTCATGATGAATCACTTTTGTTCCCTCTGATGTTTCCGAGAAGATTTGGAGATGGGAGGGAAGAGAGAGAGACTCCTATTACTCATTTGTTGATTGATTTATAAACATCAACTTCACTTTGGAGGCTTCCAGTGCTCCTTCTAGAAGAACATAAGTCACAAGGGCTGGATTCCTGGGTCCTTTGAGGTCCTTCCTTGGGCTCAGTTGGAGGCGAGGGATCTAGCAGGGACTCTTCAGCGGCACACGGGAGCCTGTTGGCACCAGCCTTGAGATCCCTTTGTGCCCATCTCCCAATTCCATGTGTGGTGACATCATGTTGGCGGCTTGAAATTGGCCATGGTGGGAGTCCTTATACCACAGAACTTGGTAAGGACTAAAAGTCAGGGCTTGATCTGAGAGTCAGCTGTGAAGCATTTATCCAGACACCATACATGCTCATGGTTTCATGGGCCTTCAAGACTGTTCCACCTGCTTGCTAGTTCTTGTCCCCTGAGCTTTTCAGTCAAAACTCTTTGAAACTATAAAGCATTATTCATGAGTTGGGTTTTACCAATGTTGAAATTAGGCATTCTTATTATGGCAACCGGAAGGTGTTGCAATATTAATCACAACGGGTCCATCTCACACTAAAAGTGAGCAGACGGTGGTAGACTGCTTCAAAACCTTTTCCTAAATACATCCATGCCCTACACAGGAAAAAGAAGACACTGAGAACATTAATACAGAGAGAAGATACGTAGTCTTTGGCAGGGATTATTGCTGTAGATAGAAATGCTTTTCACCCATGGCTATTTCTATTTTGGGTCCAGTTTGCACTGAGTAGGATCAGAATGTCTGTAAACTGGGCATCAGATTCTCAGGGTTCCACCCTTAACTTACCCCAAATTCCCTACAGGGCCCCAGATATACTCACTTAACCCATCTGCACGAGCTGCTGGCATACTCATATTTCATGTATTGTCCTGTAGCTGCAGGCAACAGAACCTAATTTCAGCAGAAGAGAAATTGCTGGATGAATTTTGGATGACTCAGAGAACTGACTGGAAGGTGGGAGAACCAGGCCCCGAGAAGAACTGGAATCAGGGCGTGAGTGCAAACCAGTCCTCCTCTTGATGGCACAACCACTGGAGGGAATCTGCCACAGCCATGGTCCCTCCTGGCACTGCACACTCTGCCTAAGGGTCAATGTTGCTGAGATCCTGGGCGCGACAGGGACAGGACACCTCCACACAAAGGCAGTTTCCCAAAGGGAATCAGGATGCATCTATTGAAAGATAGATGCAATGTGATCAACCTTTACCTCCCCAGTGATCACTGTAACATCCAATAGAGAAGACCGGAACCGTCAAGTGCACAGATGAATAATTTATAAAACGTTTTGAACTTCAATGATGAAGTTCTGAAAACCCTTGTCGCTCCTGAGCCATCATCTTGAGCAGGTTTTTGTTTTCACCTTGACACTAAAAAGTCCAAGACTCACATCTGTATTTGTATATGTCTATGAGTTTATATTCGATCCATTCCTGGTTCCATTTGTCCATTTATGTCTTTGCCCTGGAGTTTTGTTTTGTTTGTTTGTTTGCTTGCTTTACGTCTACTTCTAATTTATGTTATGCAGCGATATAGTATATATGCTCCTAACCTGCCTTGAATCCTTTTTACAACAAGGGAGTGTATACATAAATAGATACATGTAATCATTTCTTAGGATTCTTTTCTAATTGTAAGACCCTATTCTCATTCAGAAAGATTGGATATCAAAGTGAATAGAATATGCTTCCTTACATTCAAATATAGTATCAGAGTCACCCCGTCTTGAATGATACTTACTCAAAACACAGAGTTGCTTTTCAAATCTCTTTACTTAAATTCACACGCGGAGGAAAGCAATGCCATAGAAGTAAGAGGAATGGTAATTATTTCCCCGGAGAACAATAATTTTGCAATAAATTTCAAAAACAGCACGATTTAGCAAATTAAGCTTAGAGCCAAGTATATTAAATAGAGTTAACTTTGTAGAAATAAATTCTGATACCACAGGCTTCAAACATTACTTTCAATGTGTTCATTTTGGGGGGAAAAGCGAGTGAAGGGGCCCTAAGGCTTCAGTTCGGGATGTGGGGTTTTGTTGCTAAAGGCTGCAGGAGTGAAACCTTTTTCACATCAGGCGGGGATACGCGTCTCTATGTGCACTTTGATTTGATGGCACTAGACTGCCGAGTAAGCAGTACTGACAGCGCCACCCCCTTCAAAGGGAGCTTGCATTTCTTACTTTGTAGCCATGTTCCCGTGCTTTGGCAACTCCATATGGAAACAGCGTTTCTTTGATCCCTTACTTAATACCGATATTGTTTATGTTTAAATGTTCAAGAATAACTCTTTAAAGCCACATGCCCTAAGGTTAATAATAAAGGCACATTCTCACCTTTTAGAAGAGTATACAGGAAATCTTGGGCCCCTTCTGTACCACGTACTTAGCTACGGCATCTAGGGGCTTGAATTGAGTGATAATGCATTATGAAAACCTTCCCACTGAACTCTCTCCCCAACGTACGTGCTCTGACCTGTTCAGCTGCTACTTGGACTTTTTTTCTTTTCTTGGCCCAGTCTCTACTGAAGAGAATCAAAGCATCAATCCTAAAAAAATAACATAAAATAAATAAATAAAAAGATAAAGACACACAATAAACAACACATGCGTGTGCACGCGCGCGCGCGCACACACACACACACACACACACACACACACCCCCTATCTATCTACCCATCCATTCATCCTGCTAGTTGATACTGTCTTTTTCTCTCCTTTAGTCCAGGGAACAGGGCAGATGTAAAGACAGAAGTTGGCTCTGTCTTGCTTAGGTTTGAAGCATCCCTCCCAAAGTGCTGATGCTGGTCTGTTGTCAGGCTACGCGGCATTCTCTCATTAATATTCACCATTTCCTCCAAAGCGTCTTCCTCTTTGCCTCTCTGTTTTAAGAAGCCTTCATTTTAATAGTGGTTGTGAAGTCACCATCGAAGAATTCTAAGGTCTCTGATGTAGGAATAGGTAGGAAATAGACATTACCAGTTCCTTGTTCTTTGGAGGTAGTATGAAGAGATTTTTGAAAGACCTGGAGAAATTATGGTTAGATCCATCTACCTAGGTTGAAATAGTTTCCACTTTAGAAATGAACGGCACTGAAGAACTGGCCACACTGGTATTCATGTTGCTTTGCTGCAGCACAGGTCATCATTAGCAAACCCTGTCTGAATGTGTGTCTGCACGTGTGTGTTACTAAAGAAAACACATGTGCTATTTACTGTCAGAATATATTTGTAGAAGAAAGCCTCAATAGCATCACGTTGAGACTTTGTTTCTTCTCAATCTATGTATTGGTTGATGGGCTAGGTGGCTGCTAGGTGGGGGAGGGAGAGGCTTCTACTATTTAGTTTTTGTTTGGTTTTCTGGTGAAGTCAAAAGGGTGACAGTTTGGCTCAGTAATCAGAGGTGAACAAGTCGGAAAAGTGTCTGGTTCAAATGCTTTCTTTGATTGCTGCTGATTAATCAAATCTCTTTAGTCTAACCTTGGCCTCCAAACCCAGACTCAGACTCACTCCGAACTTGCTTCCACAATAACCACGTGCAGCAAATCTATGATCTGGCCAAACCACCTGAAAAGAATTATTTTCACACACACACACACACACACACACACACACACACACACACACAATTGTCAGTTCTTTAAAGTTCAGACTGTAAAGGTTTTGAATAATTAAAACCTTTTCTACACGTTGGTGACACTCCCAAAAGTGAAACGCATTTCGGTCCTTGCGTTTACGGGACAATTATGGGAAAGCGAATGAGTTTCTTCTCTGAAAAGACATGGAAACCAAGTCTTTTTTTTTTTTTTTTTTTTTTTTTGTGCCTGCAAATCCTTTTGGGTCTAAAGAACCAGCAAGATAATAAATTGTTTTGCTAAAAACAGGAAGTTTGGCACAGATGCAAAAGTACAGCTAAACTTTGGCCAGGCAACCCAAAACATTGTGTTCTTCTTTGAAAGTATTTCCAGCAAGAAAAAAAGTGGAGTGCCTTGAATGCATAGTTGAAGGAGCAGTGACGGCATCTGGCATCGGGAGCTGCGGGCCAAGCCTGTGGTTGTGCTGTGCTTGCTGACGGAAAGACATGCCAGCTTTTAGTGACTTATGTCACGCACAGCTGGAAACCCACGCATAAATAAGACCTCGAGTGTTCTGAAGCCCAAAAAGGTTTGAGCGAATATCCCCCCCCCCCCTCGCTCTCCCTTCACCCAAACCTTAAAAAATAGTAAGTAAAACCAAAGGAGTTACTTGGAGTTTAGATAGGGAAACGCCAGCTTCAGATTTCTCAGGGAAACCTCTTTCTAGGCAGGCGCATTCAATCAGTGGAGACATTCTGTGAGCTGTTAGGTTTTTCCTCCCGGCTCCCCCCTCAAATTCTCCGTGCTTACTCTTGCCAGCTTCAGTAATATGATTGTGATTATGTGGCATCTGTTTTGGACAGAGCCGATAGGACTGTAATTTCCACTTTAGTCCATCAGTCTGGAAAGACTTCAAAATAGGGGCCAGAAAAAATAAAGAAATTAACCCAGGACGACTGGAGAGAAGAGCACTGTGCTTCTGTCGGTTCGAGCTGGGAACCCTGGGACGTCTTGATTGGAGGAGAGTGTGCTGGGGACACGGTGCCTCCTGGGCCTGCAGGGCCGCGTCCAGCTGGCGGTGGGAAGGGGGTCCTGTGTCCTCATTCCGCACTGGGTGAGCTGGGTCGCCGTTTTGAATTCAGGGTTCGAGGAGAGGAACTTCCTAGTTTAGTTCCTACCACGTACTGGGACTGAGGCAATGGTCCAACTCCCTTAGCTTCTTATTTGAGTAGTGGCAGCAGGAGGCAGAGCATCCGGGAAGGTCAGCACCTGGAGTCAGCACCTCGGACACCTGTCCTGGGAACCAGGAGCAAGCACAGAGGAAAAGGGCCCCTTTCTTTTCTTCTTGTGAGATGGGCTTGCTCCGGTCACTCTTCTCTCTCTCTGCCCACTCTTTGCTAATTGGTTTTGCCTTTGAGGCCCCTCTTGATTTGAATTGCAAACGGTTCTCTCTTGGGGGAGCACCTGAGGTGGCCAGCAGCCTCGTGTAGCCCTGCAGTGGGGACATGGGCTTCTGGTTCTGACTCTGCAGCTGGTGACCAAGCCGAGGCTCCAAATCCTGGTTTCTTCATCTGCTGATAGTCAGTATAATGGTACCTACTTGGAAGACGTGGAGAAAAAGAAATAGGTGAATTTAAGCCAGGCATGGATTGCACTTCTGGGTGGCATTGATCTGCATGTGATCAACGAATGGTGGCTGTTATGGGCAGAGCTCACTGGGTGTTGAAGTGGCTTCTTGCAAAATTGTGGGCTACAGTCCCTGCCTTCCCTATAGCTAAATAGATAAGTGAGCACACACACATATATACTATATGAACCTATATACTATGATCTGTAAGCATGTATATATATTCTAAGGAACATATAGATATGCACAGTGTATACATCTATATATAGTGTGTGTATGTATATGACGTATATGTGTATACTGAACAAGGAGAGAAGGAGGAAAACTCTGCTTCCCCCCCACCCCACTCACCCTGGATTGGTTTTGATCTCCAGCAGGGAGGAAGCGAGGCTAGAAGAGGAGGAGTTGCCTTTAGGCCAGCTTAGTGACTCTGGGACACAAGGAACACTGCCTGGGAGACCTGGGCAGCAGAGCAGAGGAGAGGCCGTTCTCACCACTGCTCATGGAACCTGGCACCGCACTGCCCCGAGGGCTGCCAGCTGAGGGGGCTCTGGCAGGCCGCACCCCTGCCTGGACGTGAGTGTGAAACTGCAAAGCTTCCTCAGGTGGCTTTGCGAGTGCAGTTCCCAAGAAGAACGGAGCCTGCGCAGTGAGAAGTTCGAGAGCCGATGGCCGCGGTGATGCTCCTGGCAGACTGGGTGCCCAGCGCTGGTGACATGCCTCTGGGGAGGTGGGGATCCTGGAAACCAAACGTGTTAGGGTGGCTGGACTTCCTGTGTGAGCATCCAGGGCATCTGCCAGTGACAGGTGGGTTCAACTGCTTATATGACTTTATTTGTACCCACAGCCTGGGCACAAACTGGGGTGTGTGGCCTTCATCATGCAGTGCCCCATTCAGCGAGGTGAAAGAAAATGGAGCGGGAACTGAGAAAAGAGGAGAAATTGATTAAAGGGGGGAAAAAAATAAAGCCATGCAAATCTCAGGTTTTAAGAAACCGGAGCCGGGAAAGGGAAGCGTTACAGAACGTGCAGGGGGAAGGCATAAGAGCGTCTTCCGTTTCAACCACCTCATTTTACAGAGGAAGCACTTGTGGCCAGGGGGACTGTCACTTCTCCAGGTCACACAGCAGAGGTCTCCTGGCATTTCACTCAGAGCCCCTCCACTGCCTCCCGTTGCCTCTCTTGTCAATGCCTTTGAGCACATGAGTGCCGTTAATGAGGGGACAGTGCGTCCAAGTTGTTCTCTGACGTCGTCCATCTGGGCTGCCGTAACAGAATACCGTAGACTGGGTGGCTTAAACAACAAACATGTTCTTCTCACAGTTCTGGAGGCTGGACGGTCAAGATCAAGGTGCCAGCAGGGTCAGGTGCTGCTGAGGACTCTTCCAGGCTGTAGGCTGCTGACTTCCCACTGCATCCTCACAGGTAGAACGAGAGAGAGGAAGCTAGCTCTCGACTCTTGACTCTTCTTATAAGGCTACCAATTCCATTCATATCTGCACCCTTATGATGTCATTTAATCCTAATCATCTCCCAAAGGCCCCGCCTCCTAACACCATCACATTGGGGGTTCGGGTTTCAGCATATGGACTGGGGTGAGCACAGACATTCAGTCCATAACACGCCCCAGAGAAAGCACTTGGGGATGGGCTTCAATGTTAGGTTCTCCTGCCTGGGCTTAGAATTCCCTGGGAGCTTTCTCCACTCCTAACACCCAGGCTGCAACCCAGATAGACGAGATCAAGATCTCCGAGGACGAGAGCCCAGCACCAGTTCCATGTAAAGCTGTCCAGGAGATGGCAGGCGGGGTGGAGGACGCGGTGCGAGAGGGGCGTGTCACTGTGTCAGCCCAGGGCCCGGGTCCTGGTTTCACCCAGCATCTGAGTGTGTGCCAGGTGCACCGATGGGTGTGTTACACGGTCATGACCATATGCGAAGTCAGGGGCGGATGTCTAAAGTCCCTCTCAGTTCCAAAACCTGAGAGTCGAAGTAAAAAGAAACAGACCTGTGCAAACTTAGTTAAGCACACCTTTTCTTTATTCACTGATTCTTCCCCTACTTCTTACCTCAAAGATTCCCACAACCTCTTCATCATCCCTCAAAGAAAGAGAAATGAAAACGTGTTGGGTTGCCTAGAAATTCCTGCGAAGCCGCACAGCCCTCTGGTGATTTTGGTGGTGGCTGGGACCTGGGGACTCACTGCAGGGCACTCCTTGCTCAACAACCCCCGCGGAGCCCGTCACACTCCCCACAACCTCATGAGACCGAGCTCTGGAAACATGAGCGTCATGCTTATGAAGTCACGCCCCATGAGGTTTGGTCTTGGAGAAGTGTTGCGGTTGAGAGAACACAGTCCATGCGATCAGAAGCAATTTCAAAATGAATCACGTCCTCTGCTCGCACTTCTCCAGCACCCGGGTGAGCGGGAAGCAGGGGCCTCCACACTTCTCCCATTCTCCTTTCCTCCCCATCCATTGCTCCTGAAGGCTGCAACAGCTTTCTACATCACCCCGGCTCCTGCAGCCTTTGCCTCCCACACATCTGGGGTCTTTGTCTCCTCCTCCTCTTACCCACATCTCTACCAGGAAGGCTGAGTCTGCTGTGGAAGGCAGGAATGACCTCAGAGGGATGAAGGAGGCGGATGCTCGACAGCTGGAGCGCTCAGAAGCACCTTGCGGAGGCGAAGGAAGAGAGAGGCAAGGGACACTCGGGTGCTGGGGGCCGTTAGCAGGGAGAGAAGTCGAAGGTGAGCCTGATGGAGTTCCACACAGGTCATTGCCGGCAGTCACGAGGTGCCTGGGGCAGAAGGGGACCAGGCGGGGAGAGAGTGTGGGGCCTTGGCTGCCTGGAAGCAGGGAGCGGGCTCGGGTGTCCACTTGAGGTTCTTCCCTCCTGGGGACTCACTTCACACACGGAAATCTGTTTGGCAGCGTCCCATGCGGGGCTCTCTGAGGGTCACTGTCCTCAGCGGAGCTGGCTGTGCAAAACCCACGGTCCACGAGGCTCACTGCGCCAGCGCTCTGGCGAAGACGTTCGAAACGGGCCGAGTGAACCTGGTTTCATGTTTCCTCGGAGTCCTCCGGAACGCTGGGAGAAGAGCTCTCTTTTTTTCCTTGGTTTATTTATTACCCAAATTTCCTTTTTCTTTTACTGTAGCTGGTGGGGTCAAGGCTGGGGGCTCCAGAGAAAGCTCGCTGGCCGGGATGTAATCGCATGGACAGAGAGTTCCATCCTCTCCTCCGTGAATGTGGAGGATGTCCCGTCGCATGACAGGGCCCGGGCTCTGACGGTGGCTGGGAGCCCTCTCTGGGAGCACACAGGATGCCAGCAGCCATGTGGGGTCATCAGACACTTTGTGCCAAGGGGAGGGAGCTGTGGAAGAGGTCCTGAAAACCCACCCAACTGCTGGGCAGGACAGTACATGTTAAAACATATCCTAAGACCATTCATTATTCCCGTAGGGGGGGCAGCCATTGGTGCCCGTTTTGTTGCCCATGCGGGTGTTTGTCCCAGCTGCGCATTCCCAGGCTTGGTTTCCTCCCTGTCCTACCCGACAGCAGCCTCGCATCAGGTGGGAGTCCCAAAGCTTGGACCATCCCTCACGGAGGCCCAAAGCCAAGTCGCCAGAGGGACTTAGAGGAGCAGGAAAATTTTATCTTCCAAAAGCCTGTTCTCTACTTGGCAAGTCTTTCAGTGAAATGGGGGGACATGGGTTTTGGAGGCTGAATGACCTGGACTTACATCTGTACAGAGTGCGTATTAATACTCGTCCCTACTTTTCCAGCCTTTGGAGGCGTCAGTGAGATAACCTTCGTGGTGTCTGGCATGGTGCCTGGCTCCTGGCAGATGCACAATAAATGCCACGCTGCTCTCCTTCCTCGGACGCACACACGCACACACTTGGAATAGTACCCTAAGGAGTTTGTTC
Organism: Tadarida brasiliensis; assembly: GCA_030848825.1. Taxonomy (NCBI): domain Eukaryota; kingdom Metazoa; phylum Chordata; class Mammalia; order Chiroptera; family Molossidae; genus Tadarida; species Tadarida brasiliensis. The sequence goes on from CM061270.1 coordinate 32,638,051, forward strand.
AAAGGGTTGCTTAGCTCTGTTCTCCAGCACCAGTTCCTAGCAGGCAGAAATAATGAGTGCACAGAACCGAGTTCTTTCCAAAACTCGGGTTAATGTGTGGTCCTGAAGTAAATACATTGGTGTTGGGTCTTTACTGTAGGGAGTGAAAGAGGCGGAGAGCTCACTCCCCGAGTATACAGTGAAGCAGGGAAGACAAGGTACACCTACTGTCAACATTCAGAGCTGAGGAATAAAGACATCCGAGTCCTGTTCCTGTCCAGTTTGGTTATTAAGGCTCCCAAACATGCCACCAGCCACCCTAAGGCAGCTAGTTCCCATGCTCCTGTTGTGCGGGGCCGTGTGAAGCCTGTTTCCCCGGGCAACTCAGCTGCTGCCGGGAACACCACCGTTACAGCTCTCCTCCCAGACACCCCACACCACAGCTGCTGCGGGCTCCGCTCTGGCTCCCCGTCTGCTCTTGGTTTTGCTGCAGACAATCCCTGCGGAGGCTGAGGCTGAGGCTCCCACCTTTCCGGGGCTCTAGCTGCTCCTCCGAGGGCTGTCATTTCTCCCTGCCCTAAGTGGAAGATCTCCTTAGGGCCACCCTTAGGCAGCAGTGCTAGTAATGTCCAGCCCAGACTCAGGAGTCAGAACGCAGGTGTTAAATCCTCTTCCACCACCTCCTTACTCGGCTTTGTGCACACAGTAGGCCACCAGGCAGTGTTTGCTGTTCTTATGTAATGACTGTAGCTTTGGGGTATTATGTGTGTGCCTAGTTTATTTTTCTTTATCATATTTCCCCCAGAGGCCAGGCCAGTGGGCCTTTCTCACCTGGTCTTCCTCCCCAACTCTCTCTTTGTGTCCCAGGATGGGACATACAATCTTTAATTTAACCCTGCCTTTAAAAAGCTGTTTTTCTCCTAGAATCTGTTCTTTTCTCACCATGGCTTTGCCATAGATTTCCAATCCCTGTGATAGTTTGAGACTTAATGCTAGCATCTAGGAAAGTTCTCAAAGTCCTCAGCATCATTTCTTCCAAACAGCCTGGGATCATTCACACAGCTAAGGAATGGTGAAGCCTGCAGGACACGGAGGTCCAGGAACGGATGTGAAGAGCAGGCGCCCCTGAGACCCTAGGAACACCTGCCATGGGGCCACTCTGTCACAAGAATCATGCAAACAATCGATGCTCTTGGAGTTCAGAGCAAAAGCTTTCCACTCTGTGCAGGGTGGACACCAATCTAACAGTCTGGCCTTGGGCTTTGTCAGCTATGGCCTCGGAGGAGTCCCTCTTGGTTGGAATTTTCCAGCCATAAAATGGATGTACCTGGGAAGGGTCATCCTGACTAGAGAAATCTTGAAACTCAGGCTGCACCTTGGGCTGGGTGGCCAGTTTTTGCACTGGACCTCAGATGGGGAGGGACAGGGAGTGGAGACAGGATGAGTTTGGGGACTCCACAAGGAGCTAGAAAAGAGGGAGGGCAAAGCGTGTCCTGGACAAACAAAGAGAACAAAAGAAGATGAAATGGAAAGCTGAGGAGTAAGAGGACAGAAAGGAAGGCGAAAGAAATGTAAGAAACTAAGGTGGCCATCTAAGATAAAATATACAAGGTAAATATAAGACGGCAGAAGAAAACTTGCTCAGATCTCTCAGCTTAAGCAACTTCAATCAACTGCAAAGCACCATGAGCATCTTACAAAGATCCTGTCTCAAGTGTGTGATGCATAGAAGTGGATTTTAACACCAAACAAGAGCACATTGTTGACACATTGTAGGACTTAGAAATGACATTACAGGCATCCAATTCAGATCCTTGAGCTTTGATTTGATGAAAATGAGAGTTTGCTCGATTCTGCACTATGATCTCATCCTTGACACACAGTGGCACTTTTTGGAATGACTTCCATAGGTTTCCTTCTGCTATATTAGAAGAGACTCAGTTGCTTAAGGAAAGTGACTTGAAAATATATCACTGATCTTGGGAAATCTCTTAAAGTCTATGACATTTCTTGGCTCAGCAAGGTCAATTTTTTGTTCTAAAGTTTCTAAAGAAAACTGTTATCTCTAAAGGGTTGATTTATTTTAAATAGCAATATTATTCTTGTACTCTGTGAGCCATCTTTGTTTTAAATTTAGTTCTCTAAGGTCTCTAAACTCATTGGACTCATAAGAAACAGCATCAATCTTCCCTCTATAATTCCTTTGATGGCCTCAAGTCCATCGGGTGCTCCAACAGTCCTGTTAATGAGTAGTGTGGCATCACCCCAAGGTGTGATTGGGCACTTGCTTGGGGCCCTGTAGAAAAGTACCTTTTATACTCTTCCAGACAAGAGAGAAGTTAAGAGGCTATCTTGAGTATGATTTTAAACCTAATATATAAATATGGAATACAAACGACTAAATGACAGGAGACTTACTGATTAGTCAAGAACAATGATATTAATCAATGGATTGGATATTCAGAGTGTGACTTCCTTCAAAGTTTCTGGGCCTTCACCTATACAGCCCTGCATGGTTCCTCTGCATGCCCCTCAGCTTCTTTGCCCATAACCAGGGCATCTCGAAAGCAGGGGACTCCTCCCGGACTGCTGTACTGCACCAGCTGCATGAGAGACCAGAGCTCCATCCCCTACTGTGATGACCTCATTGTGATCTTGATTTACTTAACTCCTATCCAAGTTCCTCCTGCCAAGAAGAGGTAAACCAACACTACTTATTGGCCATGTGATTTTGGGTGTGTCTTCAAGCCCTCTGGGGACTCAGTTGTTTTCTGTTTTTAATTTTTTTCTATGAATTGGTATGATTGGGAGGATTTGCTGACACCAAGTATGAAAGGACTTTATAAGTTGTAAAATGCTAAATCAGGGTCAGACCTGTCTGTAAGTTGTGTGGAGTCTGAGACAAGAGTATTACTAGAGGCCCCCCTACCACATGTTGGAATTTTTAAATGTTATGAAAACTGGTAAGTAGAAAGGTGAATCTTTCTGCCTTCACAAAGACCTGAAGGATCTTGTTTAAATGCAGAATTTTTTGACTTCTTTGCTAGAATGTGACCCTTCCCCACACCTCTCCACTTTTCTTTCCTCTCCACCTTGGTCCTACCACAAAGGACCTCCTGTGGGAATGGTTCACTGGTTCAAGCTCTCTCAACCTCCTCTCCAAGCAGCTGCTTCTAGGCTAACTCCAATTGCCTAGAGGTGTGCCAGGACCCAGAAGAGGAAACCAAGAGTGATTCTGTTTATGATGAACCACAGGGCTTTATCTTTTCTTTCCCTATTCCCTCTCCTCTCCTCTCCTCCCCTCCACTCCTCTCCCTTCCCTCCTCTTTTCTTTGACAGTGAGCAAAATTTGTAATTGTCAAAATGCAAGGGCCATTGAGAAGTCAATTTATGGAGGTAATTATCCTTATAGCATAGATACCCATACACCAAAACTATGTAATGGCTGAAGAATGAATTTTGTCATTGTGATTTTATTTTTTTATACTTCTGGAATTTCAAAAACAAGTTTATATCCTCTGACTCTTTCTTTTCCCAGAGTTTATAAATAAGGTGCAGCTGAGTAATACAAAGGAGACTTATTATAGTCTCAGTGCAAAATACAATTTACTGATGCGTGGCTAATAGTACTATTGCTATCAGTTATTATATTTAGTTAATCAAGTGCTCTGAGAATACATACAAAGTTTTTGGGATGTAATTTTAAATTTACCTGGAGACTGCTGATTCCCTTATCAAATATTTAAGTGACTTCCTCTCCACAGTGTGATAGTTTAATATCCAAAAGGTACAGGAAGACATTAATGTAGGAAAGTATTGATCTGATGCAATTGAACCTTTGACTGCTACAGAGGTAGTAGTCAAATATCACCATAGTTAGCAAGAGTCAGAAGATTGGTTTTTAACTGGAGGTCAGAACTTAGAAAATGAAAGATTGCTTGGAATTGCTGCTTTTAGACGGTTTGCCTTAGTAATATCACTCCCTTGCCTACTTACATGGTATCTGGATATTTACTATACAAATAAGACCTAACTTGGAACAGCACAGTCTATGACATGACTCGCCAAGTCGCCTGCAGTGAATTCATCACCCTGATTTTGAGTGGGTGAGCATGAAGTATTGCTGGGTCTAAGAATGAACACCGGGGAGACATGCCCACTTAGGAGCAGAGGAAATCCTATGTGACAGTCATTGGAAATCCAGCTGATGATTTTTAAAGGAAAGACTTGTGGTATCTCTCACCAAATATTGTAGTCTAGCCAGATGGGAGTCAGAAAAGGCTGTGATGAAACCAGGGTCACCCATCCGGGCTTCCCACCAACTGATTGACACTAGGAATTCCACCAACAGGGTTTAATCCATTAAGTTTAAGGCTTTGATATCTGTTAATTCTGTCCATATTTTCTGGTCAGAAGTTGGGGAACCAAGATGGACATTTTGATGGCACTATTTTGTCACCAAGGACTTCCCATGACACCAATAATAATAGCTAACATTTATAGAGTAATTATTATTTTTGGCCTTATGTTAAATCCTCCACAGGCATTTCCTCATTTAATCCTTATAATAACCCTATGAGATGCTATTATTATATCTATTACACACAAAAAAAACATCAAGGCATAAAGAGGTTAAATAACGTACCTGAGACCACAGAGCTGAGAGATGGTGAGACCAGGTTTCCAATGTAGACAGTGAGGTCAGGCATGAAACCACCTTGATCCCTCTCAACATCTAATTTTCAAACTCTTAGTGAGGGCTTTGGACTTTACAGGGTTTGGAATGTAGGTTTAAACTGATCTTCTGTACACCCTATGAGACCTAGCTAACATCTGTTTCACACTTGTTAATAAAGAGAAGAAAAGGGTGAAAATTTGATTTCTAGGAGGCAGTATAACAGTGCTCTGGGGGCTCTGAGCTTGAGCTCTAAGGGAACAAAGGATCCCCCAAATTATCTGCAACCCAAAGGCTAGAAAAGGAAACAGTTGTCCCATCTGTGTAAAAATTCAGGACCCTGGTCCAGGCCTGGTAAGAGGCAGTGATTGATGCTCCGAACAGCAGAGATGTTTGTCCTTTACCAGAGTCCATGGCTGTGGCTTGCATCAGGGCCTGGAGCAGCTCCAGAGCTGGTCTCTGGCACTGATCCACCAGCTCACCACCCCTCCTCCCCCACGACCTGGGGCTTCAGGATTGAATGTCCAAGGAACTGCTGTCATATTGGCTTGAAGTTTCCAGTTCTACAAATCTGATCTCTCCCCAAGGCTTACCTTGATGTTGAGTCCAAGTCTAGTGTATGTGGCTGACGATGATGTAAGAGACAAATGCTTGAAAACTGAACTTAGATCCTTTTGGGCTACGGCAGAGCTGAGGGCAAGGATTTGCTGCAGAAGTCTGAGGGGTTGAGTGTATGGTGAGGGGAAAGACAAACGAAGCATATGCCAGACTCTCTAGCATGTGTTCCTGCAAACTCGAATGAGCAGAATAGGCTCCTTTTCAAATCAGTGCCCAATGCAAAATGCGGTTTCCCCCAATGAAGATGTGGAATAATAACCTCAGTGTTTTGGTGAACCTTAGAGGGACAGTGGTAACCAGAAAAGTTTGCAAACTTTTATTACACATGAAATACTGCAACACTGAGTTTCAAAGAATTAAAATTTACTTCATTCAAATGATTTGAATAAAAGTCAAGGTATTATACTTAAAATAGTGAACTAGTCTTTACACTATCCTTTTAAGATGCATGCTTATTATGCTGATAATTATCAAAGATGACTTTGTTGTGTACTTTATCATGTTTATTGGATCTCTGCCTTGACTCTATGCCAGTATCTAGAAGTTCTAGTATCAATCAGTTGGTGGCAGTCTGGATAAGTAACTCTCTGGTTTCATCTCGACCTTTTCTGACTCCCATAAGGCTAGACTATCATATTTGGTGAGAGGTACCAAAGTCTTTCATTTAAAAATGCCCGGATTTCTACTTTCACAGACTGGTAAGATTAAATATCACCAATAATAACAACAGCAGCAAGTATAATATTAATACATACAGTAATCATAAGAGGGGACTAGCATAAGGTTTGAAACTTAGAAACTTTAAATTTATTTTCTAATTGCCTGAGTAGTAGCTAAACACGTTCTCCTTATAAAAATGTCAAACAACGTAGATAAAGCAAAAGTCTCTGGTAACATCCATCTGATCTCAGAGTCTTCCAACAAGGGAACCCCTGTCATCAGTTCGCAATGTCTCCTACTAGAACTTTCTCTTCATATTTACATACATACATAGGTCCATATAGAAGTACGTACTTTGTGTATATGGATAGCATCACATTCTACGTCAGGTTCTTCATTTTCTTAGCCTTAGTGATTTGCCTATCAATGCAAGTCTATTTCATTCTTTTTTGACTGTTGTACCTAGTTCCGCGATGGTTTACCGAAATTCCCTTTTTCCCTATCTGTGCTTCTTTGTGCGTGTGTGGACATGCTAGAGACATTCTCAGATATGCACAGACATGGGTATGCAGCCTGCCATTTTTTCCAAGTAAGTGTTTTCATAAAACACATATTTTCATGAACTCTCCCATCATTTCCTAAAATATAAGAGGGCAATCATTCTTTAAAAGGGACATAATTCAGAAAAAAACAAAAAACAAACCAACCCCAGTTTTCTCCAAGAACAGAAAGATGGAAATCTTATCGCGTTTTCACTGACGATCAGTGGAAATGTCATCAGCGATGAGCCCTGGGGCCAGAATCTGATCTGGAGAGCCACTGCTCGAGTCTCACCTCGAAAACAAATGAGGTCCTCTCCCACCAAGTAACTGTTCCGAAGAAAACAACAAAAGACCAGGGCTGTGAGGCCAGGTCTTGGTGGCCGATTTCCCTTGCCTGCTGAGCGGCTTGCTGCCCCTCCCCCGCTCCTTAGGCGGCATGAGGGGAGGAGTTAGCTGTGGGCTAGTCTGTCACTGGCCTGAGAGGCTCGCTCAAGCCTATGATCTCTGGCCCCTTCTTGCTCTCAAGACCTGCTGGTCTCCAGTGGGGCTGCTTCCTAAATTGTGGTTGCTGTTCCCGGGAGTACGGCAGATGGATTGATGAGGTGGCAAGCAGGTACCCCTTCTTCACTGTGTATAATCCAGGGTGGGGCAAAGTAGGTCTGCAGTTTCGAGTACACAAAACACAGAGTTTATTCTTGTGTTATTATTTATTAATTATTGTATTATTTTCCATACGAATAATTATAAACCTACTTTTGCCCCACTCTGTATATATTCAGTATTATACATAATATATAATATTCAATATTTAATAACTTCTTCAATATATAATATAGTAGTCCCTCCTTATTCACAGGAGACACATTGCAAGACCCCCAGTGGGATGCCTGAAGCCATGCACAGTATCGAACCCTACACAGGCTGTGTTTTCCTATACGTATACACACCTATAATAAAATGTAATTTATAAATAAGGCACAATAAGAGATTAACAAAAATAACTCATCGTAAAATAGAACAATGAAAACTGTACTGCAATAAGCGATGTGGATGTAATACCTTATTGTACTGCAGGCGCCTTGTCTCTTAAAGGAAGCCATCTGTGGTTGCCCCAGCTTCTCTTTGGCACATCCGAAATGCCAGCATCACTACTCTTATGCTTGGGGACCATTATTAAGTGAAATAAGGGTTATGTGAACACAGCACTGTGGTACTGAGACCGTCGATCTGATAACGCAGGCAGCCACCACGTGACTAACATGTGACGCAGATACAATGTGAACACCTGGACAAAGGGATGGTTCATATCCCGAGCTGGCGGAGTGGGGTGGCGCCAGATTCCATCCTGCCTCTCAGGATGGTGCACAGTTTAAAACTGATGCATTGTTTATTTCTGGAATTTTTCATTTAATATTTTCAGACCTCTGTGGGTAACTGAACCCGTAGAAAGCAAAACCGCAAATAAAGGGGGAACTATTGTAACTCATATTAGTTTAATATTCATTACAAAAACAAAACACAAAAGATATTTAATATCTTATGCAAGAGAGGCGGATTGATTGAAAGGAAAATATTTAAAATGGAATCTGCATGTATCACCCAGGTCAAAGTAAAGTTAAGTGCTCTCTGTGTGAGCCCGAGCAATTCCTCAGCCTTTCCGAATCCCAGTCTCCTCCTCTTTCAAATGGGCCTCACTGGAACGCCATGAACATTGCTTGCTGCAGGTCCTGGAAACTGCCTGGCACGCACAGCGTGTGAGTAAGAGCAGGTCTGACTGCCCTCTCCACTTTCTTCTCTTCCTCCCCGAGGATTTCCTTCCCTTCCTCCTAACCCAGAGTCTCATTCTGACAGTCTGGCAATTGTGTTAGAGTTTGAGTATGGTATTAACTGTCAATAATTGCATGTGTATTCACATTGAGCACGTTCTCAAAACTGGGGAATCAAAACCAGGGAATCTTCTACACGCAGATGAATGAATCTCTCAGTAATGGAATTTCAGGCCCAGAGGTGAAATTCTTGAGGCGGGAGAGATGCCTAGAGACAGGAAGGGAACACCATGCAGAGTATTTGTTGGATCTGAATGGGGTACAGAAGAATCCGGTCCGCACCGTATTCCAATGCACAGTTGTCACTTCCTCTGGGCCAAGGTATTTACTTTCTGACATATGAGGCCAAGATAAAAAAAAAAAAAAATCTAATAAGATCTGAAAAGAAAAGTTGTTTGTTGGGGGGGGGGGAGAAAGAAAGAAACCCTCTATAGCTGCTCATGTAGGAATAATCTAGGGAAAGTGAAAGCTCCTGGTTCAGTTTTGAAACTGGGTTTTATTTTCCAGTGGACTGGAATGTACAAAGAAGCCCGGCTTGCAGGAATCTCCCACGGGCCTCCCTGAGATCCTTTGTGAAAATGTAAGTTATGCTTATTCTCACCCAGAGCGAGAGCGTCATGTATTGTCTGGAAACAATTAGAGGTATTTTTCCATCTTGATCTGACAACCTCAGACACTAGGCAATTGTGGGGGGTGGGGTAGTTCGAAGTCGAAGTTCTACTGTTAACTATTTAAACAGTTAAAGTATTAAAACTAATTAAGTCGAATGTGCTCGGAGCCCCAGAGGGTGGGCACGGATGGAGCAGGGAGGCTTAGAGAGGTTTAAAAGTCGCCAGGAAGAAAAATCTCGGAGCTCTGGAAAATATTTTGTCGCTGTTAATGATTTTCCAAGACCCGACAGGAATATAGTGTGACGATGAAAGGCTGTTCAAGGGAACACCTGAACTGACATCACAGGCTGCCTGGGGACCCGGTGACTGCAGCGAGCCTGGAATCGCCCCGCTTCAAGGTGTGGCCCGGGAGCCGCGCCAGTCTCCTGGAATTGGCATCAGGACGATGAAAAAAAGAAATGATCCTGGTTTACTTGTTGGCTTGTTTTGAAAGAAGGCTGGCGTGCAAACAGAGGTCAGCGAGGGGTCAGGGAAGCCTGAGAGGGAAAGTGGGCCAGCGTGGAAGAGAGATATGCAAAACCTGAGACCACCTTGTTTGGCAAGTTTCATGAAAAACTTTTTCAACTTTTTTTTTTAAAACTGAAGGTAGAGGCAAATGCTCCCGTTTGTCAGCCCGGTCCAAATTGCCAAGTGCCGGAAAGGACAATTGTGTCAACAGCACAAGGCTTTGCATCTGCCAAATGGTGATCAGCAGAAAGGCCTCCCATTTGCATGTGCTGGGAACCTCACACCCTGTGCGTGTTCGCAGCCGCGCCTCAGTGGCTCCTTATGGTAAACCTGCAGGGGGAGCAGGAAGGCGGCGCCATTGCAAAGATGGGAAAATGGGGGTGCAGAGAGCATCTTGTGCAGCATCGCAGACCGAGTGAGGGGTGAGTGAGGGTTCACACCTGGTCCTCCCCCTGTCCTCAGTCCCTGTCCCCACACCACGTGTGGCTGCTGGGCTGCCCTCCAGCAAAGAGCTGGGCTACTCAGTGAGCTCACTGGTGGGGAGATGAGGCTGTGAGTAACACCCCATGCCCGCTGGGATACAGATGTCCATTTCTTTTCCTGTCTTCCTTCCCTCTTCCCCGTCTCGCTCTGCAGGTGTCTGCAGTCTCCAGATGGAAATGAGCAAGAGGGACCTGTCTTCAGCCCGGAGCAGAAGCAGCAGACAAAAGCGATGATGTGAGCTGCCTGAGATCCTAAGGCTCAGGAATAAAATTCAACAGCAAACCTCTGCCTGCAGAGCCCACAGTGGATTTGGGGGAGAATCAGAAGACATCTCATTTTTCTCCACTGAGCATAACAAAATCTGGAGGGTTCTTGAGAATATACCCTTTTTTTTTTTATTCCTCACCCGAGGATACTTTTTATTTATCATCAGATAGAGTGGGATGGAGGGAGGGAGAGAGAGAGAGAGACAGAGAGAAACATCAATGTGATAGAGCCACATTGACTGGTTGCCTCCCACACAACCCCAACCAGGGCCGGGGACCAACCGCAAGGGAGGTACGTGCCCTTGACCAGAATCGAACCCACGACTCATTGGTCTGTGGGCCGATGCTCTAACCGCTGAGCAAAACTGGTCAGGGTGAGAATATACCCTTTCAAAAAATACCAGTGTTTTTTTTTCCCGCATGGATAGAATATATTTTTTTTCTCATTCAGTGAGAAAAAAAGTAGCATTAAAGACTAGAAATATTAATAACATCGATTCTATGCTGAAGAAAGCTGGTCAGACTTTTTTTTTAGAAGATGGATTTGTTAGTCACAGAATCTCTTAATTTTGATCAGAATGAACTTTACAGTTGATAATGCATGTGCCTTTGATTTTCGGGTCAGGTTGATAAACCTCTGCTTTTCCTGTCCACGATTCCGGAGCTGGCAACAGTTCCACGCTGACCCTGCAGAAAGGTGGACACGGTGAGCAGGGCAGGCATCCCAGAAGAGGAAGGCAGAGTGCCCAAGCCCAGGGACTGAAGCTCAGGTGATTAGCAGGCCTTTTTGTCCCCGATTCTGCTTATTTTTATCCTTTTTTTGTTGTTGTTGTTAATCCTCACCTGAGGATAATTTTCCACTGATTTTTATTCATTTTCAAAATGTTTTTTATTGATTTTTTAGAGAGAGAGAGAGAGAGATAGAAACATCGATGTGAGAGAGAAACACCGATCAGCTGCCTCCTGCATGCCCCCGACAGGAGATCGAGCCTGCAACCCAGGCATGTGCCCTGACTGGGAATCAAACTGGGACCTCTCAGTCCATGGGACGATGCTCAATCCACTGAACCACACTGGCCAGTCTCCATTGATTTTTAGAGAGAGTGGAAAGGAGGGAGGAAGGGAGAAAGAGAGAGAGAGAGAGAGAGAATCATTGATGTGAGAGAGACACATTGATTCGTTGCCTCCCACATGATCCCAGCCTAGGGGTTGGGGATAGAAACTGCGTGCCCTTGACTGGAAATCGAACCTGTGACCATTTGGTCCGCATGCTGATGCTCTAACCACTAAGCCACACAGGCCAGGGCATTTTTCATCCTTATTAAATGTAAAACTTGAATTAATGTGTCTAACACAGTTCCTCATTTCCTCAACAATTTTGGAGGAGGTGAGAGACTGGCCCACAGAAAAGACGGGCGAGTTGAGAGCCTGACAACAAAAGCAGCATAAAACCCACAAGACCTTAGAACTACAGATATTCATCACTCTGGGGCCACCTGTCTAGGGGCAAATGCCACCACCCACCTCAACAGGCTTTGAAGTCAAGCCTATTCTATTTCCCTGAATAATATTTGAACTTCCAAAAAAGAAGTGAAATTAGATTCGGCATATGCTACTTGAAAAACAGAAAATGTATGGTATTATTGAAAAATTATTTTTATCCAAATACTAAATCTGCCAGGCTCTATTTTTTTATTGTGGTAAAAAAAAAAAAAAAAACACATAAAAATTTACCATCTTAACCATTTTTAAGTGTGCAGTTCAATCGTGTTAGCATATTCACATTGTTGTGAAAGAGATATCCATTACTTTTGCATTTTGCAAAACTGAAACTCTATACCCATTGAACAACTTCCCTTTCCTCCTCCCCACGCCCTGGTAACCACCATTCTACTTTCTGTGTGTATGAACTTGATTCCTGTAGATACTTCTTATAAGTGCAATCAGACAGTGTTTGCGTTTTTGAGACTAGCTATTTCATTTAGCAGAATGTCCTCAAAGTCCATCCAGGTTGTAACATGTGACAGGATTTCTTTTCTTTTTAGGGCTGAATAATATTCCATTGTCTGTACAGAACACGCCTTGTTTATTCGCTCATCTGTCAGTGGACACTTGGGTTGCTTCCACCTCTCAGCTTTTGTGAATTGCGCTGCTATGAACGTGGGTGTGCAAATATCAGCTCGGGACCCTGCTTTTATTGGTGTTTAACGGGTGATTCCTGTGCTATTCAGAAAACGTGACTATCAAAAGTAACTTTAAAATGAGTCCTTTTAAAGTTTGAATTATTTACAGAGAGCTGAGTTTCCTTCACAAGAAATGATTCTGTGCGGTACACTAACAGTTGGGTTAGTGACATCCAGGGCTCACGAGCTTCATCTCCACCTCTGAACAAGGGCCTCATTTTCAGCCATAGCTGACCCCCTTTCTTCCTGCACAAAATTTCAGGTGTGAGCGCTTTCTTCTTTCCTTTCCACGTGCCTCTGCTTCCACCCGATGACCTTCTTTCCCCCCCGAACAGAGAAGAGTCCTGACCTATCCAGGGGCCCACCCCCATCCTTACCTGGAGGGGACCACCACCGCCTCACCTCATTGGTTGTCATTATTATGTCATCCAGATCAATCACTGGGCACCCGCGCTGTTGTAACTGCCGCTTTGATCGTTCGTTACACTTCGTTAGTCCTCATCAGACCCAGGCCCCACTAATCGGAAACAGCGGCCTTCCAAAGCAAGGCAACCTGGTGACCAGGGGCAATTACCACATTGTTTAGTTTTTAAATTAGTCCCTTCTTGGTGCTCTGATCACCATCAGGAGGCTGGTGGTTCAGGGACCCGGGGGTGCCTGCACTCTGCCTCCTGCCGCCGCGGATCCACGCACACCCCACGGTGGTTCCAGGGTGACTGCGACCCCTGTGGGCCTGAAAAACACAGTCCATGACCTAGAGGCTCAGTCTCCTCGTAAAGGGAGCCCTTGCCCACAGGCATTTACACACATGACGCTTCCCACTGTATCTTATTTCCTGTGTAAGGAGTTATGGGATCATCTATTAGGACCGAGCTGCATGGCCCAACAGAAGTCTGTTCTCTTCTGGCCTGGATCCAGGGGGGTGCCGCACCGGGGTAAGGTGAGTGGAGGAGGACACCCCTTGGGTTTCCACATAACTGAGTAGGAGCTCCAGCTTCCCGCACAAATGCCTGAGGTTGGCCCTAGAGAAAGGCGTGTGAGGGTCATTGGGCAGGAAAGGAAAGGCAAATCTATGCCATCGGAAAGCGTATCATTTTCCTTAATGTCAGTGTTTCCCAAACTTCAGGCATTTTGGTACTACTTTCATGAGTTTTGCCAAGTCTAATCCTGTTTCTTTTCTTTTTAAAAAGAACTATTTAAAAGGTAACTATTTTATAATTTGATTGGAAAGCAAGTAATTTGTGTTTGCCTTTCAGCAATGGTGTCTAAAAATGTCGTTTATTCCCATCCCATACAGCACGCAACCCGAACGGTTAGCCCACAGGTGAACGCCCCTCACCCCCTGCTTGTCCACTTGTAGCTTCTATTATGACTTGGAGGTGGGACAGTGTGGTGGCCCCTGAAGAGTACCCATCAAATTTGGCAGATTGCTAATGGGCAAATGTAGCTTGCTCCTGTTAAGGATTTCTATTACGTAGGTGTGGTGGTGCCTTTTCTTGGAGGACTAACTCGCACGGTTCAATGACAGGCTGTGTGGAATAGGATGTGCGTTTGGGGGCAGGGCGCCTTCTTGCCTCCCCATGGGGCAGGGTCTTATCTTCTCATGCCTGATGGGTACCCACTAGAGCTGAGTCCATCCTCTTTCTACATACTCTGCTCACTCTCTCCTGGGATGTACGTGAACCCTCATCCTTCACTGGCCAGAAGAGTGACATTCTTCTATAAGAAAGCTTTTATTCCCAGGATGTCCTCTTGGGGACCTTCAAACTATGTCCCAGCACATCCCCAGTTTGCTGCCTTAGATTTCACGTTAGTGTGAATGTGGCCCAAATAGGCGCATTCTACCTTTGATGACTTCTTGGATGGATAGATGGATGGATGGATGTTCCTGAGAGCAACTTTCATGGGAAACACGTAAGAAGAAATAGTGTAGCTGCTCGTTTTCCCTCTTCATCTCCGAAGCTGCAGTTATCAGGAGGGACCTAGTTCAAGCATGCCTTTTGATTTAAGGTAAAAAGGAGATATTTTGTTCTTCGGTAAGGCAGAATATATCTTAACGTAATAATTGAATTTCGTTCTATTTAGTCTAGTGGGATGGGGTAGATCTGGAGTCGGGAGGGAAGAACTGACATCGTTTAATACTTAACAGATGGACAGAAAACAAAAAGTTTGGGAGATAAGAATGTCAGAGGTTACCAGCTGCTGTGGGTATTCAGTAAAATGGGATTTATGTGAAAGGTCAGGCTTATGTTTATGAATCCATGCCTCTCCTTCTGTTATATTTTAGATTTACAAATTACTCAGAGGGCGAGCTACCTTTTTGGCTAAATCTTGGGAGGGCGGCTGTGTTCCACAAAGGTTTTTTTTTGTATTTCACGTGAGCTGTACCTTACTATGCAAGAAGTGTTTTACTCTTGCATGGAGGAAAATTTGGAAGTAATCTGTTAGCCTGTTGACTCTCCGAAGCTCCAGGCGCTGCTTTCTATTCTCAAGTTTGGAAGTCTGTACCACGGAACAATGAGCGGAGGGTAAGCACACTCCAAGACATGTGCGTTAGTGCTCACGTCACGAGACATGAAATTCTGTTTCCACAAGAGCTCATTAGGCAAGGGCCACCTTTATACTCTGGGAAGGGTAAATTCACCCTTAAAAATGGAGGGACTTGCTCCATCGAAAGTTTCCCAACGGAAGCCTCTTGGCACCAACTCCTCCTGCGTTGTGTTCTGTATCTAACGTGGAGTTGGTGGACAGGACTGCAGGTGGTGAGGGATGAGGTGCGCCTGACAGGAGGAGCTCAGCACTTGGAACCTTCACAGAGTCTGACGCAGTGACTTCCTCGGGGATGCTGGTCCGCGCTTAACCCGCGGAGTCAGTCTCTCCGACTTCCTGGTGAGATTCAGTTGCTTAACTGTTTAGCAGGAGTTCTTTGAAAAGCAGTGAATTAGTTGTTGTCTGAGAGCAGTTTGAAGATATACTAAGTACTATTATGGTTAAACGGAGGAAGGCTACACTGTGCACACCTTCTGTAAAAACCATTAGATAGTTCTTCGGGTCCAAAGGACAATGCATTAGGATAAATAAGTAGGAAATAAGAGAAGTCATCGAATAGAAAGTGGAACCCTTGACAGGAGCTTCACGTGTGGTGGGATGGATTGGTTCTAGGGTTACATGGGATTGCCAAAGGAAAATAGATTTGTGGGGAGGGCAGTAAGAGGTGAAAGATGGCCAGGCTATTGGGAGCCTGGCTAAACAATCGATGTGCCAGGAACTTAAATATAAAACCAAACCTGATATTTTCCTTAAAGAACCAACTCTTTCTATTTTGAAAGCAAGTAATATCCAACCAACAATTATTTGTTGAGTGTCTGCTACACAATTATTACTATGTTTAAGATTTGTGAGAAAAACTAAAGGATGAGGAATAAGGAGTCTGACTTCAAGGGATTTATAAAGTCACTGGGGAGCCAAGGGTTAGATACAGGAAGAGAGCCGTACAAGCAACGCAGTCAAGGGCAATGCTAAGTTTTATGGGGACGGGTGTATCAGTGGAGGCTAGGAATCTTATTAATAGAAACTTTGGGGTAATTGCCAAAGGCTCTAGGAAGGTGGCATCTGACTGGGGGATTTTATTGCTCACCAATTTTAGATGGAAAAGTTTTCCACTGTAAGCCATTTCCGTTTCAGACCGAGACTGTTCCTCACTCTTTCTTTGCAGATCCTTCTATGGCTTCCCCATGAAATGTTAACATTCTTCAAGTTTTGTACTTGGTCGTGCACCTTGTCACAAAACCTAATGATGGATTAATTTAGAAGCAGAGAGACCCTTTTGAAATGCAAACCACATCGTGTTATTCCTACCCTTAAAACCTTCCATTGGTTTCCATTGCACTTAAAATAAAACTCAAAATCTTTGAGGTGACTGACATCGAGCTTGACTTGGCAGATCAGCCTCTTACCACCCACCTCCTGACTCACCACACTGTAGGCACACTGACCTTTCTCCAGTTTCTAAAAAGCACCACTCTGTTCTGCCTGGGGATCTTTGTACCGCTTTCCGTGTTCCAGAAAGACTCCCCTGCTCTTCCTCTGGCCAAATCCTGTCCATCCTGCCGGTCCCAGTCCAAAGGTCAAGTCCTCTGAGGGGCTTCTCTGACCTGGAATTCTCTGCTCATAGCGCCTGGCCTTTTCCACTAAATGCTCACTACTATTAATAATGATGTGCGTGTGTGTTGGTTGGCGTGTTTAACATCTGTCACTCTCCATGGAGATGGGAGGCTCACAGGGCAGAAGTCCTATCCGTTTTGTTCACTACTGGTATTGCCTGGCACAGGCTGGGTGCTCCACGGGGTTTTCTAAATAAACGCATGAGTTAGAAAGGGAACACTCTGACAGTTCTGACTAGAGAAACAGTGAGACCTGTTGGGCTGGAGAGAGGAGTGACGGGAGCACGGAGAAGCAGTGGGACGTCCTTGCCTCCACACGAGGGGAAGTGCTCAGAGCAGCTGCTATGAAGTGGGATGGGAAGAAAGACGCTTAACTATCACTCTTTTCAGATTATATTCTTTTCTACCAAGAAAGTGCAAGAGAAAATAACAAAAAGTCTAAGGATGAATAGAAAAGTTAAACAAGTTGGACATTTTCAAAAATATGTGTACTAAAATCATGACTTTCCTACACACTAACAACTGGTTTAAACAGATGAAATGGAAAAAAGCATTCCATTCAAAATAGCAAACAAAAATAAAAATATAAATAAACTTAATAAGAAATATATAAAACACCTTAAAAATCATAGCAAAGCTATTAAGAAGACTTCAATAAATCTCTGAATTACCACATTCTTTAGTAAGAAGCCTCAATCTTTTTATAGGTGATTCATACCTATATTAACCTATAAATGAAGACAATTCTGTTCAAAGTGGATTTTGACAAAATTTGATAAAAGTGATTTTAAAGTTCATCTGGATGGATAAATGTTGGAGAAAACAAACACGCTGTTGAAAAAAAAAAAAAGCAGCAGCATTGAGGAGGAAGATGTCTTTCCATATATTTGCAATTTTAAGTTATAATAACCCAAACAGCATGGTAAGCAATAAAGAAGAGCCAAAGAAACTACTGAATGCACTGGAAAATCCAGAAATGAATCCAAGTACTTATTAACAATTTTAATATGATAAATAATACATTTCATTTTATTAATTCTCACCCAAGGATACGTTTTTATTAATTTGAGAGAGAGAGAGAGAGAGAGAGAGAGAGAGAGAGAGAGAAACATTGATGTAAGAGAGAAACATTGATGGGTTGCCTCCCACATGAGCCCTGACCAGGGAATGAATCCGCAACCTAGGTACGTGCCCTGACTGGGAATTGAACCTGCAACATTTTGGTGTACAGGATGACACTCCAACCAGCTGAGCGTCCTGGCCAGGGAAGTTATTTCAAATCACTAAGGCAAGAATAAATTATTCAATAAACAATTTTGATACACTGTAAAATTAGTTGAAATTAAATCTCTAGCTATACCAAAAATCATTAAAAAAAAGTATTTATATATAAAATATCTCATATAATATATATTACAATAGTATATAATATATATAAGTGAAACCATTAAGATATGATAAGAAGATATTCATATGATATTTGGGTGGGAAAGTACTTTCCACAATGACACCAAAGACAGAAACCCCACAGGGAAAGACTAATATATTCTACCACATAAACATTTAACATTCTTTGTTAGACAACAGAAAGGTTAAAAGTCAGAGAAAAAGGTTTAAAATATTTGTAACATTTATAATAGACAAAGTTTAATGTCTCTAATAGATATAGAGCTCTCAAAAATAAAAAATTTTAAGTGGCTAGCTCTCTCACAAATGGATATTAAGAATAAGCAATTTAGTTACACATACATACAAGAGAAGAAATACATAATGTCTCACAGCATAAGAAAAAGTTAAATTTCACTAGTCATCAAAGAAATGCAAATGATATCAATAGCAAGATAAAATTTTCACCCACCTACCTAACAAAATCAACATTAAATAATAAATTAGCATCCATTAATATCCATACTCCTGGGAGTGATATGAATTGCCAAAAGTTCCCTAGAGGATAGTACATGTTAAAAGCCAAAAAAAAAAAGTAAATAAATAAAAAACAAACAAAACACACACAACTAAAAAGTATAAGCCTTTGGAATCATAAATCCCATTTCTAGAAAACTTGCTTTTCTAAATTAAAACTATCTCCAAAGACTTTATAAATGAAATGCATAATTTTCATTTATGCATTAAATATTTATGAAGCATCCACAAGGTTCTAGGTGCTGTACTGAGAGGTGAGACACAGGAACACCCAGACAGACACAGTCCCTGCCCTCGTAGAGCTTGCATTCTCATTGGAAAGACAGAGGACAGATAAGGAACCAAATACAAAAACAAAATTCTTAGGAACTGTTGAACATACAATGAAGAAAATATGCAGGGACACTGTGACAGTCAGGGAAGGCTTTTCTTAAAAGATGCTCTGTAAGCTACGAGCTGAGGGCTATACAGGAAATATGTATGCCGAGAGCCAGGCACAGAAAACAGCAACATAAAAGCCTCCGACAGGAAAGAGCTCAGCACACTGGAGAACTGACCGAAGTCCCGAAGCTACAGGAAAGTAACCTGGGGACCCGGGTGGGGTGGTGGGGGCGGGCAAGAGGAGGGTGGCAGATGTGGGGAGAGGGTGGTAGTAGTGTGTTGATGGTGGTGAGGGGTGAGGTGGGCATTGACCCTCAAATAGGACTTTGTGGGGCATGATAAGCAGTTTAGATGTTGTTCTGTCTGCAATGGGACACCACTAAAGGTTTTTATGGGGGAAGAGATGGGGTCTAATTTGTGCTCTTAAAATAGTACTTTCGTTGCTGTGCGGAGAACAGGTGAAAGGGGTGTGCGAGTGAGAACACAGGAGGATTGGTTAGGAGGCGATTACCAAGTCAGAGAGCGAAGGTGCTGGGTTGGCTCAGTGTGATGGTGGAGACAGCAGAATGTAACAGAGATGGTTTAAAATGGTAAACACTTTGGCAATGACCTCTACATTCTGCAAAAGAGGATGTCCCGCATAGATGTGTAAGCTCCTAAGCTTATTAAAGCCGAGGTGTCAGAAACAACATAGCTAGAGCAAGCACCTTTTGAATCTTAGGTGCGTAAACTGATGAAGGAACCAACTGGAAACAATAAGAGAAAGGAATCGGTAGGACCAAGTCTTGGAGAAGATGTGGGGGGTATAATCAAAAGGAGGAGTGAGTAGTACGTTTTGGCAAAGAAAGTTGCTTCTTCCCAGAGTGCCCCCAGGGTCTGGTTTGCCAGGGAAGTCCTAGTATACCGTGCATGTACAGTTCTAGTGTGCCGGGTCCTAGGATAAGTATTACTGTGTTCCCGCTCATGCTCAGGAGTGTCCGGGTTTGAATGAGAAATTATATAGTCACTGCACAGTGCTTCACCAGTAACAGAAGTTTAGGGGAGAAAGAGAGTTTTATTAAACAAGTGGAGAGATGTTTCGTAGCACAGTCACGGAACTCAGAGAGGGACCCAGTCACAGTGAAGCAGGAGGGTGGGTCAGCAGCGTGGCTGGGGCAGGCGTGGGCTGGGGTCTTGAGCAGAGTAGAAGAAACTGGTACCACCAGTGAGGCGGCGCTCACAGGTAGCCTAGACATTAGCAGAAAGATGCTCAGAAGTCTCCAAGGCTGGACAGATGTCATCAATGTCACCTACATTCCCGGCCCGGTTCTTGAAGTTCCAATGTTCCTAATTGAGACTCCACAAGGAAGATTTTATTATCGTTGGTGTATTGTTGTGGGAGACCTATTTCATTCTCTGAAAACTAGAAAGCCATGTATCTGAAATTCTTTCCGTCAGAATACTCACAAAATCAGAACCGGCCATTCAATCCTTTCAAATGCAACTTCTTCCTTATATCAATGGTCATGAATTTCATCTTTTATCTTTTTTTTATTCAACAAATATTTGTGTATCACAGTACCTCCCTATGTGTCAGGCACGGTGATGGGAGATGGAGATACAACGAGAATTGTGTTCCCATGGGAGAGCATGACAACTGTCCCACTAACTACTGCCAGCCTATGTTCCCACCTTCCTCCTTGAGATACAGGCTATAGCCCTGGCCGGTTTGGCTCAGTGGTTAGAGCATCAGCCCACAGACCAGAGTCCCGGGTTTGGCTCCCGCTAAGGGCATGTACCTTGGTTGCAGTTCGTCCCCGGCCCTGGTTGGGGTCATGTGGGTGGCAACCATTCGATGTGTCTCTCTCACATCGATGTTTCTCTCTTTCTCTTCCTCCCTCTTTTCCTCCTGCTCTATCTGAAGATAAATGCAAAAATGTCCTTGGGTGAGGATAAAAAAAATAATAAAAAACCAGAGATATAGGCTGTAAACATACACACGCTTTCCAATAGTCATCTTCTTTCACATCCTCAGGCACAAATTCTCCCTCTCCCAGACTCAGCCGCTCTCCAACAGTATATATCCGACTTTTCCCTCTGAATATTTCTTTCCTTTCCTACATCCTCATAGGCTAATACAGTAAATGTGCTTTTAAAAACCATGCACACAAAGATTTGAATGCAAATGTTTACGGAAGTTCTATTCACAAATTACAAAAACTGGAAGCAACTCAAGTGTCCACCAATGAATAAATGCATGGTGGTATACCTGTATAATGAAACTGCTCGTCAGTATAAATAAACTGATACGTAGAACATGGGCGAGTCTCAGAAGCACTATGCTGAGTGAAAGAGGTCAGGTGCGAAGGGTGGCACACTGCATGATTCCATCTTTATGACACTGTGGGAAAGACCAAGCTATGGAACTGGCCAAACGGATTAGTTGAGGCTGGGGGTGGGCGGAGGGGATTGACTACAAAGGGGCATGAGGAAAATTTGGGGGTGATTTAAATACTCTATATCCTGGTTGTTACAAGATTGTATGTGTTTCCAAAATGCAATGAACTATACATCCAGAAGTATGAATTTTAGTGTATGTAAATTACACCTCAATGAACCTGGCAGCTGAAAACCTCTGGCAGGTTGGTTTCTGTTTGTCAACACCACACACGCACACACCCGGCAAACAAGGGAAAGGAAGAAACGTGAGGAGAGAGGGGAAGAGGAAAAGAGACTGATACGATGGGAAAGGGAGGAAGATTTTAAGATTCTTGGGTAAAGCAATGTCATTTCTAGTTGATTATAATAGAAGTATAATGCTTAACTGCCTAAAATTGCTGGCTGCATCTCAAAGACATGTTAGTTAGAGGAATAAAAGATCTACCATAACATTTGAGAAGGTCTCCAAAATAAGAGTAAGTAAAACATTTAAAATAAAAGTTACACCATTATAGAATAAAACTAAAAAAATTGATGCCCCTCTCTCTGCTTACGATAGAATTCGATATGAACTCCCTCCAAGCCAGAGGGGGCTTGTGCTCATCCGTGTAGCTGTGTCTACTCAGCCCCACCCCCACACACATTCCCCGAAGGCCAAGGAGGCAGCAGCGCTAACACTTTGCCCTGCACCATCCTCTTCAGAGACACAGCCACACACAGGCATTATCCAGTTCGGGTTATGATCAGCGAAAGAGAGGGAGTGACGTGTGTTTTTGCCATTTAGAGAGTGTGATTAAAATTAATATACGGGATTACATTTGAAATCCACATATGGCATCTGTTTATTTTTCAATCAGAAAGGGGAGCCACACTTGCAAAACATTTGGGCCAGTTAATATGCATGAGTCCAAAGACAGCACGGAAAATATTAGTCGTGAGGCAAATAATGGCAATTTAGCTCATAGAAAGAGGTTGGCAAATTATGAGAAGAGTTGACTTCTGGAAGGCCAAGTCTGGGCTGTGTAAAATCCATTGCCCTCAATCCCATCTCCCACCTCAACCCCAAACCTCTCTTTTGAACACTCCCATTAGTGTTCTGGCTTCTTGCCCAAGAACTTAAAAATGAAAAGATAAAAGTGAGCTTAGTGTTCTTTGCTAGGTGTAAGTCCCCTTTCTTCTTCAACACGGGCCCAGGGGCTCCACTGGGGATAAAGGAGTAAGAATCCGGTATTTTTAATAGAATGATTTGAGGGCAGTATCATAAGGATTTAGTGGGAGCCATAAGAATAGGGCCCCCCTGGGGTCTCGGGGGCTTGTTCCCCAGACTCTGGTCATGCTGTTTTCACATAAGGGAAATGCAGGTAGAATTTTCTTTCCAACCTTAACATCCTCTGGTTAAACCATATGCTTACATTTCTCAGCCATTTCTGTACAGATATGTTTTCCTAATGAGGCATTATATTCCTATGAAATCAAGCTGCTTTTCCTCAAAAATAATATTTTGTGTGTGTTTTTTTAAATAAAAAAATACAAACCCTATTAGCTTGTGGACAATAACATTCTGCTATTTTAAAAATAGTACATGATGATACTCCCAAATGCTGGCAGCCACCAATCACTATTTATTTGTGTAGCAAAAACACATTTTTGGAACATGGTTCTGCATAAAATTTACAACATGTGATAGGTTTCCAGGCTAGCCCATACAATTGTGCTTAACTGAATTAAAAAATTCTATAATCATACTGCAGTCATGGCCCCAAACAATCCTGTAAGCTTTAGAAATTATTGAGATAAAATGACAATTCAGGAGAAGAAATAAAGCCCAAAAAGAGTATAGAAAAATAGTACCAGTAGTTAAACACATCAAAACAAATAAAATTCCAAAGAAGCATTTATCTCAAATGTGGGTAGTTAAGAAAAAGTGAGTAAATTGAAGAGGAAGTTTTTAGACTGAGTGATATGGAGATTCTGATGGGAGTTTGCAGGCACTTTTGGGGGCTGAGGAATGAATGGCATGGTTCTCCACTGAGCTGCATTCCCGTCAAAATGAACAGATTTCCCCTCAGTGCTGCGTGTTGCTAATATGAGGCTTCACTCAGGGGCTCACAAAGCGGAAGTGAGAGGAAGAGAAAAGCTGAGGAGCCGGGTTTTCCTGAGGCAGGAGGAGATAACGAGTTTCTTTTCATCTTTTCTCATTGTATGAAAAACCACGTCTTCTCTACACATTTCGCTCAGGTGGTCTCTTTCTCACCCATGGATTGACTTACTGATTTTATTTTTATTTAAAAAAATTTTTTTTCTTTATTGATTTTTGAGAGAGAGGAAGGGAGAGGGAGAGAGAGAGAGAAACACCGATGAGCGAGAACATCGATTGGCCGCCTCCTGCATGCCCCCCACTGGGGATCGGGCCCACAACCTGGGCATGTGCCCTGGCCGGGAATCGAACCAGCGACCTTTTGGTGCATGGGTCGACGCTCAACCACTGAGTCACACCGCCGGGCAACTTACTGATTTTAAACAGGTGACTCTCAACTTAGTTCCTCAAGCTCCCCTCATCTTTCTGAACTTCCGACCTACCTCATGTCTCCCATCAAGTGGTCCCACAGATGAATCCAGTGCCATGTGTCCATCAAGTACACTCCTTCCCACCCCACTCACCCACAGAACACAAGAGAAAAGAAGACCTCCTCTTAATGGACAGCTCCTGTCCCGTCACCTCCCCAGTCGCCCGGGCTGGAAGGACTCGGGCCACTCCTCCCTGGATCCTGTGTGACCTTCCCTCACACTTTCCCGTCCAGTGTCTCAGTTCTGCCCCCGCAGTCCCAGCCCTGGCACTACTGAGCGATCCAGTTACTACAGCGACAGCCCTCCCTGCCCGCCCTCTTGCCCCTTGGGTCCCGTTCCAGACCGCCAGCAAAGTCCCGCTGCTCTGCTCTGAACCCTGGGGTCCTCATCACCCACAACAGCGCCGCTCAAAGGGGGACCGCCAGCCTCAGCGTCAGGGCAGGGTGTGGGCGGTGGTACAAGACGGTGCTGGTTAAAATGCTGATTTCTGGGCCCTGCTCTGGGGCAGAGGAATCCGAATCTTTAGGGGAAAGGGAGCTGGTAAAACCTAGAAATTTGCATTTTTAAGCAAGTTGGGTGATTAAAAAAAAATGCACTTATGTTCGGAAACCACAGATTCAGGAGATGACCTTCACTCCCTCAGACAGGGCGAAAGGTTGCCCACGCCCCTCACCTGTCCACTGGAAGCCTGTCTCCTTCCACCCCACCTTCTCTCCCTCTGCACACACGGCTGCTCCCTAGCTGCCTCTGCGTGTCTCTGCCGCCCGGGGCGCCTTCTGGCCCCCATTTCCCTGGTGAACACGAGCCACCTGGCAAATCCCAGCAGAAACTGCCAAACGGAAGCAGAAGGAAGGTAGTTGCTTGTCCCACGGTTTCCGAGGGAGCCCATGGCAGTCCTTAGGGTGCATCTCAACAGCCATGTTCTACGTCTCCTTTCGTTACCACTAAAGGAATCGCCGGAATTCCTCTCTTCCTCAATCCGTACTGAAGAGTAGAACCAACTATCCCATTAAAAAATAGGACATATAAATAAGCTCCCACCTGCTCCCACTGACATTTACACCAGGCCCATGTCTGAGCCCTGTGGAAACAGGCTTTTTTTTTTTTTTTTTTTTTTTTTAATGGCTTTGTAAAAGGAAAGATACTCAGAAAGCAAGAAGAATCATTATTATTTGCTCTAAAATCCTAATGTATATTTTTCCACCCTTTTTATTTACAATATAAAGTGCTTTTCTCAGTAAATCAACAAATATGAGTATTCATGTCACCAAGTGCTGATGATTAAAAATAATTACTTTAATGGTAGCTGGCCCCGTGCCAAACGTGATCGGGTTTTGCATTTTAAGCGTGATCGTGGATAATTCACATCTCCTTTCGCACCAATACCCCACCACTCTTAATGGATTCTGTTTTAGTTTTTATGAATTAATAGAAATTTAGTGCCTAACGCACTATATTCTAGTCCACCGTTTGCTTTTAGAAGCCACAGAATGATCTATTTTTTCCCCCTTTAAAGCAGATGGCTCAACATCGCATAATTCTTCAAGTTATGTACTTGCTTAACATGTTTAGCTGTCTGCGTTCCATCAGTCCTGAGTGGAGGGGCAAGAATGGGACACAATAGAAAGGCAAAGTGGACCAGGTCTCGTGTCGCCCCGGGGCCTCTTGTTTACTTTGTGGAGGACCTTTACGGCCAAGTCTGCATGCTGTCTCCTTCCCAAACGAAGCCCAGGGTCTCTCAGAAGTCCCAGTCATGGAGTAAGGGGCCTCTGAGTGTGAGAGAAGGTGGGGACACCTCAGGTGGGGACACCTCATTTCCTTTCTTTCTTTTTCTTATTCCTTTGAGGTGTCACATGTAAGGAAGACAAGTTAATACAGGGTGACAAAGAATTGTAGTAAGTTCTTAAATGTTTACATTTAACAAATTAAAACTTTTACCAAAAAATTCAATATATTTGTATGATTCAGAAGATAATTAAAAGATTTATTTAAAAGATACGTATAAATACACGGTGCCCCAGATGCAGTGTGACCCAGTACACAGGAATACAGTTTCAATTTGTATAATTGTTTTCGATCTGTTTATATATCTCTGTGACACTAGGTGGACAAATGACAGTACACAGTTATTTGAAGATAATGTCAAAAGTAAAAAAAAAAATTGATGTGTGAAGTAAATGTGAGGTGATCAAATGGCCCCTTGGGTCTCCAAGCTAGACAGACTTGTAAAGATATGTCAAGTGGAGGCCCTACTGGTGCTAGGGAGAGGGAGCAAATAGGTTAAATGAGCAAATGTGCTCCAGGCATCTGTATACCTGGGGAAACCTGTTACAAACACTCCTTGCATAGCTTGAGTCCTGCTAGCCAATGGCAGGCATGGAGGACACATGGCTTTATTTGCTTATTCTGATTCACATGTTACTTGCACTAGTCCTTTACAGTAGGGAAATGGAGCTGTAACTCGAATAGTGCCTTCATTTGTAATATCTCCTTAGATCATCCTTCGGAAGCTCAAGATAACTTTGGAGAAGAGAACAGTGACACCATTTTGCAGGAAGACCTGATGCAATTTGAGATGTGGGACAGGGCACACGTTATATATAGCAGGAAGAAATGACTGGAGTTGTTCCATTTGCTTTGGAAAGAAAAACCAGGCATGCCAGGTTATCAGGTTGGCCACACAAGAACAAACTCTTCTTACATAATTACAAAAAACATTACTCTATCCCCGAGGATCACTGGGCTCTTCAACTTTGCCTGGCTTAGAATGTATCACTTGGTATGAAACTGGCCTTGGACAGTGAACTTCTTTTTCCCCAGCCTGGCCATATTGCACGGTCTGGTGATCTCCATCTGGTTGGACAGTCAGTATATAGGAAAGAGCCTTTAGGCATTTGTGATATGAGACAGATGTGGAGCACGAAGCCAAAGGCAGCCTTCCGTATGTTCTACCAAGTCAGCTGTACCTTCCACAGAAACAAGGGAAGGGAAGGGAAGGGAAGGGAAGGGAAGGGAAGGGAAGGGAGAAGGGAGAAGGGAGAAGGGAGAAGGGAGAAGGGAGAAGGGAGAAGGAAGAAGGGAGAAGAAAGAGGGAGATTCACAGGCTACAACTACAGATTCTCCTGTGATTTCTCAGACTGTCCCTGACCGAGGCATCAGGATGTACATAAGCCACCTGTAGGAATACCCTAAGAAATACGTCTTATGCAATAACAACACTTTTTATTTATTTACTCAACAAATATTTTTTACCATCTACAATGCTAGTTGTTGAAGATACAACTGTTCCACAAGACAGTCTTTACTCTTAAAGTGATGTCACTTCAGTGGGGACACAGACATGAGACCAGACCATTCCAGTGTATTATGGAGCATGTTACATGTCGAGGTATTTGAGGGCAGAGAGGGAAGCAATATGGAGTGGAGAAGGAGCTCTGCAGGAAGGGAGTGGTCCAACAGAGGCAAAACTCATGGCCTTTGTCTAGGAAGACCTTGCGATCCTATTGGAAGAAGGACCTAATGAATTGATGAGCAAAGCAGCATTAGGTAAGTGTGTCCTGTGCTCATAAAGTGGAATCGTAGTTGCAATGGTTCGGGCAATCAGAAGAGCTGGCTCTGTGTGATCAAGCGACATGCTGGGGGGCATGCAGTGAGGGCAGTTAGCAACCACTGCTCTCTCAGCAGAGGGCACAGGACTCTTTCTTTGTAATAATGGCAACAGTTAAAATGAATTGAGTTATTACTGGCCTAGCACTTTAAATGGATTATTCAATTTAATACATAGTAGTGATTGGAGGTAGGCACAACGATGATACCATTTTAGGAAAGGCCTAGTGAAGTGTGCAGATTTAACTTACAGTTGGAAGTGACAGAGCCTGGACTTGAACACAGTCATTCAGAAATAGAGCTCCTTTCCTCAAGTCCCATTCTGAGTCCTACCAACCCTTCCAATGACTTAGCCCACACCCTGCTGGCTGTTCAGGTGTTCCCCGGAGCTGTGAAATAGGACCAAGGGATGGCCCAGGGATGAGGACTGACAGTGACCAGGCCCCCTGCACATGCACACAGGTCAGCCGAGGTTCCAGAGCTCGCTGCTGCGCAGGCTCCTTTGGAGGGGACGGAGTGACTCCGGGGGACCTGATGGTGCATGTACAATACTTCTAATCTCCAACCCTTCCCCCATCACCCTGAACAAGGGGGTAGTTTCACAGCTTCAGCCGTGTGTGTGTGTGTGTGTGTGTGTGTGTGTGTGTGTGTAAGGCGGGAAGCAGGAGGTGAGCACACAATAGGCCTTGCTGGCAGAGCCGACTCTGCTGCTGGCTACACTCCCCGCCCTGCCTCCCTGGGTTGGGAGAGACATCTGTGGTCCTTAAGATCTGCCTACCAAAGAGCACCTTTCTTTGACTTTTGATTAAACTACAAATTCCTCAAAGACCTTTGCCTTCTTCTCTCCCCCGCTTATGGCCTGGTTACCTCAAAATTGGTGGCACGTTGCTGATCTAAAAGGCAGCTTTTGGGTTACATGGGGAATGAAAAGAAAAAGAAAAGAAAGAAAACCACAAACTCACTCTGTAAGCAAGGCTATTTCTAATACACAGTGGCAGATTAGAGCTGGGTTGTGAGAGCCCTGGAACCTATTATTCAGGCCCATGACTTATGTAGGTCAGTGTAAATAACCTTGGGCATAAAATGGCTAACTTTTATGATGGGTGAGGCATCCAGTTTAAGTAGATGGCTCAACATGCTTTATTGTGGTTCAAGCCAATTTTTGATTGAGAAAAGGGCATAAAGATTGCGGTAATAACTGAACCTCATTCCTCATTGGTGAAAAGGAAGTCTCAGACTTCCTAGGAGTGCCAACTTTGCCAATTTCAACATTATTTCAATGTCCCCTTTGGGTGCTTTGCAATTGGGAGAAGCTGCTTTGGTGCCTTGCTGTGAACGTGTGGTCTGAACAGTCAACTATGTCAAATATATGGTTAACTGGAAGAGAACTGGTCCTGCTTCATCTTCAATAGTCAGTCTTACTAATCTATTAGTAAACACTATTATTAATCTCTTTTAAGGTATACTCAATTAGAACAAGATTCAAAGATATAGTAAGTTCTACTGATTAGTAAGCTATTTGCTAATTGTTTATTCATTTGCCCTTATTAATTGTTGCTTAATATAAATGGTTTTAACGAGTGTAGAACACTTCTTTCAACCTATCACTCATAATTAAACAGAAAAAAAACTTTTCCAGAGGTATTTCTCTTAAACTCCAATTGATGGTAACAACTGTCTACATGTTCAGATGCTGGTTCCTGATCCTGGTTGTATGTAAGGAAACTAAATTGCATATATTGTCTTGCTCAAAATCATACTGCATTTGATATTGGCTATTGCTTTGCTTCTATGACTTTTCCTGGCTACCTACCACCACCACCATCATCCCCAATACCTAGGTATCTCCTATTTCTTTGACAGTTCCTGACCACAGTTATCTGCTGACCTTTGGCTCTGGTTGTTGATCTGGTATCTGGACACCTAGCCTAACCAATCCTACTGAGAAGGTGACATTATTTGAGGGCCTCTTGCCATGATCATCTGGATGCTTAACATCCTTGATTGATTGTACTCTTTTACAATTTCTCCTATGCCATTCTGAGAATTCCAATTTTCCTGATATCCACACTTGCATGTGATGGAGATAGAAAATATATCAAGTGATGAGGTGTCATTGATCTGCTTGAACTTGTGATGTCTGTTTGTGGACTAGAATGGAGTGATTCTCCACCTGCTCGACTTTCATCTTTAGCTCTCTGCCCTTGGAAAATGTAATTATACTGATGATTTTACATTAAATGTTCCTGTACTAATCGTCATTTTTCTAGCCTTCTTTGGAAAGTCTCTTTACCTTACTTTAATTTTCTTGAAAATATTTACAACTCCCCGACACTAAATTTTATATTTATTTATTTGTTCATTGTCTATTTCTACCATTAGATGTAAGTTCCATGAGTAGGAATTATACCTTTGGTACTTAGTGCCTGGAACATAGTTGGCAGTCAACACATACCTGATGAATAAATGTTGAGTGGATGACTTAGCCATAGGCAAGAAGGGTTTGAAATATCTAGGAAGGGATACTGCCGATTTATCAATATAACATGCTGATATTCTACAGAGAAATCTTTAGGACTAAGATCTTTAGGATGTTTTGCTATAGTCTCACTTGATATTGGGAAATGGAGGAGGTATTGTAGCATAGTGTTTAAGGGCATGGATCTGGACTCAGACTGCCTAGGTTTGAATCTGGTTTTAACTCTTACCATGTGTTCAAAATTTCTTACAAGTTACTTAATTTATTTGTAACTCAATTTCATCTCTTCAGAATGGGGATGATAACAGTGCCCCTTAAGGGCACTCAAAGGGTTGTCATGAAGATGAAATAAGAGAATATATCTAAAGCTCTTGCAAAAGTAATTTGTTCATGGTAAGCACACAATAAGGGCTATGTGGTTACAAATAACAAAAAACGCAACTCACGTTGACTTAGTTGACTTCGGTGATAAAGGAAATTTATTGGTTCATGTAACTGAAAAGTTCAGAGGCAAGATGTGATTTAACATGTATTGATTAGGATCTGCTTATGTTTTTTTCTTGTAGTTCACTCCATTCCACCTTTCTCCCTTCAGAGACTTTGTTCTTTATGGAAGCAAGATGGTGTAATAATGTTTGACCTTACAGACACATTGTCCATTGCCAAAAGGAAGAGAGATGCTCTTTAAATGGCTTCCATGGAAGTTTGGAGTGGTTCCTGCCTAGAAACAATAACTCTGATAGTTTCATAACATCTTTCTGGGAAGATTCTATCACATACCTATCTTGACCCAATCACTGTGGCCTCTGAGATTTGCATTAGTTGATTGGCTTAAACTAACCATGTATAACTTCCTGGACTGGAGAGGGCCTTAGCTTGCATTGAAGCTTTTGGACGTCATGGTAGAGGAGTAGAAACCCAGACCAAAACTGGGGCACTATAATAAGAGGAAGGAAAAATGGATGCCCAAAATAGCAAAAGTGTTCTACTGATGAATAAACTACAGAGAACTTCTTCAATACCATTGATGCTATAAAATGGGCAGGAGGAGCAGAAATTTCACCACCACCACCTTCACAAAATATGCATTTTGGTGAAGTGGTTTATCTGATGTACTGCAATGGACTGAGCGTTCTTCCAACTTCATGGCTTGCTAAAAAATTGTTTTCACTCCTGTCTCTCTTTAACAGTTCCTCCAGCAACAAACACATTCTGGGATTTTATATTTTCCTTTGTATTTCCTTGTGTATAATATAAATAAGAAGACTTAATCCTTATATACTTAAATTGTATCCTCAGTTTTATAAGCATCTTTTGCAATCCGTTCTCTCCTAAACAATAAAAACCAAAGATAAAGTGGGAAGGTAATAAATTTCACGTGATTTTTTTTTCTCATAAATCTTATGTGACTCTGTCAATTTTCACAGGATATTGACATAGAACCATCATTTTACCACAGTGACAAAAGTTCATGAGACAGTGTCAAACATCTTGCTTTGGAAAACGTTGAGGCCATTTTTTATTCTTGCCTTTTTTTGTTTGTTTGTTTTAATGATATGCATAAAAGACACTGCTTTTATTGTAACCTTCTGTATAAAACACTATTATTGACATCTAAGGATTAAGTTTTAATTGAAGTAAGATTTCAAATGGTCTATTATCTGTGATCCCTATATAACGATCACAAAGACATCCTCGAGCAGGCCATGAAACAGATAAATATGTTGAAAGACAGCTAACAGCTCCATTTAGCTCACCCATGCCTGCCAAACGTGACACACACAATTTATCCCAGACTGATGGAAAGGGAACATAAAATATAGCCAATTGTGATACTGCATGTTTCTCAAATGGTATTTCCTTGGGCTGAAAGTCAGGTCTCTGACACGTCCAGGCGCGGTCTTCATGTAGCTGTAGAAGGCCTTTTGCCCAAACATCATATTTTTTAAGCTTTCGTTTGGAACTTCCTTGAGAGCAGGTTAATGGTGAGTCTCCCATCTATGTAGTGTCTTGGTTGAAATGAGTGCTCATTTCTCTCCAGCCTAAAGAGAGCGTGGAGAGATATCCATGGCTAAACCCAAACTAACTCTTCAGGGCAAAAGTGAATCCAAGCCCGGCCGGTGTGACTCAGTGGTTGAGCATCAGCCCATGCACCAAGAGGTCGCAGGTTCGATTCCCAGTCAGGGCACATGCCCAGGTTGTGGGCCCGATCCCCAGTGGGGGGCATGCAGGAGGCAGCCAATCGATGTTCTCTCTCATCGATGTTTCCATCTCTCTCTCCCTCTCCCTTCCTCTCTCTCTCAAATCAATAAAGAAAAAAAATTAAAAAGAAAGAAGTGAATCCAACAAATATTAAACAAACAATATTAGCTGGAGACAGTGATCACACATGATAGGAAATAAAAGGTTTGCTGTAAAGGTGCCAACGATGTTCTTAGTCTCTAGATATTTTTTAGATCTTTATCCAACAGTTTTGCCAGGGGAACATGCCACAGAGAATCTGACTGGTTTGAATTTGAGTCTGTTTTCCAGAGTGATTCAATAACCTGGATTTCAACAGCCCAGAGATTTTCAACCCTCTTCATCTCGTGACATACAAAAACTAATTACTAAAATTCTGTGGCACACCAAAAAAATATGTTTTTTGACAATCTGGCAGAGAAAATGGGTTTAATTTTGATTCGTTCACACTGGGTGGTTATAGTTGTGTCGGCTGTTGTCACATTTGTATTCGACAATCTCAGGGAAGAGAGGTCAGGGCCCCTGACTACATGGTCAGGTATTGCATGTTTTAAAATGTCTTGGGGCGCACCGATTGAGAATCTCTGCGGTGGCCTGTACATGAAACCTGGACAAGCCTCAGACTGCAGTCCCAGGGAGGCTGGGGACGAGACCACAGCTGCAGTGTTGTCCTTCTCATTAGAAACAACACACCCCTTCCGTGTATGTCCCCCTTCCCAACCCACACTCAGACAGATGCTTCCCACTTCCCAGCTCAGGGTTTGCTTAATCTGAGCCAAATGGAGTCGGAAATGTATAGAAAGGCCCTGTCAGAAGGAAGCCAGTGAGGGAAACCTCTTGTGGATCAAAGCAGAAATAACATGCCACTTCCCACAGCCCTGTCCTTGGTGACTAAGGACCCTGGAGACACCAAGTCAGGAGTGTGCGGGTGAGGACGCAGAGCAAACTGGGGTCACGTGGCTCCAGCGTGGGTCTGCTCGGTATCGCTGTGGTTTCTGCCACATATCCCCTTGCTTCGACTTCTCTTCTGGCCCCAAAGTTTCATTCTCCACCCTCACCTAGATGAGTCAGGCTGGAAGTAAAACTGGGATATTAAAAAAACAGCAATTTCCAAATAGCCTCTTCGAGTCAGTAAAACCAGTGAAAGGTCTCTGCTTTTGCTTTCCAGAGCAGGGCTGACGAAAAGGGTCGCAGAGACAGAGATGTTATGAACAGGCGATGTACTATACGAGATGGGCAATTATGAATAGCCATCAGACCACACAAAGATGGCATGAACAACAGGTGACAAGGAAAAGCTACTACTTGGCATCACTTCCAGAGAGAGCTGAGTATTTGGGAGGGAGACTGGCAGCAGGACCAGCATAAGCCACTGTGCCCACAGGTGGCCGAGCTGTGGGTGCAGACACAGGAGACAAAAAGGTTTGTTTGTTTTTTCCAATTGTTTTCTTGGAGGAAGCTTACCCACCTCTACTGCAATCGGTCTCACCCCTTTCTTGGAAAAACACTGCTACCTCTCCTCCTCTCTTGGCCGCACCACCGCACTGGAGCTGTGGCTCTGCTCTCTGAGCCCGCGGTGCCCCAGGGTGCCCCCAGGTGTCCCCAGGAGAGCTCTCAAGGACTGTCCAGTGGCCTACATGCAGCCAGGAACCGGGCAGAGCAGAAAGAACAGGCTTCAACTGGACAGAAGGGAGTGAGGCCAACCGCTACTCTTCCTTCAACCTGGAGCCACCTTATCCCTTCTTTAGCTGGAAAAGGCCCCCTCGGTTCAAATTCCTCCTTCCCTGGGAGCTCTCTCCAAATGTTCCCAGTCAGAGTTGATGGCTTCTTTCCCCGTTACAGCAATTGCCCTGTTGCACTGTTTGTCTGCATGCTTTCTCTAGCCAGTCTGGGTACCTTTAGATGAGGAAAGAGGTCTTGTCCTATTTGTTTTTCTGTTCCCCAAACCTGGAATAACAATAGAATTGATGATGATGATGAGGATGATGAAGAAGAAGATGAAAGCTAACACTTATATAGCACTTACTACATGCCAGCAGCCACTGTTCTAAGTGGTTCACATATTTTCACCCATTAGTCTTCACAATAATCCTATGAGGCAGATTCTATTATTCCACTCACTTTACAGAAGACAAAACTGAGGCCTACAATGACTAAACAGCCCTTTAAAGGTCAAGTAACAAGGACACAGGGCTCTGAGCGTTGGAATTGCTGCAGACAAACTCAGCTTTCGACTCAGTCCGCTACGCCAGAGTGCACGGTAGGGAGTCAGCAAATGACTTTTTCACGAAGGAAGGAATGAACTGGAAAAGGGACCCGACACAACTGCCACCTAAGAACACTTTAGACAATATCCTTTCTGTCCATGAGCTATACGGAGACCATTGTTTTCAAACTCGTAGTCTAGCAAAAGATTGATTTCTGGATTGATGAATTTCCTGATATAGACAATCTTAGAGAAATTTAAAAATAAATACCACTTCGTTGTATACAACATATTGCATTACATGTATACTTGTCTATATGTGTATGTGTGTGTGTGTGTGTGTGTGTGTGTGTGTGTGTGTATATATATATATATATATATATTTAACGGTTGGAACATAAAGGTGCAGTGAGTATTGAATCCAATAATTTCAAATATAAAAGTCACCTACATCAACCGCCAATCTTGTGTCTGGTGTCTGTGTCTTCTTTACAAAGTATTCATTACTAATAATCATCCATCCTTGGACTGAACTGTTCCAGAAATGGAAAACACCTTTCAGAGCAACCTATTCCCTCTTAAAAACGCCTTCACTGTTTTGGAATGTCTTCCTTACCCCGAGCTGCAGTGTAACTGTAACTTCAAGTTACTCTGCGAACTTTGCAGAGCATCTGCCCGCTGACTCCAGCAGAAGGCAAAGGGCTGGGCCAGAAAACATCTTTGGCTTTCTTTTCTCTCTACGTTGTGAAGTTATTACACATGAATCCCTTTGTCATGAAGGAATCACTCATTTAGATTTTACTCATTGTGTCCATATTTTATTGCTGAACAGTGTTCCACTGCTTGGGTTTGAGGGGACCTAGGAAAGAGGAGGACAAGACTGCTAAATAAAAAGCTAACATGACAATAGAATCTGTAAGTCACTTAGAATGTTGCTTCTCAAAATCTAAATCTAATGTGCACCTGAATCTCCTGGGGACCTTGTTATTGGAGATTCTGATTTAGCAGTTCTGATGTGAGGCCTGAGAGTCCACATTTCTAATAGGTTCCCAGTTGATGCCGATACAGTTGGTCCAAGGATCACACTGTGAGTAGCAGAGAGTTAGAACTTATGCAGGTGTGAGACTGCACCGGAATGACTCTCCTGTTCTTGGCATTCTCCTTTAAACTAGGACCCCTGCGTGTTTAACTCTAGTTTGTCCATTCACCTGACAGAAGGATTTCTCAAACTTTAATGAGTACAAAGAATCACGTGAGGAATTATTTTTTTAAATTCAGATTCTCGGTCCTTTCCAGAGACACTCATTTGGTAGGTCTAGAATGGGGTCTAGAAATCGGAATTATTTATCAAGCATGCCCCTCCCCCCTGTATGACTTTGATGTAGATGGCCTTTGGCTCAGGCTTTGGGAAATACTGCCTGAAATGAATAAGTTAAGTGGAAACACCCGTTTTCTACATAGCTCATCCTCTTTAATCGTCAGAGTGAAGGATGTCTACTAAATGGTGACCATATTTTGTAGGAGCTGGTAATGAAGGCCCAGAGGCACAAGGGTTGGTCAAACTACTCCCTCACAGTCACGAGGACATGCCCCAAGAACACCTCCCCGACTGGCGAATCCAGTCCATATGCTTTTGTTACAGGCAAACTTCAATAAATAATAATATTCAGAGAGCAAATGATATGGTGGACATATGGATACCATTTATTATTGCATTGGCTAAGTCAAGGTGCCATTTATCTGGGTTCTTCCTCTTAACAAATGGCATCTTCCTAAAATGAAATGATGTGACAGGGCCCCTGCCAAATTAGTAGCACTCCGGTTTTGATCTGGATGGTTAGAAAACCACCCAGCTCCCATAGGGACTAGAAGAAAATCAGCCACATTTAAAAATACCCAAGACTAGGAACGTACAACTTGGTTTTTCTAACCTGTGTTCTTCCCAGAGGATGTGCAGAGAACAAGTGAGGTCAGCATTCTTCACTAGGCCCTAGAAATAAACTGTCCAGGGCTTACCAGGAAGAGGCAGCGAGAATTGGGAAAGAAGAATCGGTGAGATATATGATCTCTGCATAATGGAGCTAAGAACAAGGAAACTTCCAGGTTGATTTCTTGAGATGCTGGGAGGTGGGTGGGATTTCTGCTGTAAATATTTCTTATTCCAATTTACTTCCTGCTTAAACAGGCAAAATGCCACTGAGCTGAAGTATATACTAGGTAAAGCAAATGGGTGGAATGTGCATTTTCTTATTTTTATACCATGTGTGTATCACCAGAGCTCTTGGCTCATTCACACATGCTCATATGATTATTCCTAAATGACCCTGTTGTGTTGAAAGCTTGCTAAGGTTGTGGTAAAATGATGAAATGAAATTTGTGCTGCCTGGGGGAAAACACTAAGGAAACACACATTTTGAATGTGGATTTTGTGAGCACGCATTTTTGTGCTGACTATGTGTTGGAACAATGTGACTTTTGCTATCGGGATAACTGGCAATATGCCAGTAATATTTGAAAATAAAATTGCTAGGAAAGTTATTGCAAAATGCAGACATGCATCAGCAGAATTTCTACTCTTTCCACTCCCAAGTCCTTGCCGACGAGACAGGCTGATTGGATATGGTGATAGAGGATCAAAGGGTTTTCAGGATGGCCATCCTCTGACCTTTCCAAAGCAGACAAACACTCAGGGTTGCATGGAGACATAACAATGTACAGTGACGTGGAGACTTCTGTAACAAGACACAGATGTAAACAACCAAAAACGAGCCCAACTTTGCCCCCTTGATTAGTGGTGGTTTCATTCCCCCCGCCCCAAACTAATTGGTATTCTCTAGTCTGATGAGAATCAGTAGGCTTCTTAAAAGAGGATTTCCTTATCTTTGACATTTTAGGACCATGTAGTCCAACCTCTATGGTTAAGACTGCTAAAAGCTGAGGCTAAGTGGTCTGTTCAAAATCACATCAATTCATTGACTGCAGAACCAGAAAGTTGAGAATAAGGCTCTAGACTGACACCTTCTGCATTGGCTCTTGCCTTGTCCATCATCTAAGTACAGGAATGGGCAGGGCTTGTGTCACCCTGGTTGTTTAACCTTCACACATTCATTTGGATGATATTTCTAACTTGTAACTTCTACATCCTCAGACACTGGCCTGGAAGAGAGGCAAGAGTCAGAAAACATTTCTTACGTTTGCTGAATGAATGAATGAATGAGTTTTGTAAATCAATTATCTAGTCAGTACATTTTTACATCAGTGTATGCTTTTTGAATATAAACTGTGATTGTTAAAAAATAAACTGTCATTTAATTTCCATTTTTTATACACACTGCAATCAGCACTCGCAACACCAATGGCATCATCATGATGATTAATGCCAACAGGGTCTACATTCAAAGTCATTCACATTCAGTTTTACATTCCAAGGGTCAGCTTCTCAGGAGGGCCAATTACAAATGGCAAATAATGCCTCATGGGGCAATATTTATATGGAGACCTTAAAATCCATTCTCTCCAAAGGTAGTCTTTCTGATTGGATTATTACTTGTGGCTGTGGCTAAGATCAACCACCATAAATTATATGAAATCTATCTTTCTCATGCTGTACACACACACACACACACACAGCATAAAACATGCCTGTGTACTTTCTAATCCTTCTGTCTTCAGTTGCTCTTCTTAAGACTGAAGCATTATTTCTAAAAATACACAATTGTTTCCTGCTGCTTCTTCAGTTGCCTTTCTCATGCTCCTGGCCTGTGCTGGTACCCCATAACCCAGGGCCTGCCTTGCTTTCCTCTCCAGTGTAGGTGCAAAGGCCCAGTTTTAAGACAGAAAAGGAATTAGTGCAGTTTTTCTTCCTTGGGGCTCAGATAAGCCCCATCAAGATTGTGGAGCTGATGTCTCCATCTCTATTAAAAGGAGATGTCTCCAGTATCTCTCACTCTTCCAGGTCCACCTAACTTATTCTGAATTGAACTGAGAAGTCTTTAGATGCCCTGGTAACTTTCTTTTGGTTTCCTATTGGTCCAGGGCATGGATGTGCTGCTCTAACCGAGGAAAATAAAGCTGTGGAGGAAACTGCATGGAGAGTGGGCCCCGTGGAGAGGAAGGTTCTCAGTTCCCACCCACCTCCTACAGCTCATGTGCTCGCCAGTGTTTGTGGAGTGAAACCCTGTTTTACCAAGTTGATGGCTTTTATCCCACCTGAGTCAGATTCACTATCTGAACACAGCCTTGTGGTCCTCTATGATGTTGATTAGAAAATCCAACAGAAAACCAACCAACCAACCAACTCACAATCCCTACGGATACGAAGAGAAGTAACCAGCATTAGATTTGAAATGCTAAAAACATGTTAAGTTCAATGACTCCATATCTGCACCTATACATACTATACTGTATGAATGCAAGTGTGTCTGCAACTCTGCAAATATCTGCTCATCTCTATGGTGACATCACATCAGTTTTTACTTATCTGTCAACACCCAAGTGTTCTCAATATCCCAGTGCAGGTTCTGATATAGAAAGCAGAGCGCAGAAAGGGGGAGATGTGTGGTGAGGGGCCCCACAGGTCTGATGTGGTGCAGCTCGGTATGCAGGGGGACTGCTGCCTCATGGAACTGGAGAGCTGTTTCTACTCAGCTTCCTTGAAGTGCTTCCTCCAGAGCATCTCATGGGATCCCTGGACCAGAAAGAGATGGCCTTGACTGCCACCTAACACTGCTTTGAAAATGTAAACCAAGGGGTCCCGGATGGGCTGGGTGTGGGCACCTGTGTCTGTTTGTACTTTCTTTTGATGCCAGACACGTCAAAAGAAATGGTGAAAGGAACTCTGGGCTCTTTGTCAGGCTAGCACGTTCAGGTTGGGACAGGCAGTGTGTGGACGCCCCGCCCGTCCCTCTGGAGCACCATCCCCACCCTCAGCAGAGGCCCCGGGACTGCTTCAGGTGCACAGCCTGGGCTTATTTCACTTCTAGTCTCAACCCCTTTGCCCGGAATATGTGAGGCAATCGTTGCTACCCGTCATGATAGGCCAGTGCCCTAGAGAACATTTCCTAACCCAGCTCCACCCTCCCTGAGAAGGACTTTAACCCTGGAAAGTTCCTTGAAGGGGCCCCAAAGGAGGCCTGAAAAACCACCACTGAGAGAAGAGAGTCTGACCTGTTGGTGGAGGGCCACACGCATGGTAGGACGGTGATGTCGCAGACTCACGCCCACCTCTATCTTGACGGATGACTTAAATACATTTGATGGTGTTTAAAAATAAGTACATACCCTCAATGCCTCCTTTCCTACCCACTGCCCATGCACACACACGTTTCCTGTTTTACACGCACGCACACGCACCACCACTACCGGCCACGGCCACCACCCCCACGGCCACCACCACCAGTGCCACCACCACCAGTGCCACGTAGCAAAATCCAACAGATCCAAACTTCAATCCTGCTGCACCATTTGAGAGTTGTATCACCTTGAACATGTTATTTGACTTTGCATGTCTCAGATTCTCCAGGTGAAAAGAAGAAATGCTAGCAGCTCCCTCATATGGGAGGCCGTGGGGGTTGAAAAGGAGATGACGTTTCTCACCTAGAATCTTGCCCAAAGACAGGTACTCCCTTAAGACAGAGGTCAGTCCACCTTCCCCCATCCCCACCTGTTTCTCTTTGAGTGAATCCCATATGCTGTCCTCATACCCTCTCAGTTCTGGAAGCCTTCTGTTCCTAGACTGTGCTTCTTCCCTCACTTCGGAAGGGGTCTTGCCCCCTGTACTGTCATGGTGACGCCCCTCGGCTGCCCATTCCTACATTCGACAGCTGGACTCTTAGAAGTCTACCTCCTTTCTCCCCTCAGTCTCTTCTGCTTCACTTAAAAAATACCTAGATGAAAACGGCATGTAGCTGGAAGCGCTTTCCTCGGCAAGACAGCGTTCCCTCCGGCCCGCTGCAGTCACCTACGCGCAGTCCTCACGGATTGGCATCGGGTGCCTCAGAGGGGCTCTCTCAGCAGTGCCCTGCTGCCTTCCTCTGTGGGGCCCAGGGCCCGTCTCCCCGAACGAAGATCCTTTTGACTTCAACAAATTGGAATAACACCTATTTCAAATATATTATTTGATGAAAGCAGATGTCAGCAGATACTGCCTATGTAATTGATATTTGATTTATTCAAGATTTATGCATGCTGTGCCTTAGATTTATTAATGATAATCCCCGGCTCTTGTGTTTAATATAGTGGAACCAAAACATAATTTGCTGGGATCAGTCAGAAATGCATCAAAGTGATTAACTCTACATGCAAACCATTATCCAGTGACATCCCTACTGTGCA
The DNA here is from genome assembly GCA_030848825.1 of Tadarida brasiliensis. Classification (NCBI taxonomy): domain Eukaryota; kingdom Metazoa; phylum Chordata; class Mammalia; order Chiroptera; family Molossidae; genus Tadarida; species Tadarida brasiliensis. The sequence goes on from CM061270.1 coordinate 32,678,719, forward strand.
CAGTGCAAAAGGAGGCAATAATACAGTAATTGGCTTCACTTATGCAAGTTAGATATTTGCCATGATTGCTAGTGAAATGTGGTCCCTTTTATCTCTGATTCCGCATCTCCATATCCCTTCCCTTGTCATCCTTTGATGCCCCGTTTGCAGGCAGCCTTCCCCTGAATGGGGCAGGTGCGCACACACGCACACACGGCATCCCACCCCAGCAACTTCGTGTTAAGGAAGGTGCAGAGTCTTCTTACTAAAACAGACAAGAGGGTAACTGCTCTTCTCAGGAGGCCCCCAGGTTGGGCACCACCTCTGGTGGGGATGCAGGACCACCTCTCTCTCTCAGGGGAATGCCAGCCAATGAAAATCATATCATGGAATGCTCTTTATCTACATCTGTCACCTACATCAATACCCAGAGAGGCGGAACACCATTGCCCTCTCAGAGCAAACATGTGGAGCTATGCAAACAATTACTGAGATAACTTTTTGGGGGGTTCGGGGGAAGCCGAGTCATTTATGTTTGTTTTGCTTCAGCTAATTAAAACTTAATTAGATGAACAACCTTTTATTCTAAGACGACGTCCTTCCCCCTTTTCTGTTTCAAAACATTTTTTTCTATTACGAGTTGTTGATAATTTAAAAATTGGAAAGTAAAAATAATATACACATGTGGCAAAATATTTGAAGTCTATGAAATGTGTGAAATGGAAAATAGAAGTCTCCCTTCCCGGTTCTGTCCTCTAGCTCTGGTCCCTGTCCCCAGAGCTAATCACTAATAGCTTTCAGGGTAGCCTTCCAGAAAATGCAAACAGTATACCTGCAAATACAGGCATCATGTGTTTCTCATTTAATATGTATTTCAGAGATGTTTGCCTGTTTGCACCAGAGAGCAACCTGATAGTTCCCATTGCTATCATCATTTTTAATTGTTTAAGGTCCTGCCTGGCCTGGAGATGCCGGACAGTAAGCTTTCTACTTGAAATCATTGAAAAATTCCAGCCTGGGAACTGGGTCCACAATTTAGAACAAAGTAGCCTCATGTGAGGACTTACAGCGAGACGGAAACACGTACTGCATCCCATGTCCTGACGGTGTCGGGCATTTCTGACTCCCGTGCCTGATGCCACGTTTATACCGGGGTTTCGGCACATTCAGTAATACCCTGGTAAACAGCGCTCACACCACCTACCTCGTGGATCTAACACGATTCACAACTAATTTAAAATGAAGTCCCAGGATGCGTTTGTTTGGTTCCTTCATGGAACAACACCAATTGTTCTTTGTCAGTTTCTCTTCTGCTCCCCAAGCATATTAGAGGTATCTTAAGAATATACAGGGTTATTGTCTCTGATCACAATTCATCTGCTACCTGGTCTTCATTATTTTTTCTACAACTCTTTTAAGAGAGAGCACTCTTTCTTGAGGTTTTGCTTTTCAAGCCCTCCAAGATGGGATCATTATTTCACGATTCTGGTGCATTCCTAAACTCTGAGATTAGCTCTGCACAAGTATTTAAGAATAAATGAGCATTAAAAAAAGAAAAAGAAGAAAAAGAATAGACAGGGACAGCTCACAAGGGGCATTCTTTTGCTTTTTTGGGGGTTTGTTTGTTAATCCTTACCCGAGGATATTCTTCAATTGATTTTTTAGAGAGAGTGGAAGAGAGGGAGGCAGAGAGAAAAAGAAACATTGATGTGAGAGAGATACATCGATTGGTTGCCTCCTGCATGGCCTGGCCAGGGCCAGGGAAACCTGCAACCCAGCCACATGCCCTTGACCGGAATTGAACCCAAGACCCTTCGGTCCTCGGGCCAGTGCTCTAACTGCTGAGCCAAATCGGCCACGGCTCTTTTGTATTTTTAATGCCATTAGGGAATTGCACTGAGAATCAAATAGGTATCTTTTGATGTTTCCTAGTTCATCATTTTCTTCAATCACAATGAACACTCCCCTTTTCCGAATGGCGTTCTGCAGGGACAGTCAGGCTTCCGTCATGAAGAGCACTTTCCACTCAGTGCACCCGCCTTGCTCCTGAGCTGAGGACGCAGCAGCTGGCTCTCTGGACTCCATTCTCTGAGCGGCTACAGAAGCCACTCCTGCTTCAGCAAGCCCAGCGATCTATTTTTCCTGTCCTAGAAGTTCACTGGTTCCTGCTTCTGAGTGCAGTGCACTGTGAAGGGCTACAGCTTGGCTGGCAGCAGCCCACCCGACGAGGTCCCGCTGGACTCACTTCGAAAGGCTGCCACAGAGCTCGGCACAGCCCGAGGACCTGCGCCTCACAAGAGATTAGAACAGAACTAAAAGAAGCCTGAGGGCGTGCTTTCCAGATGGATAGTGTGGCTGCCAGTCTTCTCAGTCTTCAGACTCCCAGGAGATAAGGAGACCGTCGCTGGTACAGGGGGGAGGGACCGGTAGGCAGTTTGCAAGCTGCTAACCGTTATGGGGAGCTGCTCCTCAAGGATCACCTGGGAGCCATCCAACTATATATACTTCTCCTGGCTGAGAGGTCTCAGGAATAGCACTTAACCACTCTGGGCCCCAGTTTTTTCTCTGGGGGAAATGTCTACATTGGGTGTTATGGTGAGAAGCAGGAAACGTGTATGAGGAAACGTAGATTAGGCAACTGATACATGATGCTAGCAGAGTGCTTGGCACCTGAGGGGTAATGACATCAGGAACAGTAACCTTCCTATTCAACAAGGTCCCAGCATTCCAGCCACCAGCAGTTTCCTCAGGGAAGGGCTGTGAGGACTTCAGATACCCTCACTGTGCTCTGGAGGGCATCTACCAGGCCACCGGCTGCTCACTATCTACCGCCAAGGTCTACTCTCACTGCCCCTAACACTCTCTGGTGCTTCCTGTGAGCCAGTGATACTGACAGTCCCAAAGGACTTGTTTGGCTGGTGTTTACTAAATGTAATAAGGAGGAAATGTATGGAAACCCTCAAGCAGCAAATGCTCAATTTACTTCAAACTACCAGGGGAAAGGCTGGCTGAAGCTACTTAAATTTTGTAAAACATCAGTTCCCCTCCTGGAGCTGGGTCCTTTCCTTCCCTCCAGTTATTTCAATGTTGAAGTTATTGAAATAACACACGACGCTCAGCTTGGGTGCTTTGGGCTTATGAAACCTCTCACTTCTGAGTCATTCTTAAACTTGAGGCAGGTTGGTAATTTGGGGATTATCCCTGATACTCCATTGGGTCTGCACAATACCAGGATATCAGCATTAAAAGATGTTCAAGTTTCTTCTGGGCCACAACGTCACAGATGGTGTAGAAGGTTAACGTCTGAAGGGATCTTAGAAATTCTTTAACTTAGTGTCTCGGTTTTCAAATTCCTGTGCAGGGTTTGAATACATGTGATTGATATAAGTGCAGTCACTGTCCTTGGACGTGGAGAAGAGAATTCCCCTCTGGGCAACTCTGGAATCTGAACCACCTTTGAAAACCACATCTGTGTAATTTAATGTTCACACAACAGGAGTGGGTTCTAAGACAGTGCTACCTTGATCATGATCACCTGAGAACAGCACCAGCCTCACCTGGGAGCGTGTTAGAGCGTCATGTCCTTGGTCCACCCCAGACCTGCCGGAGGCGGAGTCCGCGCATGTGTGCTTTCACAATCCCTCTGGGTGATTCGGACGGATGCTCACTCAAGTTTGAGAGCCAGTCCTTGCAAGCCTCTCAGTAAACACTGCAGGCTCCATTTAATAATATTCAGCTTTGGCAGATGGCAAGGCCGGCCCTCCACAAGTCTCACTGAGATTGTAGGGTATGCACCCTGTCTTAGGAGTGGTTCTTTCTGTTACATACACTTTAGTAGCATTGCGGAGAACTCTACTGTACTTCGGAAACAATTCAAACGGTGGTTCTTTTAGGCAAAAGGCTCACAACCAGGAGATTTTGATCCCTACAATGGATTATTTTAAATGGATTTGGCCAGTAGCTCAAATTGTTGCAATGGGGTTACATCCAAATATATGCTATTTCACAGAAATTATAATTTGTCAGCTATAAAAATAGAGCATACCTTAAATTTATTTGTTTATTTTAAAAAATAACATTTATTTATTTATTTATTTATTTATTTATTTATTTATTTATTTATTTCCTTTATTGATTTTAGAAAGAGAGGAAGGGAGAGGGAGATAGAAACATCGATGAGAGAGAACATCGATTGGCTGCCTCCTGCATGCCCCCTACTGGGGATCAGGCCCACAACCCGGGCATGTGTCCTGACTGAGAATCGAACCGGCGATTTCTTGGTGCATGGGTCGATGCTCAACCACTGAGCCACACCAGCCGGACCAAACCTTAAATTTAAAGAGTGATTTTTAGTTTTTAAAACATGTTTCCCATGCACTATCTCATTTTATAATGCTCTCTCCTGGCACCCTACAACTTCCCCCGTTCCATTCTCCGGGGTGAAAAAATGAAGAACCAAGTGGTTAGGTAAGTTTTTCTAGGCCACACACCTAGATAGTGGCAGAATGAATATTCGAGTCCCCTTCTGATACCGCGTCCATTGTTTTTCTGATGTTCTAGGAAACACATTAGACAATTTCCTAAGATGCAAATTTACAACCAGATCAGTTCCCTCTACAGAGCTTCATTCTTCCCTCTCCCTTCTGTTGTTCATTACTAATAGTAGTAAACTTCATAAAGGGCCTAAACTTGTTGAATTCCCACTTCAGTGATTAGTTAGGGAGCTCCCTGCCCATCTTGGTGACAGGTGAGATGTGAGGTGTCATAACTAAGGCAACCATTCCCTTCTGATCCTACTGGTGGGCATCTGTTTCTAGTTGTAACTGGCCAAACACTCCCTTTGCAGGAAAACTAATAACATCTTAACATATGGTCTTGAATCTGGGCCGTCTAATGACCTTGCGTGGAGATTAATTGAAGGTGTTAATGGCACAGTTCCCAGCCAGGAATGTCAAAATACTGGCTTGGCCTCCTATGTACATTTTAAGAGGATTTGCTATTGATACTGAATGGGATTAACTTTAAATATAAAGAGAAATACTAGAACTTCAGCAACCACCTGTGAAGCAAGTTTCTGTAGCTAAGGAGTCTGGATTAGCACTCCAAGCAGGGTGCAAGATAATGAATTTGACATCCCATGTTGGCTCCCTGGGAGAAAGTCCCAGGATACAATCTTCTTAAGTGAAGGTATTACAGGGAGCTAAATTTTGCGGAGGGTGAAAAACTCATTCTATGACCTCTATGTGACTGTGAATGGAAAATGCCATTAGAGATTAGAGTTGATTTATGGGTTCTGTACCATTACTGCCCCCTCCCCATCTTGCCCAAGCAGGAGAAATGGGCAAAAGACCAGCGAAAAGAACCATACTTGGAGCTCTAGTTCCTAAAATATTTACATAGAAATATATTCAACTGCCAGGAAGTTTTGAGTGTAGCTATCATAATTCTCATGCCTTGATCTAGGCACAAACTCCTCTTCTATTTCCTTTTTATTTTCTTCCCATTTTAACTACCCTAGTGCTCCTGTGCTTGGGTATGTGTGTGTTTATTATAATTCACCTAAAGGCTTCTTGTGGAACATAAATTATAAAGACATAAAAGTAAACATAGAATAATCTCCTTTCATGCATATATTTACAAACCCATAAACTCTAAGGAAGAGTAAATTGGATTTTGAAAACATTGAGAATTACTTTTACAGGGCTTTTCTTTGCTCCGTTTATTCAGCTATTTTGGCCAAAGGAACCATATAAAATATGTCAAAACCAGATCAACTCCTCGCTACACAACTGACTAGAAAGTAAAAATTATTGATTCCAACAGAGCACCACCAATCCAATCCTGCCTTAGGAAACAGACCCTTGAAATCAGAATTTCACAAGTTCTTTTTGAGGAATCACTCAGTGCCTAGTTCTCGGCGTATTCCTTCCCTGCACGATTGCCACACGTGGTACATACAAGTCTCCGTACATCAGTGTGTAGTGTTTGTGTGCATTTTCCTCTGTTCCCATGTGTCCTGAAAAGACGGAGAGCTTCCTGAGGGCAGACCTGGGTCTTATATATCTCTTTAATACCTGATGTTTCTAGCAATGACTGACATACTGAGTACAAAGTTTTGTGGATGAATAATTCTGTGTGGTAAACAAACACGGTCTTAGACAACACCATCTTGATTGCAAGGTGGTTATAATATGTTTGTGGTATTAGCTAGCACTGATTTACCTAAAACAAGCAGAAGGGAATTAATCTGTAGCATTATTGACCACATTACACATTGGGTTTCAGAAACTCACTAAAGCCAGCGAGGTAGTTTACTTAGGCCGTCCAATGACACACATTTGTGCTTACTGGGAAACATTTTGTAGCATGTGAAAAAACTCTAGATGCTTAATTAATCTCTCTTACACATTTAGCACATTCTGTGCTCGTGTGTACTGGTGCCAACAGGATTCCACATGTGCATTTTGATTTTCCCCCTAAATAAAATTTTCCAAAGTTCTTTCAAACAAAACAAAACAAAAAAGCTTAACCCACGATGTTCAGATGAAAGAAGTCGAAAATGGACTGGCCCAGCTTTATCTAATTTTCTAAATTGAATAAAATGAAAAACAAATAAATGGCTGATGAAAAGCGATGTATGTCACTCGGCTTTCCTGTTGGCCAAGCCACTCAGGTAATTCAGTTGGGCAGGCTTAAATTCCTTGCACATTTTGCTCTCAAGATCAGGCAGAAAGGCCTGCCATCCACTGGGCAGCCCATGGCAGAGAGCCCCACAGACCGTAAAGCGAAGGCATGCTGAGTGGAACGGTCATTGGCCTGGGCATCTGCGAGCCAGGAAACACCAGTGGGGTTATAAAGAGATTATGCGCCCGGGATATCGCCAATGCACTGTGGACGGTCCCCCTCGCTCAAAGGAGGCAATGCGGAGACACCTCCGTGGAAAAAGCAATTAGTGGTAGGGAATGAAGTTCCTTACTTTTCTTTCCTGATTCTCTCCCTCCCAGTCCTTTCAAGTCTCCCTTGGGTCCAATTTGGGAACTCTTGCAGAGGCTAAAGTCCAGCAGTTTAACAGCTATTAAACACGGTCGTAAAGTGAAGATGCCGCCCGCGAGCTGGGCTCTTGGCAGCATCCGAGGAGCAGGGCGAACGGCGGCTCTGTGGCTGAGAGGAAATAATGGAAGAAGGGAAGGGAGGGGGTGTGGATAAACCAGATCGGGACTCGAGATGACAAGCCGTAGAGTGCACTAACCCACTCTGGCATTGCTATTTAGTACCTGTGAAGTCTACCATTATGCATTATTAAATTCATGTATTATTGAATCATGAATCCTTGTTCCCTGATAAGAAATGGAGATGATTTCTTAGTTTAAACGAAAGCCCTGCCTCCTTATTTAAATAAAAATGCCTTACTGGTTGCCTCGCATGCTAATCAGAAAACTGCATTAAGCAGGTAGGACTCTATGAATTAAAAAATAATGAAACAAGACTTTCCAGCCAGACATTGTTCCCTCGCCTGCTTTTCATGACAGCAGATTTCCTACTTGGAGTTGATAAGACCACGGCAAATGAAGATAACAACATGAGAGGGAAATCATTCACTCTAATGGGCTCCACCTGTGCAGACTTCGGCTCATTTACATGGCTGCAGAAAAATTAGAAATCATGCGGCAATTAGTCTGTTCTAGATTATGCAGTGTGTCAACTGATACCACTCAGGAGAGCACTAGCGCTAAAATGGTTTCAGAAGATAAATCTACTCTCCTATACAAACAGTTTTAATTACCTGGAAAACGACGTTGCCTATTGAGAAATCTCCATTGTGAACCTGGGCTGCTCTCCTGCTATTGGAATCAGATGTCGGGACATTCCAACGTTTATGTAATTGACTCATATAATATTTGATGACTTGTTGAAACTGAAATTGGGCTTTTCGTTTGGGTCCCCGATTGTCCATCAAAAACCCCTTTAATGACTCCTTCAGAGGTGGGCAGGAAAGGGATGTGTTGGATTTTTTTTTTTAATGCTTCTGTTTACTATTTAGCTCATAGGCCTATACAAATCTGATAATTTGTGGTGAAACAATTTCAAATATAAAGTTGGAGTCAAGAGATCTAGCAACTGCAGACAATTCCTTATGAATAAAATGTTCAGACTTTTAAGATTTTTGGATTCTTACTCAAGACAGTGGGATAAAATGTTTCTCTTCATTTTGGCCTTGAAGTATATCTATAACTTTCTCAAAAACCGTGGAAGTATCTTGAGAAATAATATTCATGAAAACCAGCTTTTGCATTTATAAGGGATTGTTGAAAGGTTTTGTTCTGATTTGCTTATGTATAGAAAAGCTTGTGTATTCACATCCAATTGATTTATTTTTTTAAATCCTCACCTGAGGATTTTTTTCCCATTTATCTTCAGATGGCAGGGGGAAGAGAGAAACATCGACATGAGAGAGACACATTGATCGGTTGCCTCCCACACGACCCCAACCAGGGCCAGCGACGAACCACAACCGAGGTACATGCCCTTGACTGGAATCGAACCCGTGCCTCTTTGGTCCATGGGCCAACGCTCTAACCACTGAGCCAAACCGGCTTTATTTATTTATATAAACTTTATTTATTTAGTCATTATTACTTTTGTTTTTATAATGTTTTATTGGGTTTGGGGATAATGCATAATTCGAGGTTGATGGAGGCATCCTGTAAGAGAAAGCTTTGGTTTTTGGATAGAGGTGAACTCTTGGGATAATGGGAGAATGTTTGTCTTCTGCCTGGATAGATTTTCTGAATCCTTTGGCTTATTCCAAGGGCAGTTTCCTCCCATCTCAACACCTACGTGCACACACATACACACACAGGCACACACCCGAACACAGGCAAAGATACACACACAATCCCAGCTCCACCAGGTCCATCAATGTCCAACACAGTTTTGCAACTGAAGTTCCTTATGTGAGCCGCTGGACACAGAAAATGTTTTGAGTAATAATTTTCTCAAGGCTGGTACTTAATCAGTACCATTCTAGGATGCCTAGGAGAGAAGTTAATTCATTACCCACACTGACTACCTTAAGGCACTAGGGCACAATTCTCTCTAGAACCAGAGTCCAGTGAGACCCTACACTATTTTTAGGGTGGTTCATTTTTATCTGGCAATACCTTTGCTGAGTTTACTTCACCTTCCCTGGAAGAGAATGTAAAATGCTATATGATATTGAGTCGAAAAAATGATGGCCCTTTTCATCTGGGCGGGATCTCAGAGGCCGTGCAGCCCCTCGTCCTAGTTTTACAGGTGAGGACAGTAAGATGCAGATGGATGGACCAAGTTGCCGTGAGTGACACACTGAATCATGATGGGACAGGACTGTAGTTCAGGTCTCTGGACCCAAGAATGGAGTTTACTCTGCCACATCCCTGTACTCTGTGGGGGCTGGAGCCAAGATTCTCTGCTCTGCTGCCACCCCGGGTCCTTCAGGGGAGCAGAGGACAGGCCCCATTCAGAAGAGTCCTGGCCACAGACATGTGAGTTCATCCCCTTGGAAACGTCGGTCACGAGGACCCTGAGACTCAGAGAGACACTGCCAGCACTGAGAAGACAAGCAGCCGGCACGTCGTCGGGGGAACTGAGGGTGTCTTGGAGAGAACATGACACCTGGCGAACGGCAGGTGAGTCAGTGTACTGTGCTGCCGTCCCTGAAGGAGCACGAGTGTGCGGACTTGTCCCAGAGGCGATTGGTTCCCTTCCACGCGCTCACACGGCGGCAGTCATTCCGTCTCCAGGGAGATATTTATAAACAGAGTTCCAGTTGGAAAGTGTGAGAGTGCACGGGGTGGGGTGCGGGGGCTGAGCTCAGGTTGGGGTCCCCAGTCTCACATACACAGGACTCTCCTCACAGCCAAAGGGGACGTCAACCTTAAAAAGCAACAGCCACACAACAGCAGCCAATCTCCATGCTTCTTGGTGCATCTATTGGATGGAATATGAAATATGAAACAACCACTAAATATGAGGGTGGTTCTTAAAGCACTAGATTTGGAATGATCAATAGTTTCAGTATAAGAACAATGGAAGAAATGAAAAAAGAAAATATCTATGGATTTGGTTGCATAAAATGTAAACTGTTTGTGTGTTAGACTATGTAACAGAATCAAAGGCAAACTGCTGAAGTGATTTGTCATCAGTACAACGAGCACATGTTTTAACGTGTTTGGGTCGGGAGAAAGGCGCTCCGTGCTTTCGGGATAGGTAGCGCCGGCCACATCAGCTACACATAATCCCCTTGGAAATTTGTTCTTGGCCATTAATGTTCTTTGCTCTTTAAATCTCCTCATGTGACGAATGTGTCCTCCCAGTTTCTGTGAGCCACTGTTGATTACAGTTATTGGATGATCTCCACAGGCTGCAGTGATATTTATAGTGCATTTCATAATATCAAAGGGCTTCTACTTTTCACCTGCTAACTCTTATCTTCATTTCCTCAGTCATTTCAGTGTAGGCACTTGCAGTGACCTCAAAATTTGCATTTAACACCCAGAGTGATACCCTGCTGCAGGCCCAGTGCCAATACTTACACCCCTTTTTTTCAGTCATTATATATCAAAGGGTCTGGAGAATACAATAAATAGCAGAGCTGACAGAACAGATAAAGCCAAGCCTTTGAAAACACCCTAGATTTAGTGAGCAGGAGTCAGCGGAGGGCATTCCCAGTATGCTGCCCAGAGTATACGGTACACTTCACCATCCACACCCCTTTCCACTGACTAAGAGCCTAGCATCACACTCGAAACATGGGCCTATTAACATGTGGACTATTCCCTGTAAGCCCAAGGAGGCTCAGTCCTTCATCTTCTTCTGTAACTCTGCTCACTCCATCGGTGATCTCATCCTGAATTATGGCTCTAAATACCAGAAAGTGATGACTACTTGGAAATGTATGTCTCCAGCCCAGACTTCTCCCTTGAACTCCAGACTCATATATCCAACTGCCTGCTTGACACCTCCACTTGGAAGTCTAATAATCATCGCAGACCCTCAGGTCCCAGATGGGACCCCTGGTCTCATACATGTATCCCTTCCCCATCTCAAAACATGGCAATTCCATTCTTCCAGTGGTGCAGTCCTCTCTTTTTCTTACCCCCCACCTCTGTTTGAGCAGGAAATCCTGTTGGTTACTGTCCTCAATATATCCACAATCTGTTCATTTCTCACCACTCACACTGCAACTCCCCTGGTCCAAGCCGCCGTCATCAATCTCCTCAGTAATTGCAATGGTCTCCAACTGACCTCCCTGACTTTGCCTTTGATATCTACAGTCCGTGCTCATCACAGCAGCCAGAATCTGTCACGTCAGACTTTAACAGAGGCGTCCCCCGTCTCTCGGAGGAAAAGCGCAGATCTTCACAATGGCCAGAAGACCTTACACAATCTTTCCAGTCACCTCTGTTTTATTCACTCTGCTCAAACTATACTGGGCCACTTGAATGTGTTTTTTGTTGTTGTTTGTTTTTTTTTTAACATGATAGGCATTCTTCCACCTTGGCGATTTTTTTTTTTATTTGTTTTTTTCCTTTGCCTGGATCATTCTTCCTCCAGATACCTGCATAACTCTCTCATTCCTCTTGAGCCTTTGCCTAAATGATTCCTTCTCAGTGAGTTCTTCTCAGACCACACTGCTTAACATTGTAACATTGTAACCCTCATTCTGATATCCTCTTTCTTTCTTTCCTTTATTTTCCTCCATAGCACTTGTTCTATGTGAAATTATAACTTTACCTAGGTACTGTCAGTTTCTCTGCTCTAACATGTTAGCACAATGCAGGTAGAGATGTCTGTTTCAATTTTCCTACTGTTATAAACTCAGTGACTAGAACAGTGCCTGGGACACCAGAAAAAAAAAAAAAACAACAACAACTTGTTGAGTGAATGACTAAAGGAAAGACAAAAAAATTTATATATATGTTTAGTCACATAGATCATATGGTCATATAAGGTACATGGTCTTAGATATAAGGATAGTGGGAAATATAGCTTAGCTGTGTGACCAGGAGGCAGAATAAAACTACTGGTGAACATAAGCAGTCTTTATGACATATTATTAGATCATATATATTGATAAGATAAACACTGAGTCCCTGATAGATCCTGAATAGGCAACTCATACAACAGAAAATCTAAAAAGTTAATAAACATATAAAAGAATGTGTAACCTCAGTGTTACAAATAAGAGTGCAAATTTAAATAATATAATATTTTAAGGAGTTCTTTTCTAGTTTGCTGAGATTTTTTAAATGAATAGTTGTTAAATTTTGCCATGTTTTTCCTGAATTTATTGTGATAATCATATAGGTTTTTAACTCCCTTAGTTTGTTAGTATTGCTAATTGATTAACTTTTGAATGTTAAAACAACCTTGCATTCCTAGGATAAAGTATACTTGGTCCTGATATATTATCCTTTTTGTATATTTGCTAATATTTAAAAAAATTTTTTTTCCCTTTATTGATTTTAGAGAGAGAGGAAGGGAGAGGGAGAGATAGAAATATCAATGAGATAGAACATCAATTGGCTGCCTCCTGCATGCCCCTCACTGGGGATCAGGCCCACAACCAGGGCATGTGTCCTATCCGGGAATTGAACTGGTGACCTCCTGGTGCATGGGTTGACACTAAACCACTGAGCCACACTAGTCGGACTATTTGCTAATGTTTTTAAAGGACTTTTGTTTCCAGGGCTGTGAGAGATAGGGTCTGTGATTTTCTTTGATTTTAATGTCTTTATCAGGTTTTGGTATTAGAGAAATTGAAAAGTGTCCCCTTCTAGTCTATTTTCAGAAAATGTTTGTGTATGTTTGGTATTATTTCTTCCTTGAATGTTTGCTAGAATTCACCAGTGAAACCATTCAAACTAGAAGTTTTCTTTGAAGAAATTTTTAATAAAGAATTCAATTTATTAAATAGATATAGAGCTATTCATATTTTTTTCTTCTTGTATGTTTTGGTATGTTGTGTTTTTCTTTTCAAGGAATTCATCGATTTCATCTAAATTCTAGATTTACTGGCATAATATTGTTCATAATATTCCCATATTATCCTTTTAACGAACTACAGAAATGATCCCTGAAAGTACAGTCTTCATATTATCCTTTTAAGGTGAAATACTGTCTTCATGTTAGTGATTATACAACAGAACTTATTTTTTAATATACTATTTTTAGAGTAGTTTAGAATCACAGCAAAATTGAACAGAAGATACAGAGATTGCCTCCATTACACATGGCCTCCCTCATTATCAACATTTCCTACCAGAGTGGTACATTTTTTACAGTTAATGAACCTACATTGACAGCATCATTATCAACCGAAGTCCACAGTCTACCTCAGGGTTCACTCTTCGTGTTGCACATTCTATGGGTATAATGACACATATCCACCATTCTAATATCATACAGAGTCGTTTCCCTGCCCTACAAATCATCTGAGCTCCACCTACTCATCCCATCCTCCTCTTTAACCTCTGGCAACCACTGATCTTTTTTCACTGTCTCCATCATTTTGCCTTTTCCAGAATATCAGTAATATAGTTGGACTCACACAGTCTGGAGCCTTTTGAGATTGGTTTCTTTCACTTGATAATATACATTAAAATTTCCTCCATGTCTTTTCATGGCTTAATTAGTTCATTACTAATATTTCATTTTCTTTATTTTCTATTTAAATACTTGATATAGTTTTATAGTTTTATTTATCCAATCAACTACTTAAAGACATCTTGGTTGCTTCTAGATTTGGGCAGTTATGAATTAAGCTGTTATAAACATCCATGTGAAAGTCTCTGCGTGGACACAAGTTTTCAACTCCTATGGGTAAGTAAGTACCAAGAAGTGTGGTAGCTGGACTGTATGGTATCAGTATATTTAGTTTTGTCAGAAACCACCAAACTGTGCTCCAAAGTAGCTGTGCCATTCTGTATTCCCACCAGCAATGAATGAGAGTTCCTGTCACTCTACATCCTTGTATCAGGATGTAGTGTTGTCATTGTTCTGGATTTTGGCCATCCTGATAGCTGTGTAGTGGCATCTCATTGTTGTGGGACTTACATTTTCATATACTGCCTATGAGAGAGTGAATTTGAATGACTACAGAAAAATGCATACAAAATTTTTGAAACAAAAACTTTATCAAACTATACTGAGAAAAAAATCAAGTAATCAGAAAAGAACTAACTACCTCACCTTCCCACCATTTGCACTTATACCCACATTCACTACCTTCTCTTCCACAGCAATTCAGAAAGTGTCAAGCTCTCTACCTGTGCACTAGATCTTATCCCGTCTCACCTTCTTATAGTCATCAGTCTTGAAATGATCCCTCTCTCCCTTGCATCATAAATTTCTCCCTCTCTACTAGATTATTACCATTAGTTTACAATTATTCTGTGTTATGTTATGACTTAATCCCACCTCTGTCTTTATCTGATTCTCTTTAGAGCAAAACTCCCCCAGCAGTTGTCTATACGAGGCTGGTGTCCTTAACATCCGCTGAGAGGACTCTTGCCAAACCCAATGGCCAACGCTTGTTCCTCATGCTACTTCACCTCCAGCAGCATTTGAGAACACAAGAAGTAGGCCACTCCCCTCTTCTTGAAACATTTACCACTAACTTCCAATATACTAAACCTGCCTATTTTCCTTTTATCTCACTGGTTACACCATTTCAATTTTTTCTTCTCACTCATTTTATAAACCTCTAAAATTTGGAAAGTCTCCAAGTTGACTTGGTCTTCTTCCGGCTATTTTGCTCTCTAAGTGATCTCATGAGGTCACCAGTCATGGCTTTAAATACCATATATACACTGATGACTTTCTAATTTACATCTCTAATTCAAGTGGCTCTCTGAGCTCTAGAGAACTCTCTTGAGCTCAACAACTTCACCTGGACCTTAATCAACTTGTTCAAAAAACAAACAAAAACAAAAGCTGTAGACACTCCACTGCAAGACTGACCTTCTCCCAGTCTTTGCCATCTCAGTAAAAGCTTTCCTTGCACTTCCAGTTGCCCTGGACAAAAATCATGGGGTCATCTTCTTTTCTACACATCCACATCCATCCAACTGTCAACTGATCCAAAGAGACACAGGATTAGATTTTCCCATAAGGGGGATGTTCCCACAGACATTGTACTGATATTATAGCCAAAGACAAACAAGACTAATGTAATAACTCATCAAAACATAATGGAAGCCTGATACTTAAATAATAGATTAAACAGGTTTTGGTGCTGTATAGGGGAATGGGGAATGGGGAGTAAGGTAGAAGAGCTAAAATGCTAGATAGACCTCAGTCAACCTGCTATTCAAGTATGGTTTCTGACTTCATTAAAATGAATCATTTGATAAGTCATTTAATTAGAGAATATTTTTGGCCAGTTAAAGAGTCTACTACATCTAAGGGCCAATTTTTCTCCTATCAGATTTGAGGCAGTCTGAACTTTAAAAATAAGACTTATCTTTTTATTATGTTGGTAATTTTTCTTGTGTTTTATATAATAGGTATTTAGAATAATAGTTTTGTGCAGATATTTCTCAGGTTTTATCGTTTATATTTTTCCCTCAAGTTCAGAGACTTGCATTAAACATACTCCGTGGCACATCTGACCCTATTAGACCCACTCTTGTTTTATTTGATGTACAATTTCCCCTTCCTTACATCACCTAACTCACTTTTAACTACCTTACTCTTCATCTTACTCTTCAAATGAATGTTGTATGTGTTCTTGGATATAAATGTATAATCAACAATAATAGTATTTCTCTGTGTGTGTTGTAATTTCAATTTTCATAAATGATATTATGCAATAGATTTCATTCTCCTTCTTGGTTCAATCAATATTATAAGATCTATTTATACTATATTGCCTCTGAAAGCTGCATAGTATTTCACAGAACATCAACAAATCTCACTTATTCAGCCCCTAATGAAAGACACCAAGGTTGCATCTAACTCCCCCCACCACCACTAACAATGTTGCAATTAACATTGCTTTCCCTCCATGAATATATGCAAGAGTTTTCCTGAAGAGTGTACTCAGGAGTGTGACCCACAGGTGCGCATGTTCTTAATTTCACCAGGCACTTCCAGTTCACTTCCCAGAAAAACTGCACTGGTTTACATTCCCACCAGCCTTATGACTTCTACTTTTTGAGTTATATTCAGAAGTCCTTCCTCATTTCCAAGATAAAAAGATATTATTCTATGATGTTTCCTTCAGGGGACATTATAGTTTATCTTTCACACTGAGAACTCGAATCTACCTGGAGTCTGTCTTTGTATATATTATAAGGTGTGGGACCCTGGTTTTGGTCATCACCATATGCATATAGTGAGTTTTCCAAATGCTTTTTGTAAAACGCTAACGACACTGCTGGGTTTGAGGTCACAAATATGATAGAATGGGTTTCCATGTACACATGGGTCTGTTTTTCTACTCCCTCATATTCATTGCTGTTTGTGCCTATTTTTGCACTAGAATTGCACTTACTTTTGTTTAATTGTATTGCAATAGTTTTGTAGTATGCTCCTGTGGCAGGTAGAGCAAGTCTCCCTTTGACTCTTCTTTCATAAAGTCAACTTGCCTATGGATGGTTGTATTTTGTTCTTATTTTAAAAGTGAAGCTGTAATCTACACACAGTAAAATTCACACTTTTCAGTATATAGTTCTCTGAGTTTTGACAAACACATACAGTTGTGTACTCAACAATACAACTGAGATATGGAACAGTTCTATCACCTCCAACATTTCTCCAGAGCCCCCATGGAGTCAGTGCTACCCCAGTGCCACACCCTGGCAATCTCTGAGCTGGTTTCTGCCCCTGGAGTCATTTTCCAAAATGACATAAAAATGAAATCAGACAGTATGTAGCCTCTAGAGTGTGCCTTCTTTCACTCCTCATAAAAATTCTACTAGAATTTGATAGGTATTGAATTTAATTTATAAATTAATATGGGTTGTGTTGCCACTTGTACTATATTAAGATAGTTCATCCATAAACATACGGTCCATTTATTCAGATTTTATTATATATTCTCAAGACACTAATAGAATAGCATTATTTATCAAAAGAGATATTACACATGTTCTCTAGGATATTTTCTAAGTCTTGTATAGTTTTAATTGCTATTGTAAATGGTATTATATATTCTTTGTTTTCTATTTCCTTATAATTAACATAGAGCAACAAAGTTACAATCATATCTATCAACAGCTTATGATTTCACTTTTTTGTGTGTTTCCATTGGGTTTTCTATGTTGATAATTATATCCTCCCCATATAGCAACAATTTCTTCCTTTCTGCCCTTGTTCTTTCTTTTTTTCTTATTTGGGATGTTTGGTTCTCCAGTCCTATGCTGAACAGTAGAGGGGATGGCAGGCGTTCTCATCAACTTATTCTTAAACGGAATGTGTCTAAAGTTCCTCCTAAAGTATGACATGGAAAATTTGGGTTTTTTCGGTCTTTACCAAATTAAGGAGGTTTCTTTCTTTAAAAAAAATTATGATTTAGGTATAATTTACAAATAACAAAATTCCCTAATTTTATGTGTATCTTTTTAAATAATGACTTCATTGAGATATAGTTCACATTTAATAAAATTCACCTATTGAGAGTGCACAATTCAATGTTGTCAGTGTATTCACAGAATCGTGTAAACATCACCACAATCAAATTTAGAATATTTTATTCCCCACCCTGAAAAACCCCCTACCTAATAGCAGTCCCTCCCCTTAGATATGACCAGTTCTCTTCAAACCCACAGGCCCTGGAAACCACTGAGTTACTGTCTGTCTTCAAAGATTTGCCTGTTCTCGACAATTCAAGTAAATAGAATCATACAATATGTGGTCATTTGTGACTGGTTTCTTTAACTTAACACAATTTTTTCAAGGTTTATTCATGAATAAGTACTTCATTCCTTTTATTACTAATTAGTATATTATTATCTGAATATATTGCATTTTATTTATCCATTCATCAATTGATGGGCATTTGGATTGTTTCCACTTTGGGTTATTATGAGTAGTGCTGTTATGAACATATGTATACAAGTTTTTGTGTAAACGTGTTTTCAGTTCTCTTATGTTCAATTCCACCTAGGAGTGGAATGGCTAGATCATATGGTAACTCTATGTTTAATCCTTTGAGGAACTTCCAGAATGTCTTCTAAAGTGGCTGCGCCATTTTACATTCTCACCAGCAGCCTATGAGGGTTCTACTTTAAAGTTCATATAGAGAGATAACAGAACCAGAATAGGCAACATGATTTTGAAAGAGAAGAACAAAGGTGGAGAACTGACCCTATCCGCCTTCAAGACTTACTATAAAGCTGTAGTAATCAGGACAGTGTGGTATTGGTGAAAGAATACACAAATAGATCAATGGACTAGAATAGAGAGCTCAGAAACAGGCCAACATAAATATGGCCAACTGAGCTTCGACAAAGAAGCAAAGGCAATACAATAGAAAAGATAGTCTTTTATTTTTTATTTATTTTTTTATTAATTTATTTTTGTTACAGATGTTTCTCCTTTTTTCCCCATTGATACCCTCCCCCCCCCTCCCCCATCCCCAGCTTTGTTGTCCATGTCCATCAGTTATGTGTACATGCATATAAGTTCTGTGGTTTATCTCTTCCCTTCCCTCCCTACCCCCTCTTCTGAGGGTTGTCTGTCTGTACCCTACTTCCACGTCTCTGGGTCTACCCTGTTCCTCAGACTGTTATGTTCATTATATTCCACAAATAAGTGAGATCATGTGATATTTGTCTTTCTCTGCTTGGCTTGTTTCACTTAGGATAATACTCTCCAGGTCCCTCCATGTCGTCTCAAAGGATAAGAGATCTTTCTTTCTTACAGCTGCATAGTACTCCATTGTGTATATGTACCACAACTTTTTTATCCATTCGTCTCCTGATGGACACTTGGGCTGTTTCCAGATCTTAGCTATTGTAAATAGTGCTGCTATGAACATGGGGGTACATATATTCTTTCTGATTGATGTTTCAGACTTCTTAGGGTATATTCCTAGAAGTGAGATCACTGGGTCAAATGGCAATTCAATTTTTAATTTTTTGAGGTAACACCATTGTGTTTTTCATAGTGGCTGCACTAGTCTGCATTCCCACCAGCAGTGTACTAGAGTCCTCTTTTCTCCACACCCTAGCCAACACTTGTTGTTTGATGATTTGTTGATGGCGGCCATTCTGACAGGTGTGAAGTGATACCTCATTGTTGTTTTAATTTGCATCTCTCTGATGATTAATGATGTTGAGCATTTCTTCATATGTCTCTTGGCCATTTGTATGTCCTGTTTGGAGAGGTGTCTATTTAGCTCCTCTGCCCATTTTTTAATTGGGTTCTTTGTTTTCCTTTTGTTGAGTTGTATGAGCACTGTATATATTTTGGAAATTAACCCCTTATCTGATGTATCATTGGCAATTATGCTCTCCTATTCAGTGGGTTCCTTTTCCATTTTGATAGTTGTTTCTTTTCCTGTGCAGAAGCTTTTTAGTTTGATGTAGTCCCATGTGTTCATTTTTTCCTTTGTTTCTGTTGCCTTAGGTCATGTATCAGTGAAAATTCTGCTGCATGTGATGTCCGAAATTTTGTTGCCTACATTTTCTTCTAGGATTTTTATGGATTTAAGAGTCACATTTAAGTCTTTTATCCATTTTGAGTTTATTCTTGTGTATAGTGTAAGTTGGTGGTCTAGTTTCATTTTTTTGCATGTAGCTGTCCAATTTTCCCAACACCATTTATTAAAGAGGCTGTCTTTACTCCATTGTATGCTCTTGCCACCTTTGTCAAATATTAATTGAGCATAATGTCTTGGGTCAATTTCCGGGTTCTCTGTTCTGTTCCACTGATCTATATGCCTGTTCTTGTGCCAGTACCAGGCTGTTTTGATTACAGTAGCATTGTAGTATAACCTGATATCCGGTATTGTGATCCCACCTACTTTGTCCTTCTTTTTCAAGATTGCTGTGGCTATTTGGGGTCTTTTTTGGTTCCATATGAATTTTTGAAGTATTTGCTCTAGTTCTGTGAAATATATCGTTGGTAGGAAAAGACAGTCTTTTAAACAAATGGCACTGGAACAAATGGACATCTACCTGCTAAATAAATAAATAAATAAATAAATAAAACACAGACTTTATGCCCTTCACAAAAATTCACTCAAAATGGACCAGAGTCCTAAAAGTAAAATGCAAAACTATAAAACTGCTAGAAGATAACATATGAGAAGACCTAGATGACCTTAGGTATGGCAGTGACTTTTTAGATATAATATCAAAGGCACAATTTAAAAAATAATTGATATGCTGGGCTTCATTAAAATTAAAAATTTATGCTCTGTGAAAGACAATGTCAAGGGAAGGAGAAGACAAGCCACAGAATGGAAAAACAATATTTATGAAAGACACATCTGATAAAGAAAGGATCACTATCCAAAATGTATAAAGAATTCTTAAAACTCAACAATAAGAAAACAAGTCAATTTAAAAATGGGCCAAAGATATTAACATACACCTCACCAAAGAAGATATATAGATGGCAAATAAGCATATCCTCATACCCTCAGAGGAATGCCAATTAAAACAACAATATGATACCAGGACACACTTACTGAAATAACCAAAATCTAGAACACTGACAACTCTATATCCTGGTGAGCACCCAACCCTTATGATGCCTTTGTAAAAAGTCCCTTTATAAACGTTCTTCAGGCTAGCCTGTGTGAGTGTGCCATTAATTTTCTGTTGGGACCATAACTGAATAGCTGGGGAGCATATAAGAAGTACAGATGCCTGGGGGCTTTTGAAAGCTCCCAGTTGATTCTAGCTTACAGCTAGGACCGGAAATGCCAGCCTCAAACCAGGATGATGATTTTTGTTGTTGTTGAATCACACACATGCGCGCGTGCGCGCGCACACACACACACACACACACACACACATACTCCCGATAGAGCCTTTACCAAAAAATGAGAAAATCTCATGAACTGAGCAGGCTAGATTCTGGTGATGTATGGTTTTTAAAGCTACCAGTCAGACTGACGTTTAGATTGATAAATGTGCAAACACTTAGAATCCAGCAGCCTTGTAAACACATTCAAAATATTTACTTTCATGCTGTTTTTTTCTTCTTCTTTTTCTTACACCCAAATGTCAATTTTAATGGAAGCCACATCTCCACATATTGATTGGTTCATCTTGATTTTATTAAGGGTTTAGTTTGGCTGCCCAGGAAGCTTTTCTAGTTTTGAAACATTTATAAAAATGTCTATTCGGAAGGGGTGCAGCGGAGGGAGATGAGGTAGGTGGGGGCAAAGAAAAAAAAATCACATCTAAAGTAAAACACAGTTTGTTGCCAAAGATTTCATTAATTCAATAAATAAAAATACAAGTAAGCTCCAACTTCAACAAGCTCAAGTTTCCCTCCTAGCTGTGAAACCACAGCACCCCAATGGCTTCTAAATGTGTCAACACATGACCTTCCCATCCCAAACTCACCAGTGGGGAGAATATGATTTATGAGGTTGTCTGACCATCCCTGAAAGAGGTTTTAAATATTTTACTCTTATAATAAGTGTACTTCCTTCATGCAGTGGTAAATGATTGTGGGTTCTTAGAGAAAAGGGTGAGTTTTTTGGGGGAGAAAAAAAAAGATCTAAACTTGGAAGAGATCTGCAAGCAGCTCTGTGGCACCTTATGGTGTGTGAGCTAATTACTTGCCCTAAGTTGCCTAGTAAACGGTCTTTGTTTGGGAAGGTTAAGTTTCATCTCTGTTCCAAAAACTCAGAGCCAGACAGGGAAGGGAAAAAATGATGGTGTTTGTGGTGAGGCTGGCAATGCTGCCCGCCGGCTGGTTATTTGGAACGGTTTTAGAAGATGTGTTATGAGGCATGGTAATGTGTGCCATTTTTCATGAATGAAGTCAAAGGATTTAGCAGGTTGAGCCCGAGAACTTGGACTTGGCAGTGGAAAATACCAACTAATGTGTGAGCTTCGCATCCTCTGCCGCCTGGGTTCTCCTACGGTCCGAGATGGAGGAAGAGGACACTATGTTTTGGACTGCCAAACACAACAGAGTTAGATGAGAAATTTAGCTCACTCAACTCTCAAGTCATTTTTATAGAGAAGAGAAAGTGAGTTTGGGTTGTTGGAGTCCCTCAGTTTAGAGGTTGTTCATGGAGAATATGAATGTTCTTTGAAAACAATGAGTCAAAATGGTGGCATCTCTTATTCTGAGAAAGAGGAAATGACCCTAAAAGAAATAGAAGGTGTAGTACCTTTCCCTCGATGTCTTCTTTTTGTTCTGATTTCTGAGAAGCTTGTGTTCAAGGGGAACTGAGGATATACCTAACCCTCCTAGCCAAGGATCCTTGTTTCCCAATAATGAAAACTCAGTGTTTCAACTAGTGTAAACCAAAAAGACATTTCTTATAAGGACACAGGGAGTATCTCATGGAACCCTACAGTCCAAGGGTTGGGGGGGGGGGGGTCAATCTTAGGAGAGGCCAGAATCAGGAACCAAAAAGCCATGAAGGACCAAGGCACCTGCTCTGTCCACCTAGCTGTCTGTCTCGCTGGTCTCCTGCTTTAACTTCTCACTCCATTCTGCTTCTCTCCTTTTGTCCTGCAAACTGGCTTTCTCATCTTATTCAGGTCCAAAGCTGAAGATGACCATTTCACAGTGATGTCTTCTATTGCCAAATCTATAGCTCTGTAATTCAAGTGTCCAGCTACGATCACAAATTAACTATCCCTTAGAGAGTGCTTATCACTTTCTAGACTCAGTATATAAATCCAAGCAGCCTAGGTCCAGAGTCCATGCTCCTAACCATGGCTGTTCTGCTCTGAGTCTCAATTCCATTCCTGGGGAGAGAGAATGTGGTTGGCATCAGATTAGGTAGGCATCTCATTCCAATCATCCCTGGCCAGGGTGGTGATGGATGGACCTCAGGAGGACAGCGTGGCACAGCATAAATTATAGGGCCCATCTCAGACTGGTGAGAAATCAGTTTCCCAGATTGGGGACTGGTCTTCCATATCACGCTATGGAAATGCGTGTTCTCTCTGAGCCAAGTCATGGGACAGTACAGCAACACAGGATTGAAGGTCAGTAAAATCTGTAAGGCACAGAGGATTTCCTAGACATGATTATTTTCCATGAGGCAACTGTATATCTGACTGGTTATTTTCAGTTTTTTCTAGAATTATCTAGAGATGGAGACTTTAAATTCCCCACATGGCAATTCAGCCACATTCCCTCAGAGTTCCTCCTGGGAGTTCTTCTCCCAATCTAACCTAAATGCCTCTAATGGCAACTAAAACTGATTTCTTTGTCTTTCTCTCAAGGTAAACTGTGCACAAAAAGGAACATGTGAGGATAGTCTGAAGTAATCCTGTTTTTTGGCTGAGTATTACACTGACTTAATTAGAAAATTTTATCAAAAAACTAATAACAAAGGCATAAAATTATTGGAATTATGTGTCTGGAAATAGGTTTATTAATTTATACACACACACACATAAGAGAGAAAAAGCATTCCAAATCTGAGAGTACATTGGCTCTATAACAGACATGATGAGGAAGATAAAACTGTGAACTAAGAAACAGACCTTTTTTGGTACGTATTTCTGACCCTCACCCCATAAATGCCCTAATGCATGAGGCATTGGCCCATGTGGAAATTTTGATTCATTCAACACTTTCCTAATACAAAATTCCACTGAATATATATAATATTCTACCGCAGCAAATGAACAAAATAAAAAGAAAAATCAAACAAGATAAGCTCATTTTATTGTAAATTATCCAAAGATATTTTCAGCTTATTCTTTTCTTTCCAAACATTCTCAATTTCTGCTGCTAACAATCTTTTCACCTTCTTCAGACCTCAAATCTTTGAGTTCTCCTCTCTCTTCCATTGCAGCTAAATGATAATTAGCTGATGAATCAGCCCCATTCCTACCTCTCAACACACACACACACACACACACACACACACACACACACTCTTCTTGCGTCTACTCCTTGAGCTCTTCCCTGCAATCTTGGTTTGGATCTATTCCACTCCAGGCTCACCAGTAACAATAAGCAGCTTCTTAGTCATCGGAGGCCTTATTTTCATTCTCAGAAAACAACAATGGCCGTCAGCTTCTATAGGTAGCACGTCCCTATGTCTATTCATCATGGCTTCTCATTACCTGTAGAACCAATGGGAGCTGCAACTCAGGTGCCCTGGGACCTCTCGAAGGTCCCCATCTTAACTACAAGATTGCATTTCACTCCACACCTCCATCTGTGATGTCACTCCAGCTCTGCTGAGCAACATGCTTTTCCTTTCAACTCCTCTTGAGAATTCCACCTGACTTCTAAATGATACATACCAGGGATGGTTCAAATGGAGGAGCTATAAACTAAACACCTTTTCCACCTACACACAATCTCTCATTTCAAACTCAAATAGCATCTTTCTGAGATAGGCAGGGTATGTATTATTTTTGTTGCTATTTGACAGATGAGAACTCTGAGATCATATGATTTCAGGTCCATTCAACTTCTATTTAGAACCTATTTCATAGGCATCAAAGCCTTGGTCAGGTGTTCTAGAGATCAGGCTAGAAGGCTTTACCTGGGGAGATGACTGCACAGGTACACACTATAAATATTTAATTCATTTATTCCACAAATATTTATTGAGCTCATGTGTCAGTTACTGAGCTAGTGCTTGGGATAGTTATAGTCTTCCTTCCACCTTTCTGGAGGTATTTGCTAAAGACCTTGGCAGGAGTTGGGAACTGAAAATGTCAAGGGTATTGAGTGAGAAGCCACAGCCAACCCCGACAGAGCATGTTCAGGGGCCCGGACCATGCAATCTTACCCATAGATGTCCCTAGAGTTATACAACGCCACTGGTTTCTTTCAGAGATTTCCTTCATGCATGTTTCCTTTACCTCCACCTTCTCTGTTAGCCCCTCTCTCTCCCTCAACACTTCCTTCCTGCCTCTCACTAATGCACAGGGCTCTCTCTGCCCTCAGTCCCTTCGACTCATGTAGGAAGCTCATTGAACCGGACAATCTAGAATCTCTCCTCTTCCAGGAACTTGTTCACAAAGCACAATGCTTAAAGGGAGCAATATTTAGTTCATACAAATTACTAGTTGACTTTCAGGTAATGTCTCGTTGGTTGGGATGGGAGTGTTCAGCTACCAGGCGATTTTTGGCTGAAGGAAGCTTTCCTGAGGTGCCTCAAGATACAGCAGATCATTTCATTATCATGTGGATGAAATGCTACGGGAACTTCACTCTGGTTTACATCACTCAGCCTATGGTAATATTGGTTTCATTATACGTCATTTCACTTAAAGTTGCAGAACCTACCGACATTAAGTGAGCACCTGCTGTACCTTGAAGAGTCCACGCCATTCTGCCTACCCCCACGGCCAGCCCTGAAGGAAAGTTTTGCTGTGCTCTGAACTAAGAAGGGCCTGGGACTCAAATAATCTGAGTCCTCTGTAAAACGGACTCACCGGATTTGTTGTAAACCTTAACCCATCCCTAGCCCCAAGTTCTCTGCCATTAGCGGAGAAGCACTTTTCTGCAAGATTCAGCAGGCTTCGTGTGAACACATTGGTCTTCACTTTCCTTTCACTGGACGCAGCAGTAGAGGGTGAGAGGGTCTGGCTGCACAGCTGCGGCTGCCCTGGGTGTGTGGATGGTAACTTTGGAAAAGTCTCTCCCTGGGAATGCGGGGAAGGACCACACAAAGAAGGCATGGTTGAGGCCAGCTGTGTGGCGTGGTGGGTGCAGCATGCCAGGATGGGGAATCGGGAGACCTGGCTTTTTGGCTCTGCTCTGTTCCTTCTGGGGCTGACCTTTCCAAGGCACTTCCTCTCTCTGGGTCTCAGGTTGACCATCTGGGGGTGGAGTGTCCCAAACTCTTAAGTTTTTTCCTACAAACTCTCAGATTCTGGGATTCCTTGGACTTTGCTCTTAATCTAGTCTTTAATGACTCTGGTTTCTCTTTGTAAGGGACAAGGCCCAGCTGTGGGAGGCGTCAGTGAGAGATATCAAGTCAAATCTGGGGCGCAGGGAGCAGGAATGACCCGTGCACTGTGTGCTACCGGGCTCATGATCCTCAGCCGTGTGAGGCCTGGCAGGTAACAGGTAACATATGACATGCTAGGTCTACGGCAATAGGAAATTGTGAAGCTCGCTGTAAACCGGAGAGGGCATGCCTCACCTAAGGCTCAAATTCATGCCTTTTAAGCACAGCAGCTGTCAAACAAAACAAATCTACGAGCTGGCTTATTCCCAAGGTCAGTCCGTTTGAGACCCCGTACCATCTCTAGAATTAAAGAAAATGTATTTTTTGAGGGTAAGCAACTTGTCACCAGCCAAGAAATGTTTCTTTTCAGAGCTTCAAGTGAGTGGATTCCATTTCAATCAAATGCTTTCCAAGAAATCCAAAAGCAGAGGGACAAACAGGATGGACCGGGCAGGAATGCTTGGAAACTTACAACCCAGCTGTCATCACACAAGGCCCCAAGCCTCGACCCTCAAGTTGGTTCTGCTGTTCACTTGAAAACCTTGTCTGCAGCCAAAATGATTCCCAACTGCCTCCTGAACTGTGCAGTCCCCAGGAGCTGGGGAGAGTCACATGAGAGTGTGGCTTTTCAGATGAGAACAGCAGGCAAGAAATGGAGACTTCTTGCTAAGCCCCATTAACGTTTTAATAGAGTGGTTCTCTTTGAAAATGCTTTATTCATAATTGACCAATTGTCATTAGATATAGTTACACTCCGTGGCATCTTATTAGAAGGAGCTTGTTTGAAACCCCCCCCCCACTCCAAGTATTCATAGTAATTCCTAACAGATGATGTCATAACAGGCCGTTACAATCCATAACATGTAGATACCATTAAAGCAATGTGTGTGCCTTTTTGATACTGAAACATCTAACTTTATTATGAAGTTTGCTATAAAACCTGCTATGATGTATTTAATAATATTAAAGCGTTTATTCTTTATTATTGAAGTCACACTGCCCCTGTGATGCCTGTTACTCTTGCCACAAATGAGAATTGCGAAATCGATCAGCTCGACTTTTAAACACTTCCTTAAGAGATTTCTTTCTTTCTTCTTTCCTCTTCTTCATTACTTTTCTTTGCTATGAAAAAGCAGATGTTCTAAAGTACAAGTAACTGAAAACCAGCTATATATGCTCAAAGGCTGAAACCTAATATTTACAACAAGCTGATCCAATGAGAAATGTCTCCCTGATGACCCTGGTCATGAAGCGGGGACCCACGTGGTCAGCGGTCCTGGCTGAGGCCGTTGTCATTTATCAGAAACCTGTGCACTGTGATTCTCAATTAGGGACTTTCCTGACATCAGCTACTCTCCATCCACCGGATACAAAAGTCAAAATAAATATGAAATCCATCTTTACTGCATTGCATTCCATTGGCTTCACAATGGCCATATAAGGCAGTTACTATGGATTTCATAATTTATGTTGGTTTTTGTGTGTTTGTTTTTGGTGGGGGGGGGCGGTGGGTGGCCATATTTTTGTCTCTATCAATATAACAAACATTAAATTTTCTAATAAATCCTTCAGGTAGGAAACACTGTCATAAATATGTATTTTTAATTCCTAATGAGAACTATAGATATTTATATGCAGACCAATGGCAAGAATAAGAGAAAGACTGGTATTCCCTAGGTAAAACTATAGAACTCTGACTGCAGTAGGGACTTGACTAAGTAGGGTACTAAACTGCTAACCCTGGACTTGTGGGACATAGATGCATGTTGGGGAGAAATCAGAGCCTCCCTCAAGAGCTCTTAGTCCAAACATGGTCTGCATATTCTATCAGCTACAGATTAATTTGGCATAACAAGGCTCTCTTTTAAAAAATGCAAACATTTCTTAGAAGATTTAAGCCTGTGGATTACTACTTTTTGGTATACCTTTCCTCGCTGCAGTAATCTTTAGAAGACCCTCTTTAATCCAATCTACCAAACATTTTAGTGAGTACCTAGTAGGTATAAAATAGAGCACAACGCACCGTGTCCATTATGGGGGTTATAAAACCAAATGTCCAAATCCTATTAATGGCGCCTCAGAGGAGTGACTGCTGTTTCCCAAACGAGACGTTGTTTTAAGTACCTCCAAGTGAAAGGCTCCTGCTCCTCCCTGCCTTCCAGAAACCTCTGGATCGTTCTTATTGTTCCCATAGCATGTACCCGTTGAGATGCTGGGTGTCCAGTCTCTTTCCCAAGCCCGCCTTTCCGTCTGGAATGTCTTAGTCCCATGGCTCCGTAGGCCTACTCTTGCTCTTCTGGAACCCGACTTGGACCAGAGCCCTGGGTTCCCATTTGCTAAAAGGAAATGTTTCCAGCGATTCAGACAGAAAGGATTATATTTCTGTAGGTCCAGCAGTTCTCCGCCTGCCGGTTATTGCTGGAGGGAGCCTTAGTTCCCCCTCTAGCAAACCCATGAGTGAGATTCCAGAGGGACCGATTCCTGGGGCCTTCCTCACCCTCCTTGGTTACTGACCACCCATGACTCTTACTCCCAAAGGAGTAAATTAACTGATAGTGAGTTGGGAGAAAAAAATGGGCATACATGGCCTAGGCCTTTCTTTCCCTTCTCTGGACTCAGAAGACTAGATCTATCTGTTTGGAGCCTGGAGCAACGGGCCTGGCCCTGGAGGTGAGGCCTGTGATTTAGGACAGGAGGTCAGATCCATTTCAGGTAGCAGGCGCGTTTAGCCCCACATCTAAGCCATGTTCTTTAATCCACCTTTAATCAGTAAAAGGCTGACAGTTGGGTCTCTACTTGTCCAACGTGTCTGCCTGCCTGCCTCTCATCTGTTCTGAATTTGTGCAAGCAAGAGGGCGGTTACTCTTCGAGTTCCCTAAGACCTAGCACTTCGGCACATCCGGGGCTACAGGCGGTACTGACTCTACCCTCTACTCCGGGTCTGTCTTCTGTAGCATTTATCTGGAGACACTGTCCTCAGAAGCAGATGCAGGGTTCTTCCATAAGCCACCCTGAAAATTCTGCCATTTACACCACCATCTAGTCCCATTTCTCTTGGGAGAAATGCTTCCTTTTGGACATAGTAGGCAGAGTACCCTCATTAAATCCCAACTAATGAAGTGTTAGGGAGGTAAAATTTCATTCCCCTTCTCAGAAGTGCTTGCAGTGATTTGAGTGGAGAATCATAGAGGAATCAGCTAACCCAAAGTGAAGAGGAATAATGGTGGAACTGTGGGCATACCTGAGCCAGATATTTGGGGACAGATCCCATCACCCTGCACTAAGAATGGAAAGCTTAAATGCTAGGTAACATAAACGACTGAAGCTTCTGAGTATAAGAAAACCAGCAGCTCAGCTACGATAATGATGGGCAACTGGTATTTGGCTTTGGCATTAAGAATACAGTATGGAGGTGCCTCAAAGAATTAAGAATAGAGCTACCATATGACCCAGCAATCCTTCTGGGTATCTACCCAAAACATCTTAAAACACTTATACATAAAGATATATGTGCCCATACACACACACACACACACACACACACACACACACACACAATGGAATACTACTCAGCCATAAAAAAGACTAAATATTGCCATTTGTGACAACCTGAATGGATCTTGAGAGTATCATGCTAAGTGAAATAAGACAGATGGAAAAGGACAAGAACTATATGATTTCACTCACATGTGGGATATAAAAAATAAAAAGCATCAAACAAACAAACAAACTCATAGATCCAGACAACAGAATGGCAGTTACCAGAGGGGAAGGGAGGTGGGCAGAGGATGAAGAGGGTAAAGGAGTCAAACATACGGTGGCAGAAGGAGGCTACACTTCGGGTGGTGAGTGCACAATGGAGTATACAGATGTCCTATTGTAAAGTTGTACACCTGAAATTTATATAATGTTATTAACCAATGTTATCCCAATAAATTTAATTTTTTTTAAAAAGTGGAAAAAAAAAAGCAAAGATGTAACACAGAATGAAAAGGAGTCAGGCAAGCCAGATGCTGTGGACACCAAATAGCCTCAGTCAGTGTGCAGCACAAGAATGTATTTAATCCTCTAAAAAAAGGCAGCCTCTGCTTGGTGCCAAAACTTTGTCTCCATGCAGAATAGGGGTAACGGATCTCACGCATTTTCAGGGGAAACAAGTCATGTATGTAGATTTTTATGTAAAAATGTATCTCCTTTCAATGTCAGCAGTGAATTCATTTAGGAAACCAAGATCAAACAACAAAAACAAAAGGAACCCTGTGTTGGTATGACTGTGCAGGAAGTGTGATTGTCCTTGAGCTCAAGGTGCCCTAGGGGTGTTCTTTGCCCCTTTTGGCCATTGCTGAGTCTGGTCTTCCCTCTGCCCTCCCTCTCCTCCTGTGTGTTCGTTAAAATCTGGCATTCCTAATTCTGATTTTCCAAAATCACCATGAAAACCTTCAAGGAAGTGAGCGGAGACTCATTTTCAATAGAATGAACTCTGGCTTGCCTAAAAGAGGCTTGCCTTTCAGCCACGAACAGCTGCTAATACCACCTTTAATGCGAGATATAACCGCTGCCTTCTGATGTCACTTTTTTTAAAAAGTTGAATTACATTAGAGGAAAAAGTTGGTGGAATTATTACAATATTCAGGCTTTTGCAAAGCACACAACATCCCACCATAAACTCTAACCCATTTAAATCCTAAAGCATCTGAAAAAAATCTGAGAGTAAGAATCTACCTTTTAAATATAACCTTTGTCAGCATGGAGGGAGTCTTTCCCTTCGGCCCCCCGCCGCCTCAGGATCCCCCCTCAAAACTTAGCAACTTTATCCTTCTTACGACAGTGTACTCCTCAAGATGAAATGGGTTCAGTAACTCGGTCCAACTGAACCTTTAGAATGTTTATCTTAACAAACAAACCTTAAAGAAGGTGGATTTCCGCACTCCGTTGGGTACCGGTGACAAGGTCCTCCGGGCTTTACAGAACCACGAGGAAGTGCAGTCTGAGTGCTGAAAAGGGTCCACGTGCGTCTAACTGGAAGCAGGCAGTACTCTTTCAGGATCTCATTAGGGGCCTGGTGCTGTTTGCACAAGAGGCTGGTCAGCCCCACATGTGGGAGGGTCCCTGCTGCAGAGGGGGACAGAGTCTGATGAAAACAAAAGCACAGTGATGGCTTCATTCCTGCGCTTTCTCTTCGAGATCCCCACCAGGGAGAATTTGTAGATTTTGTAGAGACTGGGTCCTTAACTGCATTAAGTTTATGGGGACAAAACAAGCAGGTGGGGGGTAAGAATCAGATACATTCAATCACATGACTGGGGACCAGGGCTGAGGAAGGGGGTGGAGAAATGGCCGGTCACTGACTGGCTCAGGCTGGGTCCTTCAGAAGACGAGGGGTCTGGCCCAGTGCACCAGCCGCTGGTGCTGAAGTGGGTCTTTCTGCCGGCAGAACCACCGCTTAGGTGACGGAATTGAGCTCCTGTGGAGAGCTGTATGCTTCAAAATGCTCCATTCTTCAGTTGCATTTGTTTGTTTGTTTCAGAAATTGGTTTCTGGATACAGGACCCTCTCTTGGCAGCCTTCCTTGTGGGCAAAAAGGAAGGGTGGGCTTATAATCCTGCTGCACCTGGGCA
The DNA here is from genome assembly GCA_030848825.1 of Tadarida brasiliensis. Taxonomy (NCBI): domain Eukaryota; kingdom Metazoa; phylum Chordata; class Mammalia; order Chiroptera; family Molossidae; genus Tadarida; species Tadarida brasiliensis. Next base: position 32,710,426 of record CM061270.1, read on the forward strand.
GATAAACGTCTGACTACCCACAAACCCAGAACAAAACACGGTGGGGGAGAGGAGGGACTTCAATACTTCTCAGTTCGATTCAACAAAGAATGAATCAGAGAGTCCCGTCTTAAAGGAGCTGATAGCTCAGAAAACGGTGCACCGTCCTACACTGAGTTTGGTGGTTACTCAGAGAGTTGAGCACGCAGCCTGGCTGGATGGAACAATCCTAGTGTTCACCTTGTACCCTAATGTACTTGTTACTCAGAAGTGCACCTGTTTGGACAACAAATGCCATGGTCGGCAGATGTGAGCAAAAGAGAAGAAAGAAGGATTCCCAGTTTTCCCCTTGGCTTGGCTCGGTTTGCCATGCAAGGTGCAAAAGCAATATTGTTGATGGCGCCGAGAAAGTTCTGGTCAGCCCTTCAGAAATGGTTCCAGTGTTTGCACCTTCCCTGGCTCTAGAAGGAACAAAGTAGCTTTGTTCTACGAGTATAAAAGTTCCCCCACCTATGGTTTTTTTTTTTTTTTTTAGATATCAGAGTAGGAATGTCAGATTTAGCAAATAAAAATACAGGATGTCCAGTGAAGATTGAATTTCAGAAAAACAACAAACAATTTTTGAGGATAAGTGATTTAATTCACCAGCCACAGTGAACCAGTGTGCTAATGGTTCTGTTCCATGGGCACCCCTGCCGGGGGGCTGCCTGCTCGCAGGCATTCCTTCCCCAAGCTGTTGACAGGGTCTGGACGTCAGAGAGGGCCCTCGGGGAGCCCCTGCCTTTTCTAACCTACTCCTCCCAGAGTCAAAAAATTTTCTTTTTCTAGGTGGAAGATAAAGGGTTGCACAGGAAGGCCTGCTCCTGGAGGATGGTGAAGTGAGACAGATTTTCTGGGAAGAAGAAGAAATACAACCCTTTGGAGGAAGGAGCAGCTTCTTGGAGGGTTCCCGGCTCTGCCTGGGACTGTAAGTCCTTTGCCCTCATAATTCTTCCCTCTGGGACTGGAGCAGGGGAATGTGGAGGACCTGGGGGGAACCAAAGCCGTGCCGCCCTTCCCAGTGGGTTTGGCGAGCAGCTTCCCCTTCTCATCCTCACGTGTCCTCACACACTGGGGTCTGACACACACACTTCCTCATGAAGTAGATTTCACACCCTGGGTAAAATCTGGGAGGGGAGAGAGAGAGAAGGAAGAGGAGAAAGAGGAGGAGGAGGAGGAGAAGAGGAGGGGAGGAGGAGGAATAGGAGGAAGAATAGGAGATAGGAGAGGAAGAAGAGAGAAGAGAGGGAGTGAGAGAACAGAAGGAAAGAGAGGGTGAAGGGAGGGACTTTATTTCCCAGATTTCTTGAGAAACAAAAGGTACACCAAGGCATCCAACAGACAAAAGCACTATAACATAAATACATGTATAATAGAAAAATAACAGCACCTATAGCCTTCTGTAGGGCTCAATTACCAAAGATTATATGACAACAACTTCAAAGGAGAGGTCAAGAAACTAGCTCATGGACCAAATCCATCCCACTGTCCGTTTTTATAAATAAAGTGTTATTGGGACACACCATGCCCATTCATTTGCATATTGACTGTGGCTCCTTTTGCTCTACAATGGCAGAGTTGAGTGGTTAGGACAGAGACTGCATGGCCCACAAAACCTACAACGGTTACTTTCTGGCCCTTTGCAGGGCTGACGCCTCCTCCGAGGCATGCCCCATAAATTGGGTCACAGCGGTATGAGACCACGTGCCCCACACTACAGTCTCCACTGCTCAGGTTCTGTGGGACACACGCAGGTGCTCCATCACGAGGAGGCCCCGACTGCCTCCTTGTTGAAGGATTCTGCCTGCAGGCACCAGGTTCCCCTGGAGTCTACCTCCCAGCTCTGGTCGGCCCTCTTTTCTACATAGACATCATTGCCTATTTTCTTACATAGTCACCTTGCAGGAAGAAGAGGCGAAAGCATGACCGTCTGGAGCTCAGACGTGGACCCATCAACCAGGCTCATTAGAGCTGGGGAGTGCATCCAAGTTCGTCTGGGAGAGCGCCGGGGTGAGAACCAAAGGAGCTGTATTGAATTTGACCTACATCCACCCAACTCCGGAGAGCACGGTCTCTCGCCTTCCTCAAGGGAAAGCACTGGCAGAAAGGAGCCAGGAGAATGAAGAGCGAGAGCCAGGGCCTCACCAGGCCAGTCGCCTTCGAGTCTGGCTGTGAACGGAGCAGCACCTGAAGTCCTCTGTTCCGGGACACACTCGCTGAGTTCCAACATACGCTGGAATGCCCCGGGCTTTGCACATCAGCTCCTTCCACACATGTGTGTTCTTTGCACTGCAGTGATCCACTCATACATTACTTGCTGGGATTGTGTTCGACTTTTCAGATGAGGAAGCCCACACGTGAGAGAACGTCCGATCAGACCTTGTGCTAAAATTTCTGGTTCCCCAAGTTTCATCACCCAATCTAGAAACCAAAATAGGACCTGCCTCCAGCAAAATTCTGAAGTGAATAAAGTTTGCTTTCTGGCCTTTCTTCCCTCTTTCTCTTTTTCCACAGCACAGCTTTCCTGACCATTCTGACCCCACAGCTTCCAGCGTCGTCTCAGGCTCACTGGCACAGGGGTTCGAGGTCCGTCATGGAGTTGAACTTGGGGTGCGGGATATAAATGAACATGGTGGAAGAAACTGAGCGGCAGAGAGGTCCACGCCACCCTGAGAAATCACGACATGCAGTCAGTATTCATTCTGTCGACAGCTGGGAGGGTTTTGAGAACCCTTGCTGAAGGCAGACTAATTTGAAACTGGAACCTTTAATGAGTAATGGAAGGCAAATTCCTTGCTTAATTCTTGAGTTCAGTGTTTAAGTGATCCAGGAAACTTTTTTTTTTTTTTTCCAGACTCTCAGTTTCCACTTCTATGATGCAGAGCTGGTTACCACTGAGGAGAGAGAAAGACCGTCAGTGGGAGATGCTCATTCTAGTCTTTGCAACTTCAAAGCATTGGCATGTGACAGCCAAGATGGGGATCTGGGCATGCCCCAGAACAGTGGCTGGGTTTCTCTCCGGCACCCGTGTCTTCTGCTTGCAACTCCTCAATCTAAGGTGGTTTAAGAGAAAGTGACCCAGGGATGGGACTGTCCCCAGAACGATTGTATCCATCAGAAAAAGATTTGAGGTGGAAAAACAGCTGGCCCAGCTTCCACTCCTGGGCTTCCTCCACTGTGCTGGCCAGAGATGTTGGCCAGTGTTCATGGTTGCAGAAAGCCAGCTTGCCGTATGTCACCCTTACAATCCCTTGAGCCCACGGGTCCTCTTTGCCCCTGCCAGACACTTTAATACGTCCAGCCATTCTGAAGGTCTAGCCTCTCCGAATCCAGCACTCCAGGCTGGCTGTCCTACAACTCACACAGCAAGCCTAGAAGTTTTGTCCTTTTGGCACTGCTAAAGGGAGAGGTGTTGAAAGGAAGCGGAGCAGATGGGAATGGGATTCCATTACTTTGTAAATATCTGAATGGCATTTCTTTTTAATGTGATATGAGAGTTTTAGCACGTTTAAAAATTTCCCTACCCTGATCATAAAACCCGTTTTTATTAAAGGCGCACACACCTCACTGGTAGCTGGCGAAGTTTTGGCTCCGAGGTTGGTTTCTGCGTGAGAATTCCATCCCGGGCGCCGTTTTAGGTCTGTTAGTAAGTGGTGTAGCACTTGCCAGTCTCCCTCCCTGGGTAATGACAGAGACACTAACACAATAGCAAAGCTGTTAATCCCAAACATGTTACTAATAAGACAAGCTGCCTTGCTAGAGGTTGAAAGAGGATGGGGAGACATATGTGGAAATGCTAATATGCGAGCTCACACTCTCATACCCACGGATTTGCAGATAATGAGGAATTTTCTGCTTTTCTCAAAATATCACTGTGCTTAATCAACTCAGAGCTTCCTCACTGATCACATGCCATCAACTGATGTTCGGCATTTGGGAGGTGAAGGTAAAGAGCAAATGTGGATGAGTTCGCTCCATGGATGGCACCCAAAAGACTCTTGTGGGACCAGCTTTCCTCATCATTTTTGGCATGCTTCTCTATGCAATTTATTGATCCTTTGAACACATGGTAGACTCCATAGCTTTTTACTCATGAAAAGAAAGTAAGTGTGTGAATAAAAACAAACCCTTCTCAATCTGGGCTTCAGTTGCCAATAAAAAGCAAAATGGAAAAGGCTGGCTATTGTACAACTTGGTCCAAATGTAGCTTTGGAAGCATGAAGTGGCCAAGTTCACGTCTGAGAAGGTGGAAGAAAGGAGAGAAGTCATGGGCACTGATTCTATCCTTTCCCCATAGAACAGGTGCAAGCAGCTGTGGGGGAACCATATAAACTCCAACTTTGATTTGGAAATAAAGATTGTACTGTGGACAACTGATTTAATCTTTACATAGCTTCAGTCCTAGCTCAGAAGACCTTTGTCGTGGACATGCTTGGACATTTGGCAGAACTCACCCTTGGGTAGGTTTCGTGGTGGCAGAGGTGTAACCACTGACCAAACTGATACATCTTACTTACATATTGTTCTGGAAAAGCCATAAGTAATTGCTCAACTTAGTCATAAGTCAGAAAACTTTGGGAGTTTTACAATAATGTCATGGTCTGAGTTTACCTCTGTAGACTTGGTTTCAGTGAGTTTAGGGCAGGGTCCTGAGAACTGTAGTTTCCAAAGTGTTTCAGGTGATTCTGGTACTCAACCACATTTGAGAAAATTTGTTTTCCAGGCTTTAATATTTCACAGGTGGGTTAAATTATTATTATTATTATTATTATTATTATTATTAAAAAGGACATTGATTTAGAGTTGTCAACAGTTTACTTTGCCAAGTCAGGAAAAAGGAACTATCTGTTCCATAAAGAAGAGAGCAGATTAACACCAAGGAAGAAATGGGATGGACAGATCCTAAAACACATTCGACGATACAAAAACTCACTATGTTGCCACACCGGTGTTCACAGTGGCATGATTCACAAAAGGTGCCACAAGATTAAAGTAACCCAAACATCCATTGACAAATAAATAGATAAAATGTGGCATATACATACAGTGGAATGTTACTCAGCTTTTAAAAGGAAGGACACTCTGACATGCTACCACACGGCTGAACCTTGAGGACATTGTGCCAAGTGAAACAAGCCAGTCACAAGAGGACACATATTATTTTCTTCTATTTCCACGAGATTCCTAGAGTAGCCAAATTCATAGAGACAGAAAGTAGAGTGACGGATTCCAGGGCGTGAGGCTTATGGGGGTGGGGTGGGGAGTTATTATCTAAGGGGCATGAAGTTTCAGTTGGGAAAGATGCAAAGTTCTGGGGATGGATGTGGTGATGGGAGCACAACAATGTGAATGTATTAATGCCACTGAACCGTGCAGTTAGAAATGACTGCAATGGCCATTTTATGTTATATGTATTTTACTCCAATTTTAAAAAACTATAAAGTGGCCCGGCAGGTGTGGCTCAGTGGTTGAGCGTCGACCCATGCACTAAGAGGTCACCAGTTCGATTCCCAGTCAGGGCACATGCCCAGGTTGTGGGCCCGATCCCCAGTGGGGGGCATGCAGGAGGCGGCCAATCGACGTTCTCTCTCATCGATGTTTCTATCTCTCTCTCCCTCTCCCTTCCTCTCTCTCTAAAAATAAAAAATTAAGAAGTGGACCTTCTCCTCATTCTGTTAGGTAGACTGCCAGCTGAGAGCCCTGCCAGATGCAGTGATCTCCTCTGGCTCAGCTCGAGGATCAGGGCCTGCGAGCGCAGTGACCAGGAGCCGCTCCCAGCCAGAAAGATCTGCCCCCAGACAGGCCGCAACAAACTAACCCAGGCTGGCGATGGAGAGACACTTCCCGATTATAAAACACATTAGCCATGCCCCTGGAGAAACTAAACAATCCCCTCAAACACGGAAGTGCCCTAGGCCAGAGGTCAACTTGTCCTGGAAAGTGCTTAATATGTTTTATGGGCAGAGATGCCTAGAGGCTGGTGTATCCAAGAAAGCTTTCAAGAAACCAGAGATTTGGCCCTACGATTGTCTGAGCAGGCAGCAGTGGGTGACGTCTCGTTCTCTTCACAAAGCAATAGAGCAGCGTAGAGAAGAACTGCATAGGTTAAAAGCAAAGCAATTCGATACCCGCAGGGAGCCATTTACAGCAGAGATGTTCTCAGAGACAGAGTTAATTGCTGGTGAAATGACAGGGTGACACGAAGAGCAATATTGTTCTTTATTATAGTAGTTGTTCTTATTAATACATATGTGTGTGATATACATATATATATGTACATGTCCACACGTATGAAATGGAGGTTTATGATGACTGGTTAGCAGGTTTTTCAAACTCAGATTAAGCTGTTCTTAGCGACGCAGACCCTGATAGCCTACGAGGTGGGCCCTGTAGCTGGAATTTGTAATCATGGACTTTTTGTACTGCATTAAGAATCTCTGTGGGTGATAATAGAGCACTAAAATAGCTAGCATTGCATTGATGTTTCTCACTCTCTACATTTGTTTAATTCCTTTGCCAGAGACACATACTTAACTTGTCTTGGTAGATTTTTGTAATGTGTCTTTCAAATGGAAAAACTATATTAAAGCATTCCAATTTTATCAAGTAGCAAAAACACCCAGGCTGTTGGCCAGAATTTGCATGTTTGTTACTGCATTCCATACCCAGCTATCTCAGGGCTGGTGAAAAATAACAATTTTCTAAAATGTTATTAGATCCATGACTCTGGCAGCAGGTTAATCCACTTAGCCATTTCCATTAAAGCAATAATTATTGGCACATAATCTTAGGAATCATCATGCGTAGGGGTAATCAATTCCAGGTGAAATAAAAGGCTGAGTACCTACTGTGTGTGGTGCGCGGTCCTGGCTTACCTTTGGCGAGCGCTTCAGAATCGTGAGTCGTCTTCATCATCGCAGTCGATTCTGGCAGAATCCTGTGAGGAGGATAAGCAGGTTAACATCCAAGGAAACTGAGGCTCAGAAAGATTAAACGCTTTGTTCAAGACCTGGAAGTTAGAAAGTGATGTAGTCAGAAATACAATCCAGGTTTTCTCAAGCCTGTTCCAGTCTCCTCTGCGCTGCCCCTCATCACCCCTCCTCGTTGTCACCACTCAGTGGTGGTGTTTCTCTGAAATTACTCTTTATTAGTCCTCTGAGTGATTTCTTGTGCCAATATGTTTTTTTTTTTTTTCTTTTTTTTCTGGAATGCTCTGCAATCTCACTAAGCAGCAAGCCATGTGATTCAGCTTGTTTTCCTAAGCTCCACTAACTTGGCTGCTCCATTTAATCCTCTGCTTTCCCTTTTACAGTGATCGCTCTGCACGCCCGCTTCTTCCAGGAGGACACACGGACGGGGGCTCTGCCCTTGCCCCGGCCGGCGAAGGCAGTGCAGAGACGTCTGAGAGCCGAGACACCCGAGTCCCAGCTTTGGTTCTGCCATTGGCTAGACATGAAATGTTGGACAGGCATCACCACAGGCCTCAGTTTCCTACAAAACGGAAACTGTAGTGCCTTTTTTCTGAGCTTCTCAGGAGGCTGAGGTTAACAACAAATATGTGAAGAATTTGAAAATAATTAAATGTCTTAGTAACCAAGTCTTTTTAGAATTCCTACTAATGTTAAATATGAGAGGTAGGTAAGAACCTTCCCAATGACTGTCCTGGGTCAAGGAGATTTTGATGATATTTCTGTGTGTCTGTGGGGTGGACAGTGTAGATGGGAATAAAGAAGGAGATAGGATATTATATTTCATTTCAGGGATCTAATGCCCTTGGAATACATACTTAGTCTCAATTCTCTAAGGACTACTAGTTACCCAGTTTCGTAAATTCTGGGCACCAGAATAAAACAGAATTTCTCCATTTCTGGTATGTGCAGAAAAACAGAAATACCTGGATTGATAGTTTAACATGAACCTTGGTGAAGATAAAGATAACATAATCTGAGAATAATGAAATAATCTCGATAAGAACAATACATAACTATTTATATGGAACAAACTAAAAAGGATCCTGATTCCAATCTCCACTTCCTGCTCATTAAGGAAGTAGTGATGACCTTTAATGAATGGGATGAGAGGAATACTCTTTTAGCCTTTTCTCCATGTCCCAGATCGTATTGTTTCAAACCTCTAGCATTGAGATGCCCATTTTCTTTTTTTTACTACAAGTCTCTTACTAATCACAGGAAAAATAATAGTCTATTTGAATTTTCCACTTTTTAAGAACTAAAACTTGACCAGTTGACACCTATGAACAATTCTGCTTCCTTCCCACATGTCCTGCAAACAGTGACAGCTGCATGGATTGTCAATAGAAGTGGCGGCACAATACTTCAGCGCTCTGCCTCTCAAACCCTGGCTTTAAAATCTTCCTTCCTTCTACTTTATTCAGTATCTTCTCTGCTACGTGGTATTGGGAGGAACATTTAAAGTCTCTTCATGGGAAGACTTCTTAGCTGTTGAAAGGACCAGCTGAGTGCATTGTGTCTATCACCTCCGTGTACACACTCAACTCCCCCGGGCACTCGTCACTCAGAAACAGTGCAGGGACATACAAACTAATCACCTCATGTTCAATGTTGTGACGTTTCTGCTATCTCTCTCAGGGTAGATCTGAACCACAAGAAGAAAGCCCTGTAATGGCCTGGGGTTGCCGTGGGTTGAGAATCTTGTAATACACTGGCCAAGAGTTTTCCTCTCAAACCTCCTCCCTTCTTTTCACAGCTTAGTTTGGAAAGAACATTCTCTCGTGCCAGGTCTCCAGACTGATGAGATAAGTCTCCAGTATTTGGATGATGAACAGGTTAATTATCTGCAACCTACTGCACTCGTCTTCGTGAAGGTCTGTAGGTCACAGGAGCGCTGCGTTTTCTCTGCCCATCGGACCACGGCAAGAGTCGTTCAATCACTCATCCTTTCTGGTCACTTCCAAACAAAGGATTCTCGCAGGAAGAAAAAAATCCTAAACAGTGTCTCCCTCAGAAAAATGTAAGATTGTATGATTTGACCTCTGGGTCTGATACCAAGATTGTGTAACTCTCGGAGAGGCAGCCATGAGCAGTCTGCCACAAATCTGTTTTCAAGAACAGAATGATCAACGCTGTGAGGGGAGGCCCAGGCTGCCCTGGCTGCCGCCTTCCTCCAGCTGGCTCGTAGCTACTTCTCTTGGGGAGTAAGGGTCAACATCTAAACACGTCTGACACCTCTGTGACGTCCTTCCTTAACATCCTTGTATCCTCAGAGGCAGATGCCAGAGGCTCAGAAAAACAGAAAACAACTGAAAATGGGCAAAAATAGGATTATGAGTAAGTAAAAGATGATCTAGGCCCCCGATGAGCTGTTATGTCGCCACGCAGAAAGCTAATCACAACGACTTGTCATCGCTGCTCTGGAGCTTGGGTCTCGAGAACTGGGAGACCGTGACTAGGGCTGTGTGAGAGCAACTTAAAGGTGGACCCAGGATCTACTGCACATCAGGTCATTTCTTGGAGTTTCAGAACTTTCCACTGTAATCAAGATGCTCTGAGAGGTGCAAGTGATTTTAAGAGCAGATTTAAGAGGCCCAGAACATGAACTGACTCTTTCTGAAGACAAGTGTTCATGGAATGTTCCTCTAGGGGGGTGGGAGTGGGGTGGGGAAGAGGTCATCGCTCCAGATACCCTGTAGAGAGCACAGTCAGATAGCCTGTGTTTCCACGTGTTGCCCTGACTCAATAATGCTTTCTCTTCCATTCAGAAAAGTGTCCCAGTTTGGCAGATGAATGATATGGTCACCCTAGCTACGTGATACTTGGATTTTACTCTCCAAAAGGAATGGGTTCATTGCACATGGTTGGTCAGGGAAACTGCGTGTGTGTGTGTGTGAGGATCCGTATGTGAAACCCTCTGTTAAGCAGCACTGATGCAAAGTTTAAATGAGAGATGATTCTTGCTCAGCTAAGTGAACCAAAATTGAGGAAGCCCAAGGGAATGTTAGCCGAATGTTTCTGATAGAAAGTTTCTCCTCGCCTTTCCCTTCACTTTACCACGGGAACATGGACGCAGGGAGTTCTGATCAAAGAGATAGCTGAAGAGCCATTGGTTACCTGTTATCTGAGGACTAGGAACAATACAGGGGTGGGCAAAAGGAGGTTTACAGTTGTTCGTATGGAAAATAATACAATAATCAATACATAATGATATAAGAATAAACTCTGTTTCATGTACTCACAACTGTACACTTACTTTTGCCCACCTCTGTATAAATCTTTAAAAGTAAATGGGAAGGATTGAGACACTGCAGATGTATGGGACAATGAGTTCCATTGATTGACTTCCCAAATCAATCATTGTTGCACCCATGGTATTTCTAGCCAAATTAATGGAAGAAATACCTTTTGGTACCATGTACAATCATCTCCTACCCTCCATCCCCAGAACCCCCACTGACGCAAACCATAAAGGTCTTGTAACAGAACTTGACTCTTCGTCCAATTGTATCGTGTCTGAAGATGACTGACATCAGCTGAGTGTTTATTTCCAAATATACTTTGAGTCAATACATCACACATTTCTATCATTGGACACAATTCTCTATTTTATTAGTTATTGCACTGATATTAAGTAAATAACAGGTTAGTATTACTAACAAAAGGAATCTAACTTTGATTTCCAAATAAAATGAGTTGTCTTTTTTATGACTGACTCTGGAAAAAAAAAAAAAAGATTCAGGGAAAGGAGGGGCGAATGTCCTACAGCAAGAAATTAAAATTGGATGCAGTCATGTTAAAAAAAAAAAGGTTTTATTAACTTTAGATTAAACAGACATGAGGTATTCAATTAAAATGATTTCTGAGGTTTTAAAACCATCATGTTCTGTGATTAATACAGCAAATGTATGTTTGATTGAAATATTAAGCAGAGGGAAATAAATAACAGAGTTTTAAAAATATATATTCTCATTAGTAATGCAGGGTTGAAGTAAAAAGTCCAGTAAAAATATGACTTGCTTCTAGGAGATGAATAATATTATTTACGGAATTCTTTTGGACAAGTCAGGATGTTCTCATTTGCATATGTAGCCTGATTGGTGAATTATGACACAGGATTTCAAATCATTGTTCTCTAAACTTGAGCCCAGAAATGTAAGGTGCTTTGTGAGCCAACCTCCTTTCTTCTGCTTGTTTCTCTCACTCTCTTTGCCATGTAGTCTGGACTCGGGTGGGGTGGGACTTCTGAATGAACTAAAGATTACATCTCTATCATGTTAAAACAACTAGATGAAAAGCAAAAGAATCTGTCAAATTCTGGTGTCATATAAGGTTAAAAATATACTTTTTAAAGTCTTGTCTGATTGGATTTCATCTACCAACCCAATTAAGGTTTTCCTTTGACTATTTAAGTGAAGACCACAGCTAATTTGGGTTGGCACTAGGAAGAGAAAAACCAATGGTCCAGTTCAAAGGGAGCAGAAAGCAGAAGCTGTAATCATTGTTTGGTTGTAAACTTGCCTATAAATAGGCCACAAATCTCTAAATAATATGCAAAGACACATCATGACTTTAAAAGTTCTCCCCCAACACTAAGCAGCTGTTTCACTTTAAGCAAGTCCATGTGATCTCTTCAATTTTTGGTGACCTAATCCATAAAATATGGGCATTCTTACACTTTTCATTCAACCAGCATTTTCTGAGCACTCACTATGCATCAGCAACTGTGAGAGGCCCTAGGATTTCAATGGTGAGCAAAAAATAGGCACAGCCTGTTTATTGTTCCACATGGAGCAAGACCTCTACAGGGAAATACGGTTGACTATGAAACAATCACAAGGCAACTGTAAAACTGCAACCTATACATGTGCTGCTGCACAAAGGGACATGTGACGTGAGCGTCTGTAAGGAGGGAGTGACCTAGTCAGGAAGATCGGGAAGAGGTGTTGAGGAGAGATCTAAAAGTTCTACTAGGCGAGTGGAGGAGTAGAAAACAATTGCAAAATAGGAAATAGCATGTGCAAAGGCCCTGTGGTGGAAGAAGCAAGATAAATATAAGGGACTAAAAACAGGCCTTTGTGGCTGGAGCCCAGAGAGCAAAGCTGAGTAGGATACAGATGAGGCTGGGAAGGTCAAGTAGGGGTCAGACCATACACAGCTTGGAGGACCGTGTTAAGCAGTTTTTGAGCCATTGTAAGGTCATTGAGGGGTTTTAAACAAAAGGATGACATGATCGGAATTGAAAATTTCTATGTCACTCAAATTCCCCTTCAAAAATGAATAATCTATTACCCCAGCTGCTGAGAGTCCAGCCAGAAGATAACCCTCAGCTATCAAATCCCTTTGGGAATTGAAAGAAATGCAGAGCCCTGGTGCCCAAGGTTATGCCCCTTTTCAGGGCTCACATCCGGATCTGTGCAGGGGTATAAAGGCCCAGCCTGCTTCTACCACCTTGGGACAGCTCCGAAGGGTCATTCCATTTTCAGAAGTCCCCACAGTGTTGGCTGAGGCTTTAGCTGAAATTTCAGTTGAAATCTGCAGCTCAACTATTCACTTTGCCCAAGCTGACTTCCCTCCCCCTCCACAAGAAACACTGCCTAATCAGCTTCTGGAGTTCTAATCTCCATCGTGAGTTGTTTCCTTAGAAACCCAACCTGTGACAGTCTGCAAGTCACATGGAAAATGAACTGCAGAGTGGTTGGTGACAGAATGGTGGCCCAAATATATAACCAAAGATGGTAACAGTTGGGTCTAAGATGATAGAGACATAGGGGGGGAGTGGACATATTTAGAAAAAGATGTTTAGGAAATAAAAAATAATGGCGATGAAGTGGATACGGGGAAGAGTGATGGTGGGGAGTTAGAAGTCAGGAGGACTCCTTGGTCTCTGGGATGCACAACTGGGAACACTCACAAGAATCAGGTGTGAGGGAAAGAGCACGTTTCCTCTCGGTACCTGTCAGTTGAGACATCAAGTAGAGTTCTGAAGAAGGAAGGGTGTTGTCTGTAGAACTGAGATCATGTGAACATGTGCCTAGACTGTAAAGGAAGCCGTGGGTGTAGACGGAATTGCTTAGGGAAAGGGATCAGACTGCGGAGAGCAAAGGGCCTAGATCTGGATCGAGGGGGATTCATCTCAATTAAAATCTCTTCCCAATTCTGATAGTCTGTATTTCCACACCCTCATGAATTCTATAAGCAGATTTCATAACCTTTTAGAAGTGATCGCCTCTTTGAGAATGAGAAGGAATTTAGGGCCTGCTCCCCAGAAAAAAAGTTCATTTTTTTCATATGCAGTTTGTGCACTATTCCTGGTGGTACCACACTGCTCAGGTCATCCCTAGACCCCTTAGTGACCCACAGTCTTCAGGTCATAAACTCATACTCTCGAGAAAGTCTCTGCCTTTGTATTCCTATCATTTCTGCCACATTTTTTAATGCAAACTGTGTTTTAATGTCCCAAGGCTCTAGCAGATCGCCATCTTGCTGGTCCAAGAGTTAGCCACACACCTGGAGCACCTGAGCTTCCGTCACGAAGCAGAGGTGGTGTTTACATTTATCATCAGTCATATTCAGGGCCGCCTGGCTCAGAGGAAGGGTACTGGGTTTATGCCACAAAACAGGAATCGGCAAACTTGTTCTGCAAAGGGCCAGAGAGTAAGCACGCTAGGCTTTGTGAGACACACATGATCTCTGTTGTATGTACTTCTTTGTAACAAAAATCACTTTCAAAATGTAAAAGCCACTCTTCGTTCATGAGGCATAAGGAGTCAGACTGTTGGCCACTACTGGAGTTTGCTGCCTCCCACCAGAGAAGATAACCAACTCTGCAGTCAGACCAATTACAACAATTCTCTGCCTCTGAGCATCCTAGCAATTGACCTTGGGGATAGATAGTCTTTAACCTTTGAGGCCTGATTTTCATCTGTAAAATATATAATAATATCTGCCTTTTGGGGTTCTTGTGAAGCCTAGAAATAGTCAATATCCATCCATGTAGCTGGCACAAGGAGGTTGCCCCATAAATGTGTGTACTGGGAAAGACTACCTTGTTTCTAAAATTTCCTTTTGCATTAGAATCTGTTGCTATAACAGATTACTTTTCCTCCACATTATACCTGGAGACATGGTTTTCTGTAAGTCTAGTTATCCGCTTATCTTGTTTGTCAATGGCAGGAAAATCCAGCTCTTCCCAGATCCTATTTACTGCTGACTTGGGAGTAGAGGGGAGACTGAAAATGTCTCACAGGCTGTCATTCTTTGCTTGTGTGTGTTCTCCTGGTTGTTTCAGCCATTTCTAACTTACTCATCCACCATGTTGCTGCCTTTGCCAAAAAAAGTGACATGTCCCAAACCATTAGCTTCACACTGGCTCTAGTATTTGGTGCAAGAAAGAAAGTCCCACCTTCCAAAGCGGAATACTCCTCTCCAGTCCGCACTACATAAACTCAGTTATTTGCACAGATCCCAGCACAATGAAGAGGGATTGTCTCATCTCATATCACATGGAGTCTTCCTAGCTTCTGCTTAAGGTCTCAGGAGTCCAAAATCCCATGCCTCTTTCCTATCCCATGGCGGATGGTCTTAATAAGTCACACAGACTTGTTTCACCCTCTGGGGAAGCTTCTATTCCCTTCCTCCCTTCTCCATCAGCAAATTCTACTCTATGTTCTTCTGCTTCACTGAGCTACAAATATTATTCAAATATTAGCTGCTCTGCTTGCTCCCTGGATCTAGATAACATGGAGTACAACCCACACTTGCATACTCCTCGGATGTGCAAATCCTCCCAGGGACTTCTGTGAATTCCTAGGAATAAGGGGAGTAGATTTTTATTCTCAGAGTCACTTCAGTCTGTGGAATCTTTCTTCTGCATGCGCCTCATCGATTAAACTGTGAAACTTCTATTTCACACACACACACACGCACAAACACACTCACAAAAAGTATACGTGTCTAATAGATGTAAATACAGATTTGGAGGAACTGTAAAAGAGAGTTCGCATTGCAAAAATTAGCACAATTTTATTTAAAAAAATTTTTTTTATCCTTTATTGATTTTAGAGAGGAAGTGAGAGGGAGAGAGACATGGAAACATTGATGAGAGAGAACATCGATTGGCCGCCTCCTGCTTGCCCCCCACTGGGGATCGGGCCCACAACCTGGGCATGTGCCCTGACTGAGAATCGAACCGGAGACCTCTTGGTGCATGGGTCGATGCTCAACCACTGAGCCACACTGGCTGGACGAAAAAATTAAATAAAATGATATTTAATTTAATGATATTTTATTTAATTTTAAATAAAATATTATATACTCTCATTCTTAACATTTGTTGTGCCCCATTCCCATGTAGAAATTTTACCAGTTTTTTTAAATCGCACAAAGAACTCAGGTTCTTGCCATATCCTCTCCCTCTACCTCACTTCTCTACCCATCTATTTTCTTCTCTTCTTCCCCTCCTCTCAGGAATAAAACACACGTTTCTTTTAGTCTCTCCTGGAGAGCACTTTAAGAATCTTCTTTAAAAAGTTCATTCCCTTTGCAACTGCTACCCTCAGAATCTCATCTTCTACCCCAGATAGCTTAATAAGTTATTTTCCTAAAACAAAGAGTATTCCCTCTTTGAAGATGCTGCTGGGGGCTGGTGGGGAAAGAGAGGCAGGACTATATGTAAGAGGTCGAGAGAGCATGGAAAAGGAAATGTATCTATTTTACCTGGGGCATCTAAGTATGGTTACATCCTCAGGTAGAGCACACATGAGCACAGGGGAATCCTCCTTGGATGTGGCGGCAACTACAGAGGAACGTCCACGACTCCCCCGTGCACAAATCTCCCGATGTCACAGCTGCTCTGAAAGCTGCTTTGGCTCTGCCCTGCATGGGTGTGGGGACCCAGATGATGAAGATTGGAACATAACTGATTACTGAGGCTGTAAATTGTACGACTCTAATGACGCATCACTGGGGCACAGGGGGCTGGGGGACAGGGAGGAGGCCATTTTTTGTTGTTGTTTTCTTGAGTCTGCTTTGGAATTTTCCCACATTTGTCTCTCTCTATATATAACAAAATTAGCATTTTCATATGTCATGAAAGTTAAAGCAAGATGTGGGAAATTCAATTGTTGAAGAGCGGAGTTCTCTAAACACACCCTTCAGAGATTTTGGTTACTTTTGGAAAATGTGAATTGATGAAGAGTTTAATTATTGGTGGTGTTTCATTTCTAGGGCTGGCCTGATTTCCAATCCCCTCTCCCACCCCAATGTATCCGCTTGGCTAGGGAAGTTCCCACTGGCTTCAAAAGGTCCAGAGAGCAGAGCAAACATGCTGAAGAATGGAGTCAGGTCAATGATGATTTTTTATCACCTTCCCTAGATCTTGGTTATCACTGCAGAAAGTGAGTTACTTTGGGAAATTGATGCATTAAGAATTCTTCAAAAGAGCTAGGGGCTGAAACTGGAATTTTTACTGGAAGGAGTTTTTCATAGTTAAACATGGTGTCTAGTCAGTACCCATCTATTTTCTGAGACATGTTGACTTTAATTAACATGCAAACTATTACAGCTTTGCAAGACCCTCCCTGACACTAAACCACACACGCTGTTTAATAGCTTGGCTCAGAACAAAACTCAAATTCACCCTTACTATAACCTTATGTAAAAACTCATATCTTCTCTACTGTCATCCAACAAGGCTTGGAGGAACCCTTATTTTGCAAGCATTAAATGCCTTTGCTTAGACTCTGAAGATTTCCAAAGACAGCAATGCCTTCCACTGTGACCCAAAAGACTGTGGTTTGTACAGGTCTTGGTGACTCAAAGATCTCACACCCAAGCACAGTAGACGGAACGTAGGAAAATGCCTATAGTGGCAGCCAGGCCCCTGCCAGTAAAACAACAGCAATGACTGAATGACTAGGAAGACAAAAGTTCAAATATTTTCATGAAGCTTTTCAGACATTTAGCAGAGAACCTGGAGCGAGGGTAGGCAATGAGCTGAAGAAATGTGATGCCCAGGCAAGATCCCTCGCTGAGGTCCAGCAGAGCGTAAGGGCCTGATGCATGCAAATTGACCATTGACTAAGATGTCAGGAGGGCTTCACTTTTATGGAGCAATTGGCGTGATGCTGGATGGAAATCAATACTTGCAATCCAAATTTTGTATTTTGTGTGTTGTCAGTTGAAGTTTGATGTCTGTTTCTCTTTCTTGGACTGATTTTCTTTCTGCAATCAGCATGATGAAAAAGAAAATAATGCTTATAAATGAAGTCAGCATAGAGTACGAGCTGAGCTGGAGGAAGTTGGCAGCTGCAGAAATTCTGTTTTCACTTTACATTAAGTGGCATTAATTACACTGCGATGTAACTATAACCACATGCACGAGAATCAGGATTCTGCTCTTGTTTCAAGGGCACTGGGGTACAAGTGTGTGGCTATCGGGCGGGGAGGCCAGGCCCTCTTGGTCATCTCTCAGCAAAGTCGATATCATTTAGCCCCAGGACCTCGTTCTAGACCAGAGGTTGTCAAGTGCCTCCCTTTGGCCAAGAAGTGAACCAAACCCGGAATAGCCCAGAGGCACCAGGTCTAAAAGCCATTTCTCCTCTAGCCCAAAGTGTGAGGCGTGTGAAATGTGTCTGAGCCAGAAACCTTTTTCTGCAGGACTTGGAGCTGGCTTTGAGGTCACTACCAACTTCAGATTTTCCCGTTAAATCTAGTAGTGTTACAGACCAAGGCAACGTCCAACAAGAACAGTTGGTTTATGATTTCACTTGTGAATGAGGGGACACAGGCTCCAGTAACTCCCAGACAGGCAATGGGAACTTCTCAGCACATCGCTGCTAACAGGACACCTTGACAAGGAAGACAGAGCAGCGCTGCAGCCACCTCGCTACCATTAACCAGCTATGAGGCCTTGGACAAGGTCAGCTGTTGAATCTCGAACCCTCCCACAGGTTGTTTGTAAAGTAAGTTAAGAACCTAACTTAGTAGACCTCTAAGCTCTTCTCAGCTCAGAGATCTGGGATTCAAGGTATATTTTTCGTGTGTTTCTGAGGGCAGAGACCTTCATTTTATTTCAGTATCCTGAGTACTTGGTACATGGCAAGTACTTGGTACATGAGTTTGCTTTCATGTTGGATTGAATAAACAAATACGTATAATTATAATGTTCAAGAAAAATATATTCTTGTAAATAAATCATAGTGCAGCTACCCAATAAACTTTTTTTTTTTTTTGGCAAAGAATGAGATTCAGCAAGACAGCTCTACATACCAAGGGGCCCAGAAAAGGGCAGCGTTTTCAGAAGCAATGAGAAAAAGGACAGGTGGGGACACTCCTACCTTTCAAAGAGCTTGGGAGCCTGAGAACACAGGCAGGTATGCGATCACTCCCAGAAAAGCCAGGCTGTCTTGTTTGTGCAGATTAGGGTAGACGTAAGGCTATCTGAAATAGTCGTTTTGTAGGTATGAACTTAGCTCCTCTCTCTTCAAACCTTTTAAACCAATGGCTCTATAATATCAGAAGAAAGATGCCTTTTATTTATCCCCAGACCACAGGGAATTCTGTATGGAAAGATGGAGACTCTTCCAGGTGCAGTGGAGGTCCTTAGAGCCATGAGCTGATCTGTGGAAGGAAGAGGGTATCTGGTCCCAAGCAGCACACAGGAGGCTTGCCCATCACCCGAGGAGCTACACAGGGTCCAGAGAAGTCCAAAGCAGTAGGGTCTTGTCTGGGGAAGTGAGTTTCAGCAGATGGAGATAAGATATCAAAGTATATTTCACTCCATTAGTGATAGAGCTCAGCTATTTTGGGGGATTCCTTGGGGACCCATTTTACTCACTTCCTACCACAAATATATCTGGGGTTATGTGCTTCCTATGCTCACAGTCAGATATGGCAAGTCCAGCTTGGTGTAGACAGGGCTGCTGCATACATTGTACAGCTGACCCTGACACCAAGACACCTAGCCTAGGAAGTGAACAGGGATTAAAGTCCAGCCTGGTCTGCTCTCACTAAGTATGAACCTATGTGCTGGATATGCTGGTCCCCAGTGGGGTACTGTGGCTAAACTACTCATGGTTGAAGTTGCATGTGCGCAGAACAATTTTTTTCCTAATTTGTTAGGTCAGGGGTATGTGCTGATTATTCTCCATTTCCTCCTCCCCATTCATTGTTTTTATTTGCCCTGCTCTGTGCCCCAGATGGTGGCCTCCATACAATGCATCTGAAACTTTCTTATCTTCTGGCCTCCAGTGGGGTTTGGCCAGCTGGAATCACTAGTAGGAAATGGGAAACATGGGAGAAAAGAGAGGCCAGGTTATTTATTTTCTCCATCGACGCTCTTCTTCTTCCCCACTCCCATGCATCATGCTCCATCCCGTCCCACCATGGCTCTGACAGTGGCTGTGGTCCTGCTGGGCAGCCCCAGCTCTCACTGGGTTCTAGTAACACTGTTCCTTCCCTAGTCCTTCAGGTGGACCAATAACAATAGCTTTCACTGGTGCCAGTCTCTGAGTGCCTCATCAACCCTTGTGTGTTTCCTTTTCTCTGGCCACCCCTCTGTAAATGGTCCTTTTATTCAATTCTATTCAATTGAGCCCTTTTTATTGTCATCTTTTTGTGGGGGGAGGTGCTGATTGATACATGGAGCCTTTTTCTAATCTGCACAGATGGACCATATAGGCTGAGACCAATGGCACTTTGAAACTCATAACAAATATTTGTCACCTGGAGATCTCTGAGATTTTCAGAACTGGTGCACTAACAGTCAGGAGTGTTGACAAAAGTATGCATTGTTGCTACTGCTTTCAGGGCTCTTTGCATTCTGGCCAGAGAGTGCTTTCACCACTCTCCTTACCCCAGGCTGCATGTTCCTCTCTCTCCTTCTAACCTGCCTGTGGGTGCTGTTCCACTACCTGAAACCCCCTTCCTCTCTGGATGATAGAGAATAAGATTTTGTTCTCTTAAATCAGACAGAAATGGATTAGATACTGGCTCTGCCAATTGTTACCAATGGAATTGAGTTATTGATCCCAATTCTTTACTCTCTTGTTATAGAAAGACACATCCACATCCTTGTCATGACCTCATGGTGGGTAGCATGGACTTCCTTGCTATGCCTTGACTTTAGAGTTAGCCACGTGACTTGTTTTGGCCAATGAGATATGGGCACATGAGATTTGAAATGTACCTGCAGAGTCTGGTTTGCCCTTTTGTGCTCCCATGATACACCATGTCCAGTTAAGAAGAACATGTCCAGTTAATTGTGGGTCCTTCAGCCACAGCCCCAGAATGAGTCATATGATGCAGTCAACATGTTCCAAGGAGGATATGGTAGGTATAGCAGCTGGAGGACAGGGCCCAGAGACAGGAACCTGGAGATGAGCGTAGCCCAGCTGAGCTAAAGTCAACCTACAGATCCATGAGCATGAGAGTAAATACTTATCATTTCAGACTACTGAGTTTTGGTGTGGTTTATTACACAGCATTATTGTAGCAATAGCTGACTAATACATTACCTATATAAACTTGAAAAATAATTCCATTTCTAAAAGCTTCAGTTTTCTTCTCTGTAAAAGGGTAATAACTATAACGACATTTATTTTATAGGGTTATTGTGAAGATAAAATGAGATACATAGAGTGTCTGCCTAGCGCCTGGTACAAAATAAATGCTCAAAGGGGGTAGTTACTTATCTTAGTTTGTGATCACTGGAAATCCCAACTAGCCTCCAGTGTTCACTCAGCTCTCCCTTCACACACGAAGTAGTTGCTGAGCACTACAGCTCCCACAGTGATTGCCTTTCTCGGAACTTCCATTTTATTAATTATCTATATTGCCCAGCTGGTGTGGCTCAGTGGTTGAGCGTCGACCCATGCACCAAGAGGTCGCCAGTTCGATTCCCGGTCAGGACACATGCCCAGGTTGTGGGCCTGATCCCAGTGGGGGGCATGCAGGAGGTGGCCAGTCGATGTTCTCTCTTATCAATGTTTCCATTTCTCTCTCCTCTCCCTTCCTCTCTCTCTCAGATCAATAAAGGAAAAAAATTTAAAAAAAAATAATTATCTATATCATTAATTTGGCTTCATATCTTTTCACCCACGATATTTTAATATCTGTTATATGTGCAAAGTACATAGTTCAAAATATTGTGCTTCCATCAGTGAGAGCATGATCAGAGAGAATAACATATAATGAACATCATAGGTGGTGTATCAAACTCTGTTAGGCATTTTCCCTGTCATTTAAATATCATAACAATTCTAGGAAGTAAATATTGTTATTCTAATAAAATGCTTAAGTTGCTTGGCCACTAATGGTGGGAAAGGGTTAAAAAATGTGTCTTTTGTTGCAAAGCACCAGTAACTCCAGTCTATTAGAAGAGATGACACATAACTGAATAACTATAATTCAAGGTAATTACATACACTTTATCATTAGGAAAATTGTGTGCTACAGATGGACAGAGAAGATGGGCAGGGCTTCCTGACAAGTGTTTATCCAGTACCTTTAAAAGATAGGTACTATGCCCTGGGACATGGAAAGAAACCCAACGGATCCTTGTTTGGGGGGAGAGGGGCAATTCTCATAACTGAGCCAGACCCATGGAAAGATAATTTCAACCCAATCTGGAAAATAGTGAAGCTACGAGTATTAGATTTGGAGAAAGCTTCCTGGAAGGAAGAGGATTTGAGCTACATCAAGTTAGTTGATTGAAGAAATAAAGAAAAAGCCTTTCAGGCAAAGGGAATAGCATGAGCAAAAACTCTTCCTACGTAGTTTTGTATGATAGATTATCTGTGCACATGTATTTGACATGTTGTTACTGTCAGTGACCTGAGGACAAAAGCTATGCCTCCTTTCCAACCCTGCCTCTTCTATACTCCATTCAACACAGGACTGAGGACATAGGAGGACCCCAACAAAATCTATTGTTTGAGTCAGTGGATGCCTCCTACTCTCCCCTGGGAGATGCAGGAGTAAGTGGGACCATGGTCTCCCTGATTTCAAGCCCAGTGCCAAGTTGCTGCCCAGACAGCAGAGTTGGCACACACAGCTAAGACAGGCACTATGTTTATGTGGCAGAGCTCATCAGTGGTGTGACTGGCAATGGAGTCCAGGTTGGCTGGTGCTGTACTGACATTAGCACACTATTTCTCAAGGTCCGGCAGTCCTGGTGTCTGAAGTTCCCCCAAAGCTAACTTCGACACATTCAGGAGACAATTTCAACAGAACACATGAAGGACATGAAAGCACTCCCCTAATTTCAACAGGAGTAAACCAGAAACACGTGGAAAAACATCTTGTTCAGATGACTTGTTTATAAATCTTCTCTTTCCTCTCATGAATACGTCTAGTCATCGCAGTCTTTGTTCATTTGGAGGATTAAATAACCTCAGCCTACAGGAGGAATTATCTTTAAATTGTCCTTGAAAATTTCTTTGACTTTAGGGGGACTTTCATTTCATAATTGTACATTGTTCTTGTTTTTGGTGCTTTAACAGATGAAAACTGTCCATAGGAGACAATTCAGCAAGTTAGCTATCTCATTGCCAAGCAAAACTAAAGTCCTTATCATCTGTGGGAAGATAATTCAATTTGCCTTTAAATGGCATTTTCAGAATGGCTTATAACATTCATCAAAATTATTTTAAAATCTGAACTAGGACACTGTGGGAACCTTGATAAGAGATGTGCAGCTGATCTGCCTTTCTGCGAATTGAAACCATTTTCTAATGTTTGTTTTTTAACCAAAGTACTAAGTGTCTCATTCAAGCAGCAATAGGTGGCTAATCCTCTAAAAAAGTTCTGGGGTGGACTCCTTGTAAATGTGAGTTATTAAGAAGAAAATGTTACAGGGTTTCTTAGGAAATCAATACTTTATTATGCAATAATTGGATCTGCAAGTTTAATGTTCTCCATAAGCCCCAGCAGAACGAAAGAGGTCACTGGGTGAGATGGTGCAAACGGTCCTTGCTTGACCTGGAAAATCTTCTAGAATTTGAGGCCTAGTAAAGTGCCGAGATGTCATTAAAATATTTTCACAAATACAACATTTATTATGGAAACCAAATTGCAAGAACATCTGTCTGGATGACACTTTGGCCCAAAGTGGGATCTAAACCTGGTAACAGTTATAATTGAAACTGTGGCTTCATTTTTCTCTCAAGATCTTTGATTTTTCCTTGCCTCACAGAGCAATTTATTTCTCAAAGCTACAGCAGTTAATTTTTGTTTTCCTAAACCTTCCTGGGGCAAAAATCCAGGCTCTTCCAGTTTTCTACCAAGAAGTCATGGAAGGCAGGAAGGAAGGGCAGAAGACCTGAAGGAGATAGAAGGTAGCTCAAAAACCACTCTTCCAAGAATTTCTGGGTCACTGTCTAATTGATACGCCTTTTGGCAGGCCTCAGATTTAAGCCTCTCCTGACTTCCCAGGCAATTCTTATTCTGCATCCAGCCATGTGTGAAGACTCGAGGCATTGAACATGGAATCCAAAAAAATCCAGCCAGCCCCACTTACAGCACTCAGTCTGGGGAACTGTACCATAGCAAAGTACCCCAAACAGTTGTTTTTCCATTATGATCCTCAGCCTGGCATTTATTATCATTTTTTATTGCACACTTTTAAAGGCAATGGTCCATTTTACTTAGATCATTAATTTGCAAAAATCATGAGATATGAGCAGAGATGGTATTTTTATGGGCCATGCTACACCTCTATAGGACCCCAAAGGAAATGAGGTGTGGGTCTCAGCACATTATGGGAAGAGACCCGGGGACCACAAGCTCCATATTCTTCCAAAAACTGAAAAGACCAGAGTGCTTTCATAGGAATAATACAGTTGGATGAATGGAGTTAGGCATAAATAACTGACAGCCTGAATAAATGAATGGACAAATAAGCAATGGAGGGAAACTGATCAGCACTGGGGCAGAGCCAAAAGACCCCTGGATGTGGAATTTGGAGATCTTGGGTCTACTTATGCCCAGTCACTTACCAGCTGTATAACTGCTGTCAGTGAACCTCTCAGAATGTATCTCACCTTTGTATCTGTAAAATGGTACTACTACTACTACTAATAATAATACTTATTTCATAAAATTGACAGAAAGCAGAGCCCTGGTTTCAAGTAGTCAGGGCTGCAGAGCCTTGGTTTAAATCTGAATTTCTCTCCCTTATTTGCTCTGTGACCCTAGGCATCTTATCCCCTCTGCACGTGTGTTTCCTCATCTGTAAAATGGGAATAATGTACTAAACTCCTAGGGATATAGGTGAGAATTAGATAAGTGAATAAATGTAAAGTTCCTAAAAGAGTATCTGGTACCTAACAGGCTAGATACATTATAATACTACTTTGGTATAATAGTGTTACATAGATATACTCTACATTACCTTAGTTATTATTATTTATTATTATTATTATAGTTAAGATTATGTAAATTGTGATCCTCAGTTGCAATCAAGAGTCAAGTCTAGCACTTAAGTAGAGTGGGATATTAGAAGATATTAAGAAGATCACAGAATCTCCAAAATCATTAGGGACCCAGCCTTGTTCATTATATAGCCAGCATCAAAGCAGCCCAGAAATAAGACCCAACTACATTCCAGGACTGTTACAGTGAAACATCACTGTCCATCTCTAGGCACTGACCACCTTTGAGATCGGAATCTAAGAGCTTTGCCACTGCAAAAGCTCTGAGAAAAAGTCTTCAGTCCCAGAAAATCCCATTTCTCTTTGCAGAGCTGCTTCCTCTTATTTCTCCCAGTCACTAATGGGATGGCTCTAACTGGTAGAACCAAGGCTATCTGTCTGTGTTCTAGCTGCAAGGAAGTATGGCAAGCGTAGACTTTAGCTTTCCAGCTTGCACCGCCTAAGAAAACTAAGACAAACGAAGAAAAGCCAAAAGAAAGTTGGAGTGAGTCAACCTACAATGTCTGCTATGAGGATTTTAAAATAGATATAGGTCTAGCAGCCACCTTTTGATCTAATAAGGTACAGGTGGTTTACTTTTGGTTTGTTTTCCAGAAATTAGTTAGGAGTTTTCAAAGACAACCAATAATTATGCTTGTAACACTATCGAGTTTCCACTAAGCATCAGCAAGTAGAACCCACCTATGCTTGGCTCCCTGCCTGTGACATGGGGAGAAGGGTTGTTCCTCTTCTACCATCATTTTGTGCCCTGTGTAGACCAATAAGATAGTCCTTTTGATCTTAACTCTTCAGACTGACATGATCTGAAAGGGCCTAGACTGAGGTTTATACTCCCAGAGGAGTGACCTTGGAAACTTTAAATGTACATTCAAAGTACAATGACCTATGAAATACTGGCTGCTTAAAGTTATGAGGATTCAGCAAGCCTGGGGACCATCAATGATCATTAATGCAATTAATCATATTTTGAATCAACAAAAATGGTAATTGCCTACAAGGCATGGTTTAGAAATTGTCTGCATACTGATAAATATAGAGCCAATAAATCTGGCCTCTACTTCTCATCTATCACTGCTGCCTGTGAACTTCTTTAAGTGATCTCAGCTCTCTGAGCCTCAGTTTCCTCATTTAAACTCTGCATCTTCTTTAAATGTTTTAAGTTATACTTTCTATGATTTGATGTGTTTACGTATTTAAATATTTCTTATCAACAAAATAATTATTCTTTTTAAGTTTTACAAGCATAGTCTTGTCCCAAAGACTATAGAAAACAGTGTTATACAATCATGCTCTCTTTAAATTTATGAAAAGTATACAAGTAATTATCAATGCAAAAAAATAGGTAAGCCCAATCATATTCACTGTTGGTGAGTTTATTCTCAGTCAGTAAATTAATTTTAGTCAGTGAATTTTATTTTACTGCTCCAGAGATAATTTTTGCTTATTCTCCTTCAATGAAACCAGTGAGTGACTGGCTACTTAACTGTGGAAATTGCATTCTCTTTGTTTCCTATTTAATGTCAAATAAACTTATATAGTATCCCTAAGCATATATTATGAAACCTATCAAAGCAAAAAAAAAAAAAACAAAACAAAAAAACTTTCAAAAGTTCTTGTTTTAGAGATTGTTGCTGGACAGGAAAGTTGACTCTATTCATGTGGCTTAATCTTCAGATCATATTTAATCTTGCCAATAAAAAGTAAACCTAAGCCAACTTCCTCAATAAGAAAAATAAGAATAACAATAAGAAAAGTAAATGGTTTAGATTAAATTGTTGGACAGGGCAAAAAATTACCATTATTTTAAAATTATATAACTTTTTCTGCTTATAAAGCCCAAGAGAATCTTGAAAAACTGTTTTCTTCTAACAGTGTTTAGATAAAGTAACTAACTGCTTATAAACAGTAATCAAAATAAACAGATTTACAAAATAAATAAATTTTCTAAACACCAGCAATAATCAGCTGGAAACGAAAATGGGAAATATGAGCCCATCTAACTAAGCACAAAAATGTAGACTACCTAAAAGCAAACTTAATAAGAAACATGTATTCCATGCATAAAGCAAACTACAGAGCTTGACCAAAGGATACATACAAGAATTGGGGAACTAGTGAAGCAAACGACATTCTTGGGTAGAAAGTTTCGACATTGCAAACACTCATCAGTAAACTTATTAGAATTCAAGTTAAAAATTTCAACAGTATTTTTTGTGAGGGGAGAGATTGGGGCGGGGGGGATGACCAAAATGTATCTGCAGGGAAATACACTCAATAGACAAAATATTTCGCTCTGTAGTCTAGCTCAGGGGTGGGGACTAGACTGGACTAAGTCCTGTTTCTGACATTTAGAGTTTGGGGGATCTAATGCAAATCTCTTCTCTTTCTCAATGGCTTCTTTGTCCCACAGGTGAAAAGGATTCCACCACCACCACCACCATCATCATCATCATCATCATCACCATCACTGTATTCCACAGCATCCCTCGAGAGACAATGTACAGGGGTGCGCAAAAGTAAGTTTACAGTTGTGAGTACAGAAAAAAAAAAGTTTATTCTTATATTATTATTTATTAATTATTGTATTATTTTGCATACAAACAACTGTAACCTACTTTTGCCCACTGCCATATATTAAAGTGTTCTGTAAAATTCCAAATAGAGGAACAAATATTGGCTATTATTCTCTCCCAAAATTAGATAAATGAAACAGCAGTAAGACTGAGGTCACATAACATACGTACATTTAGAGATGCTCACATGAGGTTTGGCCAGCATATAATGAAGCTAATAAAAAGCTGGACTAGTTTGAGGAACAGATGAGCTTTTAGGAGGTGAGGAGGAGGTCTATCAAGGTGCATTAACCAGACAAGGTTTACAAACACAGCTGTCAGCATGAAAGAAAGAACAGTAAAAAAATAGTGCATTATTTTAAAGCTACTTCAAGTTATACTTTCCTGAGCGTTTACTATGCGCTAAACATCACAGAAGCTTTATTTCACAAGGAGTCGATGAAAACACTATGTATTATTCCCATTTTAGAGATAAGGGTTTACAGGTGAAAATGGAGAGCTAGAATGAAATGCAGGCAACTTCGACTACAAAATTCTCAAAAAACTCACCCAGCTGATTTTCAAACCGCTATAATGGGATTCCCTAGGTCAATGGTTCTCAAAGTGTGGGATCCCACCTGCAGCACCGGCACCATTACTCATTAGAAATGAACATTCTCAGGCCCCACCCCTAAAAGTACTGACCCAGACTCAGAGAGAGCTGGGCTTTAACACTCCCTCGAGAGGCCCTTGTGTACACTATGGTCTGAGAATCACTGATCTTGCTGAAAAGAGTTGACCGAGTGCAGTGATGAAGACGACAGACTCGCAAGCCTGTCAACTTAAACTGAATCCCGCCTCTGCCACTTCCTGGCCTTGGTTTAGACTTGCTAAATGGAGATGATAGTTTTTCCTTCACAGCGTTATTATGTGGAATAAATGAGTTAGAATTAGTAAAGAACTAATAATAGTGTCTAACCTAGAGTAAGCGCTTACTAAACATTAAGGTCTGGCCCAGGATTAAAGCTGTGAATGACATGAGAGTGAAGAAGAGACTCAGGAAATGAAATCTCCGGGAAGAAGCAGCACTGGACGTTTCTGTTTAGAACACGAGGCCAACAGCCCTGCTCGCATCTTCTAAATGGCTGCGGGGGAGAATGTGAGGAACGATCTGAACAAGCAACCCGCCGACAGCCTGGACCCTGCCCTCGCTTGCAGGAGCCGAGAAGAGCACTGAGGCACCCGAGTCCTGGCTGTGCAACCCCAGACAAGTCACTCAGCCCCTCTGGGCTTCAGTTTTCTCACTGGGAACAACTGAGATAATAATAATAACCTGACTTCCCTCATGGAATGGGTAAGAATCAAGCAGAGCTATTAGATGTTATCATACATTTGAAAAGTCAAAAGTCTTAGGCAAGAGTTCAGGTTTATTATTATAACACCCTCTCCCAGTCCAAGCATCTTTTGACATTGCATTAACTCTTTCCAGTCTGGAGCACTGAGGTGATCCGGCAGGAGAAGATGAACGGGGACTCTGAATTCTAGAATTTCACACTGAGAAGTCTCTTACCTCGCAATCCCAGAGCTATAGAACCCAGTCATCAGCATGGGGTGCGCCAGGCCAGGGGGTTACCTGGTGTAGCTGGTTGGCCTCGGATATGAATAAATATATGGAACAATTAAGATACGCTTTTTAGAATCTTGATAAAACGGATAAGTTATACTAACCCTAACCCTAACAGCCCCAAAGGGAAGCCTCACTTGTAAATGTCTATTTAGGGACTTTAAAAGTATCAAACCAAGTCCTTAGAGTGTGTGATTAGCTGAGATCTCTTTTATCCAGGGCTGGCTGTGTGACTTTTCTAGGACAGAGCAGGCAGGGCAAAGCCCAGGGAGACCAGTTGCTGCCACAAGTCCTTGCTCTCTCCATAAAGAGGATGACAAGAGCTCTTGCTGTTGATGGCCCCTGAAGCTGCGGAGCTTCCTCCAGCACCACTGACCTCTGTCCCCTCTCCAGGGAAACTGCAGATGCCTGTTGTCCTTCCTCTGTGTCCTTCATCCGGCCCTTCAAGCTACTGCCGGGCACCAAGCATTTCTGCGATACCTGCACTCAACCGTAGACTGGTCTTTCTGCATGGATGACTCCATGCTCCGGAGAGCTTGGGAACAGTCACTTGTAGCCAGAGACACAGCTGCTTCTTCACATGCTCGCTCCAGGAGCTCCGGTGGGAGAAACACCTGCTAGCGTTTGGCTTCACCACAACTTCAGGGCCTAGCCTGCTCGGCCCGCAGGCCTGTGACTACAACACCTCCCCTGTTCTCCTCTGCGGGCCTGTGCCCACGCGGCTTTCCTCACCGAGCCCTCGACTGTGCAAAGACAGCTGCATTCTGGGAGAGCACATCCCACTACAGGTTGGCAAACACCTCTGCATCCTAACTCACCTTTCATCAGGCCCCAGTGGCCTCCTCGAGGGTCATTTCCTAGTTTCCTTCCTTTACCTGGGAAGCAAGCTACTATTGTTGTTTACAAAGGAAGCAAGAGCCTCTGTAAACAGGAACTATCTGTCTGCTTCTCCAACCTGAATGAAGTTTTAAACTGTTGCCTTGTAGATTTTCCAGGAATCCAGTCCGATTAGACTGATCCACCCAATGGAAATCATTTTCAATGCCTGAAACACTCATTAACTTTCGGTGATCATGGAGACCCGTGAGGGCCTGACAGTGATGGCAGGCCCTGCCCAGCTCCCACCTATCCCACCGGGCCCCCTCTTAAGCCCCTTCACCCACACCTGCAGCCTCCGCTTCCTGGGACCCAAAGGGACAATTCTGATTTGGGGAAAGTAGAACTGAAGCAGCTCCAACACGAGACTCTGATGACCCCACATCACTTGCTTCTGCTGTGGGTCCTAACTGTGTGTGCCCCTGAGTCCAGGAGAGGGCAGTTTTCTTACTTCTGGGACCCAGGCCCTACTATGCCCTATACCGGGTACCTGGGCCACTGCCTGGAGTTCTTCCCCGGGCCCTCAGGCCCTGCCCACCCCTGTCGCTTTTCTTCTTCCTCTCAGCAGTGGCCCTGTTCCCGAACCTGAGTCCAGCTGGAGCCCTAGCTTCTCACAAATCCCCTGGCTTACGGGCCTTCTCCACCGGACACCTTGCCATAACTGGCAAAAGCCGTTGTTGCCTTCTTCTTCTGATGCCAGCTCCTAGCACTTGGTCCATTCCAGCAGACAGGTCCAAGTGCAGTCCTGGCCTCTTCCAGGCTGCCCTCCCTGATTGCTGTAAAATGGGTCAGACCCATCATCCCCTAAGACAGAGCAGCAGGGTACAGGCTCGAATGTCACACTCGGAGCAATCACGGGCAGCACCTCGTTGGAAGAGATTTGCTATGGCACCAACGGGCACTGAAGAGACGTTGGAGGAAGAATTAGTGAATGGAACTTGTTTGCCCATGAGAGACTCTTAATCACTGAAGGAAGCCAGGTGGGTGCTGGAAATACCTGTGGGGGGACACTTTGTAAAGCACACAGTTGTCTGACCACTATGCATACACATGAAACCAATACAAAGTAATATTGAATGTATATTGTAACTGAAAAAAAAAAGTTTCAATTAAAAAAAAAAAAAAAAAACTCAGCTATTACTGTGTGTCCCAAAAGAACCCTCTAGCTTGCGTCACTCGGAAGAGGATAACCCCGTGTATGGATAGGGACTGTATTGCTCAGGCTGCTCAATCAGCTTCCGGATTACAGGTGTCCTTCAGGACAACCCCCCTGACAGACAAGCCGAACTCATCCAGGCAATGGACTCAGGGACCTGGAGGTGAGGTAAGTGCACAGGGAGACAACATCTCACCCCAGCCCCATGACCTGATGCGCAGCGCTGGAAGGACAGGACAGCCAGGGACTCTTCCTTGAAGAAACAAAAACAATTAACTAGAAAAATATAGCACAGCCAGTCCCTACCACTCGTGTCGGGAAGTTAGTCCTCCAGCTGCCGAGTGATGGAAATAAGAGTGAGGTGAGACACAGCAGCCAGCGAGGGCTCCGTACGGGTCTAGGAGCCTCCAGGGCTGTGGGGCAGGTGAACCCAGGGGATCTAATGCTGCCAGATGGCTGATAAGCAGGCTCAGGAGGGAAGAGGATTCCAAGGGCTGCTCTGCTTTCTTTCACCCCCAGTCTGAGGAGAGGGTGGGCAGCAGAAGGAAGGGAAGTGGGTCCTTTCTGTTCTCTGGCCAGAGGGAAGTTTATTTAGGCATTCTGAGTGAGCCGTCAGTCAAGGAGACAGAAACAGCCAAAGAGTTCGTAACAACGCAGACTGCTCTCCCCTCACGGTTCATGGGCACGCCCAAACTCTGAGATGCCCCATAGCACTGAGCGGCCAGATAAAACTCAGGATAGCCAGCTCAATTTGATTTTCAGATACACGGCGCATCATTTTTAAGTATAAGTATGTCCCATGCAATTTGGGGGACATACTTACACTTTTAAAAATTGTGTTATTGGTCTGAAATTCAAATTTCACTGGGGGCTCTATATTTTTATTTGCTAATCCTTGCAATACTATTCCCAAGCAGATGGCTCACCCAGCCCCAGAAGCATCTGATGACGTGGCCAGCACAGAAAAGGGGACTCTGGACCATGACCGGGTGTGGAATCATCAACATTCCTGCTTCTGAGGTCACACACTTGCCAAATTTGCTCCTCCTTCCTTCCCACCAATCCACTCCATGCCTCACTCCCCCGTTCATATCCCATCACCCTGGACTAGTTCTCTCACAGGAAGACAAACTACCTGACTTAACCTTGGGGTTCCATGCCAAATTGCCATTTTCTCCAATGATGTCAGGCGTGCACATTTTGAGTTTTCAGTTCTCGAAGACAAAAACTCTTCCTTCTACTTCCACTTCCTTCTATATCTGCCACGTTCCTCCTAAACACACAACCCCACAGCTCAAGGGTTTGCATATTGTGAGTGTTTGGTTATCAATCTAGGAGTGTTCCAAAATAAAGGAAACTTGGAGGTCACCTAGCCTCACTCCTGAAGTTTGCCAACAGGGAGACTGAGACCACAGACCGAAGGGACTCACCCAGACACATGACGGCTGTAAGTGGAGAGGGAGGAACACAGGTTCTGACTTGCTGGCCTCACTGTGGGGCTTCCTACTCTATCAGTGCCTTGCACAGTACTCAGCAAATACAGTCATTCTCAGTAAATATTTAAGTGAACTAATGAATGACCGAATAAACACACGAATGAAATCAGTGCCGGGTGAAGACTCGTTGATTGTATGCTAGCTCTCTCCTAGGGGAACATCTTGGTTTCTGAAATGGTCAGTGGAAGCAATGAAAGCCAGCCACCTTTCCAGAAGAGATGTTCTGTGAGTACAGGAGATGTGTAGCATGAATGTCATTTCCTGCCACTGGCCAACACCGGCTAAGTCGCTGAGTTGGGAGGTAACGAAACGCAGCCTCCTCACTGGGCCCAGGGCTGCATGTATACCACAGACACTCAAAGGAAAAAACTATTTTAAAATACTTTAGCTAGCTGTGTGACCTTTAACGAGGCAATACTTGCTCCGACCTTTGGATTTCTCATCTGTAAAAAATAAAAATAAAATAAAATAAGAAGGTACCACTACCGGGATAAAATAAATATCACCTCACTCTGCCAGGTAACTTCTCCTAGTAGATACTGAGTAAATGTCCATTTGATTATTTCCTTTTCCCAAAGAGTAACCTGCCTTCTTAGCAAGGAGTTTTTGGAAAAGGTCTCTTTCTGTGCTTTAGGAGGCCATTGATTCTGCAAGCGTGGTCCCAGCAGCAGCCGGACTGTCACCTGAGACGTTGTTAGAGATACATATTCTTGGGCTTCGAGGCAGACTTACTGAATTAAGGCTCTGGGGGTTGGACCTAGTGATCAGTGTTTTAACAAACCCGTCGGGTGCTTCTCCTGCGCAGACAAGGGTCAGAGCCACTGTGCGAGGCTGGTGTTTCCAAAAGTATGGTCCACCTACCACACACATCGAAACCCTCCAAGTTCTTGTTAAAACTGCACATTTCTAGGCCCCATCACAGACTTGCTAAGTCCAAACCTCTTGTGGGGGAGCCAGTGATTCTGATGAACGTATAGGTCAAGAACAACTTGACGAACTGGTGTCAAAACAGCACGTGATGGCCCTGCAGCATCTGTGGAGGTCACATCAGAATTCCTGTTTGCTCTTCTTCAAAACCCGCAGACCTGGCAGGAGGTGCAGTGAGTAACCCATGCCAGCTGGCTCCAGAGGAGTGGTTATATGGCGGTGTGGTCACCCCATCGCCTGGGGGAAAACACATTAGTCAGTGATTGATGGGAACATGCCTCCCCACCCAACCAGCTCTCCTAACCTGGAATGGCTCAGACCAGTCACCTGTCACCTTGTTCCTAGGGGCAGAGCCCAACTTGGTCTGACAGATTTGTGTTCTTTTTAAAAAATGCATGTGTGCGCGCACGAATTCACACACACGTACACACACACACACACACACACACCACACACACACAGTCAAAACGGTAGCCTGAAAATGTTTTCCTGGTTATGTAAGTTCTCATCTTATCTGGTGAGAGATGGTCAAGGGAAGTCATAAAATATGCCCTCAGTGTTAATTCAACACAACTGATTACTTTCATGGAACCTGAAGGTACTGGGTGACAAGAAACAGCCAACGTTTCAGTCAGTTTCTCTACTTCCAGACCTACTTGTTGGAATGCCTTTTCTTTTTTCCCTTCCAATGGCCATTTCTTAAGGGTGATGGAGTATGGTGGTGACAATTCAGGTAAGTTTCCTTTCTACACATCCCCTCAATCCAGTGACACGAATGCAAATGTGCAGGGAGCAAGCCTGTCCCGGTTTCACTGGGACAGAACCAGGAGTGCTTTAAACCATTCTGTGAAGGAACTCTATCGCAGTAAGAAATGTTTTCCCCAGTATGCCTTGAAAAATGTATATGGATACTTGAAGTAGATTTCCTAGTCATTTCCGTTAAGTCTATAAGATCAATCACTGTGTCAATTCCAATTACAGACAGATGTAACTAAGGTAAAGTGTATTTAAAATCAAGAGAGCCCCAACCATTCAGTACACGGTAGTCATAATTTAAAAGGCAAGCTTTCTCTTAAGGCAAAAACACCCAGACAAAATGAAACAGAAGAAAACAAACAAAAAAACAAAAATAAAAACCAACCCCAGAGGTTCAACTCATAAAGACGTCATCACGGAGACATTTGTGAAACACTGACTCCTCTCAGAACGGAGGGCTCCTACACTGCCTTTTAACTAGCCTCCTTTTGCAAATGGCCTTCTGAGTAGTAAGCAACCAGCCTCCAATGCTATCTTCCACGTGGGGCCTCTGCTCACCTCTCACGCTGTAAAGTGAGGAAGAACAAGGGGTTCAGACTGGCCATATGCATGGCCCTGACTCGGAAGTCGATAAGCGACCTTCCAGCAAATGCTCGCCTACTGGCAAGCACAGCATCTGGAACTTACTTACACTGGCGTTCGGCAGTCTGTGGAGCAGGTGCATTTTGTAAATAAAAACACAAGTTGGAAACTATCACTCTAGGAAAGCCTTGGAACTCTTAAGGTTCTTTGAAGTAAGTCCATCATGATTATTATTTATCTTCCTTTGGGAATGAGAAATGACAGAAACGTTGGTATCAAAGCGATAGCAACAGAAGTAAGAGTAGTCATCTTGACTGAGCATTTGTTGACCAGTCTCGATGCCACATGTGAACACTTGTCAGGACAATCCTTAAGGTAGGTATTACCACTTGGAGATGAACATAAAAGTCTCAAGAAGTTAGGTAATCTGTTCACAGACATGGGAGTTGAGCCACAATGCTCTATTGACACTCCTTTGATTCGTTATACCCTGTTAGGGGCTGAATGTTTGTGTCCACCCAAAATTCATTATGAAGTCCTAGCTCTAATGTAATGGTATATGGAGGTGGGGCCTTTGAGAGGTAATTAGGTTTAGATTATGTCATGAGGCTGGGACTGTCATGATGGGATTAGTGTCCTTATGAGAGAGAAAGAGAGAGAGAGAGAGAGGTTCCCCCACAAGCACACACTGAGGAAAGGTCATGTAAGCACACAGTGAGAAGGCAGCTGTCTACAAGCCAGGAAGCGGACCTTCTCCAGATACTGAATCTGCCAGGACCTTGATCTTGGACTTCCTAACCTCCAGAACCCTGAGAAATAAATGTCTGTTGTTTAAGCCACTGGTCCAAGGCACTTTATTATAGAAGCTTAAAGACACTAAGATACACCCTCCTCCCCTTTGTTGGGCTATTGATGCTCTAACCTGATGAAGAATTTGCCAATAATGTTGTTCTTATCCTTTCTCTGTTGAATCCAAAGTCAAACCACAATTCATTCATTCACTCATTGGCATTCATGCTGCCTTAGCACACTGGCTCGGGGTGAGCCTGAAGTCACTCAGAGGCTCCCGTCACAAGCTGAGGTCCAGGCATGTACCACTCCAGCTGCAATGGCTGGTTTGAAGGTTCTCAACAGCTTGTCGTGTAACTGAGTAACTACATCAAAGTTCTCTTACTTACACATAAACTGCAGGATATGAATATCACTAAGCAGCCACTAGGTACCCAATTCCTTACTGCTGAGGCCAAAGAACAAGAACTTTTCTTGCTCAGAGAAGAAAAGGTGCCAATGCCTGTGAACTAAGAATCCCCATAACACTACATCTCCAGTCATTTTTTCCTGCATCAAACCCAATAAATTGTGATAGGTTCTGAAAGTTTTCTCCCCCCTCTCATCACCAGCCTCCTAAATGGTAAAGTTATTTAACACAGGCTTATTTTCGTGGATGTAGCAAGGTGAAATCATGTAAGTATAGAAGGCATTTTATATCTATAAATGAAAAACTATCTGCTAAAACTATCTGCTGGCCTAGACTTTTATAACTGGGCCCCAACATTATGTCAGCAAAGGCAGATGTGGTCTCTGGCTTTCATGCACCCTCAATGGCATCCGTTGAGTAACATCACATAGGCTTTTATCTGGCTTAGCATGGAGGGTCCCTAAAACTTAGCTCTTGCCAACCCCATGGAATAGGGAAAAGAGATAGATAACTTAAAAGAGCACAGGAAAATACACACAATACTAAGATAACTTCAGAAACATCCTTTCCTTTCTTTAAAGATAATTCAAAAACCAGAGTCAAAAAACAGTTTGCCTTGAGCCAGCGGACAGAGAAGAAGACTCTTTCCTTCCCTTTGGGCAGTGTCTCTGGGCAAGACGTAGCACAGGAACACAAAGCGGATCTGAACTGGCTCTTCCCCACCTCCTCGAGTCACAGCAGCATTCCCCCTTGCGTAATCTCTCAGACGGCTGGGGCTGAGGCTGTCCAGGTGACAGGATTGCTCAATGGAAACAGCAGTGTCCTCCTGGAAGTGTGTGGTCTCCCCATCCCCATGGCCACGTCCTCACCTGCTGCTGCCTCCCCTCTCCACTCCCTCCACATTCCACGTGAGTCACAAAGGACTTGACCCAGGTGAACATTTAGAAATCTTGTTGTCTTACTACTTTGAAAAAAGCTCCCCAGGTGACTATGGACAGGCTTCTGTCCTCCTATCCACATATGAGTCATTCACCTAGTTTCTGCTTGCCACCCTCCACCCCCAGGGAGAGAAGCAAGTCGCCAAAGATCACACAGCTGGGGACAGGGTAGGAGGAACCCAAGCCCCTGCTTCCCAGATCTGTGTTCTTTCTACCAAAGCATTTCCCCCGTTGTAAAAAAAAAAAAAACAAGGTGGGGGGGCACTTTTAGCTGATGTCAAATGGAGAATAAAAAATATAGAAAGAGAGCATCCTGCAGGGTTCCAAGAAAGAAAAACAAATTAGATATTGGTCTGCTTTCTCCTGCCACTGGGTCCATTGCAGCTGCTTATAAAGACTTGCAGAACTTAAGAAGCGGGACTACGGTAAGAACGTGGTGCAAGCACCCTCCTCTGGATGAAGAAATGGACGGAGCAGAGAGTCCCCAGGGGCTCCCGCCTTGAGAAGTTGCAGCTGGTTGACCAGGAAGCGAGGCCTTGGGATCCTGAGTCCTCATCCAGACCTCCAAAACTTCTGACCCACTTCCTACTCCCTCCCCACCGCGGCCCTGGAGGAGCTCTTTCCAGCTGGAATGAAATGCATCAAAATGTCAGGGAGTGGAGCTAGAGATGATTTTCATGCTTTCAAATATTTCTTGTATTTTCCAAGTTTTCTTCCATGAACTTATATTGTTTTTATAATTAAAAAAAAACTTAAATGACTCTTTCAAAATAAGAAGGCAACAGCTCTTTGCATAGTTCTTTGAAGCACTGTCCAGCCCTCAGCATGTCCATGAGCTCTTCCTCTGCTCCGTAACAGCTGGGTGATTGATGCCTCGTCAAAAGTAAAGTGAAGGAGCCACAGGGTTGTGGCCTGTCTAAAGAAACATAGCTTGGTTTCTTTCTAGAAGATTCTTCTGAAGCCTTCATCTATCTATCTAACCGCTTCTCTATACTGAAACCCACTGAGCCACTCTGCGCTGCCAGGTTGACGTCTCAGAAGGATCGAGTAATTCCTGGTTTTCTTTTTGTTGAGGGAGGGCTGTTTTTTGGTATATCTTTATTTGAAGAAGGCAAAGCTGCGAGTATTCAAATCGCACGGAATGTGAAACAGATGCCGCAGCGAGCGGGCCGTCCCTGCAATTTGGCCCTCAAAACAATTTTAATCCTCCCTTCTCCAAAACCAAAAGCTGAAGTGAAGGGATGTAAACATGCAAGGAGGTGAAATCTTAGCAGCTATTTTCAACCTGAGGTAATAGTTTCTCAAGGTTCTGCAAACGATTTATGTCATTTATAAGCACGTTCAACTGCCACTTGGCCCCACAGGGGCAGAGATGGATCCAATTTCACGGGGGCAGTGGCTTTTGTTGTGTGTGGGTTCCCTCCCGGAGCCTGTGGGATGCACTTTTCCTGGGATTTGACGGGCCTGGAGCACAGTCAACGGTGTAGAGCAGCGGAGGGCTCAGTGGTCCAGGGAGCCACACGTGAAACCCACGAGGACCCCACGCTCCCCACCCAGATCTGCAGAAGAGCCTCTCTAGGGACCTGACAGTGTCCTGGTGTACGAGATGGACATCTGACCTGAAACTGGAAGAGGCGATGAAGATTTTCTAAGTCAGCAGTCAGTTAGCCCTAAGCTATCTGCATTTTAGCGAAGCGCCCAGCTCTGTGCATGCTCACTCAGTTCAGAAGGGATGACTTGGTAGCTTTTAATGCAATACTGATTTGCAGTGGGGGAGGAAGGGGTGATGGGTCTGGGATGAGGAACATAAATCAATCATCAACTGAATGGCCCACGAAAATAAGAATAGAGAACAGCCATAAAGGCAGGATGCTTGAGAGATGAATTATTTTGCCTCGTTCCTCCAGACACAGCCTACATGTAGCAGAAAATGTTCTCTCTTGGAGTCCGCCCTAATTTAAATTTTTGAATTATCTGTTGATGAAATATCAAAGGGCAGTTTTTAAAATATCCCTTGGCCAGAGTCTCATAATGGATAGTACCCATTTTCTACACTGTGCCAGGAGTAATTTGAAGTGCTTAGGAACTATTATCTTATTTATTTATTCCTTTGACATAGATATTACTCCCACTTTAAAGATGGGAAAACGGAGGTTTCCACAAGCAAACCAACTTCACACAGCAAACAAGCCACAGAGCCCCTGCTCTTTTCATTGGCCCAGCTTGCCTACTTCCAGCAACCTGGTCAGGAAAGTCAAATGGCCGTTTCCGTCAGGTCTTTCAGGAGGCACCCTGCTCTGTCCTGATGATCCTGGGTCCTGGGCCTCCATGCAGGAAGGGCACCCGTCATATCTCCAGTGAACTGTTTTCTCACTGGACCGTGCCTCTTGCTCTCCATTCTCATCTGAACAACACACGGGAGTGGGAGCCCAGGGAGGAACCGACAGAGCGTGTGCAGAGGCAAAGTGCTACTGATTGTAATGCGTGGTTACTGCGAGTGGAGTGTGTGCTCAGAGTGGACGCTGTTGTTTTTCTGGGAAATGCCCTTCAACAGCAACTGTTTTGAAGTGTTATTTCTGATTCATTATGTGCTATTTCCTCTCTCCTTCCTTTTCTCTCTCTTTCTCTCCCCCATTCCTTCCTCCTTCTTCACTAAAGGCACCCAAGATAACCTTCCCTGTTTCTCTGTCTCCCTGTATCTTAATTTTTCAGCTTACGTGCTGTTGAAAACACGTAGGAAAGATGAACAAGTCGGTGGGTAATGTGGTCTAAAACTCTCCCAAGGCTGGGAAGATGCATCACCACCTGTGTTCCAGCTTTGGCATGTGCTTGGCAGCAAATTGCAAGACCCAGAGGTCACACTCAGGAAAGCAGAAACACATTACATTTTAATAATCACCTACCTTTTCAATAGCTTTGAGCTTTCAAATGTCACCTCCAGTTACAGGGAACTAAAATCAACCTGCACGCCCTCTCCCTTCCCACTCAGCAGAAAGAACAGCAGACGACGGGTGACAATTGTCCAAGGAAAAGGACCAATAAATATGAGTTGCATGTTAGAAGCAATTCAGCAAAATCAAGCTCATCAACTTCCCAGCATGGATTTTATTTTATTCTAAATCAGATACTCATTAATGGGGAACATTCTTTGAATCATCATTTTATTTACACTAGAGAAATGCAAGACACATTGTCTGGGGCGGCAATGGAGCGGCCCTCTCACTGCGCAGTTGTAGGTATTGCCTCCGTAGCCTCCTGAATTTTCATGCTAATGGAAAACACCCAGGCCAGATGCTCTCTAGTAACAAGTTAAAATGGCACTGGAAAGTAAACAATTTTCTTTGATTTAAAAAAAAAAAAAAAAAGGCATAAAGAACAAATGGGATTTCAGAAAAAAAGTGAAAAATCTTACCTGCCTTAGATGTCAGCATCAAGCCATACAGATCGTGCTCCTTACAGGGTTTGTGGGCGAGGCAAAGCAAAGCATGCCCTGGTGTGAGATTGTACCAGTCTCTTATTGTCCTCCTCGGAAATGAGGCCCATGGGGACTCTTGCCCTCCATCAGAGCTGGGTCGTCCCAACTCCTATCTAGAGATCAACACATACTAGGTGCTCAATAAAAATGTCTGCAGCAAATTAGCCTCTGGCTTCTGGGAGAAGCCCTATCTTTGTTAAATGCTAATAACATTTTTATTCAATTATAATCAACACCAAGCTAATCTATAGGCAAAAAGCCCTCAGAGGGGGCTATACGTGTGCTTTGTACTTTCTGTGGCGTTCGAAAGAAGGCACGCCGAGAGATCTCTGGCGGATCGGTTCACAGACTGTCCCCCATGTCAACATCTACAATCCACTCTTTCAGGAGAGCTGTGGTGTTTTCAGAGTTTTGAACAACCTCTCTTAATCCTATGTTATATTTTTATAGCATTTTCCAGTTCATGAAGTGTTAACCATAATTACCTCATGTCACCCTGACATCAACTCAGTGAGGTAGGTGTTATTAGTATCCTTCCAGGGGAGAAAACTTATTACAAATCATTGCCTTTCTCAAGAATAAGTGACTTTCCACGCCAACGTGGTTTTCTCAGAGATACCTTTGACCTACTTAACTGTTCTCTCTTCTCACGCCCTCCAGAGCTCCTTCCTTGTCCCCTCCTCTCGTTGGCCAAGATGATTCCTTGTTAGATGGACTCCTTTTTCGCTTTTTAATGCGACACCTTGACCCAATCAGAGAAAGCCCTCTGAATCTCTAAAAATAAATGAATGTCTGACAAGAAAGAAAAAACAGAAGGGAGGAGGAATGTTTCAGAACTTGAGGATTTTGGAGAACAACCCATGTACAGATGGTATTTAATGTTCTCCAAACACCAAATGCTGGTTTCCATGCCTGGCTTCTTGTTGTTATTTCCTGGTCACTTTAAACTGACTTATCAAATTGAATAGATTCTTTGATACATATGCTGGTATTTTAAGTCCTGGTGGGAACAAGGCCTCCCATTTGTTTCAAGTTTTACTCTTAAGAAATGTTTTTAAAAACCCTGCTTAGAAAAGGAATCTCGGTCTAAACCCACTAGGACTTTGGTCTTCACCCAGTTCAATGCAGGATGCCAACCACTGGGTTTCTTATTAAGAACGATTCCAGCTGGCTCTATTCTCCACAGGGGAGTTAGTTTAGATTCATGGAGGCGACAGCCCACAGACTGCTGGTAATATAAGTTCCAGAATGTAGCATGTTGAGATTTGGGGTACAGGGGCACCCGATAAATAACACTCCTCTCCATCACCCAAGTTCTGAATCAAAGGAAATAAGGAAAATGAGTTAACACACCGAGGCTGAGCCATCATCTAGAGTGTGGATGAGATAAGACCAGGGGGAAGGACCTAAAGTGGGGTGTGCAGAAAGCAGAAATGGTAACTTCCTGCCTGCCTCTTTCTCTCTCCCCGCTAGACCCTGGAGCAGCAGGCCCAAGGTGAGCTTAGTCTTCAGAGCACACACCTTTAACCCTCATCACTGGTTTGAACTGGTCCCAAAGTAAAGGGAAGAAGGAAAATAGACCGATAGAGCTCCATCCAGCCCAGAAACAAGAATCGGTGGCTGTTGCTCACCCGTCCTGAACCTCCTCCTGCTCTGTGTGGGGAAACCACGTGACCTTTCTGGGCCTCACTGTCCTCAGCTCGGAAAGCAGTGGGTTGGCTAGCGGCGGGCTGTGATTCAGTCTCGCTCTGAAATGCTGTGTTAGCCCCCAGCAGCCATTCTGATGAGGCCCCAGGCCAAGCTGCTTGCTCCCTCAAGGCGTCAGTTCCCTTTGCCGAGGTTCATGGTCAAAGATCACACCCCTGAGACACACCAATCATCTCAGAAGATGGTGACTGTGAGGGTGACTCAGTGGACATCTGTCCCCGCACCAGAAAAATCACTCCAAGTGCACAGGTCAGTGGGAGCATCTCAGACCACAAATAGCACTTTATCATCCACGTCAGCCCCTGGGAATACATAGGACTATCGATTTGCTAATGATCCCAATACAATGCTCAAGAACATTATTGTGAAGATTATGATGTAGCAAAGTGGTAGAGAAAGATGGGGAATAAAAAAAAAAAACCCAAAACCCCAGAAATCAGGGGTCCTGTATTCTAATTTTGGTTTAGCATTAACAAGCCATGTGACATTCACATCTCTGGGTCTCTTTTCTCATGCACAAGGTGATGAAATTAGGAGTCAAACTTATTTTGCTTTCTTTTAAAATATAACCCCCTACATGGAATATGAACATATAACATGGATACAAATAAATCTGCTCTGACAGAGTAGGGAGAGTCTCAGACCCACCCCACCTGATTTTTCCCCTCCCTTCTGAATATTAGCCCAACCCCAAACTATGGCAGGCCCTGAGGTCTCATGGATCACTTTCCCACAAAGAATGTTCTCTGCACCAGGCTGCCCTGGGGCCATCCCCACATTCTGATATCAGGTCCAACTGAAAGCCCACACGGCCTCCCTGAAGCTACATCCCTGATATTTCTCAGCAACTTAAAAAAAAACACAACTGGACAGTATGTCTAACAGTGATGTGGGCCAGTTACCATCAGGAAGAACATGAAAACCACAGACAAAAGATACTAGAGTGTTCATTGCAAAAGTAAATTCGAGCTCAACAGGGAGAGATGGGGAGCGTGAAGCGCTATTATAAAGTAATCTAATTGAAAAGATATTCTCGCTACTTTGTTGCACAATCCAGACTCCAGGCAGAAGATTTTTACCCTAAAATAGTGTGAGAAGGGTCAGGTTCTCCTGAGAGAAAGGGTCTCTCTCTTACAGGAAACCTGAAGCAGTTCTGGCCTTCACGAGAGCTGGCCCCATCCTCCAGTGGTCACCCAGCCCCCTCGTATATCTCCTCTGCATGTGCTAATTCTTTTGAAGGTGACGGGGGTCCTTTGCATGGAAGATATACGCAGCTCGATGGCGGGAAGTGAGATCCTAATTATCTGCAGCTGACAACCTTTCAGGGCCCGTTATAAAAGAAACGTCTGCACCAGCCGCTCGGAGCCCTACGTCCCAGCTCCAGGGAGCTTGGGGGAGCAACCAGGAGTGATTCCAAGAGGCTGATTTATCAGCGAAGATTAGAAGAGCTACATCTATGGTCTGGTGAAACAATGACAGAGGGGGAGCAGGCTAATGGTTGACAAAGGGGCAGGAGAAAGAGAAGAGATTTATGTAGCCTGGTACCAGGGTGAGCCATTGGAGGAGTGAAATGAAATGAAGACGGGAAAGAAAGTCCGAGTAAATATCAGGGAAACTTTCCTCGCTGATTTATTAGGCAGATGAGCAAATCTTCCAAATGAAGCTTCACCGTCACCCCGAGAAAGAGTGAGTGAGCCTACATAAATGTGTCCCGGCCATTTGTCTCTGCCACGGTGGGACCCGGAGTGATATCTAGCACAGCTTTCCATCTTTCTCTTGAAGAGTGTCCCTAAAAGTCAAAATCAATCCTTTCCTCTATGGGACACTGGGAGGCTCTTAAGGGACTTGGGGCCCGTGGCATAGCCACTTGCTAACCATCACCAAAACTTACTATCTACTTTATAATTTTTACAGGAGCATGTCCTTGTCCATGGTCCCCAGCCCAGAACTTCCCTAACAATAGAGGGGAACTTGTGCTTGGACAGAAGTCAGGAAGATACTAAAACATTCAGTTGAGGTCCTCCCAGCAGGAGCACAGGGAGATGCACCAGTGAATGTGACTACCCGCCGAGTGCCTCCATCTGATCCTGACCAAATGGTGACCCTCTCATGTGCCACTTCAGATCCTCTCAGATTCTCCTTGTTCCAGATGCCACTGTACAGATCAGCTTCGCCTGCGCTCCGGTGGATACCACACAGGCTGCACCTGACCTACCTGGTCTCCTGCCTTGGAGATGCCCTCAAGAGCCCAGCATGCCCCCACCCAATGCAAGTGCACGTGGTGAGTTGGTGCACAGTGGGGAAAACGTTTGACCCACGAGAGATGGGAGCTGGCGGATCCAGTCTTCCTCCTTCTCCTCCCAGATGCAGTGTATGGTTCTAGTTTCCTGAGGGACAGTCCTGCAAGGTCAAGCCACCGGTCAGATATAGTAGCAACTAGGGATTAGACACCCTCATATTGGCTCTCCCAGCCTCACTCTCCTTTCCTCACTCTCCTGCTCCCTGGATTGTACCCCTAACAAGATAAAGCACAAAAGCCTTTGCCTCCAGTTCTGCTTTCTTGGGGAACCCAGGCTAAGATATGACCACATAATCGGGGCACAAGAGTTACTAAATTCTGTGAACAATGGCATAAACTTCTTTACTCATTTGGCCTGGGCACCTAGCCCAGACATCTATCCTAGGCATTGCACAGAATCGTCCCCCTCCAGCCTCAGTGCCCCTGATGGTGCTTCCATTAAAGTCCACACACAGCAAGGGTCCTTGTATGGGCCCCATCTTATATTTCAGGGTCTCTACTGGCTTCCTCTGCTGGAGAAAGCTGGCCAGCTGGAGAACACGAGCTCAGCCATGTTGGTGTTTCCTACCGGCCCCCCCACTGGAGCTGAGACACGACCTACAAGCTAAGCCAGGACTGGGGAGTGGATGACCAGCCCCTTGGAGGTAACCGGAGAGGA
This sequence comes from Tadarida brasiliensis, assembly GCA_030848825.1. Lineage (NCBI taxonomy): Eukaryota > Metazoa > Chordata > Mammalia > Chiroptera > Molossidae > Tadarida > Tadarida brasiliensis. The sequence continues at coordinate 32,755,091 of CM061270.1, forward strand.
CATTGACAAGCCTGTAGCTTTCCCATCCAGCTGTGAGGTTTCTCCCACAACTATTTTCTATTCTGTTCTTTGTGTCAGAGGCACTACAATTCCATTCAAGCGCTAGTAGATGCAGAATCCTAAAATCATCACTCCGTATTGCCAAAACCCCAATCTCTGGTGCTCCAAAGAGGGACTCTGTGACCCTGTGCTATCTATAAATGTTTCAAGCTTTTGCTGTTGCTTTTTTTTTAAGTGTGTGTTTTAAGTTCAACTATTTTTATGTCCCCACCAAAAAAAAAAAAAAAAAAAAAATTCCTTAGTAACCCATTATGGGTTAGTGAATTCCCAAACCGTTCAAAAATACTTTAAAGTTCTTTTGGGACATAGCCAGATACTTAATATTGTATTACATTTTATAGTTGTCACTTAATCAAGCTATTTAATATTATAGTACATTTTAAAACTGTCACTTAATCACATTTTCTTGACCCTTTTATGGGAATTAAAGATCACTGTAGATAAAAAATGGCATGCTTTAGTTTAAATAGATTCAGTATGTCCAGTTTGACAGTTACTTCTGAGACATTAAAAGAATTTTCTGTGATTAATGTGACCCACACACGTTAAATGGTGTAATGTTCCATTTCTTCAGCCATTAGCGGAAACAGCATCAGACAGAAGGAGCCCTAGCCAACTGTACGCACAGCCGGCAACGGGGGTGCTGGTGCAAGGGAGTTTGAAGATAATATAGAGCCAGGCAGGCTGAGATAAGAGAGACATTTCTACTGATTTAATATTGGCTTTCTCCGGGCATCCTGAGAGCGAGTCAGAGGAACACACAGGTCAGGCCCCGGGATGGAGTGGACGCCAGTGGAGCCCCCAAAGCGCACTGCGGGGAGCCTCCCCACTACGGGGGTGCATCTCGGGCAGGCAGCGGGGTGGGCGCCTGCGCTTATTTACATGATTGATGGACGCCGCTTCTAAATTTAGAAAGGCTCTCTAAATGGACATTTACTCACAAGGAAAAATAAAATTCCTCTGAAAGGGTCCATCCCTGGAACGGTTTTGTTTATGGCACTGTGATAGTTCTGGGCAATTAACCCTAGGATTGCGTCACTGCGAGATTTTATATTCTTAAGTGTTCACTCATGTAGTTAAAGTAAATTATGTCCTCTTCCAAACATGTTCCAAAGGATTGTACTGGGTTTTCAGAATCCTGGTCCCTAAATCCTCCTTGTTTGTTTAATTAATCTGAAAATCACTGCTCCTGCTTTGTTTCTTAATCACAGATCACATCCGAGGCACTGTCAGCAGCTGTGACGGGAAGCGTGTCCCAGTGTGTTTCTCCTGATTGTTTAATAAGAGTTGAATAATACCCTATTTAATCCATCAAGGAGGGCATTACAGTAACATTGATCTTTTGTTTGACAGCAAATTTGTTTGATAACAGAATAGAATATAATGTAACCAAATCAGTGTCAGAAATGCATTTCAGAGAATCCAATTAAAAACACCCATGCACACGCCAGACACTGAGCAGTAGGGTGAAGGAACTAGGCCCTGAAAGACACACTGGACAAGAGGGTACGGAGGGGAAAATCTACCCTTGCAAAATGCCCAGAGCTTACCCGGAAGGTACAAGCCAAGCACTCTGTGCCCCAGGAATGTGGCCATTTTGGCTGAGGAGCGTCAACCTACTCCAAGGTCAGAATGGACAGACCCATGACCCCCACTGTGTTCCTCCTTTGTTGGCTCAATGCTGTGACTCTTGGAGTCAAAGATGCCAGGTCCTGCCATCACTGAGTTCCCCTCCTTTCCCTCCTGACACCACATGGTAAGGCTCTTGAAGAATGCCATTGATCACATCCCAGCATCTCTGTCCTGTTTCCAAACCTGTGTATAACAGCCCCTTTCTTTTCAGCATCCTTTATCTCCAGGGAGGAATGGGAATTGGTTCAAATGATTGTGTAAGACCTGATCTTTATGGACTTCATTTAGGAGGACAGGTGTCAGCCCTGGTGTTTATTCAGACACATGTTTGTTAGATGCTTTATAATTGAACCCTTCTTTTCCTTTCAAAACCCAGCACAGGGCTGTAACAAAGCTTCTCTCTAGATACCAAAACCAGATAACGCTGCAAAGGGGAGAAAGAATGTGTAGCAACAAGCAAACATTCTCAGATGCTCAGTTTTGAGAGCTATCCATCCTGTCTCAGAAGTTGAGTTGGCTGCGTTTCATACCAAGCTATTCATACCACACACACACACACACACACACACACACACACACCCTTGGAGAAAGAATTACTGAGGTCAACCAGTTGCGTACAAATAGCCAGTTGCTTGAATAAATTAAGACTTTTCTTTCTCCAAGATGATTTATGTGCAGACACTGACCAGATTGCATGTATTGTCCCTCTCATAGAGAAATGGGCAAGTGCAGACACCCCAAAAACAGTGGAAGGGGTGCAGAGGACTCACTGTATGTTATTGGGAAGATGGAGGAAGACCACTGTATTTGAAAATCCCTAGGAAAACAAGTGGTCATTGGAAATACCCGCACTCTCGTTAGGAGCTTTCTATCAATTTTTGGTAGATAATGTAAATGCCCCCTTCTAATAAAGGCAAAATGAGAGTTCATAAAGGTGGGTTCAAACCTTTACTTGTAAATCCAAGCTGAGAAAGCAAAAGAATAAGTATCAGCTTTCCCAAGTCAACTCTAGTGCTGTGCTGACGGCTCTCTGCTAACCCAGATATCAGGAGAAATTGCTGTTATGTTTTTAAAACATTTACATTGAAAACTCCAATTTCCCTGGCGCTCACACTTTGTCTTCATCTCATCACTGAGGGGAAGTATCCAGGATGATCGCGTGGATCTAAAAAGTTGAGGAGTCTTTGTTTTAATCCCTCCCTCGCTTTTGCTCACCAGCACTCTGTCTCCCGTTATTATAATTCCTCCCTCTCTCCACTCGCTGCCTCCTTCCTTATTCTTTTGTTCTCCGACTAATCTTCCCCTTTGTATTAATGAAGTCCTTTGTAGTTCCTCTTCAAATCTTCAAGTGGATTCCTCTGTGACTTCTGTGTTTTTTTTTTTACCTAATGGGGCCCTTTCAAAAATCCCGTGAAAATTATTAATACGTCCATCCTTTCTGGTGCTACATCACGGGCCTTAAACATTCTGTTACGTTTCTGATCTGAAACGGCTTTCTCTTGACCCAGAAGTATTGGCGAATTACAGACCCCCAGCCAATCTTTTATGGAGAAGGTCTGAGAGCAAGTGGTAGCCTTTCAAGTGCTTAACCATAGAGTCATAATCTTTATGACAAATAGCCTCTTGCTTTGCAGTTACGGCTAGTTTACTATGCATATGGCTAAGAGAGGGCCTCTTAAAGTGGTCAGGGACTTTCTCTCAAGCCCCCTCCCAGGTGTCACATCACTCCTTTTTACTGGTCTTGTTAGAGGGACAGCATTAGCCCTCAGATCACCCCCAGCTTCCTGACCAGCTGCCACGCTGTAAAGCACGTGGAACCGGGGTGGTCGATCCAAAGATATCAACTTGTCACTCTCAATGATCATTCATCTGCAACAGAAATAGCCCATGGTGCCTCGGAGATCGATGTGGAGACCACCGCTCTTCAACATTATTGCCACTAATTATTAAGATGAATGCAGTGATTAATGGGAGCGATGCTTTTTCACTTTATGCAAATAGCGAGCTCATGCATATACATGGCGAAGGGGGCTCACCAACCTGGTGCCCCGATGTTGCTGCTCAGCCCCCTTATTCAGCTGTCACTGTGACCCAGGTGCAACGACTTAGAGCGATTTAAAAAGAAATGCTAAAAATGAATTGCTGATCAGCAGCCTCAGGCAGCTTTTTGGAAATTCCCTTCTGCAAGGGCTGTGCTTTGATTAGGGGAAGCTCAATCAAGGCGACGACTGGGGTTATTAAGGATGCTGCGTTAGCTGCGGTCCTTGCCATTCGTGTTGTGGGGAGGGAAGAGCTGGTGAGGAAGGAGAAAATGCAGCTTCCGCTGTGCCGATGTGGTAAACTGAGGCAGGCCAACCTCTTTGGGTCTTGGTTTTCTCCCTGGTACAAGTATGGAGGTCCAAGGAGAGGAAATAAAGCCCCTTCTAACCTAAAACTGTAGGATCCTCTAAGGCACAGGGGAAGTGGGATATGAGCCTTCAGCCGTTTTGTCCTCTACCTAAAAGAAGCACTTTCTGCTACAACAATCCTTAGGACAGCACATCTTTCGTTACTTGTTACATCGCACAAGCATATATTTCACTCATTCAACAAATATTTCACTAAGCATCTGTTTTGTGCATGATGCCGAACTCCCTTTTCCTCCATAAGCACTCTGTATACACAACGGCAATCATGGTGCATCCCACTGATTTGCTACGTGTGTGTCTTAGGTGGAAGCTCTCCAGTGACTAGAGCCGAACCTTATTCTGCTCTATAAATCCAGTGCCTGACACAGAGCTGGCACTCCATAAATATCTGTTAAATGAATGAAATGTGAGGCATCGGGGGAAACGACTATTAAAAGGATTCAAGAAATAGCCCCCGCCGTCTAGCACCTTCCAATGTGTGTGAAGCCAAAAAAACACCCAGGCAAGTAGACAAGATGGGCGGCCACGGGTAGCCCTCAAACAGTGAGTGTCGTGGGGAAGAGGTGTTTAGAAAGAGTAAAACATGACTGAGGGGTTTCACAAATGGGAGGCTTTTTATAAGACAGTCTAGAACTGGAAGGGAACGTGAGTGCCTGACCACTGGCCTTCGGTCCCCGGCCGAGGAGATGGCACCCAGCCCTTCTTAAAGACCCTGAGGTGCAGAGTCCACCTTCCTTGTTAGCTACGCAGACCAGCATTCTACCCAGGAATTCCTGCTCACCATCGATGCAAAGCCTCTCCATCCACGTCAACTGTGTAGATGGGTGATGGCCAGATGCTTTTGTGATGCCCGATTCTGTTACATCCCTGCAGGCCCAGCTGAACAGGAATGACTGCTCTAGCCTTGTTTCATGGTCATACTAAGGAGAGTCTCTTACCTGCTGGAAAGGAGGAGATGAACCAGAGATATTCTATGTGTCCTTTAAGGGTGATAATTTAAGCATTAAGCTGATTTGACTGGCCACTTTAGAAACTAATTGTATCACTCAGGATGGCTGGTTGTCTGGTCAGCATCCTTCTCAAAAACAGACTCTCTGGAGAACTGAGTAACACGTGGCCAACAAGCCTTTGTAAATCCTTCTCAGACATCCTAGAGATGGAATTTCAGGTGGGTCCTCAATTACAGCCCTGGGCTCTGATCATTTAACCCATTGAGGGGATTCCATTTTTCTCCCTAGAGGAATGCCACAGTTCAAGGTTGGGGAGTAGCATGTGATGGTTGGAGCAAGTCCCCTACCGAGTGTCCTGCGGTCAGACCAGGCCTGAGTGCTGGTCCCTCCTTGCTAGCTTTGTGAGAAACCTTCACGATTCTCCCTGCCAGGTGGAGAGTAACTGTATATACCTTATTGAACTATTTGGGAGAATAAAAGGGATAAAGTGGGTAACATGCCTGGTACTCAGTAAGCCCTAGATAAATGAAACATATGAATATCATTTTTCCTTCTGTCTGCACTGGTTGGCCGAAGGAATGGGACTTAATGCTTAAATTGTCACCCTTAAAGGACACATAGAATATCTCTGGTTCATCTCCTCCTTTCCAGCACGTAAGAGACTCTCCTTAGTATGACCACGAAACAAGGCCACAGCAGTCATTCCTGTTCAGGTGTTAATTTTTTTTGTAATTTTTTTATTTTTCAATTACAATTTACATTCAATATTATTTTGTATTAGTTTCAGCTGTATAGTACAGTGGTTAGATAAGCATATACTTTACAAAGTGTTCCCCCCGATATTTCCAGTACCCACCTGGCACCATTCATAGTTATCACAATATCATTGACTATACTCCCTATGCTGTGCTCTACATCCCCATGACTGTTTTGTAACTACCAATTTGTACTTGGTAATCCCTTCACTGTTTTCACTCAGTCCCCCAACCCTCTCCCCTTTGGCAACCATCAGTCTGTTCTCTATCTATGAGTTTGTTTTAATTTTATTTGTTCATTTATTTTGTTCTTTAGATTTCACATATAAGTGAAATCATACAGTATTTGCCTTTCTCTGACTGGCTTATTTCACTTAACCTAATACTCTCTAGGTATATATCCATGCTGTCACAAATGGCAAGATATCATTTTTTCATGAGCAAGTAATATTCCATCGTGTATATGTACCTTGACCTCTTTATCCACTCATCTATTGATGGGCACTTGGGTTGCTTCCATGTCTTGGCTATTGTAAATAACGCTGCAATAAATATAGGGGTGCATGTATTCTTTCAAATTAGTGTTTCAGGTTTCTTTGGATATCTTCTCAGAAGTAGAATTGCTGGAATGTAAGGTAGTTCCATTTTAATTTTTGAGGGACCTCCATACTGTTTTCCACAGTGGCTGTACCAATCTTCATTCCCACCAACAGTGTACAAATAGGTTCTCTTTTATCCACATCCTCACCAACACTTATTTGTTGATTTTTTTTTTATAATAGCCATTTTGACCTGTGTGAGGTGATATCTCAGTGTGGTTTTAATTTGCATCTCTCTGATGATTAGTAACACTGAGCATCTTTTCATATGTCTATTGGCCATTGGTATGTCTTTTTGGAGAAGTGTCTATTCAGGTCTTCTGCCCATGTTTTTAATTGGATTCTTTGGTGTCTTTGTTTTTTGGTGTTGAGTTCATCTTTTCATTTTGTCAACATGTTGTCCTCACTTTCAGATTTCTGGATGGACAACTTAATTTAGGAGAATATTCATAGAAACTGTACTGGAATGTGCCGCACAGAGGTTTGCGTTTCAGATGATACCATTCCAGCCACTGCCACAGCCCATGCCCGAACCTGCTCACCCCCCATAGCCCAGGTCCCAGGGCATGACAGCTAACACGCATCAACGGCCAGGAGGACTTACTAGAATGTTGAAACCGCTAGTGAAAGTATGAAAAATGCAGAACTGGAAAACCCCGAAGGGGTAATGAGAAAGGATTCACTGTCAGAATTGCTGTGATGGACAAAGTGAGAAGCAGGCCCGATTTCACAGTCCGCTTCAGCCCCTGCAGACATCTGGCCTCTCGAAGGACATGAGGCTCAGTGATTTCTCCACATACTGTACAAGAGGAGACCTGTCCCAGGTTTCCATTGTCTACACACATTAACATGCATTTCACATGATTTAAAGGTAGTTTTTAAGGAAGTATTTGTGGGTCTGATGGATGCCCCTCCAAGGACCTTCTTGTGTATTCTTCCTGTAGGCAAACCCCCTGTTGATCACATCTGCATTTATCACGAGAAATCCTGCTTTCACCAGCCTCTCCAGCTCATTTCGCTTCCTGATACAGTCATTGGTTCTCAAAAAACTGAGTCTCCCAGGCCTCTGCAGGAGTAGTTAGTTAAGTCCTCAATCCTGTGCTTGGCTTTGCTCCTGGTAGTCTGACCAAGCCTTGTTGCTAAACCGGGCTACTCCAAGTGATGTTTCACAAGTGCTTTCTCTACAAGGGTCCAGGGCAAGGCAGGAAAAAACAATCAGTTCTTTTCTCCTTTTGCACGAAAATCTGGAGTGTGAAGCTCTAACTTTAAACACGTCGCTTCTTCAAAGGGTCCATCAGAATCATGGCAAGCTGCCACCTCTGGAAAAGACCATACAGACCTGAAGTCCCGCACCTCAGTCTAGAATTGAGCATGGCAAGGCTCGCAGAGGAACGTTTTCCAGGTCCTAGGATGGCTGGTGGGGGAGCTGGGGACCATCTAGGGCAGCCGACCCTTCCCTGTTGGTCACTCCACAGCCAGGGCCTCTCAAAGTGAAGAGAGGGCCGGCCTATGCAACTTCTTACTTTTCCCCTTCCTTCTTTCTCTCCTTCCTTTTCTTTTTTGGGGGGGAGGGGGTGTTAGACTATATTAAATAAAGTAAGAAATACCAAAATAAGTTTACAAAAACATTAATATATTTTATACATTTGTATTTAACAAATAAAACTGTGTTCTTTGCAAGATAATTGGGGATTTTTAAAAATATTAAGGCATAACACACCCTGGGCAGGATGCACACGTATGCCTTCTTCAGTCCATGGGTGTCTCTCTGAGCCTCGAATAGGACCTTGTTCAGGGATAACGTCTGAGCTCCAGCCCGATGGGGTTGCAGAGCCAGCAAAATGACCTTCCCAACGCGGTGCCCTGCCTCCCTCTCAGCCCCCCGGGATGGGTTTTAACCATAGCACAGAGCTTCCTGTTTTGAACAGAGGGGGAAGTTGAGACATAAGAGAAGGTGAAGACAAAGGGAACAGAGAACAAGAGAGTGAAGCAGAAAGAAAAGGAGAAAGAAACACCCACTTGCCTTGCTGCTGTTCTCATTCATTGTTAAATCATTCCCAGATCAAGCACTAACAGGGGGCCGTCGGGAAGAAGGGAATCCGGATCGGAGAGGAGCTCTGCAGGAACGTGTGCCTCTCAAACACGTGTGAACTGGAAGTCCAGCCACGCACACGAGGCAGAGCGCGGTCCTCCCAGCCTCAGACACGGGTGAGCTGGTGAGTGGTGAGGGAGGCTGTGTGGCCACAGAGCTCGATTCATTTACTCCCAAAGACAGTCTTTCACCACCACACACTTCTTTATAAGCAGTTAATACAGGCTCATTCTACTGTCATAGATCATTGTTGGATCAAAAATGAAACGAACTGGTAAATGCACTAAGAGAAGTTATTTTCAAGAGAAATGGGATCTCTAGCCATATCAAAGAAATCACAGGAAAACTCAGAGACGAAGCAAAGCCCTCTTTTTGAATAGAATGACAGCCGTGCCGATGCATCAGCCCGCATTCAGAGAGTTGACTAGCCGGTTGGATGGTTAGACAGCAGGATGGTCATGGAGACAGGGGCCAGGCGGGACCACGGAAGGCATCCTCAAGCCCTCGAGAGGCCAGTGGGATACACAGAAGCAGAGGCGCAGTGATCGGGCTTTGCTGTCACTGAAACTCCTGGCCAAGGGAAAGGAGTTTATGATCTTCAGGAAAGATATGAAGCTATAAGCCCTCCACTGAGCAGGAGCTGAGGACAGATAAATGTGCACAAGAAACTGAACATGGGAATTCGATCAAGTCTTCCTGGGGGGTGGAGGGGTTTAATAAGAACTTGAAATTGCTGCAGTGTTTGAAATCTTTGAAAAGAGCGACAACAACAAAAAACAATGTGGGGAAATCTAGGAGGGACATTCTATTTGGGAGGAGTCTCCTCCGCAGCACATACTCGTGATGACTTGGCAGCTTATTTGGATCTGAATATCGAAGCCCGGCATTCAGCACAGAGTCCTGTGGTTTCTCGCAAGGAATTTTTCTTTCGATATAGTTTGTGAAAAGCATTTTCCGCTGAAACTAGAAAAGAGATCTTCTTTCTTCTAAAGGAGTTGATATTGAGTGTCCCTTCTGACTCTAAATTCAATGATCTTTGAAATTCTAGTGCTTGTCCTGAGATTCACTATTATAAGCAGAAGCTGGGACGGGAGGAGTTGGTTAACAACATAAATATTAAAATTGCCTTGGTGTTCTGCATATCAATAGCATAAACAGTGCGACCTAAGAATTAGGCAAAGCACATTTTGCAAGTCTACACAGATGTGCAGGAGTATGTAAACTACTTTCTCTATTTCTGGAAGCTGCAGAAATCTCATTTGTAAAACAGTTTTTCTTTCTTGCCCTTTTCTTAGCACACCCCCTCCCCAACTTCAACTGCTGTTCCTCTTACTGCAAAGGCAGTATTTCTGTTCATTGTTTCTTTTCTGTTGCAAAATGCCCAGTGTATCCCTATCTCCTTTTCTCATGAAACACTCTGTACTTGGTGAAATAAAGTTATTTTCTTTCTTTTAACTGAAGGTCCAGTTAAATTACAAAAGTTATTTCGATTTCCCCTTGATATGGTTTTAGACAACTCACTCGTGTTGGCCAAATTTTTGGAAAAACTATAATTAGAATGTTAAAAGAAGATCCCAGAAAGGTATTGGGACTCCATATCTGGATGAGATATGCACAGTAAAACAGTAAGCCTACTATGTCCTTGGGTTCCATCAACAGACTGGTGGATTTGTGGAGAGAATATTAAGTCTAATTATCTGTGTTGTGAATTACTAAGAGCATCTGACTTCGTTTATTTCCTCCTGACTGACCTTTTTCTGCCTACTTGTACCTCAGGTTCAACAAACATTTATGAACAACTACTGTGCGTTACAGGTACTTATTAGGAACTGCCTCTTTTGTCTTCATCATTTGAAAAAGTTTAAGAAGTTTTAACTATAGTTTACAAATCAACTATAGTTTATTAGTTTCCATAGTTTAAGAATAAACATGAAAACCTCAGGACTAGATGCTTTCTAACATCCCTGAAAGCTCTGAGCAGCCCATTAGGTGAAGGCTGATATTAGGCCAATACATACTAGTTGTTAAATATTGAAACACTTCCCTATCAGATGTTGAACAGCTGTTGCTTTGAACCCGTTGATGCTTCCCCACCCACCTGACCTGCCCCAGCAGGAGACTTCCTGCTCCTGTGCTATGGCCAGCGTCTACACCATCGTGGCTGTTAAATATTCTTAATATCTCCCCTGTATAAGATGTGAGTAACACATCCATCCTGACTCAGAATTCTTGGGTCTTAAATAGTCTTTTGATGGTCAACATTATTGGTGTCATATTACACCTACAAAAGTATTTAGCAGTTTCAGTGAAAGCATAACCATGTACTCATTCATAGTTAAAAAATCAAACATGTAACTTTCAAAGAGACTTCCACAAGTGAGTTCATTGCTTGCCTGTAACCAGAAAGACACTTTCAGTGTTTTGAATATTGGTAGACATTTGGAGATTCTCTTGTAGCCATGGCTACAGACAGAACTCTTAAAAACTATCTAATGTCATTGAACTATGAATTAAAAGAGAGATTATTTCACTGTATACCTTCTGTAAGGCTTCCCTGGGGGGGCTAAGAAAAATAGTATAATTTTTGGTTTTATTGATGATTCAAGGGGTTGTGGGTGTGGGCTGTGTAAGTATACATGTTTTCTACTCTTACAACACATTTATATGCATGCACACAGATGAACACACACACACACACACACACACACACACACACACACACACACAGAGATAGTACTTCTGTGGTGACCCTGGTATAGCAAGCTGACTATTGAGACTAGGAAAATAGCCCTGGTTTCTAGCCTACAAGGAAAGAACAGAGAGACTAACCAGTCAACAAATATCTACTTTTAGAGTGTCTTTGTGTGCCAGGCACTTTTCCAGAACAGGAGCCTGAAGCAGTTTACATTCCAGAGAATAAAACATAAAAAAGAAATCAATACAAAAAAATCATTTTAGGTTCTGGAAAGTTCTATGTAGAAGATGTATAAAGCTAAAGCAAGAGAAAGTAACAAACAGAGTGGTCAGGGAAGAATCTGAGGATGCAACATTTGAGCTGAGACCTGAATGAAGTGCAACCTTGTGAAGAATTGGAGGAGTCTTTTGAGCAAAACAAATAACAGGTGAGAAAGCTCTGAAACATCTGTGAGCTTTACACGTGTGAGTTACAGAAAGAAGGCCAGTGTGGCTGGAACAGAGTGAGGAAGGGAAGACTCGGGGAAAGACGAGGTCGCAGAGTTAGGTAGGGCATTTTGCTTTCAGCAGTGTGGCAGATCAGCTACTCCAGAACCCCTCCTGCTGCACAACCCCTAGTGCTGAACCAATTACAACAGATTTTTTAATTCATAGCTGACATTGCATGAAAGTCGGGTAGATCCACGTGGGTCAAAAACTGCCTGGTGAACTGAAGCCAGGGTGGTGAGCTGATGGGAAAGCTGGGTCCACCCTGGGGCCAATGTTATTAGGAGTCTAGTCCTCTGCAGGATTAATGACAACAAGAGACTAGACTGAGCACACACAAGGTGGGGAGAAGATGATGAGGCCCCCAGTCCTCAGTGAAAGAAAAGGCTTGAGGAAAATAAGTCTAGAAAATAGAAACTTGTACCTCTCCGTTGCCATTCCATTTAGAGAAAAGAATATTCTGGGGTTCAATTTTATCTTATCTTGGATAATAAGGAAAACTCAAACTGAAAAAATTAAATTAAAACGGCCCTGTCTATATCTGTCCCCTTGGATCACTTTAAAATGGGAGAAAATTAAAGTAAAGAAAAAAAAATTTTTTAAAAGAAATACAAATTTTTCTTAGAGGAATATACCTTCTATTTAAGTCCCTCAGGATCCCATTTCAGTGAAATAGGAGCTCCTGATGAAAAATTACTAAATTCTAAGCAGCCAAGCTACTGAAAGAACACCAGAAACAGCAAACGTTTAGACTTCCAAGAACTTCAGATGATAGAATTCCTAGATTTAGAATATAAAACAACTATACGCAAAATACTAAATAAGTTAAAAATAAAATAGAAAAATATGAGCAAAGAACAAGCATTCTGAATGAGAATTTGAAAAAATAAAAGAAACAAATGGAATCTCTGGAAATGAAAAATGTAATAGTTAACATTAAAAGCTCAATGAATGATTTTCTAATAAGTGGCCTGGATTGTTTTAAAACAAACAAACAAAAAAAAAAGGTCATATCACAAAAAACAATAAAAGGAGAAGGAATTATTTTAGATTAAGAGTCTAAAAAGACATAATAACCAAATGCAATTTGTAAACCTTGACTGGGTCTGCCTTTAAAAAAAGTACTATAAAAGATATTTTACAGAGAATTGAGGAAATATGAATATGGACTATGAATTAGATTAAGATATTAAATTATTATTATTTTTTAAAAGATGTAACCAGTGAGATGTTGTAACCAATTCTTTATATATCTATTTGTAGTCCCAGAAGGTGAGACTAGAAAGAAAGAGGGAGAATTATGATATGAAACAGCTTTATTGAAATATAACTCACACACCATAAAATTCACCCATTTACTGTACATAATCAATGTTGTTTAGTATATATTGAGGTATATGCAACCATCATAGTCAATTTTAGAACATTTTCACCACTTGAAAAAGAAACCTCACATTTCCTTCAGCTGTCAGCCCCTATTCTCTCACTCCACCTATTCCCAGACCTAAACAACCACTAATCTACTTTCTGTCTCTATAAATTAGCATGTTTTCAAGGGTGATCCATATTATATCATCTATCTCCATTTCATTTTTTATAGTCAAATAATATTCCATTGGATGGATATACCACAGTTTATCTATGCATCAGTTGATGAACATTTTAGTTGTTTTCATTTTTTGGCTATTATAACTAATGCTGCTAGAAACATTTGTGTACAAGTTTTTCAGTCTTCTTGGGTGCATAACTAGGAGTAAAATTGCTGAGTCAAATGTAACTCTCTGTTTAATCATTTGAGGAATGGCCAGCCTGTTTTCCAAACTGGATACACCATTTTACCTTTCCCATCAGCGGTGTATGAGGGTTCCAATTTTTCCATATCCTTTCCTGTACTTATTATTACCAGACTTTTGTATTATAGTTATCCCAGTGAGTGTAAAAGAATATACTTTTGAAGAGAGAATTCTCTAGGATTGGTGGCAGAAATGAACCCTTAAATATAAGAAGAAGAATATTCAAGTGAACATAAAATATTCACCAAGATAAAATTCTAGGCATTAAGAGAAATCTCAACGAATTTAATTGTACCATTAAAATTGTAGAATGTATGTTCTCTAACCACAGTGAAATTAAATTAGATCAATAAAAAATATATATATTTGGAAAATTCCCAAATATTTGACATTAAACAATAGACTTCTAAATAATTCTTGCTTCAGAGTGGAAGTCACAAGGAAAATTAGAAAATGTTCAGAATTGAATGAATTGAAAACATAAAATACCAAATTTTGTGAGATGCACTTTACCAAGAAAAGACATAGGGAGGGTAACTAAACACATAAAAAGATCCTCAATATCACTAGTCACCAGTGATATGCAAAGGAAACCATAATAAAATATACTTCTCACCTATTAGAATGACTAAAAAATAAAGCCCTGAAAATACTAAGTGCTGACAAGAATGCAGAACATTGGAACCACTCATTCATTGGAAGTGGGAATGCAAAATAGTACAACCACTGGAAAACAGTTTGGGAGTATCTTATAATATCAAACATGCACTTACTATATACAACCCAGCAATCTTATTCCTAAGTATTTAGCCAAGAGAAATAAAAACATATGTATACATATAAACCTGTATGCAAATATTTATATCAGCTTTTTTCCTAATCACCGAAAACTAGAAAAAACCTAAATGTCCATTAGCTGGTGAGTGGATAAACAACAGTAGCACATCTACACAATGGAACACTATTCAACAATAAAACAAAACAAACTACTGATACATGCAATGATATGCATTAATCCCAAGTGTATTATGTTACATTAAAGAAGCCAGACTCAAAAGATAACATGCTCTATGATTCCAGTTAAGGGACATTTTGAAATAAGCAAAATTATAGGTACAAGAAACAGATCAGTAGTAGCTAGCGGGTGGATGTTAACAAGAGAACTGACTACAAAAGATCATGAGGTAACTTTTTGGGATGATAGAAATAGTCTACATTGTGATGTGGCATGGTTACATGACCATTTACATTTATCAAAATTAATAGAATTGTATACCTAAAAAAGGTAAATTTTACCTTAGTAAGTGTACTTTTAAAACATGTTAATGAGCCCAAGCCGGTGTGACTCAGTGGTTGAGCATTGACCCATGCACCAAGAGGTCACCGGTTCTATTTCCGGTCAGGGCACATGCCCAGGTTGTGGGCCCAATCCCCAGTGGGGGGCATGCAGGAGGCAGCCAACTGATGTTCTCTCTCATTGATGTTTCTACCTCTCTCTCTCCCTCTCCCTTCCTTTCTCTCTCTAAAATCAATAAAGAAAAAAAAAGTTTGGAAAAAAAAAAATGTTAATGACACAGACTAGATAGCTTCCAAACAAGAAAAGGGAAAAAAATAAAAAATAAAAACAATTCAATCAATCTAAGAAAAATATGCATAGAAAATTTTGAACAGATAGAAGCAAAACATAAGATTGTATAAATTAATCCAGATCTATTTATAATGGCAAGAAATATAATAAACCAAATTAGTGTTAATAGAATTTAGCAGATTGAATTTTTTTAAAAAGAACAAAATCCTGTCATATACTATTTTTAAAGCACTTGTCTAAAATATAATGGCACAAAAACATTGCAAATAGAAGAATATAAAAAATCTTTTTAGACAAATACTCTATAAATACAATGAAAACCAAAGACCAAGTTATGTAAAGTCTTCTAAATCATGGCAAGGAGTTTGTATTGTGCAGAACTTGAGGCCATGGAAGGCAATGAAGGTTTTAAGGAAAGCAGTGCTGTGATCTGATTTATGTCTTGGAAAGATCCTTCTGGCTGCCCTATAGAAGGAGGAGAGGGAAGCAGGGTCAAAGGCAGAGGCAGAGAGACCAACCATTAAGCATTGCAATTGTTTAGGCTAAAGGTGCCTTAGACCAGGATTATGAGAGTAGAGATGATGAGATATGTTCTGATTTGAGAGACATCTTGAGATGGAGCTGATGGGACTTACTGATGAAAGGTACGAGAGAAGAAGGGAATTAACTGAGATTTTAGGCCTGAGCTACTGGGACTCTGGTAATCCAATAAGCAAAGGTGGAAGAGACTAGGGGTGGGGATGGTGGAGTAGCTTTAGAATTGAGAGGAAACAGAAGTTCTTCTTGGCCATCTTAATTTTGGGATGCCTCCTAGATATCCAAGTGGAAACTGTTAGGTATGGGAGTTGGAAGCTCAGGGATTTCAGTCTGGTATGGTTTGAATTTCTATTCCAGGGACCTGATGAGATCAGCAAAGAGATAGTGAAAAGAGAATAGGGCTAAGGCAAAGCTCTCAGGCACTTCAACAGTTAGAGGTTTTGAATTTTAAGGAAATGAAGAGAGTAGTAGACCATCAATGCAAAAGGAAAACCAGGTGAAGGTGGGATTACAGTAATCTGGAGAAGAGAGGATTTCAAAAAAGTATGTGTGGCCCAGCATGTCAAAAGACTGTTAAAAATAAAAAGAGAACAGACAATTAATAAATAACAAAAAGTAAGTCATTGTTGACCCCAATAACAGCCACGTCAGGGTAATAGTAGAATGTGTGGGTAGTTCGAAGAAAGAATGAGAGGTAAGAAAGTAACTTTAGAAAGGACTTGTGGGAGGTTTTAATTTTTAAAAATGAGTTTTGTTGTTGTTGTTTTAAAAGAGATGATATCAAAGATTTTTTTGTATGCTGATGGGTAATTTAACATAGGGAGAAATTGATGATTGTGGAGAGAATAGTAATGATAACAAAGTTGAAGTCTCTGAGAAGGTGGATGATTGGTAGAGCACAAGAGGAGAAGTTGGCTTAGATAAGGTCAGGCACCTGATGTGGGAAGTGTCAGTGTTTACGTGGACTATTCGACGTGGCGATAGGTAAACCTGATGTGGCCAAAGGCATATGGGGCAGCACATCCCCGGCATCTACGAACAAGGTCTTCACTGAGGCTGGGAACCCTGGGTCTGTTAGCCTTGCTGGTCTCTCTAGACACCAGTTCCCCTTTGTGGTCCAGCCCAGCCCTAGGCCACAGTCAGAGTGGGGTTGTTGACTGGGGGGTTCTCAATTAGACCAAACCTGCCAAACCAATTACTTTCCCCTTCTTTGGGGAACCTCCCCAATACCTCTTCCTCCCCACACTGCTTATATTCCTCCCAGGGCCAAGCTCACAAACAAGTTTATTCTGACTTTTCCTCCTCGAGAGCTATCTCCTCTTCCAAGGGTGTGTGTGTGTGCGTGCGTGTGTGTGTGTGTGTGTGTGTGTGTGTAGAAGGAGATGCTGGAACCAGTTAGTTTCCTCCCGATATATGCAATGACTGATGGGCCAGCTGGATCACAGGCTCAGACTGGCCACAGAATCAGAAGCCAAAAGGCATTTAAGTGTCTGCCATCCCTATTCTGTAAGAGCTAAAAACCCATCCAAAGAAAGAAACTGTGATTATGGGGTCAGGGCCTCCAGTTTTGAATATTATCTCATTAGAGCATTAGCCTATAATGCCCTTTTCTTGGTTATTCTCTGGAGGAGAGAGGCCAGACCGTCAAAGTGGGTGTCACAGGGACAGAAAGGCGGGGCCCGGAGGGCTCAGCTATTCCATCAACAGCAGCTGAAACCTTGTCTTCAGCTGACCCGCGAAACATTCCTCTTGTAACAAGGACGCCTCCCCCTTTTTTTGGTATTACAATCTAAGTTTAAGCCCAAGCTTTCTTCACATTAGGGATGAAAGAAACGTTTGGAACCTTTCTGGCCATATGCAGCCATGCTTAGTGTCACAATATGTGTTTTTTTGACCTCTGCCTTCTCAGGGTTGGCATAATTTTGAGGCATACTAAATGAAACCAGGATTTCATCTGCATTTTTGACTTGGCTAAACTCACAGCTTTGATATGTTGAATATGAAGCAACATCACTGCAACCAAGTCAGCACGCTTCCATTGAGAGCCGACTGCCCCTGGCACAGAGTCCCGCTCAACTCACAACCAGCCTCTCTGATCTTTGAGAAGTCTATGATCTCTTCTAGGATACGTGGCAATTTCTCCTGATTTACATGGCTTGATATATACACAATAACATATTGCTACAGTGTTCTGTAAAATGCATGGTCGTTGTGAAGATATTTTAACATAGCGATTCTCAAAGTTTGCTACATGTTAGAATCATCTGGGAAGAACAAGTGCCTCAGAACCTCTGGGTCTGGGACCCAGGCATCAATACATTTTAAAGTTTTCCAGATGAATTCAATGTGGAACCAAGTGCTTTATGAAAGTATTAGTGAACAAATGTAAGTTAAAATTTGACCCCATGTGCTGCTACCAACGCAGATAACTGAGGTGACAAATGGATGAACAAGTTCTAACAACCACAAATTTCACACATATTCAGATAACAACCCATATGTCACAACTTACTTGTCTGCTCAGTAGCTGCAACATTTTTCGATATGATTGCCATACACCAATTTCAGAAAAGTTAAAATGAGAAGAAATATGACTTAGAATTTGGGAAACATAGTAATATTATTGGTAACCAGAGGGTAAGTGTTCCTGGAAGCTTTTCAGCCATAAGATCCTTATTTTGACTTCAAGTTTGGATTCGGACTTCAAAGGCCTCATTTCTCCTTACCGTCTGAGGACCAGAGGCATCAGCATCACCTGGGAGCTTGTTAGAAATGCAGTATCTTGCCCCATCCCAGACCTGCTCACGCAGAACCCATAGTCTAACAACACCCCCGGGCGATTCACACGCACAGTGAGTTTGCGAAGCAATGATTTCAGGCACTACAAGAAGGAGGAACAGTGTGCAAACAAGACCAAGTGTTAAAATTTAACTATTCAAGAGGTTTAGATATCTTATAAACTCACTAATCAGACCCTTTAAAGCAGAGTGTTTGGATTCTGCTGCTCAAAAAAAGAAAGATCGTTTTGTTGTGGTTTCCTCTTCTACCTCTTACCAGCTGTGTTAACAAGACACCAGTCCTTTATGGAAAGCTCTGAGGGGGTCATGTGGAGCAACGCAGTGGAGGCTGTTGTGCCAGAGTCTCCACATTACATGTCTCTCCTTTTGGTTGCTACGAACATTGACATGATAATAGGGTCCTCATTGCTTACAAGTCCAGGTGCTCCTCCAGTTGATTACACACCTGAATTTATTGTGCTCAGCTTGAGAAATCACGATTGTCTCTATGACAATTGATGATTTCATAAACTCAGAATTAAGACCACAGATGAATGGGGCTGATGTGTTCATAAGCTGCAAGACTCCTGCGTTCATATAAATAGCCCCAGTAAACAGGCAAATAGGCAAATATAAATACTAAACATTAAGCACACACACACACACACACACACACACACACACACACACACACACGGAACAGGAAGGGTGAAACAGAGTGTGAGGTCATCATGAATCAACAGGGTGGTTCTCCAAAGCTGTGAATTGTCTTTAATGCTTCAAGGCTCATAAAGCTCTTAAACCAAAGAGAAGATATATCATCCTACCTTTGTACATGATTCTACCAAACCCAACTTTTTGTTTTCTCCAGACTTGGGGGACTACAGCATTTGAGCCAAAAGCATACAGTTGTAGGGTCTCCAGAAGGAGAAACAGGCTAAACTGCCAGAAGAATTACTCCCCCCACCCCAATACTCTGGAACAGATGGAGCACATCAACGTCTCCATGACCAAAATACACATGCATGACTGTGCATTTGTGCCTTCATATATAACATGTCCCTAAATATTAAGATGTTTTATTCAATTCAACAAATATTCCTCAGACACTTACTACCTAAAAGACACTCTGCTGGGCTCTTCAGGGAGCACCCAGATAAATCATAAAAAATACTAATAGCTCACAGCACATTGCATTACCATGCTCCCTGCCACATTCAATTAAATCCTCTGAGCCTCAAAAAATAAAAATACTATGAATCCAAACTCATTCTATGAATCCAGTACTACCCTGATACCAAACCAGACAAGACATTACAAAAAGACAATTGCAAGCCAATATCCTTGATGAACATAGATTCGCAACAAAAAGTCTCAACAAAATATTAGCAAACTGGATTCAAGAGTACATTAAAAGGATTATATACCATGACCAAGTGGGATTTCTCCCAGGAATGCAAGTGAGGTTCAACCATCTGTAAATCAATCAACGTGATATATCACATTAACAAAATAAAACATAAAAACCATATGATCTCAACAGATGCAGAAAAAGTGTTTGACAAAATTCAACATCCTTTTATAATAAAAATGTTCAACAAAGTGGGTATAGAAGGAACATATTTCAACATAATAAAGAATATACATGACAAAGCCACAGTGAATATTCTTAATGGTCAAAAGCCGAAAACTACTCCAAGATCAGGAAGAAGACAAGGATGCCCACCATCACCACTTCTTTTCAGCACATTGGAAGTTCTGAAACCATAAAGCTCCTAGAAAAAAACATAGGTAGTAAAGTCTTCGACATTGCTCTTAGCAATATCTTTTTGGATTTGTCTCCTCGGACAAGGGCAACAAAAGAAGAAATAAACAAATGGGACTATATCGAACTAAAAAGGTTTTGCACAGTGAAGGAAACTATCAAAAAAAAAAAAAATGAAAAGACAACCTCCTGAATGGGAGAAGATATTTCCATAACTGCATGCTCACTGTGAAGATATTTTAACACAGGGGTTCTCGACGTTTGATGCATGTTAGAATCATCTGGGGAGAACAAGTGCCTCAGAAGATACTTGCAAATGATACATCCAATAAGACGTTAATATCCAAAATAAATAAGGAACCCATACAACTTGACACCAACAAAACCCCAAACAATCCAAAAATGGGCAGAGGACCCAAAGAGACATTTCTCCAAAGAGGACATACAGATGGCCAACAGACATGTGAAAACATGCACACCATTACTAACCACTGGGAAACTGCAGATTCAAAGCACAGTGAGATCTCACCTCACACCTGTCAGAATGGCTATCACCAATAAAGGAACAAACAACAAGTGTTGTCAAGGATGCGAAGAAAAAGGGAACCCTCGTATACTGTTGGTGGAATTGTAAATCAGTATAGACACTATGGAAAAAAGTATAAAGTTTCCTCAAAAAATTAAAAATACAGCTGCCATATGATCCAGCAATTCTACTTCTGGGTATTTGTCTAAAGAAAACAAAAAATTTGACTTTGGGTGTTGGGCACACAATCCAATATACAGATGATGTATCATAGAGTTGTACACTTGAAACCTATATAATTTTATTTACCAATGTCACCCCAATAAATTTAATTTTTTAAAATAATAAAATAAAATAAATTACATATATATATGGCTTCTTTTTTAAATTTTATTTTATTTTATTATTTATTTATTTTATTTTATTATCAAAAATAATAAAATAAAATAAATTACATATATTACATACATATATATATACATATATATACATATATATATGTAATATATGTAATTTATATATATATGGCTTCTCCCTAGACCTTCATGGATATCTTCACAGCAGGGAGGCTGGCTTTCCCCAGAGCATGTATATAAAAGATCAAAATTTAATCTGCAATACATGTTTTTGACTAAGCCTTGAAAGTCACACACAATAACTTTTGCTGTATTCTATTGGTCACACAGACCAGCCCTGATTAAAAGTGTGAGGGGCTATAAAAGAACTTACAAGGATCAGTGGAGATCTTGGAGGCTTTCTTGGGTATTTTATAGAACTTGGCTCCAATTGTGAGGTAGTATATTGTTCACCCGCAGACCTGATTGTCCAAGACTAGGGATTAGTTAGAAGAAGCCAAACCACTAAAATTCATGAAGTTTTGTGATCTTAAATGAGATCCATCTATAAGTCTACAGTTAATTCATTTATTTCACTACATACTTTTTGAGCATTTACTGTATGTTGGGCACATTTCTAGTACTTGGAATATATCAGTGAGTACAATAGGCAAGTATATTCACTCATCATCTGTCTTCTTTCTAGACTTTGAAAAGTAGAAATTGATATCTTCTGATTTCTGGGCTTCTTGAAAGTCATTCTTTTAATCATAGAACTTGGCCTTCATACATGTGAATCCAAAACAACAATAACAACAACTATTATTATTATTATATAAATAACATCTGTAGGGCATTTATTATGTGCCAGAAGTGGGCTAAGCAGTTTACATTTATTATATCATTTAATTATCTTAACAAATCTATGAAGTAAGTACTATTATCATTAGTAT
This sequence comes from Tadarida brasiliensis, assembly GCA_030848825.1. Taxonomy (NCBI): domain Eukaryota; kingdom Metazoa; phylum Chordata; class Mammalia; order Chiroptera; family Molossidae; genus Tadarida; species Tadarida brasiliensis. The sequence continues at coordinate 32,777,041 of CM061270.1, forward strand.
TTTTTTTTTTTTTTTTTTTTTTTTGGCAAACGAGGAACCTGAGGCTTAGGTAAATAACTTATCCAAAGTCATACAGTTAATGAATGCAAGATCTGGGATTCTAAACCTAAAACTATCTTACATCAAAATCTGTATTCTTAACATTGAGGCATCATCCCCTAACACTGAGATGCAGTTGCCTTCAGAGGCCAGGTAAGTGTTGTAAGGGAGAGAGCTAATGAGACAACAGGGAATAGTGAGGCCATTGGTGAGTCATCGACTCATGTCTGTCTCAGGGCATGAAAGTTCACATTTTTCTAAAACACTGCATTGGCTGAATAAAATACATCCCAGGGCCAGATTCAGCTAGCAAGACCAAGGGTCAAAGTTGAGGTATCATAGGTTAAATTCAATTAATTTCTCAACCACAAGAATCTTGAACAATCTTGTACAGCTTGGTTTGCATCCAACGTTTATATTTAAAATATTGTTTCTCGTGATGAAGGAGACAGGGGAAGATAAATTAAGACTCCGTTTTTCATTTATTCATTCAACACTTATTCATTGAGAGGTTTCTATACGCGAAGCTCTGGGGTTAAAGCAGATAATATGACAGATGTCATTCCTGCTTCTTGGAATTAGGTCTAGTTAGTGAGCTTTCACTGATACTCAAGAGGGGACACACAATGGTACTCAAACTTATTTTAATATTTTGCAAGATGTATTGTTCCAAGAAAAAGACTTTGGGCAGTACTTTGCTTTAACCATGAGATGCAAGACTGCAGCACATCAGCTAAGCAGATACGCCTGGTTTGGCCAGCACAGAGATGTATAAAGCTTTTGGAAATGTCCTTAGGAAGGGCCTGCACTCTGCCATTGGACACAGACTCCACTGTTTCCTATTGGATGGTGCTTGTCCTGCTTGAAACACATCACCCAGTAGCTACTGAATGGATTTGCATTTATAGCCTTTTTCACAACACAGAACCCCTACAGCTCTGAAATCCTCTTGGTATCTCAGGAAAAATGAACAAAGAATGAAAATTGATAATCTCAATATTCCAGGAGGAGATGAAGCCAGGGTAGTGACTGGGAAGCAAGGAAGACATTCCAAGATAGGAAAACAGAGACTCCAAGAAGCTCTGTGGACTAGTAGGAAACAAAAATTTTGTCATGGGAAAAGACTTGGGAGACAAATCCACAGGCAACAAAATGAGATTCATGCCACCCTGAGTATAGTCAACACAGAACACCTCGAGGATACGATTGCCAGATAAAATACTGAATCTCTAGTTAAATTTGAATTTCAGATGGACATCCAATGCATAAAAATGTGCCAAGTATTGCACAGGACACACTTACATCAAGAAATTATTTGTTATTTATCGGAAATTCAAGTTTAATTGGATATCATAGATTCGTATTTGCAAAATCTAGCAACCCTACTCAAGGGACAACTAGCCAGTAGCTTGGTGGCATCTTGTAGATTTCATTTTCTTGTGATCTGAAGGTAAGGAACCAATGGTCACCTCTCATGTTTAGATGCTCCACTCACTGAGCACCTGAGTGGAGCAGCCTTTGTTCAGACTGTAAAGGCGGTAGATCCTGCAACCATTAAAAATGCAGGGAGGCTGAAGTCTGCTTGTTTGAGAACAGAATCAATGGCTTTGGGCCTGGGAGGGAAACTTACAAATCATCTAGTCCCACTCCCTGCAGGAATCTTACAGAAATGACCAAAGTAGTAAATTATAACCAGATTTAAAAATAGCATTGCGCAGGGGGTTGGCCATAGGTCCCTGGACTTGTATCTTGCTCCTAGACATAAAGAAATATTCAGAGGCTAGCTCTACAGAATGCCAGCCCAAATCTTGGCCAAAAGTCAGAGGAAGAAAAGAAAAACTGTTAGGTAGCTTTTTGCAGTACCACCAAATGTTTGGTGTATATTGTTCTAGATGCTTAATAATTTAAAAAAAATATTTTTGTTCATTATTAAAAAAACACAATCGTGGTCATTTCTCATACCTAAAATTTCCCCATTGGAATGAGGATCACTGCTGCACTTTAAAATTAAGTTGGAATTCTTTGAAGAGAATTCTCATTATGGTGATCCATCATCCTTAAGGACTTTCAAAAACAAAAGGGAGTATCACTGTGCAAAGGTTTCTTCCCTGGACATAGAGATATTTGAGCTATAACAGTTTTGAAAAATCAGACTTTCACCTTAGGAAATTCCAACAGGAAAGGGCGAAGGTTGTGGAGAGTTTCCAGGACCAATTTTTCCATTTCTTATTCAGACAGAGGAAATGTATGGGACACCGGGGGCTGTGTACCTTTGACTTCCTTTCTTTACTGAAGCTCATTTGTGTTTTTACGTGGATGAGCTTGGGGTGCATACGGTGTGTGTGTGCATGTATGTGTGTATGTGTGAGTATACATATGTATGTGTGTGCATATATAGACGTGTGATGAATACATTTGGTTCTACCATCTCATGTGATATGGAGACTTCTTCCTTTGTACTAGTTCCTTTGGTATTCAGAGAAAAACAAACAAATATAAAAATTCTTATACTTGGGGCTTGATGGTTCCTTTATGTGTCAACTTAGCTAGTCCATAGTACCCAGGTATTTGGTCAAACACCTGGAGGTTGCTATGAAAAATCAGTAGACTTTAAGTAAATCAGATGATCCTACACAGTGTGCATGAGCCTCTTTCAATCAGTTAAAGACTGTAAAAGAAACAGACTGAGGTCCCCCGAGGAAGAGGGCATTTTGTCAGCTGTCTGCTTTCAGACTTGAACTGTAACACTTTCTCTTCCCTGGGTCTCCAGCCTACTGTCCTACCCTGCAGATTTCACAGTTGCCGGCTTCCAAAATCATGTGAGCCAATCTCTTAAAATAAATCTCTCTTAATAAATCTCCAGTTAAACACACACACACACACACACACACACACACACACACACACACACACATGTATTGTACCCAAAATTTTATCAAATAAGATGGCCAAATTCCTTTTTACATTATGCAATCAGTTCATGAAATCCTTCTGGAATTTTTTCCGAGTTCTGTATGGTTTTCTGGGCTCTCTGTCTCAGCCTAAAAGACGCATTCAGGAGCCCACCTTTACACTCTGCCTTGGCAGAGATTCCAAGAAGCTGAATGGGCCCCTCCTTCCTTCCCTTTGCCGCTTCACTCAGGAAGAGACCTGTCTTCTCCCCCACGGCCTGGAGCTTGGATTTTAGTATCAGAGATAAGAAGAGGGGTTTATCTGAAAAGCCAGTCCGAAGGCAAATGCTGCTCTCACTGCTCGTGTGAAATTTTGGCACAGCTGCTGGCTTCAAGGGAGCCTCGGTGAGAGGGAGAAGGGCAGCAGGCTGCACCCTGCCCTCTCCAGAAACTTCAGGGACACGAATCAGAATTCAGCTCCCACTACTGAACTGAAGACTCTCTACGAGGACCAAGGAGCCGGGCTAGGGGATGAGTGGGGATCTGTGACCAGGCTTCCTTGGATGACATCGCTGTTACCCAGATGGCATTAAACAGTTACGCTCAGCTTCAAGGGAACTCTGAATCACATGTGCCCCGGGTGTGTAGCAAATCCACCAGTAAGGTTAGCCCAAACAGTCACATTCTGCTTTCCTAGGCACGGGTATCAAAGTTAGTGCAGGCCCCTCGACACCATAATCCATTATCAAAAACTGAAAGCAGCTGGTTGGATTTCTAAACTTTCTACACAGAGAAACGCATCTGGTCCCAGTTTGCTGCAAAGAAATCAGTTTTGTTCTTTCTCACAGACCAGCTACGAAAGCACTGGGAGCAGCCCGGCTGCCCTAAGAAAGGGCCATCGTGCTGATCTGAAGGCTTCACTCAGGCCGAGGAATTTTCAGCCCATCTCCACGGCCAGTGCCATTCCACCTCCAGCCTGGGGTGACCGCCAAGCAGGGACTCTGAAACCCCACCCGTTCAGGACGAGGAGGCTGGGAACCAGCAGACAGCTCCAGCCCCTCAGAGAAATCTCTGCACAGACCATGTGGATGAGAAGGGAAAATCATTTGTAATGGATTGTCTCAGAACCATTTTTTTACGTTTGTGCAAAGCTGAAGTATCGACTCACTTTCCGTTGATTTCAAAGGCAGGGCTCAGCCATAATTTATTCCTTTGATTCCACTGACCATCAGCAGTTGTGGCCATTTTCTGCCCGGCTGCGGAGAACAGTTAAATGATGATGTCCTTACCCCCCTTTGACTTCTCTTCCAGCCTGTTTCAGCAGTCTCACCCAGGCACTTCCTGTCTCCCCAGCTCCACTGTCTGGCACTTATTTCAGACAAGTCAATATGTTTAAATTATATCTGAACTCAAGGTAATTAATCATAAAGCTTTATGCTTTGTAATGTGTTTTTTTTTTTTTTTTTTTTTTTAACTTCTGGTTGGCATTCCACTGAATCACAATTAGAAAGAAAAAGCTATCCGTGATGCGTTGAGAACATCACGTAAATGCTCAGGCTGGGAATCCTTCCTGGACGGCACAAGGAGCACATTGAAAACCTCTGTTCTTTGGGGGATCTAAGAGGGTCAAGATGCATTTCGGGAAATGCTAAGCAGATCAAAGGAAAGATCTATATAAGCTGACTGGATCCCTTTATACAGAAACAATCTACTTTGAGAACATAAAAGTCAGGTGATGAGTTGTCTCTTCAATGCCTTTTGCAAACATAGCAAAGGCTCAGAAGTTCTCGGCATAATTATGCCACAGGACGGTGCTGGACACGCGTTATTGGAGATTGATAGGTGTTTGCTTCAAACGAGTGTTAATGGTGGCCTTGCAGCACATGGCCTTAGAATTCCGTTTCATCATTAGTATCCAGTCCAAGGCTTGTGTGCACAGGATGTAATCATTCCCAACACTCTCGAGGGTCACTGGCATTCAAGCGCCCATCCCTCAGTGAGGAATTCCCCACCCAAGTGAAGAGTCCGAGACACTTCAAAAAGAATGGTGAAAAGGTAAACCTAGCCCTGGCTGATTTGGCAGCGGTAGAGTGTGGGCCCGTGGACCAATGAATTGTGGATTCGATTCCGGTCAAGGGCACGTATCTCGGTTACAGTTCGTCCCTGGCCCTGGTTGGGATCGTGCGGGAGGCAACTAGTTGATGTGTCCCTCTCACGTCGATGTTTCTCTCTTTCTTCCTCCTGCTCTATCTGAAGATAAATAGAAAAATATCCTCAGGTGAGGATTTAAGGGGAAAAAAAAGGTAAATCCAGAGTCCAGAAAAATGGAGCTGGAGACTCAGTAAGAGATACAACATTCCAAAACTGATGATTAATTTAGACACATTTCAGATTTTACAAAAATAATATTCACTGTTGAATCAGGGTAGGAAACCGATACTCTAAGTATTTTAAGCAGAAGAGACAACACAGGGAATGGGGGCCTTTTCTGATCACCGGATGGGCTGAAGGAGCAGGTGCGGGGCTGGGCCTCCTGGAATGCTTCCCAGAACCATCCGATGCTGAAACACACAGGGAATGAGGAAAAGCGCGGAAGTGGCGGTTGCAGGACAGTAGCTCATCTCTTTCAAAAGCATCTTAAAGTAGGATTAGTCTCACTAGTTTACGTACCATCTTCACGCAGTGTAGGCCTTGCTATAACAACAAAATCCAACAAAACAGAAAACTCTCAGCCTAACCTCATTCACATTCTCCAAGGCCCATTTTTTTTTTAAGATTCTTGCTACCCTGAGGTTGGCACTCTAAGATACACAGAACTAAAAATAAAACAACGTATATAATGTCCAAGACAGATGTTGTAGGGCGATTAACAATATGTGTTATCTGGGTGGATTCCCAAAGAAGGCAAGCTTAAAATGGATGGCGACCTATGTTTGAATCACAGCACTAGAGCGAGTGTAAGTGAGCAAGCATTGGTTAGCCTCAGCCAATATATTAATTACATTCTTTTTTATTTTTTATCCTCACCCGAGGACATTTTTCCATTTTTTTGTTCAGATAGAGAGGGAGGGAGAGAGAGGAAGAGCGAGAGAGAGAAACATCGATGTGAAAGGGACACACCGAGTGGCTGCCTCCCGCACGACCAACCAGGGCCGGGGACAAACTGCAACCGAGGTACGTGCCCCTAGCGGGAACCGAACCCGGGTCTCTCTGGACCACAGGCCGACGCTCTAACCGCTGAGCCAAACCGGCCAGGGCATTAATTACATTCTTGATCAAATTCTGGGTCACAGAGTATAAAAAGTATTCTATGACAGCGGGCAAACTATCAACCCTCTCCCCATTTTTGTCAATCACGGCCACGTCTATGTCTACCTGTCATTAATGGCTGCCTATGCACACCCATGGCAGGCAGAACTGAGGAGTTGTAACAGAGACAGCATAGCCCACGAAACCTAAAATAGTTACCATCTTCCCCCTGTAGGAAAATTTCTCTAACCTTTGTTTAGGGTAGCAGGGACCATGTAGGCAAGTCACAGAGGGCAGTTCTCAGTACCTATACGGATGGCCACAAACCAGTTGCTACCATACCATTCAAACATTGAGTCACAGTGGAGAATCCTATTTTCCTGTCTGACATTACAGCTTTTCGGTTATCTTTTGGACTGAGCAGGAAGCTAACAAAAGGAAGGCCGTTGTTCAAAGGTTCTAGATTCAAAAAAAGCAACAAGCTTCCTAGATCAGAGTTGTCCCGTGAAATGTTCTGCAAAGATGGAAACATTCGATATCGGTGCGTCCGTCCAATGCACTTGAACTGAATTTTAAATTGTATTTAATTTTCATCTAAATAGTTACATACAATGTACTGGACGTTGCAGCTGTAACTCATCGGGATGTTCCCCTGATCGTTGCATCAGTCACTAACACCTTGTTTAAAGACAAAAGATTTCAATGTAACTGATAGGGATGTGAACAGACTCCCAAATCAATAAAGATCTCAGAAACATTTTATAAAAACGGCATCTGGGTAAGTCTTGTATAAATAATCAACGCATGGAAAAGACCCTCTTATTGGCAGCACATAAAATCTAAGCGCGTAGGCGGTGAATGGCAGGCTGAAAGCATGCTATTAGGTTTCAATGTTGAAGACATTTTCACTGATTTTTGACTGGTTTCTAGGGCTGTGAATCTCCTGCGTGAACAAGAGTTCAAGCTTTTGACTTAGCACGTAAATCTTTTAAATTACTGATCAGTTCTAAATATGCGTATTTACAACCCACGTTCTCCTTTCTGGCTCACATTAAATTTATTAGGTTTGGTTTTCCTATTAATTTAAATGCTGTTCTTTCTCATTGGACAGTCAATAATTTGGGGAAAGTTACTTCAAGTCTGTTTTTCACCATTGACCAATAGAAAAATATTTCTAGGTTTGAACAGACCATTCATTTCTACTTTCTATTCTTGCAGCTTTCACGTGAAAGAAACAGATTGGAAACTCCCAACACACCCACTCGTGACCAACTCGAAGGCACACGAGGAGCCACAACTCAGCGGCCGACTTGCCTTGTCCCAGACGCACACGTCTGTCAGATGAACAGGACACAGGCCGCGTTCCCCCAGCTGGACATCTGGGCCTTGCAGCTGCCACAAGGACCCCATGCAGCTAGGAATGTCAGCTTAACTCTGAGACTGAGTCAAGGAAAGGAGACGTGGCAGGAGTCTGTGTGGATCTGAGACATCCCAGGTAACCACCTTTACCTCGTACCTTTGTCACATCTCAAAGGACATAATAGACACCAGAGGCATCACCCTGTCACAGAACACCAGACTGCCATGTCTGGGACGTGAACGACAACAACTTGCCCCTGTGACACCGAATAAATGGCTTTATCCAATGTTAAGGCCATGTGTTCCCATGGAAGTTTAGAGTCTAAGACAGGAAAACATGATTTGGGGTCTGTCTGACTGCGTCTTGTGCCCTGTCTTTCTCTGCACAGGGACAGTGACAAGGTGGGCTGGACTGAGCATGGCAGAGCCGAACGATGCACCTTCTGGAACTTCAGCCGACAAATAGTGTGGCATCCTCTGTCCAAGATCAGGGCTTCTCAAGGGACTCTCAGCCACTGAAGTCTCAAAACAATGGAGAAATCCAGAAAGCTCTAGAAAGTAACAACGGAAGAGTCCTCAACAGCAACACTATCCACACATGTTAGAACAAGGGAGATGCCTTCTGCCGCCACTTCAATGAGGAATCTCAAGGGCACCTACCAGGCCTGTCACTGATGGCCTTACTCAGATAGCGAGCCATGACCTGAAGGCCGTCAGAGGGATGGCTTCCCTCCACAGCAGATGAAACTCTTATCTTAGGTGTAATGAAAACTGTGGAAAGTCAAAACCATGAGTCCGTTCAGGTTCCAATAAACAACAAAATGTACATGTGATGAATGCAATTTCTGACTGTGACTATTTCTATTTGCACACCCACCACAGCGGTGCAAGTTTCCAGAACTGTTGTGGCTGGAATTTTGGTCTAAACTGATCAGTCATGGTCCCCAAAGTCACTGTAATCAGAGTAACCAACGCTCCTGTGTTTCTGCCAATTGTGCTACTGTATAGACAAACCATGGCTGATAAGATTGGCTTAGCTGCAGTTGGAATGGTCTCCCGTGGGCTATACTGTGACATGCTAAGGCCTTGTAATGTTCGTCCAGGCGGAGAAGCTTGCTAAATTCCAGTGCTACTGTAGCTGGACAAGTGCCCCCTTGACTGTCACCCGGGGAGAGCCCCTCGCCGAGGGCAACCACGGTATAAGCAAGAACACTAAAGCCAGAAGACCCATAACACACACTCTCTTAACGTCTCTGTGCTTCAGTTTCCTTATTTGTAAAAAGCCACCTAACAAGTTGTTTTAGGAATCAAACAGGATAACATTAATGTTCCTGTCAGATGCTGAGCCATTAAAAAGTGTCTCTTATAAAATGCCATGATCTCATGATTCAGTTGAAAGGGGCTCTAGGATGTGAACCAAAAACTGATACCAAAAGCAGTGATTTCCAACTCCAGCTCCTGTGCTCTCTGGAAGTTGTATGGCCCACCTTCAACCACTTCTCAGGCCCTGCACACAGTGCCATTCTGGCTGCCCATCCCAAACGGTGTGTGAAGTCAGCGCTAATGCTTGTAGGGACGAGGCTTGTCCCTGTGGCTCACTAGAAATTTATTTCCTGCTGTTGTTGCAGTAACTCCATTTTTCCCAGGAGGGCCATGATATAAAGGAAATCACTATGTAGCTAAATCAGCCTGCAGCGAACACAGACAAAATCCCCAGATGAACATTCAAATTCCAATCCATTCTGCTGCTGCTTCTTCAACCAGCGCCATGCTCACCTGCCCTGTGTGATGGGTTGAACTGTGCCCCATCCAAATTCATCAAGTCCTAACCTTTAGTAACTCAGAATGGGACCTTATTTGGTGATAGGATCTTTACAGAGGTTATCAAATTAAAAGAAGGTCACTTTGCCCTCGCCGGTTTGGCTCAGCGGTTAGAGCATCAGCTCACGAACCAAAGAGTCCCAGGTTCAATTCTAGCCAAGGGCATGTACCTCAGTTGCAGTTCGTCCCTGGCCCCGGTGGGGGTCGTGCGGGAGACAACCAATTGATGTGTCTCTCTCACATTGATGTTTCTCTCTCTCTCTCTCTCCACCTCCCTCCCTCACTCTATCTGAAGATAAATGGAAAAATATCCTTGGGTGAGGATTAAAATTTAAATAAAATAAAATAAGGTCATTTTGGTGGGCCCTAATTCAATATAACTAGTGTTCTTATTTTAAAAAAGGAAATTTCGAGACAGACACACAGGGAAAATATTATGTGAAGATTAAGACAGAGATGGGGTGATACTTCCACAAGCCAAAGAATGCCAGAGATTGCTAGCAGGCTACCAGAAGCTAGGGGAGAGGCCTGGGACTTCCTCACAGCCCTAGAAGAAACCAACCTTGTCAGCACCTTGAACTTGGACTTCAAGCCTCCAGAATTTTGTTACAGTGGCCCTAGCAAACGAATGTACTCTGGAAGGGTTATCCTCTAACACACACACACACACACACACACACACACACACACACACACACAGAGAGAGAGCTGGGCTTTCCTACAGGAGGCGAAAGGGAATGAAGAGAAAGAACCAACATTTCTTGAGTATACATGTTATTTTAGGGTTTTTACACTATGTTATGTAATTTAATATTCTTCATATCCCTACAGAGTCAATATTCTGCATTTTTCAGATGAACTAAAACTTAGAGAATTTAAGTAAGTTCCATAATATCCTACAGGTAGCAAATAGCACAACTAGGGTATGGACCCAGGTCTAGCTCTGAAGACCAATGCTGTCCCCACTGCCTCTCTTTGCCATCTGACTCTTGAAATGGGGTCTCGGGTCATCTCTAGACACTTCAGAATTCCTGCTCTCTTGTGCTGTCCCAATAGAAAATCAATTTCTTGGTTAAACTGCTCCTTACTTTTACACTACATGGAAGCTAAACCAACTGCAAAAGAGGGGACATTATCTTCTGGTTACACGATCATTTTCCAGTCAGCTCAACTGTAATTGCCATTTTCTTTCTCAAAGAATGCAAGACTGATTGCTTTCTAATTTTCTTCAGTTTGAGGAATGCAGAAGATGAGGCTGTCCCTGGGATGATAAAATGGGTAAACCATGCAAGGGGAGTTGAGATCCAGTTTCTGAGTGGCTGGAGTGTCACCATGTAATCTGGAGATCTTTTATGTTAAACCCAGTGTCCTTACTCGCCCTCTCTCCACCCATAATTCAAGTAAGTTTCGCACTGACCATCCAGAAAACATGTTTGCTGTGTTTCTGTTCTCACTCTTATATGTTAACTTTTAGGGTAGCTGGGGGAGGGGGAGGGGAGAGGAGATATTTATTAGCTTTACTTCTCATATACACAATAAGAGTTCCTACAGAATGCAGCATTATTGACAATAGCCAAGATATGTATGGCTGTCCATCCTAGCTGTCCATCAATGGACAAATGGATAAAGAAGATGCAATACATATATGCAATGGAATATTACTTGGCCATGAAAAAGAACGAAATCTTACCATTTGCAACAACATGGATGGACCCAGAGGGTATTATGCTAAGTGAAATAGGTCAGACGAGGACAAATACCATATGATTCACTTACATTGGACTCTAAAAAAACAAAATAAACAAACAAACAAAACAGAAACAGATTCATAGATATAGAGAGCAAACTGGTAGTGGCCTAATGGGAGGGGTTGGGGGATGGGTGAAAAAGGTGAAGGGATTAAGAAGTACAAATCGCCAGTTATAATAACAGTCACAGGATGGAAAGTACAGCATAGGGAATATAGTCAATAATATTGTAATAATTATGTATGCTGTCAGATGGGTACTAGATTTATGGAGTTAATACTTTGTAAGGTATACAAATGTCTAATCACTATGTTGTGCACCTGAATATACTATAACATCATATGTCAATGGTAATGAAAAAATAAATTTTAAAAAAAAGGTAGGCAGATAGAACGTAAATAAGAAAAAGAAGTTTCTACAGAGAACTGTTGGAAGCCAACCCAGAGAGAACATAAGACATGATGACTCCTTTCTACCATTTGCAGTTTGTGCAGCTTTATTTATTTATTTTAATTTTGTTTTATTTTATTTATTTATTTATTTATTTAAACCCTCACCAGAGGATATTTTTCCCTTTTTGTTCAGATAGAGTGGGAGGGAGAGAGAGAGAAACATCGACGTGAGAGAGACACATCAACTGGTTGCCTCCCACATGGCCGGACCAGGGCCCGGATGAACTGCAACCAAGTTACCAGAATCGAATCCGCAACTCATTGGTCTGTGAGCTGATGCTCTAACCACTGAGCAAACCGGCCAGGGCAGTCTGTGCAGCTTTAACTGTGTGCCCAACATCAGCCTTTGCAGGAAGGAAGACACCTGTCCACAATGCTTACGTTAGCTGTTAAAGCGGTGAGGCTCCGCTGGGGAGCTGGACGGGACATGAGGTGGGTGTTCAGAACACGGCTTTGGAGTGAAAACTTAGTCCGCGTCTTCATCATCACCCACAGGGAAAATAACCTCACCAAAGTTCAATTGCCTTGTTTTTTAAAAAATGTACATAGGAGAGAAGTGTTCTCAATTCCGATGCATAGAACTGGGGGAAAAACAATTTAAATGGCACAATCTATGCAAAAGGCATGACATACAGTAGGTGCCCAATTTGGCAGCTGAGATGGTGATGAGGTGGGAGAGCACGTTCCTTGTCCTCCTCTCAGGTCTGAGCCGTGGACTAGACACTCTCCCTTTCTGTGCTGTGTTTTGACTGTAAGGTGAGGCTAGTACCTTCCTCACTGCTTACACCACGCGCACCGTTTCATGGCCGGGGGCTAGAAGGGAGGTGGAGGGGAGGGGGGAATCCCTGGGCAAATGTCTGCCTTTGTCACCTGTTCTGCGGAAGTAAGGCAACACCACCGATGTATGCATGCTGGGGCCCTGCTGGCAAGGACCGAAGCACACGAAAGGAGACACGAAGTTAGAGCTGTACCCCAGCCTTCCTTCACAGCACTCTGGCAGCAGCTGTAACTAACCCCTGCGCTCTGGATGCTCACTTCGTTGGGAGCTAAGTGTTGCAAAGCATGTAGAAATACGCCTTTCCCTGCACCCTACGTGCCCCGCCCCCCAACCTATAAGGGCGGAAGCACTACTGCTCCCCCACAGAAGACAAACTGAGAAGTACAGGGACTGCTGGGGTGCGGGGGTAGTTTGCCCAAGAATTGTTGGGAGTTTCAGAAAGAAGCGCACATCTCAGGACTGGGGAGGTTGGGTCAGGGGCTGTCCCTTTAAGGAGTGATTGAAACCTACAAACACATCCCTCCCAAGCATGCCTCTCCAGCCCTGAATAGATTTCCTTAAGCCTTAGTTATACTTGGCCCTACCCTGGGTTTCCCATGGCTATCAGGGACTTTAGGGACTTGGGCCTGAAGGCCACCACTCTGGGCACTGCGAAGATAAATGTGTGTCTGCACAGCACAGAAGGAAGAGGGCGTTCACCCGATATATGGTGAACAGCTGCCATTCAGAGAGCCAACAAAGAAAATACTCATGATGACCCAAGCTGAATGGTATGACTTGGTTTCTAGATTGAGATGATTTAAAAAGTTTACTACATCTCCAGGGTCCAAGCATTCATTTATTTGTTCCACACATATATTTTTATGTACTTAAAACACATTAGGCCCTGTGCTAGGCACTGGAGATATAAAGGGGAATGATACAGATATGTCCCTGACCCCATAAATACTATAATCTAGGAGGTAAGAGAGTCAAGTGGAATGTTAGGGAAGTAGAAGGTAACACATATTATTTATTTTGATTTCTCCAGCAGAGACTTCTCAGTAATGGGCACAGAGCAAGAAATCAGTAAATGATGAATTAATAAATTAATGAAAGTAACTACTATTTATTGTCTACCATGTACTAGGCATTCTTCTAAGCATGTAAATACCTTAACTCATTTTATACACGTGCTATATTTAACGAATTGATATACATAATTAAATCTATGTGATTCATTCATTTTGTAAATGAACAAATGGTTTACATTCAGACCCTAAAGTTTCTATTTTGAATCTTTAGAAGAAAGAACAAGAATAAACAATACTGGCAGATGAGCTTTGAGTTAGGCACCAAGAAATCTATATAAACATGGAAGGAAACTGGATTTTGCAATGGCCGTAAGAAGAAGCTGAGGCCTGGCTGGTGTGGCTCAGTGGATTGAGCGTCGTCCCATGGACTGAGAGGTCCTGGTTCCATTCCTGGTCAGGGCACATGCTCGGTTGCAGGCTCAATCCCCAGTAGGAGGCGTGCAGGGATCGATGCATCTCTCTCACATCGATGTTTCTATCTCTCTCTCCCATCCCCTCTCTCTAAAAAATCAATCAAAACATATTAAAAAAAAAAAAAAAAAAAGCTGAGTTAAAATCCTAACTTCACTTCATAGCTGGGCGATTTTACACAAGTAGCTTATAATCTCTCAAGCCTCAAATTTGTAATCTGTGAAACAGAGTTAATACATTCACCTCATGGGGCTCCACTGAGGGTTACACCCATCAGGCTCCCTATGAGAATGCCCCTGAGCTGGGAGGTACCCTCAAAATAGTAGTTGCTATGTATTCAGGATTATTAAGAGGCAGCAGAGCATAGGGGAAGTTAAACTTAGAATCAAAGTCCTAGTTCTAAATCTGGGCTCCATTAGCCAATTGAAATATGTAAACAGAGGGATTAATTGAGATGATGTGGGTTAAAATGCTTTAGTCCAAAGCTACTGTTGTAGAATGGGAGGGGGAAACAAACAAGTCCTTCCTGGGAAATGAATCACCAAAGGCTTTCTAAGAGTCTCTGGATAATCTTCCTGAGCCAGTTTTAAAGGACCAAATGAACTGAGTGAACTCCCAGGTCTCTCTCCTCCTGGGAGCCTATGACCGTCCACGTGGGTGTGAGAACCATGGGCCTGACTCTGACTGCCCGGATCAACAAAACCCACCCAGTCATGGATTCCTGGGTCACCTGTGGCTAGCAGAGAAGTTATTGAGAGAGAAGGAACAGAGTGACAGGGCAAGAGAGACGCAGGTAGGAGTGGCCGCTCTTCATGCTCAGAGCTGGGCACCTGCAGGCTCGGGGCAGTACAGGGCAGTCCTCTGACAGAAACAGCTAGCCATTGGCACCTCAATGCCAGGCTATTTGGGGAACATTGAACAGCATGTTCCAGCTTTCAGGATGGAATAGCTTCCTTGAATGAATTTGCACAAGGCCTAGGCACAAAGCACTAAAAGGTAATGTGAAGAGAATTTTATAGGCTATACAATCCATTGCTTACTTCCTTGTCCTTGACCCACTGAATATAAGACATTTTGTGTAGATTATTTCTAAGTTTTTTTAAAAAGTGAGTACAGCATCAATAAAGCTTCAAATGCCTGAGTTAATTGGGTGCATTTATCCTTCACTTTGAACCGTATGTATTCCAAGCAAGTATGGCATATCCGAGGCTGACTGGTTTAAAATTAATTCATTAAGACCCTGGTTCTGAAAGAGTTAATTGATGTCAAGAGACATATCTTTTTGACTTCTGGTTGCTTTTGCAAATAGTCTTGACACCACAAGAATTTCAGGTTTTGGGTTGAAAACCCTGAACCTGTGAGGTTATACACTTGGCAAACCTGTTCTGCCTTTGCTGTGAATACAACACATGCTATTTTGAAACATAAATCCACACAGCTCAATTTACGACTCCTTAGGTTAAATGTTGGAGACGTTATAACAAACTGGAAAATATGTGTAGCAAGTAATTATTTGATTTACAGGGGGAAATTGTAAAGGGGCCCATTTGCCTAGCATTTTAGAAAGCTTTTGTGGGGTCTGGGGTATGGGTCTGAGCCCTGGCTGTACTGTCCTGGTCAGGTGAGAAGAGTCCTCAGAGCTGTCCAGACGAGATCAATGTGATCAATCACCTGAGGTGACTTTCAGATTCTGCATGCTAAAATCGAAACCAAAACAAAGTTACAGAAGTTCCCAGACCCCTCGGCAGGCCACACGGTCTCTCGTCACATAATGATGCTCTGTGTTACAAATGTTATCTAATCAACTGACATTTTAAGGAGTGGCTAATTCAACAAGAATAACAATGTGGTGACAGTTGAGTCTCCCCCTGCCCTTCATAAAACACCATCTTCTATTTGGTCTCCATGCAGGTCAAGACGTTTCAATAATTTGCTAGTCATTAAAAAGATATTTTTATACCCAGCCTGTAATATTATACTCCTGAGTGATTATGAAAGCTCCCAACAGAATTCCAGACGCAAAAATGAAGGATGGGAAGCTGAACTGCGATTATGATACTTTAAGTAATTCCACAAGAGTAGAACCACCGTTAATGTACGATCTCCGATCTTGTCACGGGTCTACTGAAATCGTCACATCACTCCAGCTAAATATTTTCAAACAGAAAAGGGATAGTTCATCTCCCCTCTACCCCCACTCACCCAGGCTGAAGACACAGAAATAAAGTTCCCAGATGTTTGTCTCCAGAGGTCAGACCCCAGGAGGGGCATTTCTATCAGCTTTAGGGGACCCGCCAAAATAAAACACTTCGCCTGGCATTGACTCTGCTTGTCCAATCTGTACACCTCTAAGTGTATGACTGGGAGAGGGTGAGAGAATAAACAACTTTTAATTAATAAATCTATCTGACGTTTTGCAAGAACTAGACCTGCGGCTCCCAAACCTCATGTGTGTCAGAATCACCTGCAGGGCTTGTTAAAGCAGATAGCCTGGCCCCAGCCCTGGACTTCCTGATTCAGGAGGTCTGGGGTGGGACCCAGGAATCTGCCTGTTTACAAGTTCCCAGGTGATACTGATGTTGCTGGTGCCGACACGACACTTAGAGATCCCAGAGCTAAACCGATGGCTTCTGTTTCCTCAGACACAGTTCAACTGGGACCTGATGGCCGGGGAGTTCTTAGGCTCCACTGTAGCTGTCTCAGGAAAAAAGTGTGAGGGACAAAGCGGGCAGGCCTAGGCCTTCCCAAGGCCAAATCGAAAGCTCACTGTGAGAAAGCAACCCTTCTGAGAAGGGCCTCTGTCTTCAACATGAGCCCTCAACTCCGTGACTAAGAAGACAGTGTTCACCTGGAAGGGAAGCAGACTGGGAACTGAGAAGTTTTCACATCAGGGAGAAAGGGTACCTAATGGTTAAAGTCACCATATTCATTAAGAAAATCACATTTCACTTGAAGAGCAGAGAGAGAAAGAAAGGAAAAAAGAAAAAGAAAGAAAGAACAGCTTATGATGGTTAAGGCTCTTCCTTCTTCTATAACTATGTGTTTTATCCTCAAACAACTGCCATCTATTTCAGCTACCTCGTGTCTACAAATAAGTTGTTTCCAAATTCAGTTTGGGTTGTCTTCATTGGCAAACTTAGGCCAGACCTCGTCTGGTAATTTGTATGACAGCAATGGTTGCATGGAATTTGTTTGCTAGATTTGCTGTCTTAGAAAAAAAAATGGGGAGAGGAGGGGGTAGGGGCCAAAGAGATTATCGGGACATTATTTAGCTTTCGAAACAAAGAAAGCTCCAACCAGATGAAATTTCACAGGCTCTCTGCGGGTTTGTTTGCAAAGTCTGCACTAAGGAATCCTAGAGAAGGGTTAGGTGATGATATCACTGTTCCCTGATAATCCCCCTCAGTAATTATCCCCATTTTTGCCTTGGGGATCTAGAGAACTCAAGCTAAAGCAGGTGGGTTATTTTGCAATCATTTTCCAGATAACTGCAGCTGAGTCTATCTGGACAGAATAGAAAAAGAATACTGATTAGAACAGAAAATGCTGATGCCATTTAAAGGAATTACAATTGTTCATTTATGAACAGTCTTTAAAGGTAGCCTTTGCACCGAGTGGAGGAAAGAAAGGTAACTGAATTGTCTTTGGCTTGTTTTTAATAGGAAGGAAATGTTATATTTTAGCACTTCCCAACAAAAGTAAACTACAGGGAGACATCTGAAGGCTAGGAAGCTGGGCTGATAATGGTAATAACATCAAACATTTACTGAGCACAGATCTGACCTTCACAACAACCCCACGAGAAGCACCGGCCTGAGAGACCAGGTAACAAGCTCAGAGTCACGTGGTAGGCGGCAGAGCTGGTCTCCAGACCTCCAGCCCGCATCTAACTCCAAAGACCCTGGTAGGCCAGAGAGACAGAAGTTGCAAAATAAAACTATTTGTTTTCTATCAAGTGCGGTTGCTATTGGGGGGAAAGGTGAGAAGATGCAAATGGCAATTCCTTTGACTTACCATTCTGTAGATGGGTGGAATCTATAAAATATGAGCTCCTGTCACTGCGGAAGGCAAATACCAGAGGTGGGGTTGAGGGAAGCGACACGGACCTGCCTATTTCCATTTGCTGTCATTTCAGCGGTCATTGTCTATCATTCTTCCGTGTGTCACTCAATCTGCTGAAGGAACCAGGTGCTCTGCAGAACCATCTACTAAATGTTTTGCCTTCTTTGGGAGCTTATCAAACCCCTTTGTCAGACTTGAATAGCCCACAATGAGAAATCACTCACTTTATTAAAAACGCTAACACTCCCTCAGCTCAGTAATTCTGATCATTTTCCGAAAGGCTGAAAATATATTTAGCGTGTTACAGGTATGCTACAGCTGAAGTTCTCCAATGTCCCTCTAAGCCGGGCCCTCCCCACTGTTCCCCATCTTGGTACATGGCCCCCCTCAGCATTCAAGCCATAACATCGGCCATCCTTGTTTCTTCCTTTGTCCTTCCTCTGCGACTGACCTACCAACCACGCCTAAAAAAATGATCTCCAGATTGTATCTCAGTTCCTTCCAAGCTTCTCTTCTGCATCCCCACCTCCCAAATCCAGAATACCATTGTCTCCTCTCACCTGGATAAATCCAGTCACCTCCCACCTGGTCTTCACACAGCAGCCAGGGGCACTGTTTTCCACCCACCCTTCAGAAAATTCCTTTTCTTTTAAATTATGCAACAAGTACATAAATTCACCGTGGGAGGCTGAAAATGCCCCCCTCCCCAAGATATCCACCTCTTAACCCTGGGACTGTAAATATTATATGTGGGGAAAGGGTCTACAGATGGGATTATTAAGGATCTTCAGCTATCCAAGTGGGCCTTAAATACTGTCACAAGGGTCCTTACAAGAGCAAAGCAGAGGGAGATAGACACAGAGAGGAGAAGCTGATGTGACCGCAGAGGAAGAGACTGGAGCGTTGCCCACACGTCGAGGAACGCCGGCAGCCACAGGAAGCTGGAAGACGAGGAAGGCTGCTCCTCGGACTCACAGCCTTGCCGACACCCTGACTGCAGCCTGGTGAAACTGACTCGGGCTTCTGGACTCCAAAACTGTGAAAGAATAAATGTGTGCAGTGTTTTTGCCACCAAGTTTGTGGTAATTTGTTATAGCATCCACGGGAAATAATAACACACCCTGTCAATGTAAAATTCAAAAATTATAGATAAAGATGAAATACTTCTTGCCCGGCTGGTGTGGCTCAGTGGTTGAGCATCGACCCATCGATTCCCGGTCAGGACACATGCCCAGGTTGTGGGCCAAATCCCCAATGGGGGGCATGCAGGAGGCGGCCAATCAATGTTCTCTCTCAGCGATGTTTCTGTCTCTCTCTCCCTCTCCCTTCCTCTCTCTAAATGAACAAAGAAAAAAAATTTTTTAAAAAGATGAAATACTTCTTGACTACCCCCTCCTCCTCCCACCCATTCTATTTCCCTCATCTGGGGTACCCACTGTCATAAGTTTTGGGTTTTTATCAATCCAGTCTTTTTCTATGCATTTATATACACGCATGTACTAAAGAAAGCTGCCATTTCTTTTCGTTTTAGTGAACGCAAATTGCTCCCCCAAAATGTATAGCTTACTTTTGTCTGCTTTTGAACATCACATAAATGGAATAATGCTGTGTACATTCTTCTTTGACTTCTTTCACTCAACATTAAGTTTGTGAGAGTCATCCATGTTCCCAGTGCAGATGTATAGGTCATTTGATTTCTCTATTACAGTATATTCCATTGCATAAATACACCACAATTAACGTATCCATTTACATCTAGACTTGTCTTAGGAAAGAGTAGTTCATCACAATATTCCCTGCTTAGAGCCCTCCCTGGCTTCCTCCCATAATTTCAGTACATCAGACTCTTCCCATGGTTCACCTTTGCCTCTCCCATCTCATCTCATCCCATTCTCCCTGATTCTCCACTTTCACTGGGTTCCTTGAGCACACAAATGCACTCCTCCTGTAGGGCTCTTGCTGTTGCCCCTCCCAGGACCACCGCATTCCCAGCTATTTGCATCCCTGGCTCGTTTTTATTCAAATCTTCTCAAATCTCATCTCATTTCTGCAGCCACCCCACACCACCTAATCCAAATTAGCCCCATCCCCAGTCACTTGCTCCAAAGCCCTTGTTTTATCTTTCTCAGGGTACCTCTCCCTATCTTTATGTGTCTGTGTATTTGCTTGCGGGTCTACTGTCTGTGTCCCTAAACTGAGGGCACAGACCTGCTGCCTCCACCACTCTATCCCAGCAGCTAGAACAGTGCCCAGGCACAGGGGTGGGGTGAATGTTAGCACATTTTTCTTGGATGGATAAATGAGTGAATGAGTGAGTGAGTGAGTGAGTGAAGCTGTAAAGAAATGAATATCTTGAGAGTAGATTAGAGCAAACCAAAATTCATTTGCTCATTCATTCCTTCCACAGATATTAACAAGTGCTTATTTTTAAAAGGTCCCGAGCTGGTACAGGTGAGGAGGAGGCTCTGTTTGCTCACTCTGACAGCTGCGTGTGCTGCAGACTCGGTCAGTGAGGGCTAATCCGTGGGATGTCGGAGCTGGAAGGGCGTTTATTGAAAGGGATTTTTTACTCTCTCTCTAACTGTATGCGTTCTCCCTCTTCTGTGTTTTCAAGCAGGGTGGAGTGTGTACTCTCAGGGGTGACTAAGCCTCTAGACTATCATTAGCGAAACAGGGGTGCTGGTTACCGCACCAACCAGGCCTCTCCTTAGCCGGGAGGAGAGAATCTACCCAAGCCTGTCTGATTATTTGGGCAAGATTCCAACAGGTGGAGAGGCTGTCCCCAACTAGGCCTGCCTCCAAGAGAACAAAACATCACGGAGATACCAAAGACCAGTGTCAGGATTCAAAAATAAACCAAAAAGAAAAAAATATATATTTTTTTGCCTTATCATTCACTTCCCAAACTCTCAGAGCCTCTTATTACACTCTAGGAATTTGATTTCAAAATGTATCTAGTTTCGATTGCAGACATGTAGCATTCATAATTCTTCTTAGACAGCCCATTTCTTCATTCCCTATAGCCAGAACATACAATAACTGAAATCTATGCAGAAGAAAAATACAGGAAATGATTTTAGGGGTATCTCATGTTCCCTTTCTCTGGAGTGTTTTTTCCCTTGCTTAATAAAAAAGGTCTCAACTATTAGGCTTCATCTCTTTTAACATTAACTTCAAAACTCAAACACCAAATTAATACGACAAAGAAAGGGAATGGGTGCTTATAAAATGCAGTAACTATGGGGAATGGGGGGACAGGATGACTCAGGAGGCCAGGCCTGGATAGCAAAGCCTCTCATGTCTAAACCACTAGCCTGAGGCCAAATCTCGGTGGGCACTAGGGCTGGGAGGCACGCACTGTGCAGCCGGGTGCATGAAGTAGGTGAGGGAGCCTGTAGTGAGCATTTGACTGCAGAAGGAGGAAGCAGGATTCTAGTCTTTTCAGCACAACTTACCCCATGCAGAACAAATAGAACGATGACCAACAGTACAATCACCATTACCAAACAAGTCACTCTGTGTCCAAGAGTCACACTGTAATTGCCATGAGGGACCAGACAGAAACTTCCATAAGTCAAGTCAGCCAGGTTAGGACCATGCCTATTTGGAGAGCTGATGTCTCTTCATAGGGGGCGGGTCACTATCACCATACCAGCCCATGTATTGCTAGATTGTCATAATTTCCGAAAGAAGTCAGAAATGCAGAAGTTTTCTGAAATATCTAGTTTCTAATGTTTGCAATACCTTTGAATACCTTTAGAAATATTCTGTGGATCACACCAAGTGTGTCTGTGGGCTCAGTGTGGCTTGTGAGCCATCAGTTTGTAACCTTTCACCTCAAGGTCACAGCCTCAGTGACAACATTAATTTGATCTCCGCCGTCCACAGTGTCCCTTTTCTTATAACAAATATTTTGAAACATCTTCCTTCCTTTCCTAAGATAAAATTTACAGATAGCATAACCTATCAATATGCCTAATTCAAAAATTTAAATATAATGTCCTAGCTATCACATAAAAGATGGGAAATATATTCCAAAATATATATGTTTCAATATATAACTGCAGGGACACAACTACCCTGGCAGGTACAATAAAATCGTCAGATGCTTGCCTCTTTAGAGAAAATCACTGAGCATGCAATAGCTACAAATTGCTGAGAGTCATACAGTACATCAGTTAATCGTGTATAGTGTTTGTATCTACATGAATGTCCAGTGGGATACTTATAAGCTATACAGGATATGGGACAGTTCTCTGTGGCATAAGACTGTCCTGCTCACTCATCATGTCACAATCAAAAAGTGCTTCCAAAACATTCCAAATGTCCCTTGGAGGGTGGTGCCACCCCGGTTAAGAAACAGTGCCGTAGACTGACAAACCAAAGGCTGATCAATACATTTTAACTGGCCAGTTTGCTTGACCTCTTTGAGCGTTTATCTGCAAAATACGGAAACAGTGGTAATTACTTCACAGGTGTTTTTGTGGAAATGAAATACTTTAACAATTTCATAATGCTTAGATAATCAAGCTCCAAGCAAATGTTAGCTTTCTGTGTTACTACTGGGTTGATATCAGATGGTAGTTGCTCCAAGTTATATTTCCACAGCCTGAAACTATTGCTAATTCCGAGTGTTCTTTTAGAATTCTAGAGTTTGTAAAGGAAGCATGGAGAAAGAAGCAAGTCCTATAGAGATAGAAGGCTTCATCCATGAGCCTGAACAAAGTTTTCCATCATTTTGATGACTCTAATTCTAGTTAGAAGAAAGCCACAAAGATACCCACCTTCTCAAGTTTCTTCCAAGTTGCTTCTGCTTCAGCACTTTATATTTTTACTATATTAGAAAATATGAAGTAATACTGCTATCATATCTTGTAATAAATTGATTTTCCCAACTTGTTTCATGACCTCTTTGGGGAAAGGCACACATGTTATTCTTTTTCTATCACTGCACAGTAACTAACATGAAAAAAGGACAGCAAGGATTCAACATATGGCAGTCACATACTGATGGAAATTATCTATCTGTCTATCTATTATGTATCTATCTATTTCAGCCCATCCCATCCATCCATCCATTCCATCCCAATCCCATCCATCTGTCTGTCTATTCCATCCATCCATCGATTCCTTCCTTCCTTCCTTCCTTCCTTCCTTCCTTCCTTCCTTCCTTCCTTCCTTCCTTCCATCCATCCATCCATCCATCCATCCATCCATCCATCCATCCATCCATCCATCCATCCATCTATCTATCTATCTATCTATCTATCTATCTATCTATCTATCTATTCCATCCATACATCCATACATCCATCCATCCACCTACCTAAATTTGAGACTCAGGGCTTCTATTTCTTGTCCTCCCCAAGAGGTCCACACATTCCCTGGAGTTTATGTGGCCACTTCTAATAGAGATGCCAGCTGCAATGGGACGATCATGCTCAATCTCATGCAGCCCGCCTCCACGGTTGTCCCGTTTCTCCATGCTTTGTATCAATCCTGGTTGAGAACTCAGCACCATTCTTAATTGCTACCAAACTAAAACAAAACACAAAGGTCACTCTCACAAAGAATGTGTATGCATTGAAGATTTTCCTGAAGATCTGTGGCAACGTGGGATGTTTGTAGCACAGTGTTGCAAATAATGTACATTTTAACATTAAACCCTATTTCTCTTGGAGGTTTTTTGGTCATGTTGCATGACTCTCCTCTCTCTTCTCAGTCTTCTTGCCATCTAGTTACTTAGTTACTATATATATGCAAAAATAAATGGAAGGAGATATATATATATATATATATATATATATATATATAGATATAGAGATATATAGAGATATATATATATAGATATAGATATATAGATATATAGATATATATATATCTCCTTCCATTTATTTTTGCAGAATAATTCCATTCTTTACAGTCTCCACCCGCTGGCTGGACCCTGGCCACACCCAAAGCCTCCTTCACATCCTGGAGTATCTGCTCCAGGCCTCTGCTTTCCATCCCATTAGGATTGGCTAGGGGAAGGGACACAGTGTCAGTATTCTTGGCCCCGCTGGTACAAAGTATGCCACCCTCTCAAAAGGCAGAAGAGGGTTAGGGGTCAGGGTTAGGGTTTAAAAACAATGTTGCCTTCAAGTAATAACAATTTTCCTTCATTTAGAGGACATTTGTCACTGAAGCACAATGGTTTGACCTCAGAAGATGACCAGACAGAGACTTTCCAGTTTTCACTTTATTATGGGATGGTTATTTTATTTTACTTTTTTTCTTTTATTGATTTTAGAGAGAGGGGAAGGGAGAGGGAGAGACAGAAACATCAATGAGAGAGAACATCAATTGGCCGCCTCCTGCATGCCCCCCATTGGGGATTTGGCCCACAACCTGGGCATGTGCCCTGACTGGGAATCAAACCAGTGACCTCTTGGTGCATGAGTCGATGCTCAACCACTGAGCCACACCAGCTGGGCATGGGATGGTTATTTTAAAGCTGCTACAGTTCAAACACATGGGAAGTTCTTATAACAAGTCAGCAACCATATTAGCTCTAGGTAATAATTCCATGCTCAATTTGTAGACAGAATTTGTCAGCCTGATCCTGTTGCCACCTGAAGGAGGTGGCAGCTAGTGAGCCAAGCTCTGACATTCTATCTCAGGTCCTTGTTCGTCAGAGAGAGAGAAGGGACCAGATGAGCCAAATACATCTAGGATTACAAATGGTCATGTGGCAACACGCAGAAAAAGGCTGAGAGTCACTAACACGTTTAAATAATTCCCTGCAAAAATAAAATAACCGATTTCAGGATATTGTAAATTAAAGATGTTTGATACCTCTATATTTCTATTTTTGACTTTCCTGTTATTTCCTACGAGGAACTTAAATCTACCAAACTAGGTACGCAAACTAGGGGAAAATGCAGAAACACATTTTCGTTGAAGTCACCGACTAGAATATATTGTTCAAAAAAGATCCAGGCCCAGTGCCCTACCTGGTTCAGTCACTGTTAACCTGTGTGTTTTCCTCGTATTGTTGAACTAGAGGAATCTGCGACAACAGACTGCTCTGAGCTCAGCCCAAAGCAAGCCACCGCTCATTTAGTTCAACCCACGGATTTTCATGTTAAGAACAAACAAAACAAGCTACCAGAGAACATCTCTCTGCCATTGAAATATTTTTCCTCTCAAGAGTAAATATGCATATTTTCCTCACGTAAATGCTGTGATCCGGTGATTAAAGAGCTAAAGAAAGAATAATGTCCCTGGTTTCTAAAGCACTGATTAATCATAACTAAAGTTTTATTTCTCCCACCACCCCCTAAAACGGAAGGAAAGTGACAACTTTAAAAAATAACTTAATTATTTTAAGTTATTTTTAACTTAATTTATATATATAAATATATATATAAATAATATATATATATATATATAAATAAATTTTTTTGAGGCAAAACCCCAAAATAAATAGACACAATTTAAAGAACTAGACAAAATACGGGAGGGGGGGCGGTCAATTCTAGCCTTGTGTTTATCCTTAGTAGCACAAGAGATACTTTATATTTTCTTGGCCATGTTTAAGCCATTCAAGCACTATTGCTTTAACTTTTTTTTTTTTTGTCACTTCATAACCTTTATTTCACAGTTTCAATGTTTAAAAGAACTTTTATTCATCACCCCAACTCAAAAACTAGTAGACACATTTTAAGTATGCTGCCACCAAGTGGCAGTCCTGTTCAGTCGCCTAATTCAAACAAAAACCTTTGGCTTTGCCTGCCATTCAGAAATAGATCACTACTAACACCTTTCTCTTTATAAACTTATTAGGCCTCTTTACCAACTTATTTTGCCACCACTGTTCAGTCAAGAACAGCTACACTTGCAGTCCCCTAATAATATATTTCCTCGTCCTTTAGCATAAATCCCTTCAGAATGAAAGTGCTAAGTAGAAACAGAATTGTCTTCTATATATGAAATACCAATAGCCGTGTTTAAATGGATAATCTCAAAGATTATATTCTAGAGCAGCTTTTAAACAAATAAACATCTAAGGTACAACTAAGTACCTTATCACTCATTCTTAGCTTGTCTTTAAAGAACCTGATGTGAATCACTAAGCTTGACATCATAATCCCCTCTCAGCAATCTGTCCAAAACGGAGTTCCCTTGGATTCAAATAGCCCCTGGGCTTTGCTGACATCCATGCATTCCCCTTCTGTCTCACTGACGGATATTCTGGGTACCTCATCCAGGCTGCTGGAATGAATTCAGTGCTCAGTGCCTCCTCTTCCATTCTCTTCATGTGACAGCGGAGAGTACACAAGCCCTTCTTTTCTATTTCTCTACAACTCTAAGTAGTTCAGTTTCCACTTTATTCATTTTTGTCCCAACTTTCCTAATCCCCATGCAGCTATTTCCAGTGAGAGCATCTGGCAGAACTTGTTAAAACTAATTTCTATAGAGGACTTAATTAGTCACATCAAGCTTTCAACTACCTTACAATATACTCAGATCTTCCAGCCTTGTAAAATGTTGCGCTAAGTCTTAAGACAAAAGCCTCAGAAACTGCATTCCAAGCACCTACATCCCTTATGCAAAGCAGATATCTTCTATGATAAAGAATTATGCAATTTTTGACAGAGACTTAACTTGGTTTCATGACAGGGGAGTGTTCCATATTGCTCTGGGGGTATATTTTACAATCCATTCAAACTCAAAACAACTTTGTGCATTATCTCTAGAAGAAAGTGAAAATGGGATCATTTTTAAAGTAATATTAATAAATTGGCCACGGAGGTTCTCTTCTTCTAATATAAAATGTCTAAACCTCTCTTTTCCTCTTCTTTTCCATTCTCTGCCTCCTCCTTTTCCTCTATCTCTCATAAACCTCTCCTCTGTTTAACCTTTCTCAGGGCCTGGCTGTGTCTGTACTTCTGCTGACTGAACTCACTACCCAGCCTGCTCCAGTCATAGTCCCAGGAGATGCAATCAGCTCCCACCTTCAGCATCTCCTAAAACCTCTACCTGATCCCAGAGATTCTAGCCAGCCCCTCCACCCCTGACAGTCCTGCTCCATGAGAAAAAGCCCATTGAGACACAGATGTGTCTTTTAATTTCAGAAGAATGAAGGTTTGATTCACCCACCAATGTTTAAAAATCTTGTATTTTTCTCTCTCCTTCACTGGCATTTCCACAGATCTAGAAGATATAAAGACTGCCTGTGATTTAAATTCCACCTCCCTGAAGTTTTTTGCCTGTAAAGTTAAGGGATTGGACTAGTTGAACTGTAAGTCACTTTCCAGCTTAGAATGAACAGATGCCACCTTCAACAAAGTAAATTCAAATAATTTCTGATTAAGAATAATAATACTTACTAGAATGTCACATATGGGCTGCCTGCTATGCACCAGCCACTAACACACTATGACAATAATTAATATCAATTGTGTGCCGGCCACGTGAAAAGCCCTTGATATGCATTGTCCCATAGGCCCCTCGACAACATTATGAGACATGTACTATTAGTATTCCCTTTTTGCAACTGAGGAAACCAAGGCGTAGAGAGAACGAAAAATTTGTTCCAGGTCACAAGCCGTTAGTAAGTGGTAGAGATAGGATATGAGCCCAGTCAGTTTGACTCCAGTAGACAAAGTCTCAATCACCACTCTGCTCAGAACAGTTCTACAAAAGGTGGTATTATTATTGCCACCTTGTAGTGAATAAACATTCACTGGGTGAATTACCTCCCAGAGAGTACCGTCTAGCCATTAAGCAGAAAGAGGCAGTGGTTTCCACTGTGGTTGGTTCTTAAAACTCAGAGCATCATGATCATGTGTAAATTGATATCCAAATAGAAATGTTAGGGAAAGAAAAATAAAACTGTAATAAGTAAATATTGTATCAACAGAATGTTTTGCATAAATTAAGACTATAATAAAAATAGTATAAAAACATGTTATAAATGTATAAAATGTGTTGATGCTAAAATATTATATGTAAAAAGCCATTAGGATATATTCATTTTTTTATTTCTAGAAATTATTTTTCGAATCTGCTTGCTCTTTATTATATCTTACTTCATCATATTAAACATACTATTCTATAATCTGATCTTTCTAAACTCTGGAGGGTTTTTTAAGGTCTTATTTTGCTACCTGTTGTTTCTGTTGGCTCTTACTAATGGTGTCTTATTTCTTATATGTTTAATGATTTTTTGATACTAAAGAGCCAATTATACTTAGAGTTCTACCCGTGGAAAATCTTTGAGGCCTGCAATGAAGGTGAATTTCTCAAGAAGAGATTCGTGTTTGCTTCTGTCAGTAAACGGAGAGACATTACCAATACTGGTACTAATACTAGAAAAGTTTAAAGAAATTTATGAGCTTGAGATATTTTAGGCCACCAAGGTTTGTGAATTTGGTCTGCAAAGCTTCCTGAGAGACGGTTTATGGTTATCAATTTTCAAGTTTATTTCCCCCCATTAGTTCATTGCCAAGGTTTGGAACGTTTTCTTTGTGGTCCCCTGAGTGGACAGAGATTGTACAATAAGTTTTATTTTAAATTCATCTTTGCCTTGCTGGTATAGCCCCCATGGAGCTCCAGCTTTCTAGAGGGTCTTCTATTACATTCCCTGCCTGAGCTTTATCTTTTAAACCTCAAGCCCCACAAGGTCCTGAAAAGTGATGATCATATTTACCCAGAAAGTGCCCTCGTGGCAATAACTAAGCTCCCACCTTCATTAAATCCTATGCCTGAGTATGCCTTATTTTCTTGCAAGCTCGTGCACAAATTATTAAAAGATTTCTTAAAATTTTATTCAGCATATTTAGTTGTTTTCAGTGGATGGTTAGTCCAGGCACTTGCCCACCATTTTGCCACTGGGGCAAGTTATTATATGTCACTGAAACACAATTTCCATATACATAAGATGAATTCAATATTAATAATAATATTAAATCCATAGCTTGTTATTAAGGTGGTATGAGATTTGCTATGTGAAAAGCACTTTGAAAACTGTCAAGATCTACATAAATAGTAGCCATAATTGCTATCCCATCCTTTATTCATTCACAAATATTTTTTAAACATCTACTGTGTATCAGATAGCAAATGCAGAGGACTTAGCAGAGATAGAGATAGAGAGGAAAAGATAGGGTAAAGAAAAGGGCAGATACAAAGTTACAGTACATCTCAGTATGTTCAAGTTTCTGAGGCCCTACCTACATGAGGGAAGCCAGAACCACATATTCTGATTCAATCCCATCGGTCTTCCTTGGCCAGGTAGGACTTGGGTAGACTGTCTGAGAGCATCTTCAAAGCACAGGATGCTTTGTGAATTAGCATATGTAAGACCAGAGTCAAATGAAAAAACCTCTGGTAGGGCTAGGGTGGGAGCAGAGTGGGAGATTACTGCTTTTCATCATAATTTTTCTTAACTATATGATTTATTAATATATAGATAGATATAAACATAGATATAGATGTAGATGCTTTAATGAAAACAATAATAAGAAAAGATTCCTACAATCATACCCTTGGCATATGGCTAATGAATTCTAATGAGTAATGCACCTATATTGGCAGCAAAGGCCTGGGGTCTATATTGGTCAAGGTCTCCTAGAGAGTCCCTAGCACTGAAGGCCCTCCACAGGCACACCTCGGAGATAGTGCTAGTTCCATTCCAGATGACTATAATAAAGTGAGTATCACAATAAAGTGAATTGTCATCTTTTGGCCGATGGAGGGTTCTGCCTTCAGTTTGTAAAACACAACACCTGTAAAGCACAATAAAGTGAAGTGTGCCTGTAAAGGTATTCGTGAGTAAGTGGGTGAGTGACTAGATGAATGAATGAAATAAAGTTGTGTTAAAAGAGCAATTGGTAGTGCTTACGGCTAGAACACATGCAGTCTATAGGTTACCTGCACAGGAACTACAGATGCACTGTCTCTCTGGAGCATACAGCCCTGTGCCAGGGTGGAGACTTGGTAAACTGAGCTTGGGCTGAGTTTCGGCTCCCACTAGCCCTGTTGGCTGGCCCCCTTTATGCAGTGAAAAACCTGCTCCACTCTGAGTTTACAGTACAGGTTTGGAACCAGATGCCAGGGTCCAAATCGTATCTTCTTTCCCTAACACTATGACCTTTGATAACCAATTAAGTCTCCGACTTCCTTGTAAGTAGTGTGGTGATTGGAGTACCTGCCACATAGGCTTGTTATGAAGATCTAACGAGTGAGTGCATGCATACAGCACTGAGAAAATTGCTTTTAGATAGCAATTGGTCAATCAGTGTTTGCCACATCCCTGCATCGCCCACTTGGGGCACATTTGCAAAGTGTATTTCAGTTTGCACAATGTCTGAGCGGTAGTGTGTATGTGGGTTCCATCTTCCAGTGGACAAAGCACTGAATGTGGAGACTGAGACCCCTTTCCCAGTGACACCTCCGCCACATCAACATCAAGTGACTTGAGCAGCTCATCACCTTCTTGAGTCTCAAATTTCTTTGGCTCTTAAACCAAAATAATAATGCCGCGTCGCCTAGCTCTGAAGTTTAAGTGAGATCATGTATATAAAAGTGTTTTCTCTTTATTGCAAAGGACTATACAGTCAGAAGGTACTGGAAGTAACTTCAGAGCATAAGACAAGCCCATTCCTACTTTTCTCCTATACCCATAGACACGGGAGGTGTTTGGTAGATATGTTGGAATTAATAAATAAACCAAGTTGTCAATAAATTAGGGTTTAACAGTGTTTTTCAAAAGGATTTATGTGGCACCTGCATCAATATGACCTGGGGACGTTGTTTGAAAGAATCCTGGGGAGTGGGCTACATCAGTTCTCAACCTTCACGGCACACTGAGCTGACCTGAGGAACCGTAAATGCTGAGACCTGTGTCCCACTCCCAGAGATCTGGGTGAAATCAGTCTGGGGTGAATTGGGCTTCAGGATTTTTAAAGCTCCGTTGGTTGATCCTAATGTGTGACCAAGGCTGAGAATCACTAATTGAATGAACCTAAGTGGTAAGACAGACACTGATATTTGGCAACCCAAAAGTCATCTCAGCCCCCTTCTCCCTTGCCACTCGCCTCCATGAAGGCTGAAAGGAGAAATGTCTCATTTTCTCAATTTTCACTAAAGTTAGGGGTGACTGTATGTCCAGCTCTGGGCCAAGGTCAGAAGTCTGCTGGGTCAGAGGAAGAGGCTTCTTTAAGGCTTTTCCTGTTCTAATAAAAAGAGATGAATGTGTCTAATGCTTCTTGCCCTCACCCTCTTCCTGCTTTGAACAGCCTCTTCCTGCCAGGCTGGCCCTGCCATGAACGGTAAGAGGAAAGCCAACCAAGAGGACCCCAGAGGTGTCAGCCTTGCCATTGTTGAGTCTCTGAATCAACTTCAGCACTCACCTACCTCTGACTCTGTTACAGGAGAAAAACCAACTCCCGCCTTGTTTAAGTCACCAAACCCAGCTTTCTGCAGTGTGCAGGGGAACACGAGCCTGATCCACAGAAAGAGGTCCTGTCTCCTCTCTTTGGCCCCAGTCTTCAGAGAAGACGCTAATATATTAAATGCTTTTATGGAAAAGTGACTACGAGTGTGTTTACAGAGTAAGGAGTTTGCCTGGGAAGGAATCTGAAGAGTGGCTTACTTGAAGGTGTGGCCTCCTCTAATTAAAAACTCTCAGAGACCGTCCTACCTGTTGAAACACCCATGATGTAAGAGGGAGAAGGGGCTTTCACCGAATGATTTTCTGGAAAGTTTTTTTCCTTAATTGTTCCTTTACCGAATTGCACAACACGGAGATGAAGGACAGGCATTAGAGAAGAAGCACGCCCTCCATTCCTAACCCGCCCTCCCCTGCCAACCTCGGGTGACTGCTCTAGGACACGCAGGCGGCCCTCCTTCGATTGCCCCTCACTTCATTGTACTTCACAGATGTGTGTTTTAAAAAGTGGAAGGCAAGACCCTCCACCAGCAGAAAGGTTACAACTTGCTTTATTGCAACACTTGCTTCGTTGTGGTGGTCTGGAGCTGAACCCACAATATCTCCGAGGTATTCCTGTGACTGCGTTTACCCTGGCTGGCTCTGGCAGCTCGTTCTGAATGGCCTGGCAAGAGCTGGCTAGTCGGTGGCTTCTCCTGCCCTCAGCAGTCCCATCTTCCCACAAGGCCTCTGGGTTCTATCAGCACAGGTGTGACACTCCTCTGAGCAGCTGACATTGCCTACAAAATGCCTGTCCTCTCTAGCAGGGTACCCTCATGACAGCAGAAGTCCTCCCTCTCATACTCTTGGTCAGAGGCTCCC
Organism: Tadarida brasiliensis; assembly: GCA_030848825.1. NCBI lineage: Eukaryota > Metazoa > Chordata > Mammalia > Chiroptera > Molossidae > Tadarida > Tadarida brasiliensis. Next base: position 32,809,220 of record CM061270.1, read on the forward strand.
CGCTCCCAAAATGCCTGTACAAGGGGAGAGAAGTAGGGGAGCAGAGTTCTTCTCCTGGTGCATGACTCGTAGAGTGTCCAGCTGTGCCCAGTCCCCACGGGCCTCTCCATGAAAGCAGTTGTGGTCATCACGCTGGTGGCCCTCTGCCTGTAAGTTCCAACTTGTATCTTACAACACTTGTCGTTCTTTCTTGGGCTCTTCACTCCACACTAAAACAAAGGGTTTCTGGCACCGACTCGGGTTAGCCAAGCTTCTTTCTCCCCTTCCTCACCGCTTCTCTTAGGATCTCTATTAGGCTAGTCACTCAACCGCTATTGCAAAATGATATATTATCTTAGATTTCCCCTACTCAAAAACATTTAGGGGCATTCTCATATTTATAAAATTCAAAGTCTATGAATTGACAAGGCTCACTATGTAGCAAACCCTACAATATTCCCCTCAGGATCCCCCACCACTCTCAAGGGAAGCAAACACAGTCTGACAGTCCCAACAAGATTCCTGAAGTCAAGATAAAGTGCAGCACTTGACAAAATTGTTTAACTGTTGGAATTACCTGGGGCAGTTGTTTAAAATACAGTTTCCCAGGATCTACCCCAAGAAAACCTGATCCCTCAGTTCTGGGATAAAATTTGGAGATTTGCCTTTCACAAGTATAAACTCTGATTTTAATACCTCCACCAAGTTGGGAAACTATGATGACTAGTAAAATAGAAGAACTACCCTTCTCCTGTCTTGCTGTGTTCAAAACCTACCTGTCCTTCAAAGCCTAACTCACAGTTCTTGCCTCCAAGGCCCTCAGACCACTCCAGTCTGTGATGCCATCACCTAGCCCTGTGCACACCTTCACTTGGCACCAGGCAGTCTTTCCTATGGCCCATGTTTCTGTTTAACCTTTCGTGTGGCTGTGTACTTTATCTCATTAATCCAAGGGTCCTTAAGCAGAGGTGTGTACCAGAATTACCTGGGGAAGTGCTTTCAAAGTACAGATGTCAGGATGGCTTTTCTCCTCCTGTTGACTTTGTCCAGAAGATATAAAGTGATGCCAAGGCAACTGTATTTTGAAAAAGGTGTCCAGATAATTCTACTGCGTGTCCACCCCTCTTTCACCCCACCTCACACCATACTTCTTTGGGAATTCTTGTGCTGATCATCCTATGAGATTCTTGAGGGCAAGGACAGTGTCTGACATGTCCTTCTAGTGTTCACGTGGCTTACCTCATCACCTTGAGTTTGGTGAAATGAGTGTTCAATCAAGATGTATGGCTTGTTTAAATGATTGATGATTGACTGAAAAGGAAAAAAATGGCCTCTGCAGTGGCCAATAATTAATTTTCCTTCAGTTTCTATTCCTAGTTCATGCGCTCACACTATACCTATTTGCTACAAATTCTGAAATGTCTGATGTGCGGGAATGTAACCACTGATAAGAGATGATATATACATTAGAAAGATGGACAACCTCTCACTTTTCCAAGAGCATCAAAGGAAGGGCTCCCCCACCCATCCCAATGTCACATACCTCGGAAACTCTGGGGCCATATCCAGAGGCACTCTCAACATAGCCACCATGGGGCTATCTCAAAGGTTGCTCCGACACCCTTCAAAAGTCTTCCTAACAAGGCTGAATTGGAATTTCTTTGACTCTTACATCCAACAAGTAACAAAACCAGCAAAGAACAGCACGTGACGGGTCAGTCCTAGCAATTAGACAGGACAATATGGCAGCCCAAACAGTATGCTCTGTAATTCCGGCATTACAGGAAGGTCTGTGCGTGCTGACAATCTCTGCTCTCCTGGATCGTCAAGGGCCTTGTTACAGCAGTTCCCTAAAATGAAGTGTGTTGTTAACAAACAGCAGTCAGGCACCAAGTCTCGTGGTGATTGATTTGTCAGGTTGGTTTTAGGGAAACCATCAGGGCTTTGAGGGGCGGCAGTGTAAGACAGGTACATTTTGACGAGGAGACACTGGTAAGGGCAGTAGGGTTGGTGAAGGCATACCAATGAAGATTCTGGCTGGCAAGGACCTGGAAAAGCTGAGAACCAGAAAGAGCGAGGGGAGGGGAAGGTGCTGAAAGAAAGTGATTTAAGAGTTGGAGGGACATTAAGCTGGGTTGTCATCATTCCAAAAAAGATTGGGAACATGGATGTGACATGTTTGAGATTATGAAAGTGGTGTTCTAGGAAACTGTGTAAATCTAATTCCCAGGATCCAAAAGGGGCCAGACAGTGTGAACCTCCAGATAGGAACCAAGTCTGAGTCTTTACTCCAGACTTCTGCATTCACTCCTCTGCACTACGGACACAGTGTAAGTGGACCCTCTCATGATTAAACTTTATTCCTCAGTGGACCCATGTCAACAGTTCAACATCCCACTGGGCTGAATTCACACCACTGAAACTGCTTATGCAGGGGACAAACTGTTTTCCAATGCTGACTTTTTAAAAATAATAAATCCTCAAAAAGCCAGTGAAATAAAGAAATGAGGAAAGAGAAAGGGGGAGAGGGGAGACAGAGAACAGGAGAGAGAGGAGGCAAAGACAGAGAAAGGAAAGAATGAGGAAGGGAAAGAGGGTGAGAGGGAGAAATGGAATGAGGGAAGGAGGGAAGAATAAATTCAAGACTGCAGTCATAGTATCTGTAGGATCTTGGAAGTCTCCATGGGGAGGCATGGCCTGAGTTGAGTAGAAATTGATAGCAAGAGCCAAGAGGCAGAAAGACACTGATAGATGCAGTCTCTCTCATGGTCACTCTGAGGTTCTAGCCTTGAGTGCCTTCCCCAAATCCAAATAGCTTCTCTTCCAGTGTTCATAGGCTTCGTCAGCTGCTGTCAGGGCACTGCCTCTGTCAGCAAGATCTTTGGAGTGTATGTGTTTGGAATCTGCCAGGGGTGCTGGAAATGGATGATTCCAGCAGTAATCCATGTTTTAACAGAAACCAGAGTCCTCTATGAATCCCACCTTCCCTGTCAAAGAAGGATCCTATGTAAGCTACTGCATTTACACAGCTATATCAGGCCTCTTCCAAAGAGAGCCAGAGTGAGTTAAGAGCTCTGCAGGTGTAAAACTTGGGGCCTCTGAGGGTTATTTCTAGGGGGGAGAAACTCCTGAGGGATGAGAAAGAATATAACTTTTTATTATCTTTATTTATGCGTATATAAGTGATTCTAACTGTGCTCATCTCTCATTGTGCCAATCTCAACAACTCTTGCCCTTAAAATAATACCTTCACCTACATGACCGGGCACATATATTGTGAGGTGTAAGTCCTGGAAATTAACAATAAAATTTAAAAGCAAACCGTGCTGCCCATTTTATCCAGAAGCCGTGATCCACATAACACACAAAGACGCGGTTCCATAAATAGGCTTCAGGGTCATCGGATGTGGGTCTGAGTCCAGGTTCTGTAGTTAACCAGCTATATAAAAGAGGGGAAGTTCTGTACGATAGCTAACCCTCAGTTCTTCACCTATCCAGTGAGAATAATAAAGAGTTACCTTATAGGATTGTTTGGGGATTTGATCATTTCAGTGATATTTATTATAATGGTGACTACTAAGTCTTGCCAGGTCTGGAAGCCCCTGCAGTACACCTGACCAGGGTTCTGAAAGCCTAGGTTCGATGCCTAGTTCTGCTATAAATTAGCTGTATGTGGCCTTCATTTTGTCCTTTTGTCCCCTAGGTTTTAGGTTCCCCATCTGTTCAATGAAAACTTTCAACTAGCTGACGCTGGACGAGCTAACTGGACATACATCGATTCTGCTGTGGAATATATTCTTTTTGAGAGCTGGAGAAAACTGTAATCACCATAGAGAGGTCACGTATGGGAAGTGATGCCTCCTAGAATCTCAAACAAGTATGATTTTGATGACCTTCTTTCAAGCCCAGTGAGACGTGAGTTAGACACTCCTAAACTCTACCCAAAGAGAGAAGTCTAAACGTGGCATTTCCAAAATGTGAACTCCAGGTCCACCTCACCTGCTGGGCCCTTGACAGACCCTCCCAATTAGCAGTTGTTAAAAATTTGATATACCACCACCTGACCCTCATTGTCCTGTCCCCACCTCCCAGCCCCCTCCCGAAGAGTCGAGGCCTTCTGCAGAACTGGTTTGGTGAAGTTGCTGGGTGGGGAAGTTCATTCAAATCAACACTAGATGGTTCAAGGAAATCACTCAGTTTAGCATTAGGTGAAAAGTAAAGGTACTTAATAAAAGAAGCTGATTTGGACAGAATTTCAAAACAGGCACAAACATCATATTTCTCAATGATGAGAAACGTATGAAATCAGAATCCCACTGGGTGTGGTAGTATCAGGAGGGAGAAACAGAGACACCTTCTCTGAGGCTAAGAGCTCTAGAAAGCTGATGCAGGGTGTGACCCCGAAAGTGAACTCTTCAGAACTGAAGTGCGGGGGCTCCGTAGATGTTTTCCCGGCAGAGTTCAGAGCCTGACATTTGAATCTCTATAAAAAGTTATGCAAGGAAAGATAGTTCAAAAGTGACAACGTTTAAAGGACTCAGGAAAACTGTAATGAAAATGTATCTTGATGTGTATTCTTACTTGTTTTAATCTTCCTGACTGTATTAAAATCACAGATCAAAAACTGGCAGGAAATTCACATGTGAATCTGTCCAAATTTTTGCCTCCCTATAGGCAAAGTCTTACCCTCGTTTACCTGTGAAGAACTACAACCCTGAAAACATTAAGTGAAGTTATATGGTCACACCTGTAGTTAACAATGAAAGGCAGGGGAAGTGGAAGATACTAGGGTTGACGTTTCATAAGGGCTCTTAATTTCTGCAGACTTCTTGCAATCATTTTGGTAATCATCTGAAAGAATTAGTATCAGTTTAGTTCCTCCAGGCACTAGTCTAGATCAATGTTTCTCAAACTTGAGCATGCATCAGTCACCTGGAGACCCTAGGGAAACACAGATTGATGGGCCCCAACCCCAGAGATTCTGACTCAGCAGATCTGGGGTGGGGCCTGAGAATTTGTAATTCTAACAATTTCCCAGGCGATGCTGATGCAGCAGATATGGAAATGGACAAGTTCTCAGACTCTGTTTCCCTAGATCATTTCTTGGGGTATGATTTTTGCAACTGGTGACTGACTCGGTCCAACTTACTCTGTCCAGGGCAGAGAAAAGACAGCTTCCCACACAGATTGAGGAATGCGGTATCAACTGCCCACAGCATAATGGTGTAAGCTGAGCTAGGAAAGCAATTCAATGCAAACACACGGGCAGAAGATCTGAGGAAATGGTGCATGCGTTCATCTGCTTTCAGAACTCCAAAAATCTACAAACAGGCTTTGCCTCAACCCTATGCTGAACCCTATGGGGCTTGGAGTAGGCTTTATTTGTATATTAGAAATAATATAAGGGGCCTAGAAATGTCTCCCTCCGTCCCTTCTTTCCTTTGGGAATCGCTGAATTTAAACAATTTTTTTAAAAAACTAAATTAAATTGACAAAATACAAGTTGGAAGTCATATCAAGTCTATTTTCCCTGAAGGCCACCGTTCTGCTTTACCTGAGCTTTTTCCTAATGGAAAGGGATGGAGGTCCATCTTGGAATTTTCCCAATGTTCTCCACAGTGGCAAACTCCTGTGGCTCAGGTCCCAACTCCACCCTGTCACTAAGCAGGACTTCAGGGTCTGCCAGCACAAAGACAAGGACAGCCATGAAAGTCAGAGTGGGGGAAACCATCCATCTCACTGTCAATGGCACGCATCACTCAGATGCTTCTAGCCCTATATACACACATCATTTTGTGTGATTTATGGCCCTAATTAGATCCCAGTGGCAGTATTCCATCAGCTAACAATGCATATCCTAATCACCTTTTCTTCATACAAATGATTTCCTTAACTTTGCATGCATAACTTAACAGCTTTTATTTTAAAAACTCGTGTTAACAGCTTTCCTGTAGTAACCAGTAGGGGTGCTATGATAAGAATCTAATTTGCTGTAAAAATGACTCATTTGTCAAATAAGCATTAAAATAATTGTTCCCCTTTTGACTGTTACCCTGCTGTTTCCAGTCATTTTCCAAAACTAAATTATTTACTCATTTGAAAGTTCAGCTGTGCATATTTTAATTGATATTCCCTCATAGGACTCATATTGTTAATGACAATAATTAACCCGAAAAGGCTGCTAAATAATTATGCTGGGAAGATATGAAGAAGTATTTGCACAGAAAGTATAATCAGCATTTGAAAAACTATCAAAATGTAAAACTTTCATATTTTATGGCAAAGCACAGTAATAGTTCATAATCAAATTAAAGAGAGGAAGGGAAACTGTAGATTGTATGATTTGATGCAGAATACTTTATGTTTTCAATATAGAAAAGTAGTCTAGCTAACAAGATTACTCTGTCATCTCGGTAAGCTCCCACTATTACTATTCTGGCTGGCAGTATAAATTGTTCTTCAGCACGTAGCCTGGCTTGGAATGGGAGCCAACTAGCTCTTAATAATAATACCTAACACATATCACTGCCTCTCTGTGAAATAAATCTCCCTCTGATGGGCTCAACAAGTTCCACACACTCCAACAGAGACCCAAGAAGTAGACAGATTGTACCCCTTCTCCAAGAAGGCAGCTGCCTCTCAATTTGTCAGGAGGTTCTCAGCAGAAGTGAGGAGTCATTTTCTGGAATCCAAAGAGAGCATAATTCAGAAGAAGGGGCTGTTGTCTCTGGAACCTCATCAAATTAGACAGAGAAGGAACCACAGCGAGTTTCAGACTTGTTACCATGCAGTCTTCCCTGACGTCTATCAGGCTTCCAGTCCCTAAAATGCCCCACAAGGCTGGCATCCCCATACAGATGGCTGGAGACCACTTACCCAAGTGGACAGTTCGGACTTACACTCTCCTAGGAGTCTTAAAAGGGGGGAGAGGGAGGGTCAGGACCAGGCATGTATGTTCCACAATGCTTTAGAACAAAAGCAGAAAGCAGCTTTATAAAACCAAGGAAACACTAGAACTTCAGTGAAGGTCTCCATTGATATACAGGGTTGGGCAAAAGTAGGTTTAAAGTTGTGCGTCTGTGAAACGCTGAGTTTACTATTGTATTATTATTTATTAATTACTGTATGATTTTCCATATGAACAGCCATAAACTACTTCTCCCTCACCCTGTATTAGTACATGCCTCTCTTATGGAAAGAGCAGGCAAATTGGACATCAAGAAATGCCTCTGTTATTGCTTCAACTCCCTTTATTTTTACCTTACAGCTGATACCACTGGTAGCATAATAATGTAATAAAAGTGATGCCAATACTTGATATTTATATAGTTCATTTATTTTTGCTCACAGGTGCAAAGACTAATGCTAATGGGAGGCAGAAGAATAACTTTCAAATACACGATTGCGCCTGACTTCCACAAATATCTCCTGCAAGCACTGAATACATGGAATAAACGGATGGGTGAGTATGTTGCTAATTACGCTGTCATCAAATAAAATTGCAACTTGCATAAAGAACAAGATGTGATTTTAATGTATATGAAGATTGTTCATTTGTCACTATATCACATCTTCAATGATTAATTTTTAAATAAATATTAATTAAGCAGCTACTTTGTGCTTATCACTGGCATTATAGTGGCCAACAGGACAGACAGAGGCCCTACTTGCAAGTTGCTTATATTCTAGCAGTTCAACCAAAGGATATGTAAGTAAATTTACTTCTAGTCAAGAATGGTGAAGAGTAACATTTTTTATACAACCCCTCTCTCCAAATATGTAGAAATAACACAAAGTCTTTACTAAGCTTAATAAACATTCCTGAACTAGAAATGCAAATTGGTGAGCTGGATTGGAGCAACTGATCAACTGGGCTCCAGGTCTGGAAAAAAGTATTGGAGCCAGGAATTCGGCTCCAGATAAAATGAGAGGTTGAAATTGGGGACTGAGCTGAGGCTCCCATACTGATGAAATAAAACTGAGAGTGGGCATGGGAGACTACTTCCCTATTTTACCTAACTTTGCGGCTGAGGGTCTAAGGAGGGCGACAGAGGCGTATTCTGCTTTACACACAAGAACTGAGTTAAGTAATTCATCTAAGCAGATGCCTATACCTGCCACATTTCTCATATCATCTCAAGGAGGAGCACAAAATGTTATCATTATAAGATCTGACCCTGAACTTGGGGCAGAGGAAACAAAGGGTAAGCTAGACGCAACCATAAACCCTCTAGACAAGGAGAGGTGATCACTGAGGGACAGAAACACGGTTGGGGCACTCACTCAAAATAAGCCTATCCAACAAAATTCCCAAAATACATACTTAAAATGCAGGGCTAATTAGCACTAAAAATGTGAATTCATGCCAGATAAAATTGATTGTACAGAACAGTATGACAAAGAGTATAAAATAAGTTTCTTTAAGGTACCCATCTGAAAATGAAATAATAGTCTTTGTTTAAAAGAGAGCAAAAACTTGCGAAACAAGCACAGGCGGAAATATAAGCACAGGTGAGTCTGAAAGAGAACTAATTAGAAATACTGGAAATAAAAATATAGTCATAAAAACTACAAAAGGAAATTTATATAGACAGATAAAAATCTAGGCTGGAAACAACCAAGAGCAGTATTCTGGAATTGGGAGGTATTATTAGGGAATTTGTCCAGACGAAGCACAAAGAGACCAAGGCGACAACAGGAGAGAATAGCTGAGAGATACCAATTATGGACCAAGACGCTCGAACAGAGGCCAGCACACTAGGACCCAGAGGCCAAGTCCAGTCCCCGGGTCCTTTGTATACACACAGCCTGCGAGCCAGGTGCTCTTGCAGTTTGTAATGGTTGGAAAAAAATAAAAAGAAGAACAATATTTTGTGACCCACAAAAGGTTGGTTTTCAGAATCCATAAATGAAGCTTTACTGACACAGCCACACTTGTCTGTCCGTGTATTTGGTATGACTGCTTTTGGACCACAATGGTAGAACTGAGTAGCTGCAACAAGAACCACGTGGCCCACACAGCCTATTTATGTTTACTGTCTGGCTCTCTACAGGAAAGTTGGCAGATCCCTACTCTAGCATCCCGGTTTCAGGAAAAAAAGGAAATGGCATAGAAGCTGTATTCTAAAGAAAGCCTTGGCAGTGAAGGAGATGTAATACTCTGCTTCTTAACTGTTCCTTATTTTAAGAATATTGACGGGCATTTGTTGGGCCATCACTGAGTTTTACAATCTAAGGTTCACAGTCAATTGTACTGTTTCATCGAACGGACCAATTAATTAGACACATTGTCAATCCAGTCAACCATCTGTTGTTGGTTCACTGGAGTGATTGTTAAATTTTGCTCAATGGCATCTGGAAGCTCAAATCCTAAAGATCTAAAAAATTCTCTAGGTTTTTATCCACTTCACTAAATCCCCGTCCTCTACTGAGACATTATTTTATGAGTTATCTCACTCACTCAATTCCTTCTGACAGGCATGCGCTTCTCATCGTTCTTCATGACGCCGTCTTTCAAGAGTCAGCTTAGACATCATCTTGTTTATTCATGATTAATTCTGCAAATATGCATTGCCTGCCATGTAGCAGGTGCTTTTCTAGGTGCTAGGGAGACAAAGGTAAGCAAGTAATCACCCCTGCCTTCAAGGTTCTTACTGTAGTTTACAGTCAAGCAGGTAAGTAAAATAAACAATAAAAAGTAAAATCGGGAGCAGAAGAAGAGATGACAAATGCATAACACTTTGGGCTTGGTGCAGTCAGAGAAGGTTTCTCAAGAAAGATCTTACCTGGGACATTAAAAATGAGTGGGAGTTAGCTGGACAGGGTGGTAAGGGGTAGAAGAGAGAGAATTCTAGGCACATCATGTGCCAGGAGGTAGAGGAGTGCACAGAACTTGAAAAGGTGTCGGGTAGTAGACACTGAAGTGGAAATAGTGGGTTAGTAATAAACGAAGCTAGAAAGGCAAACCAGAGCTAGATCATTGAGAACCATTCCAAGTCTTACCAGGAAACCTGGCAATTTTGCACAGGCAGAAAGGGGGGTTTCGAAAGGCATTAGGCAGAGAGAAGTGTGATCATATTTGAACTTGAAAAAATAGAAAGATTTCTCTGGCAGCAGTTGAAGAGGAAGGCTTAGTGGGGGCAAGACAGGCATGGTGCAGGCAGATAAGTCGGGTTGCAGGAAGCTGAAGGACTTCTGTCCTATGCCTTCCATTTCTCTGTGAAGTCAGACAGAAGATCATCTACGAAGTTAAATGAGAAGATGGGTGGCTGGGACATGCAAAGATGGAAGAAGAGCTTTGTTACAGCCGTCATGAAAAGCAGGATAGAGAGAGAAACAGCTGACTGGGAAAATAGAAAAAGGCATGCCAAGCAGATTGAGATTAGAGACCTTGAGTTTTAGCAGCTTCGTCACTCAGCAGCCTGGCATGAAGAAGACAGTGGGTCAAGATCCCATGGCTGGGGGTATTACTTGGCAAATGAGGTAAAAGAATAATGAAGAGGCATTCAAGAGAGTGGCTGAAAATGGACCATGGGACCAGGATGAGCAGGACAACAAAATCTAGAGAGTAGCTATGCTCAAGGAACTGAGTGGCCAGGGTGTTACTGTGTAATCAACTGGATGATGCTTTCACCCTGGATCATGGAAAACCTTGACCTGGGATAGAGAAGGGGATTGAGCCAGATGCCAGTGTCACCAGTGATAAAGAAGGAATGATACAGACAGTGAAAAATTACCATAAGGAGAGGAGAAAGCAGAATAATTGGATGGCATGAGCCTCAAAGAAGGAAAAGTAATCATATTTATATGATATATATGTGATATATACACAAGTGATATATAACACATACATATGTGAGATATATATACAAGATACACACACACACACACACACACACACACACACACACACACACATACAGTGGTGGGCAAAAGTAGGTTTATAGTTGTGAGTGCTCAAACCAGAGTCTATTTGAATGACTCTGAATGTGAGAAGGAAGTAATGATAATAATGTTACATAATATAATTGTATTGATGGTATGTCATCATTGTCATCATCATCATCATCATCATCATCATCATCATCATCACTTACTGACCTACACAATCTTCAATACAAGAAACTGTGGGATATCTACCATTATTCCCATTTATACATGGATAAACTGAGAATCAGAGAGACTAATTAATTAACCCAAGGTCAGAGCAAGAGACAGATTCCAGCTCCAAACTCAAGCCTGTCTGTGGCCAAAGTCTAAATTATTTCTTCCATTCTATCTGCTTCACAAAGCATCTCAAGTCTGCCTCTGAATGCTATCTTGCCTGAATCTTTACCGTAAGTGTTCTGAAATTCATGGCCAGAAGGAATTTTGGTCATTTTGTGATATGAGTGCTGGGAGTCGACTATATTTACTGACCACTATTCATTATTCCTTGGAGGATAAATAAGAAGATGAACAGAAAACAGAAAGAAAAAAATATACACTCATTATTTTTGTCTTTCTCTAAATATTTAGTGAGTTTTCACCTTGTGCTGGTCGGTTCCTGTTCTAGGCACTGGGGACGAAGAAGGGAACAGAACAGACAAAACCCCCATCCTCATGGAACATCTTTTGCAGCAAGTCCTTGTCCTCTGTGGTCCATGATCTAGTCAGGGGAACCCCTTTGACTCATACACAGATGTTCCCACCTCTACAAAGGACGCTCATGCCCTTGGGCCCCCCGGGCCTGAGGAGAGGCAGGCCATCTTGTAATCAGAGCCTGCACAAGGATGTCCAGGGACCAGATTTTATGGAGCCTAGAAAATTGTACCCGCACAGCCACTGGAGAGAACGTGCAGCCATCATCGCCATTACTCAGAGGGGTGTGCATGTGAGTGAAGAAAGCAGATGGCGAGCAAGCCTGAAGCACACCAGGGCTGAAGCACACGGCTGAGGCACACGTGCGCAGAAGATCCACTGCTCCGCCGACCTCAGCTTCAAGTTCACTGTGTGCTGAGCTAAGGGTTATGTCGAGATTGCGCCTCTCAACCTCGGTCGTCAGACACGGCTGTGTTTCCTTTTAAAAGCCTTTTGCAATGCTGCCCACTCCTCCTCCCACAACTCAGTCCTTCTCTTTGCCAAGCCTATTTTTATGGTCCGTCTCCAAAACAAGTGCAAAATAGTATTGGCTTCAGATGATCTCTCCCTCTCGCTGGCCACTGCAACACCATCTGCAAGCTGAGTGGGAACAGTAAACACTGTAGGTTAAGTAACTCATTACTAATATTTTCCTTGAGCTCTGAAACTTTTTAAACAAACAACAACAACAATTGTATCATAATAACCTTCCAGAGGTTAACGGCCGGCAGGTGGTCCAGTTCAGTTGAAATGCAAACCAGACAGCTGTTTGATTATAAACTGTTGATGCTTATGGATAGCTAGGGAAAACTTCTTGCCCAAAAAGGGTCTTCTCTTAAAAATCCCTAATGAAACAACACATAAATGTCAAAATGACAAAAATAAGGAAGTGTGTCATAGACTAAGCATTTTAATGTCCTTTCTGGCTTCCTCCGGAGTGTACTCTGGATCCAGCCACATTTAATAGCACAGAGTCTTAAAGAGGTGGTGCACAGCATGAGTTTTTATGGCCCAAATAAAACTTGGAGAGGGTCACTTTCTCTGCCATAGTCAGTGTCCTCAGCAGATGTGTGGAAGACTCACGTTTCAGACCCGCCACCCGCACCAGCATTTTACCTGGGCCCAGAGCCTCCACGGAGCGCACATGTGAAGATGTAAGGAAATCCTGAGGTGTGTAGCATTATCCTGTCTGTCTCCAAGCCATTAAGACATTGCAGGGATTCCCCTGGGAAGCCTTCGAAAAGCTAAGAGAAAATTCCAAGGGCTGATAAAATGGTCCGAGAGTGGTAGATGAAAAGTTTCTAATCAAAACCTTATATTAGCACCACGAGGCCCCAGAGATGGATGGCTATGACTGTTTTCTTCCCTCGATGATGAAATGAGACAAAAGGAAATCACTCCCTAAATCAGTATTTAATTACTGGTCTATTCTATTACAATCAGAAACATTTCAGAAAGCTCAGAAACGAAAACAAAGTTGAACTTTTTATACTGAAATCTGCAGCAAGCAGTAAAATGCAAAAGCTGGGGACTCCGAGGAAAAGCAGCTATGCAATGGCAATCACTCATTTTTTTTAAATAAAAGAGAGATAAGGAACACAAATGAAAACTGTAGAAGAGAGAATTTCACAGCTCCAAGTTTAGTTGAGCAATAAATTAGCAGAAAAGTGAGATCACAGAGTGTGGGGGGGGTGCTTTTCGTTTTGAGCCACATTTGATGGGGATTTCTGACATGACTGCAAAAGCAAGAGGTGTCGCTGAGCCAAATTCCCTAAGAAAGAATGATTGGTTGGTTCGGGCCAGGGGTTTGGGGGGTGGAGAGCACCCAAGATGCTTATCGTATCAGGCCCTTTAGGTGAGACGGGCTAGTAAGCCAGGACAAGCAGAATAGGAAAACTGAGACAGTTAAACAGCCACGCAGTCTGCAGCCATCCAGTAAATCCTACCTTCCCTCACCAAGGACACTTGAGAGTAAATGGCTTACACTTCTCCCCAACCAGAGGGTAAATAGCTTAAATCACCCCACTCAGGGAGGTGGATAGCAGAAATCCAAATAGTGCCATTTGTGCCAGCCACACCCAAGGAGGATGAAGTCAGGGGAATAAATCTCACTTTGGCGCATCAGCATAAAGCTGATGACTATTCTATTGAGATCCTCCCCTAAGACCTCCCCTAAACTCCCAGCCTCAAAAAAAACCTCAAAATGCAGGTCCCAGCACATGCTCTTCCTCTGGGAAGCACACCCACGTCTTTCCTTTCCCTCTCTTCTTCCCCTACAGGCATGCATCTCCTAAACGCTACCATACCCCACAAGGCTTGCAACCAGGGAGCAATGGGCAGCAGCAGCTTGTCCCTGGCTCAGCCCTGATCCTGTCTTGTGCCCAGCGCCCTCTTTTCTCTGACTTCTCAGTGAGCCCAAGCAGCCCAGCCTAGGCTCATTCCCCACCTAGTCCCCCACCTGCTGCTTCTTCTAGCCTAGGCCCTTCCTTGTTTCACTGTCCCCAGCTTTAATAAACATCCTCTGAAAATCACCTGGACCCCCACTGTGAAATCTTTCCTGCATGAAGAACCCACGCACTACGGACCAGCCTCACACAGACCTGCTTGGGGCCCTGTCCCCTTTCCGGTAACAGAGGAATGAGAATGGCAGGAATCATTCTGACAAAATAGGGTCCAAAGCCTTTTGAGGGCATTTTATACCATACAAGAACCAGCAAATGGCTACTTCTAAGTTCCTGGAGGCTCTGAAGGTGAGACAAATAAATGTAACTGAATCAATGTTGAGGGTCAACATACAATACATACTCTGCTAGGCAATGGGGGGCTACAAAAATCCAGACAGTTTTGACCTCAAAGAGCTTTCTATCCTCAAAGAAAGAAAAATACCTGAATAACTAACTAGAAGAGAAAATATAAAGGCATGAAGACTTTCTCCATAGTTCATTAGCATGTTTGTTATATTTATACTTATTATTTAATTAGGGCATTCCCAGGAATTCCACATGGGGAAAAGAGACTTTGAGCTTGACTTGAAAGTTTGAGAAGAATTTCAGTCATGAAGGTTAATTCCAGAATAAGCTAAGAGAAGCGTAAGATAAGTGCAGAGAGTAAAAACTGATACTAAATGTACCTTGTCACTGAACATTTCTTCATATGTTGTTCCTATTCTTTTGTAATATTCTAAATATAAGTAATTAGTGCCTCCATACATTTTTAAAGCATTTTTATTTGTTAAACATGTCCGTATGGCTTTCTCTCTGAACTAGTTGTCCACCTGGGAAGTAAGCTACTAGAGGTCTATTAGCTAGCTATAATTACTGCTAATGCAGCCATAGCCCTACCTCGAGAGGTTATGCCCCACAAAGGTGGTATTTGCCTTTTTGGCTTTCCCTTTCAGTGCCTTCCTCACACAGTCAGGTGGGCACCAGGTCTCCACACTGCTCAGCTCTTGTTTGTTTGTGTTGCTTTTTCTCTTCTACCCTCACTGCCTTCTAACTCCTCCCGCTGCGTGGCTCACCTCCCATTCCATCAAGGCCATTCTCTTACTGAGAACTGTTAACACTTAAGATTGGAAAGACTTCAAGAGTTCTGCTGCTGACCCATGTACACGTACCTGTATTAGATTTTTGGGCTGCTATAACAAAGAACCACAGATTGGATGGCTTCAACAAAAGAAATTTATTTTCTCACAGTTCTGGAAGCTACAAGCCCAAGATCAAAGTGTTGGCAGGACTGGTCTCTTCTCTCCTTGACTTGTAGATGGCTGTCCTCTTTCTGTGTCTTCACATGGTCTTCCCTCTATGTACGTCTCTTTCCTAATCTTCTCTTCTTATAAGGACACCAGTCCTATTGGATTACCACTTCAAACAGGTACTAGGCTTTAGGACTTCAATATATAGATTTGAGGGGGAATACAATTCAGTCCATAACAGTACCCAAGTCCCTAAATTTTTCTGATTATCCATTCTCCTCTCTGCACAAAGAGAGGATGTCCCAGGTATTTTTCAGTTCTACAAGAACACAGGTAGAAATTATTACATTCCGATAGCCTGTCCCCAGGCTACTTCCTACGGATATCACCAGTTTGTCTCTGGACCTGATGACATCAAGTAAGGCGTAAAATTCCCCACTTGATACCAATGAGGGAGTTGAGACTCGGAATGGCTAAGTGATCTGATAAAATCTTCTCAGTTGAAAGGAGAGGGATTTTTCTGACTTCTAATGCAGTATCTTATATATAAATGGGTAAAAATAAGCTAACATGTCATCCCTCCGATAAAAAAAAAAAATGAACTCTGACATCAATTTTCTAGCTATAATAACCCCAAAAGAATAACCCTAAGGGTGACAGTTTAAGACAGATCTTGACGAATAGGTATCTTCATGGTGTTTTCCAGATAGCCAGGGAGGTTCTACTACTCAAGAACTTAACTCTCTTACTCAGAATGGCTAGGTTTTACCCCTAGAACACAAGTCCTCTAAACTAATACTTTGTTTTGTTTAGTTTTATTCGTTTTGATTATGGAAATCCTCAAACAAATAAAACAGTAGAGAGATTATATAATGAACCACCATGCACCATTATCCACCTTCAATGATGATCAATATAGGGTCAGCCTTATTTCATCTCTATCCCATCAACTACTTCCTTCATGGATAATTTTGAAGCAACTCCCAGATATCATATGTGTAAATATTCCAACATGTGTATCTTTTAAAAATATAATCAAAACATCATCACAACTTTAAAAATTATTTCCAAGTACATTCTAATGCATGTTATCCATTGCTGCATAATAAAACATTCCACATCTTATTGGCTTAAAACAACCATATATTATTTTGCATGATTCTGTATAATGCCTGGGTGATTCTTCTCCTAGTTAATGCAACTGTATTCAGGGGGCATCTTGCCTGAGCTGGAATAATCAAGACTTTACTCTCATGCTGATGGTCTTGATGAGGATGGCTAGATGGCTGTGATCTCTCTCACTCTCTCTCCGTGTGTGTGTGTGTGTGTGTGTGTGTGTGTGTGTGTGTGTGTGTCCTCTCCAACAGAGTAGCCGTACCTCTTTATTGGTGGCTCAGAGCTCTAAGACAGCAAAAGCAGATGATGATGCCGGGCTTCCTAAGACTCTGGTCCAGGACAGTGTCCTTTCTATCCCATTCTATTGGTCAAAGTAAGTTAAGGTCAATCCAGGTTTAAAAGGAGGGGAAACAGACCCCATCTTTTGAAAGAAGGAGGGCATAATTGTACAGAGATGGAAGAAATTGTTGGTGACCATCTTTATAAGGAAAGAAGTACATTCACCCATTGAAATTATTTAAGATGTTTCTTAAATCATTTGTAATCTATAAATTACTCCTCCATATTATTTTTCCTCTCGCAATTGGTTTAAGACATTAGTTTTTGTTCTATAGTTTCCCAGAGTCTAGATTTTGCTGATTGCCTCTCCCTGATTTTTCTAATATATTACCTCTGTTCCTTTTATTCTCTGAAAATTGGTAGTTAAATACAGAGGTTTGATCAGATTCTGGTTTGATTTTCTTTTTCTTTTTTTTTCAAGATAGAGTTGTGTACTTCCATTGTGATGTTGTCAGACACTGATGATCATTATTTAGATCATGGGTCTGCAAACTACAGCCTATGGGCAAAATCCAGTCAGTGCACCCTGTATTAACAAATAAAGTTTTATTGGAACATAATTATATCCATTTGTTTACATACTGCCCATGGCTGCTTTTGCACCCCAACTGTAGACTTCAGTAGTTGCAATAGAGACTAAAATATTTGACCCACAAAGCCTAAATTATTTGCTATCTGATCCTTTACAGAAAAAGTCTGTTGACTCCTGATCTAAATTCATTCATATTGCAAAATCATATTTTAATTCTACCATTTCTCCTTTTTTATTAACTGAAATATTCCTATAAAGAGAAACTTCTCCTCAACTATCTGGTTATCTAAGATACAGGTCATATAGGAAAAGCAGAATGCATGCTAGATTCTCTCCCTCTACTTACCAGTTTTTAATATGAGGCAGTTTCCTAGTATTTCCAAAATGTGACCAATGAGTTGTGGAGGTTTGGGGTTTGTTTGGGGGATTTTTTGGTGTTTTTGTTTATTTTGTTTTAAAGTTTCATTATAAACCCATAGATTTAAACATACTCCTCTGTATAAATCCACTGAATTCAATTCCATTCTTACCAGTTGTTCTAATTGCACCATCTTTTCCAAGTAAAAGTGTTTTGTTGTTGTTGTTGTCTCCTGATTCCTTTAAAAATAATCCCCATATTATTGAGAGCTGTATTACTACCTGGTCTAACAAGATGTTCCCAGCTATCTACATTTCTTTCCCCACACAAGGAACTGCCCATTTCTCCAAGGAGATGTGGTCTCTTGGTGAGAAATGGTACTTAGTGAGCAGAATCCAGATGTGTAGGGTACACATTTATACTGAGGTGGTTATAATTTCTAACTCTTTTCTGACACCAGAGATTGAAATTATTTCTTTATTTTTAAAAAGAATATTATACAGCCTGCCAGAGTGGCTCAGTGGTTGAGCGTCGACCCATGCACCAAGAGATCGCCAGTTTGATTCCTAGTCAGGGCACATGCCCAGGTTGTGGGCCAAATCCCCAGTGGGGGGCATGCAGGAGGCGGCCAATTGATGTTCTCGCTCATCGATGTTTCTCTCTCTCTCTCTCTCTCCCCCCCTTCCTCTCTCTCTAAAATCAATAAAGAAAAGAAAAAATTTTAAGAATATTATACATTTACACTGATTATTCTAATTAAAATTCAGAATGACAGGAGTTTTACTTTACCCCATTGATCTTGCATCTTTATTTTCTTTTTTTTTAATCCTCACCCGAGGACATTTTTGCATTTATCTTCAGATAGAGCGGGAGGGAGAGAGAGGGAGGAAGAGAGAGAGAGAAACATCGACGTGAGAGAGAGACACATGGAGTGGTTGCCACTCACATGACCCCAACCGGGGCCGGGGACAAACTACAACTGAGGCATGTGCCCTCAGCGGAACTGAACCTGGAACTCTCCGGTCTGCAGGCCGATGCTCCAACTGCCGAGCCAAAATGGCCAGGGCACATCTTTATTTTCTTAAAACACTGTAAAAATCTCAATTCTAAACAAACCAAAATACTCATTTGAATTACCCCATATACACAAACAACAACTGCAGGACAGCAATATCAGCACCAATAGTATGATTCCCAAAAAGTTTAAGATTTTTTGTTTGTTTCCTCACTCCATTTATTTGGCTTCATTTAATTCCATGATGTCCAAACGTAAAATGACACATCCCTGATACATGAATCTGCAGAGCTTCTAAGACTATTAACATTTTACAATACTACCAACTGTTATTAATCTACCACTTATTAAACACTAATTCTGACTCAGCGGGTCTGAAGAAAGATTCAATAATTTGCATCTCTCACAAGCTTTTTTTTTTTTTTTAAGTGGATAGACTCCCTTGATATATAATGTAGCTGTAGACTCATGACTTTTTTCCTTTTTCAATTTTTTTTTTTCTTTTCACCTGTCCATCACCCCCTGTCCCCTTTGGCAACCATAAGCTTATTCTCTGTATCTATGGGTCTGTTTCTGTTGTGTTTTGTCTGTTCATTTGTTATGTTTTGTTTTAGATTCCACATATATGTGAAATCATACGGCATTTGGTATTTCTCTGTCTGACTTATTTCACTTAGCATAATACCCTCCAGGTCCATCCATGTTGTCGCAAATGGCAAGATTATCTTGGCTATTGCTAGTAATGCTGCAATGAAGATAGGGGTACATACATCTTTTCAAATTAGTGTTTTTGTTTTCTTCCAACAAATATCCAGAAGTGGTACTGCTGGGACATGTGACGGCTCTATTTTTAATTTTTCAAAGCATTTCCATTCTATGCTCCATAGTGCCTGAGCTAATGTATAATCCCACCAACAGTGTACAAGGGTTCCCTTTTCTCCACATCCTTGCCAGCACTTGTTATTTGTTCATTTTTTTTTTAATGATAGCCATTCTAATAGGTGTGAGTTGATATCTCACTGTGGTTTTGATTTGCATGTTCCTAATGATTAGTGATGTTGAGCATCTCTTCCCATGTCTGTTGACCATCTGCAAGTCCTCTTCGGAGAACTGTCTATTCAGATCCTCTGCCCTTTTTAATTGGATTGGGGTTTTTTGGTGTTAAGTTGTATATATTCCTTATATATTTTAGATATTAACCCCTTATCAGATATATCAATTGGATTGGTTTTTTTTGGTGTTAAGTTGTATATATTCCTTATATATTTTAGATATTAACCCCTTATCAGATATATCATTTGCGAATATCTTGTCCCATCCAGTAGGCTATCTTTTCATTTTGTTGATGGTTTCAGTTTAAGATTTTCTTTTTGGCAGTTGGTTTATTTTATTAGAGTATAGTCCACTGGGATTATCTAATCAAATCACTCTGTTCAAAAGCTCAGCTAATGTTTTTGATGAAACAGGACATTTTGACATGATCATTTCAAAACAACTGAAACTTTTGAAGCATTGTTTTCATTACCAAGTCATATTTGCAACAGAAACCATGAATCCTCACCCCATCTCTGAACCACACCCCAGACAGGATTAGGAATAGGGTGAGGCTTAGAAATGAGGTGTGTCCATTGTATATATATTATTTATTTTTTTAAAACTGTTTCTTGGGAGGAAATATTTTATTCTTTCATTTCATTTTATTTTATTTTCAAAGTGAAAATTTCCCTAGATGGAGTCATTATCCAAGCTACTAGCAACTAGTCATTTACCCTTTCATATTAATGGGCTCTGATAGGAACAGGAAAAGAAATTTGAAGCTGCTACCTAACCAAGGAAAGGGGAATCAAAAAAGGAATGTGAGGGAAAATGGGCAGAGCATGAAGCTCCTCAGATTTTAACTACAAAAAAATCTTTCCTTCATCCTACTTTCCCCAAGGGTCACCCTTATAGGATTGGGAGAGATTTAATGGTAGTCAGAATTCTTAAGCCTCCTTTAAATCAGCAAAGTGCTTTTAGGAGACACGACTTCTCTCCTCACAGGTGCATTTCTGTTTCCTTCTCCTTTTCTCCTTCCCTTTCCTCCTTCTTCTCCCTATGCTTTGAGCCAAAGGTTGGCAAACTACAACCACCGTCAAATCCAATGCCACCATTTTTTGTAAATAAAGTTTTACTAGAACACAGTCAGGCCCATTTGTTTGTGTGTTGTCATTGGTAGCTTGCATGCTCTAGTGGCAAAACTGAATAGTTGAAAAAGAGACTGTATGAATCTAGAATAATTATTATTTAACTCTTTACAGGAAAAGTTTGCCGCCCCCTGGTCTAAGTTATGGGACCCTTACTTCAACCTTCCAGGATATGGCTGAGCCTTCCTGAGCTCGAAAGATTACGAAGCTTTCATTTAAACTTACCAATGAGAACAAACTCACTACCTAAACAGGAGTGCATACGGACTCTAGGAATTGAACTAAACTCAGGTTACTTGCTGGGAGGGATCCAAAGGTAGAGGTTCAGCTTGCAATTTTTTGAGAACTCTAAAATGACCTAAAATCTTTCTTTTAGGCACAACACAACCAACATTACCCAAATATCTCAATTAAGGATAATAATGACTACTATCATTACATAATTTTCATGTGTTAGGCACCATGCTATATACTTTACAGGTAATGTATTATCTTCTTTAATTCTTATATCAACCTTAGGAGGTGAGCGCTAGGATTATCCACATTTTATAGCTAAAAAACAAAACAAAAAAAACCGACTTAGAAAGAAGAAGAAATCTGCCCAGGCTCACAAAGCTGGAAAGCAATGGAAATTAAATGCGAACCGAAGCCTTCTCGAATAGAGCCCACGCTTGAAAACCATTAAGCAATGCTACTCCTATGCCAGGACACTGGGGTTTGCCGCAGTCTCAACTCTGGAATCTGAAGGGCTCCTGAGAAAGGGCTGATCTTTCTTATTCGGGGATTAAACTATCTACAGAGAGAATTATTGTGAAAGACACAGGAAGGAGAAGAATCTGTCACCAAAACTACGAGGTATCTTCTTTCATTAAGGAGACTTCCAGTTAAATATGGCAGCCTGACCACAGACATGTAGCCTTTCTTCCTCCTGAGTCCCCACTAAAATGATGATAAAGAAATAGAAAGAATATCTGTCCTCAAGGACAAGGAAGCAGGAGAGGAGACATCACCAGATGAGAAATTTAATACATTTTAGAAGGAAAATATAGCCCTGGCCGGTTTGGCTCAGCGATTAGAGCATCGGCCTGCAGAACAAAGAGTCCCGGGTTCGGTTCCCACTAAGGGCACGTACCTCGGTTGCAGTTTGTCCCCAGCCCCGGCTGGGGTCGTGTGGGTGGCAACCACTCGATGTGTCTCTCTCACATCGATGTTTCTCTCACTCTCTTCCCCCCTCTCTTCCTCCCGCTCTATCTGAAGATAAATGCAAAAATGTCCTCGGGTGAGGATTAAAAAAAAAAGAAGGAAAACATATCAAGGAGGAGTGGTGACCAATCTAGCAAAGCAGGGAAAGTTAGAACCGAAGTCCCTGCAGAGGGAGATACCTCAGTGGGAGAGAGGAGCCCACAGTGCCAGACATTGCACAGGCAGGGGTCAGGCTCAAGTCTAAATACAGATTTGGGTATGGGGGGTAAAAGTCTTCATGTAAAGTGATGACCTTCCTAAATTCCTTTCCTCACACCACATAATCCACAGGCAGGACAGTATAAGGGTATCCTTCTAAAAGGAGTAAACTAAAGAGGTTCAGCAAAGGAACAGGATAGGATGAAGAAGTAAAATCTGGAAGATTAAGAAATCTCTGTGGGCCTGTCACTTAGCCTACTTTATTTGTCCTGTCTCAAGAACTCTTACAGCCAAGGGTGTGCCCCCACGCTCAGAGCTCCTGCTGTCAGATTCTTTGCTGGAGATGGAATAGCCCAGACTTCCATAGGCTGACCTGTGGGGCATTCTCCGATGAAAATGCTACTCTCTGTGCAATGATGTTACACTGAAGCCCACCGGTTAATGGGCCCACAAGGCTTTCAATCACCCCATTCTCAAATAAGAACAGAGATTCAAGGATTTGAGGAAAGACTCTAAAATAAAAGAGATAAGAACAAACCAAGAGAGAAAAAGGGACCAAGATGAAACAAAGATAAACTACAAAACAAAGTTTCATAAACTATAATTAATATCTTCAGAGAGATAAGAGAATATTACACCAATAAAATAACAATTAGATGCCATAGAGCAGGAATAATTAGAGAAAAAGAAGAGTTCTTAAAAGCAAAGTTATGATAAATAAACACCTTTTGAAAATTCAGTAGATTTGGAAGGTATTATCATGCAAACCTCCTAAAAGAAAATAAAGAAGATGAAATAATGGCAGATAGGAGAGAAACAAAGAAACACAGAAGATAAATTTGGCTAATCCAACATCTGCTTTAGAAGCTTCCATAAAAGAAAACAAGCCCGACCGGTGTGGCTCAGTGGTTGAGCATCGACCCATGCACCAAGAGGTCGCCGGTTTGATTCCTGGTCAGGGCACATGCCCAGGTTGTGGGCCAAACCCCCCAGTGGGGAGCATGCAGGAGGCAGCCAATCGATGTTCTCTCTCATCGACGTTTCTATCTCTTTCTCCCTTCTTCTCTCTCTAAAAATAAAATGAAAAAAATTTAAACAAAAATGGTGAGATAGAAATGATCAAATACATACTACAAAAACGTTTTTTGAAACAAAAATTATAAATCTTCTGATGGCCCCACATTTTTAGAAACCCAGGTGAACACAAAAATATCCAGAAAAAAATCATTTTATAAGACTTATATGAAGTCAAATCATTGTGAAATTTCAGATTAAGAGTCAACTGAAAAATTCCAAAAAGATTCCACTTAAAATATCCAGATCACATGCAAAAGTATAATAATCAGGATGACACAGGACCTCTCAACAGCAATAAAATGCCGAATGACAATGGAGTGATTCCTTCAAAATTCTTAGTGAGAAGTGACTTCCAACCCAGAAATTTTACACAGCCAAACTAAAATTTGGGTGGAAGAGGAGGGAAGCCTGCTCTGGAATACTCTGCTATAACTTCCCTGCATTTTAAAGCTCTTCATACCATTTTTAAGGATGCTACTGAAATAGTACCCCACTGAAGAAAAGGAATATACTAAGGAGAAATATTTAAAGAGATCTCAAATTAGGGAATCCAACCCAA
Source organism: Tadarida brasiliensis (assembly GCA_030848825.1). Lineage (NCBI taxonomy): Eukaryota > Metazoa > Chordata > Mammalia > Chiroptera > Molossidae > Tadarida > Tadarida brasiliensis. The sequence continues at coordinate 32,833,089 of CM061270.1, forward strand.
AAGAACGGCAAAGAGAAGTCTCCATATGGCAGCTGTGCAGAAGATGGCCTCTTTTTAAATGGAATTGGTTAGAGAAATTCAAACATTTGTGGAGAACAAATAATTGAGATATGTATAGTAGATCTGACAGACCAACTGGGAAAAAATAAGATTCAGTGCTTTTCACCAAATATTTTTAGCTCTACGTCTTTCAGACACATGGTAGAATTGTTCTTCAAAGGCATGTTCGGTTGGTGGAGCCATGTGACTAGTTCTGGCCAACAGATTGGCAGCAAAAGTGATGCGTCACATCTGGGCCTGAGCGTCAAGTACTGGTTTGTCAGCCTCCAGAGCACTTTTCTTTCTGGCATGGAGACTAAAGTTCCAGGTGATGGTTACCCCAAGACCTAGGACTCTTAGTGACTATAATGAATAGAGTCCCTCCCCAAACCCCCTTTGTCAACCCATAGTCAACACACAACATGAGCAAGAAAGAAACCTCCGTTAAGCCACTGAGATGCTGGGGTCATCACTCAACAGAATCTAGTCCATTCTGACAAGTATATAAAAATCCATACATGTGTGAAAATAGGGCAATCATTAGAATCATAGTATGCTACTAATTCTATAGTGATAATATTTGTATCACTGTGATAATGGAAATTCCGACCCATTAAAAGTTTTGAAATGACTACATTGAGAGGTTGGAGGATGAAGAAATGAGCGTGGTCGTGGTGTAAGAGAGCTAAACCATTACCTGTCATAAAAAAGAGCCAACAGATAATGTATAAAATTGATAAATCAAAAAAAAGGATATTATTTTAGCAACATATAGATAAAAACTGGAAGAAACAGTTTAGAGTATTGCAATCGATGTCTCTGGGTAACGGAAGTGAGAATTGGGGCAAGGGACTGCTCTTTCTCATAAGTTACCTAGAATCATGTGACTTGAACTACATGCATGTATCACTTAGAACAAAATGAATTTTAATAGTGACTGTATGCACTTAGTTTTTTATTTGCTATCTTTTTTTTAAAAAGAGTTGAGCACAGGTTGGGCTCCCCTCTGTTTGACTGAATTTGTGTCACAGAGGCCAGCTTGTGCTTTTCCCGCCCTATCTCTTGAGCCTTCTCTTGGAATGCCCTGTGTTCCCAAGGCCCCAGGATGGGGGTAGGGGTTGCATGTCAAGCTGGAGCAAAGCTGTCTGGGCTCCCTTGGGAGGGTAACAGTGTCATCAAGTCTGACTCATCTGAAAAATAACCCCCTGGCAGAGCTGAGCCTGGGATGGCTGCTGAGGAGAAGCTAGAAGATGTCACCGACTTTTCTGGGTGGATTATAATGCCTGGCAACACAGCAAGCACTGGTCTGAAATTCTCTTCATCTGAGAGTTCCATCTTTGTTCATAGTTTACCCATACATAAATATAAGGTCGGTCAAGGTAGGATTTCAACAAGACGCACCTTTCAGTGGGCAGCATCTCTAGTGAGGTAAAACCTCGAGATCCAATCAGCTCAAAGTAACCTGCAAGGTTGCAAGGCCCACCTTCCCAAGCTGCCCCCTGAGCTGGGTTCAGTCTCTGGAAGAGGAGAGTGCTCACCCGTATGAATGAAAATAGCAAGATTCAATAAGCCACCCCAATGAATGGCTGGAAACACTCCAGCAATGATAGACCATCAGAACGGATGTTATTTCTTCAGAAACTATTGAGAAAAAAAAATCATATTCTTACTATGTGCTAGAAACTGTTCTAAGTGCTTTATGTATTATCTCATGCATCTGGTATTATTCCAATCATCACTTTACAAATGAGGAAACTGAGGCACAGAGAGGTTAAATATCTTGCTCAAGGTTTCAGAACTAGTAAGTTGCAGAGCTATAATTCAAATCCAGCTATGTCACTGAACCGAGGGTCTAAAGTGAATCACTGGTAATATTTCAAGGAAAAATCATTTCCACAATTCCACATCCAAGTTCTACACCAGACAGAGTGGGGGTTGCTTTTCAAAAATGCTGTTGCTACTCGCACTCCCACAAAACACGGATGCATATGTGAAACAATCATTCCCCCGACTGCATAGGTCTACTATTTATATGAAGCTATTTAACTTAATTACAAATAATTTAGGCTACAGATGGGAGCAAAGCAACATTAAGGATCTTGATTTTGAAACCGTTCTAAAATAGCTTTTAAAATCTAGGAGGCAAATTGTCTTTCCAAATGGAAATGAATGTGTGACGCAGTGAAGTCTTAGAGTTATTAGCATCTTCTGCTGAGCCCCCATCTCGTTCCTTTGTCATTTACACGATGTACAGTCTCTAATTTCAGCCCCGGGATCAAAGAGAGGAAACTCGAGAAGCTCACTATTAAAATCAATGGCTGTATTTGGCAATGGGATGCCTGCTTCTCACCTACAACAAGGGGAGAACAGACTCTCTTAATGGTTTTGGGCAGGGACTCCCAGCCCAAGCTCTAAAGGAGTGTAAAATCACACACACACACACACACACACACACACACACACACACACATGCACACGACTCAAGAGAGAGGCTCAACCTCGCCCATCCCATCCCATCGTACCTGCGAGGGCTCCGTGGCTGAACGCTGTGCCAGGAAACATGTTTTTAGGAATTCAGAGTATCACATTTCATAATTTGATTTAAATCAATTATCCCATCCCTCCCTGGAACAGACACAAGCTCCAAAAATACAAAATGTAAATGGAACCAGCTGCAGGAAAAGCCTTTTGCCAGGATGGATTTCAGTCAATGTAATCAGGCTCCGTTTGGAAGTACATTATTGTTGAGACCCAGAGATGGCGAGAAACGCTTCCTATGTCCTGAGAGGGACCAGAAAGGTAACCAATTATGGGAGGGGAGAAATATAAGGAGCTAATCTCCTCTGTCCTGGCCTGCCTTTGCCCCAAACTCTTAGGGAGAATTAATTCACTCCCCTGGGGGATACTGGGAGACTGAGGATATTGGCAGCCTTCAAACACTATCCTTAATTTATGGATATTTACTAAACCACATAATCACCCCAAGTTATCCCATTACAGGGCTCAGCAGAGCTGAGATCTGCAGCCCTGGGTGTGAAGATCAATTGTGAAAGGTTTTGTGAGTGTGCATGAGAGTGTTTATTAAAGCAGGCATGAGTGTACCCCACAGTTATTTGGGCTCCCAACATACTGCCCAACAAATGGATCCCATGCATAGGGCTTGGCATCCTTCCCTTGAAATCCTTCCCCTTAATTGATTTAAAATGATAATTCAATTAAAATAATTATTTAATCAAACTTCATATCTTTTTGGCAGGTTCTATGGGGGCCTCTTTCCTCAATGTTATTTTAGTATTTTCTTTATTTGTTTTCTCACCAGGCGGAATTTGGCTCTCTGAATCTTTGGAAAATTTTATGTCATTGGGTAATCACTGCACCTTTCTGGAGCTTTCCACTCAAAACAGAGGGGATGAGGGAAACAAAATATCTGAGGAGATGTTATACTTTGAATTTTAACCTTGTAGGGGCCAAGAAATGACTGAAGGTGATGTATGGACATCTCACCCACCCATTCACCTAAAATGCAGACGTCAGAGTGGCTGGCCAGCCTGTTAAAGCTGCAAGGGGAGGATGAGTGGTAGTCTCATCCTTCTTACTCTTGTCTTTGATGTCGTCACTGTTTTCCCAGTGACTGTTGGACTGTTGAAAAGTATAACAGTTGAATCAGATCTCAGGAATTCTCATATAAGTCTTGTAATTTTTTAAAATTAGAATAACAATTATCTCATTTTTGCTACACAACTATATTGGGAGCTAAGTAGGTCAGATCCTCTCAGGCCTATTTTATTTATTTATTTTTTTGTCAATCCTTATCCGAGGATATTTTCCCATTGATTTTTAGAGAGAGTGAAAGAGAGGGAGGGAGAGAGAGAGAAACACCCATGTGATAGAGACATATAGATTGGTTGCCTCCCGCACGACCCTGACTGGGGCTGAGGATTGAACCTAAAACCCAGATACATGCCCTTGACCAGAATCGAACCTGAAACCCTTTGGTCTGTGGGCCAACGTACTAATGGCTGAGCCAAACGGCCAGGGCCTCTCAGGCCTATTTTAAAGATGAGAAAGAACAACACGATGAGAATGGGTAGCTGTAGCAACAATGCAGACAATACTGAAAGGTCTAACTGTCATTTTCCAGTTGGAGAAACACACAGCCAGGTGAGTAGATGAGAAAAGGCTACTTCTGTTTTAATTTTTCAGCATTAATGAAAATTGCAAGGCCCTGGCCGGTTTGGCTCAGCCGTTAGAGTGTCGGCCCACGAACTGAAGGGTTGCAGGTTCGATTCTTGGTCAAGGGCACATACCTGCATTGCGGGTTCAATCCCCACCCCGGTCAGGGTTGTGTGGGAGGCAGCCAATTGATGTGTGTCTCTCACATTGATGTGTGTGTGTGTGTGTGTGTGTGTGTGTGTGTGTGTGTGTGTGTCCCTCCCTTCCACTCTATCTGAAAATCAATGGAAAAATATCCTCAGGTGAGGAATAACAACAACAACAAATCTGCAAGGACATCAGGCCAGTATGATTTGTATAATGCTCAATTTTTGCTTTAAAAAGTGTTTTCTGTCCTGAAGAACACGACTCCAGGTGGAGTTTTGCCTGAGGGATGCCGTCCTCTTGACCCAAATCCCTGATGCCTAGGAATCCAGCTGTGGCCTCTTCCACTTTGCAGCCACGCAAATGAGCATGCAAAAAAGATCTACAGGAAGAGACAGGCCCCTTTCTGGAGCTACTCTAAACTGAACATTGGACCAGGAGTTCAGAGACTTCATTCAACAGCTCTGTCCCTGATTAGCAATGTGACTTTGGAAAATCCTTTGTATCTCTGGGCTTCAGAGTACCTGCTAGACCTTCAGATTTTAGTATCTACTCTAGCCATAAGTGCCTCAGTTTATGAGATTGCAATATTAATCCCATTTGCAAATTGCCTCTAAGAGAAAAACTGGGCTTCGACAGGCAACAGGCCAATCCTGATTAGTACCTTCCTGGCATAAATGTAAACATTTTGATCCAAGGGAACTCCTGTTTATCAGCCTAAGTATACATTTAAAAAATTGTGATGGAGTGTAAAATATACTTTGATGGAATGTAATTTAGCTATTTTACAAGTGGCAAAGTACAAAACTGGAGTGATGTCTTGAGCATCTCATCCTGCACCAAGAGGCAAGGCAGAGCCTGGAAATGAGGAGGAGGGAGGAGCCGTGGCCCACGGAGCCTGAGTGGAAGCCAAGGGGAAACCTATGCAAGACCGGGACTCTGGCTCTGGGCCCCCAGCTACTTGTTTACGGTGCTCCTCTGTAAATCCTTCTCTGGGCAGAGCCTTCTCTGGGCAGAGCCCAGCGCAGGATTTACATTAAAAGCCATGTGGAAAAATTGAAGGGAGAAAATGAGGCTGTAGGAAAGATCATTAAAACATCATTCAAAAGGAAAGGAGGTCAGACAAAGTTTTTTCCAAACCTCATTCTTTTCCAAATTTCTTCTATGCAGGATTATCCATTTTAAGGGAGCAATCTTCCAGAGGGAACCCCTTTGCACATACACACTTTCCCCATCCCAACTGCATGAACTAACTGAAAACAAGTTACATGTACATAATGTATCAAAACAAATTTTATGTACATGTATTACATATGACCCAGCCCGAACTGCAAATTCAAAGAAACCAGTGTTTTATAAAATGTACTACTCTTTTATCCTTTTGAATGTTACTTGAAATGTCTAGAAAGATTAAAAAATAACAACAACAAAAAGGGGAAATTTTTTAAGAAAGTAACTGAAGGAAATGGAATTAAATAATCTCTAAAGCCATTTTCATGCACAAAGCCTACTCAAATAATGGTTTCGACTGCAGGAAACATTTGACGAGCTGGCCCATTACATCAGGGGTGTGAGTATCACCCGGGAATGTGCAGACCATCCAGAGTCCTGGGTTGGCTGGCAGGTATTCTGATTCAGTGGTTCTGAGGTGAAGCTGGGAATATGCATTTTAAATAAGAACTCAGGCTAATTCTGATGGCACAGGACTCACAGACCAGATTTTCAGAATCACTGTCCTGGGCAGTTCCCCCTGAAGACTAACTTATCAGTGATCAATACATTTATGTGTGAGTGCTGTCACCTACCAGTCTCTAACAGAAAACTGATTGAGAGAAACAAGCACTGGACTAAACGGCCAGAAGAATCAGATTATATTCTCAGCTCTCTCACCAAAGGGTTGGACGGCCTCATCTCTCTACCCTGCGGAAAAATGAGCTAAAATGTGCATCTATTATTATATGAGGTGATCAACATTACAGCAGCAAAGTCTATATTTCTCTTTCCTAAACAATGAAAACTGGCAGCAGGTACCACGATAATCCTGGCTTGGTGCTCTAGTCCCCTTTCTGGGTCTGGCATTGGTTCACCTGCTAGATATTGGAAGGAAATATCCAAATCTGTTTAATGCAAATGGAATTTCTCAAATACCCATTCTGAGCCAAACCAAAACACTGAGCAAGGAATGAAAGAAATAAGACATGCACCCTTACCATTCCTAGAGAGTTAATGTGTAGCCATAGAATTCATTCTATACTAGAACTCATCATTACAACTAGGAAGCATTCCCTATCAGAGATATGCAAAGCCCACACAGGAGGACTGAGAGGCAGAGCAAAGAAACAGACATTTAGCACGGAGGAAGTATGTCTGGGAGATCTTTGTAGAGAAAGTAACTGAGGATGGCTAAGGTCTTGACAAGACATGATCTTTGAGCTCATCAGAAGGAAAGAGTCTTGAATTCTGGCTGTTGCTAAACTTGGGCAGACTTCCTGGGACCGTGGACACAATGATTTCTCCCTCCTCAACTGGAGAGGCTCTTTTCTCTCTCCTAGTTTATCTTCCCAAACTAGGCTGATGCCCAGTGTACACATCCATCCATACATCCACACACCCATACATTCTTACACACATTCCACTATTCATTCACTCAATCTTCCATTCTTCCTACCAAGGACTGTGCTTTTTTCGCTGGGGTGAAAGTAGGACGAAGCCATGGTGCTGCTCTCCAAGTTCACAGGAAAACCACCCAGTTCATCTGTGAGAATTTCACAGTAGCCATAGGCGCATCCCAGTAAACTCAGTTTATGTGGCCCAGGAAGGTTCCCTGTCTTTTATACTTCTCTCTTTTCCGGGGTAACTCATTCCGCCCAGTGGGAGAGCGATTGGAGAGGATTAGCACATTATGGTTCCGGTGTGGCTCCTGGAGCCCAATCGTCTTGCTGGGAATCCTGGTGCTAAGCAACTCATAAATTAGTGCAGCTGTGTGATCCTGGGAACTCTACAGGATGTCTCCAGGCCTCAGCTTCTCATTTGCAAAATGGGGACAATAAGTTAATGGATGTAAAGCATGGAGGACAGTGCCTATAAGCTCCATATGGGCACTTAGTAAGTGTTCACTATTAGGAGGATGCCTCTTTCCACACCAGCCATCAGATGCTTGAGCGCAGGAAATTTGTAGCACCCAAACCCATCACAGATGGGCAACCCCCACAAGAGCACCTACTACATGCTAAACATTCAATATGGGCATCTGTATGCGGGCTTGCCTGGGAGCACTTCCTTTAAACAAATCTGCATTTCCTTCTGGCCTGAGGTCCATTGTCTTCAGTGAGATGAACACCCTTTCTGCAGTAATACTCCTCGCACTTCATGACCATTCTCAGGTTACCCATCAGGCTCTTCCTTTGCAGGTGAATACATTCTTCAACACTGCCACACACAGGTGCCCTCCCAGCCCTTTAATCATCTCCCTTCCTTGGCCCAGAGCCTGCCCCAATTCTCTGTGTCTACGTTGCCTAGGAAAGCTCCAAATAGGACAAGCACTCACTTTTCTCCAAAACACCTTCTCCAGTTTGGGTCTGAAAAATGCTCTGGTGCATTTATACAGAAATACTTCTGAAAACAAGATTCCATATACTTTCTTACTATTTTCTTCACCTTAACCTGAAGGATTAAGAAGCCCCGGATGGAAAGGGGCTGACTGTGCTCGTAAGTGAAGAAAGGTATGTGAGCTGATAAAGATCTTTGCCCATCATGACTTACATCAGAGCTAGAAATTGGCTTCATTTCCTGTGTCGACTCCACTAGGTATAAGAATTCTGTTAAGATAGATCCGAGGTTATATCTAAGTTCAACAAGAAGTGGGCTCCGATCAAATAATAGTGGGTGCCAGGGGCACAGGAGCTGGGAGCAGTCTTGATGTTTGCTCCACCTGCCCTAGATCCTTCTGTCAGTCTGTGTACTAACCTGGTGAATTTAGAACATGGGGCTATGTTTATACTCTGATTTGCAGAATACAGTAAGCCCTTCAGGTCAAATATTTTCTCAATTATTTTGATTTCTCAATAAGCACCTTGAGGATTAAAGACCTTCAGTAAGGTCCAAATTAACCTTAAAATGTGTTTCTTGGGAGGAATGACCTAAGCTATTATCAGCTTATCTGTGACTATTAAATCTCAGAGTAACTAGCTGGTCACCTAGCAAGGGCTAAGGGAAGCCAGGACAGTAAATTTTGACTTGGAAGATGAAAAAGAAAGGGATTTGGAGTACATTAAGTCCTCACTTAACGTCATTGGTAGGTTCTTGAAAACTGCAACTTTCAGCAAAACAACATGTAACAAAACCAATTTTACCCTAGGCTCATTGATATAAATAAGAGTTCAGTTTCTATGGCATATTTCTGGTCATACAAACATCACCAAATTCTAAATAAAGACCCCAAACTCTTCTAATAGTAAACATTGAAATAAATGTGAGCTATACATACATTTAAGAAAGATGAATCAAAACAAGAGAATGATTTTCTAACCCACTTATTCCAGTTCAGGACTGCAGGTGGCCGGAGCCTCTCCGAGCAGTTCAGGGCGCAAGGTGGGCACCCACCGTGGACAGGACACCCTTCCATCACAGGACACTTACACCCACCCTACCGCCACACTCACTCAGACTGGGACACTTAGACACACCAGGTCACCTCACATACACATCTTTGGGATGTGGGAGGAAACCAGGGTCCACGGGGAAAATCCACACAGACACGGGAGAATGTGCAAACTCCAGACAGTGGCCCAGTCAATATTGATTTTTTTTCTCATCGTCACAACGAAATGATGTTGAACGAAATGACATTATGCGAGGACCTGCTGTACTTTCCCCAAATACACACATTGACAGAGTTCCACAGTGCAGGCTGGGCAGTCCCTGTGGGAGGTGAGGGCACACGATATTGGAGAGAATAATAAACGGAGCATCACAAAAATGAAACGGTTTCAGCAAGATAGAGATCTCTGAAAAGTATACACCCTCTGTTCCACAAATTTGCTCATTCCTGGGCTTAGGAAAGAATTCTAACTTTCCAAAGTACATAAAGATATGCAGGAGGCCAAAGTTACTAACCAACCCGGTGAAGTAAACCAACTAAGGTCTCTGTGGCCTGCGAAAGAGAAACCCAAGGACCAGTGGGCATTCAGCTCAGTGTTTTAGTAAAGGGAACCGAAGGATTGGTCGTCTTTCTTCCCTTCTGGGAACTGTAGCTCTTTTATTCCTGTATTTCACCTGCCCTAAGGATGCTCACATATTAGCATCTCTAGCATCAGAGTGCATCTTACAGTCAATGGCACTCCATAGTGTAACTGAGAATTTGTTTTTCCTTTCATAATGGAACATAAAATAATGGCATCTATTACATTCGATGACACCTTAGATGCAATGAAATGTGCTATATTGGAAGGGGGGGTTAATACATGGGAATATAAAAGAATTCTTTGCCTTCTCTTCTCTGGGGTCGCCACGTCAGCACAGCCCTCCAAGCCTCTGTCTTGAATCCGTCCAGTGTTTGTGGAGTCCCTCAGACTTCCAGGCTCAGGGATCATGCTTGTGTGGCTACATGAAAAATCTTGTCAGAAAGGGAAAAGGCAAGGCGGCCCTATTTATTTTAGTATGTCTTCAGCTATTTTAAAGGATTTTTTCTCACTTCCATGTTGGAGGTCTTTCTACCAGTTGGGAAGTGTGCTCCCCTTCCTCAATTCCCCAAACACACCAGTTCAATTCTGAAGCTGAGGAGTTTTCTATGTGGCCCTCTGTTTCCGTGAGACCAGGAACAGCCACCGAGGAAGGAAGGAATGCTTTCAGAGTGTTGCTTACACCCCAGAGGCTCTGTACCACCCACCGTCTTCCCTCCCTGCCTCTCAGATGGATCAGAGCAGAATTAAATATCAAAACTCACTCAGACACTCCCAGTTTCCCCGGGCCTGCAGTCCAGCCTTTGCCACCTGGTGAGGAATACAGCCTCGCGGAGCTCTGGGAATATAAAATAGAGCTGCTATCGGTGCCTTGTCCATCAACATCCAATCCCACGCAAAGGCGGATCGTGCAGCCATGTGCCTGCCACATGTAGAATGTTGCTCAGCCACCTTGGAGGGAGGGACCACTCCTCCAGAGAAACTGTAGTAGCTCCGACATGTGACTCGGATTCCAGTGGGGAGAGGGAGGAGACATGGATCGGCAGTGAATCCACGGCAGGTATTAGTGTAACGCCGGCCTCTCCTGCCTTGACCATCCAACTATGCATGGGGAAGACAGAGAAGGGACGAGGACAGACAATAAAGAATGAAAAGGAGAGAAGCACAGACAGGAGTACAGCGGAGCACATTCTCTGAAGGTGACGCTTCTGAAAAACCTCTTAAGGTATTACGTTGACATCACTGTTGTTAAAAAATATAGGAGAAAAGACGGCAGTGTGGAAGCAAGGAGAAGCTACGGGAAACCTCTGTGAGAAAACCTGGACGTAGAAAGTAGGCTTTTCTCTTTCCCATAAATACCGCCCTGGGGAAGCCACGACTCTGCTGAGGGACAGCGGTGTAGTCAGGAGCCAAGAGATGGTGATAGGAAGAAGCTGCGTTGACAGTCATCCAGGTGGTCAAGGCGCTCATGCTCAGCCATGGAGAAAAAGCAAAACTCTATTAGCTACATTAACTGGCTAAGAGAATAAAACATTCATAAATAGGTGCTTGCCCTCCAGTGAATAAATGTCTCTGTCTTTGTTTGTCTCTCTCTCTCTCTCTCTCTCAATTGATTGGCCTGAATCAGCCCTAAAGGAGGAGGATGCTTTTCTGAAATCCTATCTCTCTTTGTTATTTCCCTTTATTACATTTGGTCATATCTACAGAGTATAAGGCACTCATTGATTTGTCAAAGGAATTCACAGGAACGAAACCATCTTCAAACGGAGGCTTCGACAGCATCGTAGAGCAGCTTAGATGCGCAGAGGAACCTGAATATCATCGTCCTAAATTCCTTGGGAAGAACTGCGGCAATTCCCCCTTAGGGCACATGAGCACGGCCCTTTTTCTGGGGATTGTGTGAGAAGCAAACACACCTTTACTTGTCTGATCTACTCCTTTATGGTTTTGAGTAGGGAAGAACAAGTCATGGATCCTCATCAAAAAGAGTATTTCTCTTCTGTAATTGAAAAAGCTGAAGAAGAAATCCTTGCATGTGTATAGAACCTTCTGCTGTTCCAAGTACTCTCACTGTTAGCGTATTTGATGCTCATAGGCATTAAAGCCCCTAAATGAGATGTGCATTTACAGTTGTCTTAGTACTGCCAAGTAAACAAGCGCCCGTTCTTTAAACATTACATCCCAGGTGCTCATGGCCTCAAATGACCTTGCTCTCCACCCACTCTCCTACCCTTCCCTAAAGCTTTCTTCAAGATGGTAAGTCTCCTCCATTTCCCTTTTATTTCTTTGAGGTTTTTATTTTATTTCATTTTATTTTGTTGTCTTTATTGTTGAGACTATTACAGATGTTCCCCCCTTTTCCCCCATTGACCCCTCCTCCCCGCTCCCACCCTCTTCCAGCCTTCCCACATTATTGTCTGTGTCCACTGGTTATGTATATATGCATATAAGTTATTTGGTTTATCTCTTCCCACCCCACGCCCATCCCCCTTCCCTTTCTTTCTTTCTTCTTCAACTCCCTCTTTTGTACTTCCTTAACCTCAGTGCCCACAGATTTCACAACAGATTTTGTTTTGTTTCCCCTTCACAACCCCCTGCTCTTGGCCCCATCCTTTAGTACTTATTCTTGTTTTCCTTGTTATTTGTATAGAGCAGGAGTCAGGAACCTTTATGCTGCCAAGGGCCATTTGGATATTTATAACATCATTCACAGGTCATACAAAACTATCAACTTAAAGATTAGCCTGCTATATTTGGTCAAACATTTAATTAACTCACCCCTAATGTGATGGCTGGAACAGCTTCTCTTTGGGGAGGCGTGTGATGTTAGCTGGTATTGATGACGTTGCTACTCGCAACTGCTTTTCCAGGTTTGCTTGGTCAGTCTGGAGTGCAGTTGACTCTTTGTGATGGTAAGTTTTGAAAAGAACTGCTCGCAGCAGTAAGTTGTTCCGAACACAGATGCATATTTCAATGCATGTCTCCTCAAAGTGGGAAATTCATCGTTGCTTATGTAATGTTTATAGAACTCAAGCAGTGGAAGGTTATTGTACCTAGCTTTCAGCTCATCATCGCTTTGCAGCTGAATGATCTCGTGTTGTAGGTTATCAGGCACATCAGCTGGTTCCATTGAACGGTGTAGCAAAGATGTTCAATTCCATTTGTTTACTTTTCACATCCTTGAATCTTTCATTAAATGCCTGTTTTGCATGTTCACCAGCATATTCAAGTGTCGTAGAAGGTTTCTGTCCTTCCAGAGTGGGGAAATGCACCTTGTTATTCCTTTCGAATTGCACCTTACACAGCCTTAATTTAGCTTCAAATGATTTCACGTTGGAAGGCAGGGAGCCGAGAAGCTGGTTGGGGCTCTGCAGCTTGATGTTCAGCTCTGAGAGGCGCTTGGTAATGTCCACCACGAACGCTAAATCACACAGCCACTTGCTATCATTGAGTTCCCTGACAGGTTTTCCCTTCATCTCCAAGAACTGCTTGACTTCATCCTGCAGTTTGTAAAACCTCATGAGCATGTTCCCACGATTCAGCGACCACACTTCACAGTGATAAACAAGATCACGTACTCAGAGTCACGATCATTCAGTAACTCCTTAAACTGGTGGCTGTTAAACCCTCTGCTTTTTTTTTATTCCTCACCCGAGGATATTTTTGCATTTATCTTATAGAGTGGGAGGGTGAGAGGAAGGAAGAGAGAGAGAAACATGGATGTGAGAGAGACACATTGAGCAGTTGCCACCCACACAACCCCACCTGGGGCCAGGGACAAACTGCAACCGAGGTACGTGCCCTTAGCGGGAACCAAACCCAGGACTCTCCAGTCCGCAGGCCGACGCTCTAACCGCTGCCAAACCGGCCAGGGCAAACCCTCTGCTTTTGACAAAATCGATGCATGACACTACTGTTGACATCACATTGTTGAGCCACAACAACTGTGCACAGAGACTTTCTTGGTGTATGTGCAGTGGCATATAATTAAATCAATTGGATCAAGACGGAGACAATTCAGTTCTTTCTTGACAAATGCAGTTGACCCTTTTTGCGAGCCAACCATGGCTGGAACTCCATCTATAGTAAGGCCACTTAACTTTTCAAATGTTAGCTCAAGTTTTTTCATTGATAAAACAAGTCTCCCAAACAAGTCCTCACCTCTTGTAGTGCGATGCATGGCTTCCAGTGACAGCAGTTCCTCTCGCGTGTCAAACTCTGCAGTTATCCCACGAATGAAAACGGCCAGTTGGGCAATCTATTTTATGTCCATTGTCTCGTCACAAGCCAGAGAGAAAAACTAGAAATTAAAAGGTCTGAGCTGGCAGGAGATCACATCCACAACACAAGGCCAATGTAGAGCAAAATGGCTTTATTGCATGTGCCTGGGTGCAGGCGGGCTGAGCCGAGAAGGGCCCAGCACCAGCTTTCTTTGTTCTCTGGCTTATATAGGCACAAACTACAGAAACTACAAAAAAACTACATTCTCTTGGCATCACTTTTTGGTGCCAGGACTGATATGAAATGCTACAGAGGCGAGGGAGGAATCTGTTGCAGGGGATGAGATGAGCTTGTTACAGAGATCAAGGCAGTCATCAATTTCTTTCTTTTTTATGGTCCTCCAAGTTTTCCAAGGCCACCATTAACCACTTATCTTTATGGTTCTTCTGAGTTTCAGTCGCAGGGTTTTTAGAAAACTGCTCAGGTGCTTACATGCAGGAATAACTGGTCAGAATGGAGTTTAATTTTGTTAAAACATTACTAACCCTTTCAGAAATCTCCTGCAGAATGCTTCAGTGTTTTTTCAATATCTTGTGCTAAGTCAGTAACCCAGTCTGAGACGGTTCTCTGAGACAAACTAACACTGAAACAATTTTACTTTGTCTGGTCTAACAACTCCGCAGCAGCCACCATGCACTCTTTCACAGACTCTCCCCCTACAGGAGGCCTCAGCTTCTTGGCCATTAGCTCACTCACTACATAACTCATCTGAATAACGTTGTCTCTGTCACAAGGCCTAGTGAAAACAGCTTGTGATTCCAAACTCCACTGAAGAGCACCGATTTTATCCAGACACATTTGGCCTCCCAATTCATTTAGTTTAGCATGTTTTCAGCTGTAATGATGTTCCAGATTGGCTGTTTTAAATTATTATTACTGCTAATATATCACCACCAACTAGGTACACAGGTTTGCCTTTAACTTCAAGAAAAAAATAATCAATTGTCCATTTCTCTTGGAAAGATCGACACTCTACATCAACTTTTATTTACTTTGTGGTCGCTATTTTTAGGATATCATACCTTAAGTTTTAATAACTATCCAGTGTGTGTGTCACCAGTGATGCAATTATTTTACTTTGATCACTATTCTAATCCTGCATCTTGGATTAGGAACATATCCAACATTCGTATCATCCACTCTGGAGGTCTTCTCTGTGTACTGTAATTTCCTTAATCTTCATCTGAGATTCAGTGTTTGCGAAGATTGTTGATCGTGGACGTGTGGATAAAGGTTGGATTGGAGTTATCCTCTGTGTCAACAAAGAAGTGGACGACATTGTCATCAACCACCAGAGGCAAGGTCATAACATGGAGAGGAATCATCCCATCGCATCTCCTCTCATCCTCACTGGATCGCCGTAGTTTCACCAAGTGTGTCAACACTTTCGCAACATGTACACTGCCAGCCTGCCTGGCACTGACTGTCCTTCTGAGTCACTGCAATACAGGCAGATGGACTGCAGGCAGGTGACGAGATGCATACCTGTCTGTCCCGTCATGTGCTCGTATGTGTCCTGTCTATCTCGTAATGAATGCTCCTTGCTTGTCCCTCAAAATTTACTTTATTATTATGATTCACTTAATATAAATTTATGTTGCTATGAAAAAAGCCTCTAGATTTATTGAATTTCAAGTCCCGCTTGCAGTTGTCTTGGCTGGCTCAAACCAAGTGATTTCGAGGGCCTTATATGGCCCGTGGGCCGGACGTTCCCCACCCCAAGGTTCTATTTCTGCTGCCACAAAGATAAGTTGATGTTAGTCTCAAGTCATCAACTTTGAACACGGAAATTACTTATTGGTGCAGAGAATCATTCCAAAATGTTTCTTCTTACAAACTCAGCCTTTACTCGTCACCCCTGCCACGGGATTTTAAAGTTGAAAAAGATCTATGAAATCTAATCCAGCTATCTCATTTAAAGATGAGTAAACAGTGATCGGAACTCAAATCTCATCAGCTTTGGCCTTTGCAACACAGGTCTCGCCCAGTCACACCTCCTCTCTGAGTGTTATGCCTGACACTGTGGCCCAAACGTCCTTCTAACTCATTCAAAGTCCTTCACTGAGCCCCTCCTTCACCCCTCCCAGCTGCTCCTCCCACCCCAGAACCTGCTGCTCCTTGGCGAATAGACCATCTTCCACAAATCAATCTTGATTTGGGTGTCATCTGCTCCTCTCTTCTTCTGGCCCCATCCCCAGCTCACCTCTGGATCCATCCCCTTCTCTCAAGCCTCCCTATCACTGGCCTCGTTCAGGCCACCAACAGCTCTCACTTGAATAACCACAGCAGCCTCCTAAGTTCCCTATTTCCCCGCTGTCCACATCCAATTGCAGCCACATCTCCTTTTTCACTACAATGGTTCAAACTCTCAACGATCCACGTTGCCATTAAGGGAAAGTCCAGACTCTCAGCTGGGTTACAAGATGGTCTGCATTTTGGCCTTTCCTCATTTCCAATTCCTGCATCTTTGATATAAAGGCCAGAATTAGTCCATAAACTTCCCTCTTCCCCTGTGTTTTTCCTGGAACAATTACATAAAGAACTCCTGGCCCTGGCTGGTTTGGCTCAGCGGTAGAGCGTCAGCCCAAGGACCAATGAGTCTCCGGTTCGATTCTGGCCAAGGGCACGTACTTCAGTTGCGGTTCATCGCCGGCCCTGGTCAGGGTCGTGTGGGAGGCAGCCAGTCGATGTGTCTCTCTCATGTCGATGTATCTCTCTCTCCTTTTTTTACCCTCTCTCTCCCTCCCACTCTATCTGAAGATAAATGGAAAAATATCCTCGGGTAAGAATTAAAAAAAAAAAAAAAGAGCCCCGGTTCTCTTCCGTTTCTCTCATGCACCATGTCGCAGCTCTGCCCGAGCTTTGTGTGGGTGGCATCATTACCCTTCTTTGGCCTCTTGTCCCCCATCACTCACACAGTGTCAGTCTAGTCGTCTTCTCTAATTTGTGCTATTTTTCCCTTAGTTCACCTTTATTTTATAGAGATTATTTGCTTTCTACTTTGGGTTTCCTCTGAACCTTCCTGTTAATGATTTATTTGAGAACCCAGCCCACTAGAGTGAAGTTTAAAGACCTCACCTTTCTTTCCTTTTTGAAACAAGGAACTGTACTTAGCCACATAACATTTACTCACCCCTGTCTCATCCCCCTCCCCCAAGTTGGTCAACGAACACTGGCAGGGACCTGCTGTCTCATGTGCACAAACACAGAAAGGCGTCTGCTCAGCCAGGAAATTAGCATTCATCCAGAGCAGGGAGGTCCCCGGATCTGCTCATTCACAGCGAGCCTCAGTTCCTTCCGACTGATGTTTGTTCTTCCTTTTACAGCCTCAGCATCGTTCCTTTTGGCAGAAGAGATGAACGTAAAATAGGACTGATGAAGTTTTCACTGCGCTGGTCATTCATCAACAGTACTCTGGTGCTGCCAAGCACCCGGCCAAAACGGCTTCTTTTCTTCTTATTCCATGCTTAGTTTTAAGTCCTTTTCCCTCTGCTAAGCATTTTTGAAAGCCTCTGTTCACTTTGAGCTTCAGCTCTCTGGCTTTTTAAATTTTTCTTTTGATTTTTTTTTTTCCTTTTACTTTTTTTTTATGCTAGACATTCTCTTATATGCATCCGTGGTTTCGAGTTTATTCTTTTGTATTTGGTACATTTTTAAAACTCTAAGTACACTAGAGAAGGACCTGCGGAGCGAACCTATGGGTTTCTTTTCTTTTTCTATCTCACTTAGATCCATCCCTCTAAAATCATTAGAATAATATCCGGGTGGAATCAGGACTAACTTAGCATAGAGCTTTTTTTTCATTTACTTTTAAGGTACTCATTGTAAACTTGATTCATGAAACATTGTAGAAAATCAAAATGAAAAAGATTGAATATATTCAAAAGCTGGCCAACTAGGAATAATCGTCGCTGATATTTTGGAGCGTATGCTTGCAGGGGTGTTTTCCCTGTGCATTAGGGAAAATGGGGGGTCATCTGTTCATCCCATCTTACTGCTTGCTAAATTCACTTAACATTCTACTGTGCACATCTTTCTCTGTCACTGAATATTGTTCTGCAACATCATTTTGAGAGACTATGTAGCATTTCCATGGCTGGTGTGGCTCAGTGGTTACGTCGGCCCACACACGGAAGGGTCAAGGGTTTGATTCACAGGCAAGGGCATGTACCTGGGTTATGGGTTTGATTCCTGGCCCCCAGTCGGGGCGCATGCAAGAGGCAACCAATCGATGTGTCTCTCTCACATGTCTGTTTCTCTCTCTCTCTCCCCCCTCCCTCCCTCCCTTCCACTCTCTCTAAAAATCAATGGAAAAAATACCCTTGGGTGAGGATTAACAACAACAAAAGGGCTATGTAGTATTTCATAATATATATAAGCTATTATCAATTCATCAAATGCCTATTATGAGACAGGTTGTTTCCAACATTTGGGTGTAGAAACAATTGTATAATGAACATTGTTGCAGGGGAATCTGTGTGCATATCAATGATTGTTTATTTAGAATTTGTTCCCAGAAATGGAACTGCTAGGTTAAAGGATATATGAATAAATTTTTGGAGATACAGATCAAAATCACCTTCCATATGGGCTTTACATTCTCTATAAATTTACACCCATGTACATTCTCTACAGATGAGCATGCGTGCTTTCCACATCCAGGACAACAGTAGGCATCACAACTTTTTAAACCTTATCCAATTTTATAGTAGATAAATGATATTATTTGTGGTTTTCAATTGCATATATTTACTGGTAGGTAATAATATTTTCATGTTTATTGACTTTATTTTTCTGCTCTTTTGAATTATCTGCTCATATTCCTTGCACATATTCTTACTAGAGTGCTTATCTTTTTCTTAAAATATCGGCATTCTTTATAGGATATTAGTAGAACTAGCTTTATAAATATTTTATTTCTAGTTTTCACTTACTTGTAAATTTTCAATATTTTTTATGAAAAAGTTGTCTTTATTTAGTAAATAAAATGTACTATTCTTTTCTTACATATAATCTACCTTTGGCACTGTGCCTTAAATGCCTTCCCCATCAAAGATGGTTTTTTAAAAGCATCCATGTTTTCTTCTGGTACTTTTATGGATTCTTTCTTCTACTTAAATATTGAATTCAAATGGAATTTAATTTGGTATATAGTGTGAGGTTGGAGAGATGAATTCTTGCCCCAAATGGGTAGCCATGTATTTTAAAACCGTTTATTAAATGATCTTTCCTTCCCCAGTGATTTTAAGTACCATGCTTATACACAAATCAATATATTTAGTTGGGTCCCTTTTTGAATATTTTATCCTGTTAATTTGAAAATAATTATCACTTTTACTCTAAGTCTTGTTATTCAGAAATGGGATAAAATATTGTTTCTCGATAAGTTGATTATTTTTCTCCAATAAGTCTTCCATATTTCTCATGAATGTTGTGTGAACATGGTTTATATTTCTGATTGCTGTTAATAATGGGGCTGTCTTTCTCATCGTATTTGATTGGGCTATCACTAGTATGCAGGAGCTGGAATGGCTGTTGTGGTGTGCTGCTCAGATCCCTGGCTGCTGGGTGTTGATGGATGACAGATGGGAGCTAGTACCACTCGAGAATGTCCCTTAGTGGGAGAGAGCTGCTGCCCAAAGTCACAGTCCTCCCCCAGACAGCCCATGTTCAATGACTGCTAGGTTAGGGGGATCCAGGTCTAGACTCCTTGATCAAAAGAAGGGAGATTCTCTAGAACCAGTCCAGCTCCAGAGCTCCCCGTGGAAGTGGATGTAGTTCTTGTGGCAACTGCATCACAGTCGGACACCTCCCTACACTCCCCCTGAGGCAGTGGTCGTAAGAGCATTCACCAGTGAAGTTCCGACCTGTAAGCCTCCATCTCAGAGTCTATTTCACAGGGAACCAGTTCTGAGAGAGCTGCTGTCAGGAGTGATCTGAGAAAGAAGACTGAATGCAATTTTAATGCACTTTTGGAACTGGATCACCTGCTAAGCAGCTGGCAATGAGGACCCCATCCCGAGTGGTAGGCAGAGCACTGAAAACTACAGGCTTGCTGGAGCAGTGCAATTGCTAAAACTTTTCACCAGTGACAGGCTGGGATGGGATATCCTGGGAAGAAAATGCACTGGCAGGTGCAGTAGCTTAAGGTTTGAGAGGCTCTGAGGAAGTAGTAATTATAAGGACAATGGAATCTAATGGCTTGCTGAGTGGCACTGATGCATTGGAGAAAGACAAGAAAAGGCTGAGGTTAATTAATCACTAATTGAAGGCTAAGTGTGAAAATCAGAGGACCTCCCTGGCAGCATGTAAAGAGGCTCTGATTCCTGATCTCCTGGGGGAGGAGGAGGTTAAGGATCAAACCCAAGACTTAATTATAAGACTAACAAAGCTCAAGAGAAAGTTGAATTCTCAGCTCTGGTAAATCTGCTTTGCCAAGGTCAGGGCCCTGATTGGGAAGGAGTGGGAACCTGAAATTTTAGATGTATTATTTGGGTCAATACACTTGAAAACCTTCACACTCCTGACCTCCCTGACCTCCCTGTTAGTCTAGAGCACCCCCTTGCTAAAACGCGATGCAGAGGCCTCCGTCCTGCAGAACAACATGAATCCACCCTCAATTCTTCGCCCACCTTCTCTGCTGGGCAAGAGAACAATATGTAGGGTTAAGTCACAAGGTAATCCAAATGATGATGTGTTGAGCCTGCAAAGGGAGGAAAAAAACTATATCCCCAAGATGGTATAAGACCTAGCCAACTTCTACGGACAAATCCTGGGAGCATACACATAGGACTGGATGCTGGGGGCAGTGGAATAAGAGTAGGTACAGAGCAGCCCTGGCCGGTTTGGCTCAGCAGTTAGAGCATCGGCCCGTGGACCAGAGAGTCCCGGGTTCGGTTCCCACCAAGGGCGCATACCTCAGTTGCAGTTTGTCCCCGGCCCCAGTTGGGGTCATGTGGGTGGCAACTGCTCGATGTGTCTCTCTCACATCGATGTTTCTCTCTCTCTCTCTCTCTCTTTCTCCCTCTCTCCTTCCCGCTCTATCTGAAGATAAATGCAAAAATGTCCTTGGGTGACGATTTAAAAAACAGAGTAAGTACAGAACATAAGTTGGGCAAGGGAGAATTTATCAGTGTGGGGACACTATCCTACAACACAGGATCTAACTTAATATCTTGTCCCTGGAAATGGTACTAATATATTGCTAGGATTGCTCTCAGAAGATCAGAGAAAGAACAAGCCCATACTAAAAGAAGTAGAAATGGCAAAGCTGCCTTAACAGATGGTAGCTGGTTTAAAAGCCCAGGGAAATAGGCATGCTACTGTGAATATACTATGTAGGGCCAGAAAGTTCACCTATTGATTATGTTCTGCAGTGGGGTCCAGAGGACACCCCATTTACAAAACAACAGGCAATAAGGCACGGCTGGTGAGGGGGGCTGTCCACTACAGGCCAGAGCAGAGGAAAGGAGATGCTGTAAAAAACTGGGCTCACTGGTAGCAATGAAGATGATAGAACCAAGCTATAGAGGTCTGGTAGTGATACTTAACTGTCAAAAGCAAGAAGGGCACATGAGCACAATGAGTTTCAAGATTCAAGTAGCAGCCAGGAGGGTCTGACTCATGCAGAGCAATGTAGATGGCATTCCTATGGGCAAAATGGGGGGCGGGGGGCAGCCAATGAGAGCATTGCTTAATCTAAACACCAAGAAATCATGGATGAATGATCAGGAGGCCGAGGGCAGACACCTCCAATAAAAAGGCATGATCCCTTGCCCAGTGTCTGAGTTTGAGCTCCTTTTCTAACTCAGAAGCCATTGACTCAAGGAAAGCCAGATACTCAGAAGGAAGGACCATGCAACACCAAGGCAAATATGCATAATAATGTCCCCAATTCTTCTCTGAAAAGACCTATAGCCACTTACTCTGGTAATCAGATACTAGGGAAAGTGAAATAAACTAGCACTTCAAGGACTACTGAACAAAGGGTCTGAGTTGATATCTGGGCACACAGAGTATCCTTATGGTCCCTTGTTAGAGTGGAAGCTTATGGGAGAGAAGTAATAAATGTAGTCCTGGGCCCAATCTCGTTTGCAGGCCCAATGGGTTCACAAATCCACCCTATGAAAATGTCCTTGGATGTCAAGTGTATAAATAAAATGAACACACTTGGTAGTTGACAGAATCCGTACAAGGATTCCTTGGCCTTTGGGGTAAGAGCTATTGTAGGAAAAAAGGTCAAATCGAAGTCTCTGAAACTTCCCCTTTGCAGCCAAAAATTATAGATAAAACACACTATCATGTCCCAGGGAAAACAGCAAAGTTTAGTGCCATTCTAAAGACCTCATCATAATCTAGGATGCAGGGATGGTAGTGCCCATTATACCCATTTAATTCACCAGTCTGGCTACTACAGAAACCAGACAGATCCTGGCGATGACAGTGGATGACAACAAACTTTGTAGCTCCAATTACAGCTGCTGTGCCAGATGTGGTACCTTTTCTAGAACAGATCAGCATGGCCTCAGATATCTGATACACAGCCACTGATCTGAGAACCCCTATTTCCATTCCTAGCATCGAAGAATGGTCATAAATAGTTCTCTTTTGCTTTGGAACAGACAACAGACTATATTAACCATCTTGCCCCGTCAGGGACTAGAACCTTAGGAGATCGGAATCTATTGGACACTTTTCAGAATATCACACTAATCCATGATATTGATCAGGATGAATAGGAAGTAAAAAGCATGTTGGAAGCCTTAGAAAAACACATCTCCAGAGGGTTGGAGATAAACTCTATGAAGATTCAGGGACTTGCCATATCAGTAAATTTTTTTAGAGATCCAAGGATGCCGATTCTAAAATAAGGGACAAAATTTTGCATCTCATACCTCATATCAATAATGAGGAAGTACAATGCCTGGTAGTCTAGGTTCTGGAGGCAGCATTTTCCATATTTGAAAACATTTCTCTGACCCCATCCCTGCAGTTGGATGACATGATAGGCTACCAGTCTGGAGTAGATCCCAGAGCAGAAAAAAGATCTACTTTTCTTGCAAGGCAGAAACAAGCTGTAATGAAAGCAGGCCTGGTCAATATCACCTGACAGACTTGTGAAACTAGAGTGTGGGGAAAAGATGCTCTATAGAGTTTGGGTAGGCCCCAATGAAAGAATCCTAGAACAGCCCCTAGGGTTCTGGAGCAAGGACATGCCACCTGTAGTGGTGAAGTGATGTCAGTAGAAAAATGGTTCCTGTATGCTATTGGCTCTGGTAGAGGTGCAATGCCTGATGATCATCAAATGACAGTGTGGCCAGAACTGCTCATCATGACCTGGGTTCTGTCAAACCTAACAAGCAATAAGGTCAGGCAGGCCCAGCAGCAATTCCTCATAAGGTAAATGTTGTCTAACAAGCAGGGTCAGAGAGCACAAGCAAGCAGGTGGCCTAAACCCTCAAAATACTCACTGCTGTTACATCAGTGCCTCATCCTCAGCTCAAATCTATGGCCATATGGGCAGGGTCCTTTAAGACTCTCCCATGAAACCAAATGACAAGGGAAAAAATGCTGAGCTGGGGTCACAGGGTGAAAATGGACAGCTAGCATACAACAGCCCTACTCAGAGATGGTCTAGAAAGGCAATGGTACAGAATATCCTCCCAAAGGGCAGAGCTCAGAAGATGCACCTGGGAATGCACTTTGTGTGGAATGGGAAGTGAATCAAGGCAAGAATGAATGTGGACTTAAGGCCCAGGTGAATGGCTTATCTGGTATGTCAGGAACCTGAAGGAGAGAGATTGAAAAATTGTGGACAAGTAGAGTTCAGGAAGAAGCATGAAGATGAGTTTACAGAAGTAGGCACAAAATGTGAATATCTTTCCCTCTTATATTAACCAACCCACTGGAGAGTGTCTACCATAGAAGGATTAAACAAACAGGCTGGCAGGATGGCTAGTCCAATGGATGTTAGCCAGCCTTTGCATCAGCCACTCCAGTGCTGGCAGAATGTGTACAGGAACAGAGTAGCCAGAGAAATAGGATGAGGGCTGTGCATGGGCCTAAGGGCATGAGCTCCCAGTCAGCAGAACTGATAAAGCTACTGCTGCCACCAAATGTCAAACCTGCCAGCAACAGAGACAAAAGCTGAGTTTCTGAAATGGCACCATCCCTCAAGGAGACAACCAATGATTACATCGCACCTCTTCTATCCTAGAAAGGGCAGCGATTGATCTTGATTATAGTTGAAACATATTCTAGGTATGCATTTGCCTTTCCTGTCCACAGGCCTCAGCCAGCACCACTATTTAGGGTAGAATATTTGACCTGCTAACCCATATCCTACAAATATCACATTGGACTAAAGAACCCACTTCACAGCAAAGGAAGGACAGCAATGAGTACAAGGTCATTAGATCCACTAATCCTATAACATATCACATCACCCAGAAGCTGTCAGACTGATAGAGCAATGGAATGGCCTTTTGAACATGAAGTTGAGGTGCCAGTTGGAGATGATACTCTGTGAGAATGGGGCACCCTCTCCAGAATGTAATTTACACCCTAAATCTGTGCACATTATATGGTGCTGAATCTCCAGAGACAGAATATGTAAGTTCAAGAAAAAATAGCTGGAAACAGGAGTGGCACACTTGCCATCACTCACAGTGATCCACTTGTGGGAATTTGTGATTCCTGTTCCTGAGCTCCATAGATTTAGTAATCCTGGGTCCCAGAGGAGGAAAAGTTCCACCAGATGACACAGCAAGAATCCCATTAAACTCTGAGCTATGACTTCCATATGGTCACTTCAGGATCCTCATGACAAGAAGCCATCAGGCAATGAATCACTAGGGTAATTGACCTGATCATCAAGTAGGCTACTGATATGCATTGGGCCAGGAAATAATGTTCTTGGAAGCCAAGTGATCTACTGGGTATCTCCTGGTAGAACCTTGTCCAATTTTGACAGTACATGGACAAGTACACAGCCATTGCCTGAGAAGGGCATGATGACTATGGGCTCCAGCCACTCAAACATATAGGTCTTAGTCATCACATGGTAAACACCTAGACCAGTAAAAGTGCTAGAAATGGATGGGAGAGAAGGATGGTGAATACCAGCTGCCATCTTGAGACCAGCTACAGAAGTAAGGGCTGTAATTCATTCCACTTACCTACCTACCTCTTCGAAGGTTCACTTTTCTTTTTCATTAATATCTTCTTTTATATTTATTGATTTCCTGTTAAGGTTATAGTTTACTTTTATTTCTTGAGCTGAATACTTAGCTTGTTTATTTTAGTCTTTCATATATATTAAAACATTTAAGGTTATACATTTTTCTTTGATTATAGCTTTAGCTACATTCCATCAGTTTGTGTGGTATTCTCATTTCATGTCTAAATAATTTAGAATTATAATTTTATTTTTCTTTTAACTAAAATTTAAGAGTACCTAATTTCATTTTTTAAAATTTAACTATAAATTTCTCTTTAAAATATTTTTATAGGTACCTTTCTCAAATGTTTATATAAATTCAGTAATCTAGTATCCTTGATTTCCACAACCAAACACATTGCTGCACACAAATGATTTCTTAGGTCGCATTTTTACCTTTTACATTATCCTTGTTCCAGCCAAGAGTCCCATCTCCTTCCTTAGAAAAAAACAAAAAACAAAAACTTCCGAGCAGGTATTAGAAACCATCCTCCAACTTGCTGCAGCCCAACTTCCCATTCATATGCCAACTTCAAACCTCAAACCAAGCTGCTTTACTGGAACTGTTACCACAAGCAAAATCCCTCCTAAACAAAGTTCCAGTGTGTTCCATACTTCCCCTTTCATTCACGAATAGAATGAATAGAGCCTCTGACCCTGACCTGCTCGATTATAACCCGCCACGTTCTTCCAGCAGTCATTTTCTCCTGGTAGACCCTCCATGCCAAATCCAATTCCTCTGTGGCTCTGAACTTGACACTGAACTCCTTGCCTGCAGAAATATGGTATGCTATAAATAGCATCCTTTCACTGAATTCATAATCAGGGTTCCCACACTATATTGTCTGAATTGCTGATTTTTTGCCTCAAGAGGGAGACCCAAGATTCAAATCTAGTATGTGCCCCAAAAGTTTATTTCGTTTGTTTCTTCCCCTCCCAGAAGCTGCACAAATTCTCTTTTCTTCTGAAAACTCATAAAAACAAGCAATGCCCACATACATTTTGCTTTCTCCCTCTGCCCACATTCCCTAGCTTCTCCCCCCACTCCCTTTAGGAGAACTTAAAGTTAAGCCCAGCCCAGGCCCCAGAAAACAGGCAACTAACAAGACTTTAGTATAAGGCAACCCACCATGATCTGCCCAAGTCCAATTCCTGCAAAGTGCATGCAGAGCCAAGCTGAGAAACACATTAAAATGTCAAGACCTTAATCAGAACAGTGGTTTCCAGGGAACATATGGTTGGAGAAGCAGTTGTCTATAAGCTGGCACAAAAAAAATACTGGGTCTGATTGAACTACTCTGTACCCAACTTTGGTGGTAGACACATAGATCTACAAATGTGTTAAAATCCATAGAGTGGTTCACCAAAAATAATGAGTTTTACCATAAAAATAAAATAAATGGCAATGCCAGAATGTAGGAGCAGAGCCAATGTTCACATGAACTGGATTGGAATGGGAATAAATCAGACAAGACTGGGCACCAATTACACTGAGTATCCCCTGCTTCCCTTTGCTGATCAGTAAGAATATGGTATGCATGGATGATGAGTTGACTTAAAGGAATATTGTTGAACCAAATATCTGCAACCTCCTGCTAACAGATATGCATTTTTTTATTTGTACCAGATTCTGCATGTCTTATACCCACACTGCTTTCTCCAGACACCTCCATTTCCTGATGTATTCCATTTGCACCAGTGAGGTATCTCAAAGCTTTCCACTCACATATTTGGAGCGTCTCCTGCTAGTTTCATCTCAATATGTACTGCTCATTCACAGGCAAAGCTCATCTTATTTTTATAAGAAAGAGGTGAAGTATGTAGAGTAGGCATCATGCCCATCTTACAGATGAGGAAATAGAGGATTTATAGACTAAGTGACTTGTCCTAAACAAATTAGTAGCAGGGAAGCAACTGGGCTAGAATTTGTATCTCTTAACTTTCACTCCAATTACCTTAGAATTATGCTGAAGTATATAGACTTGTATTCATTCTCAGTGGGCAACTTCAAATAGAAAGCAGTAGATATCTATGACTCAGTGCCTACATAGTAAGATGGCACAGGTATAAACTCATCACTGTCTCACATTAGATAAGCATATTCTGTGGTCATGTATCCTCAGTCCACTAGTATACTCTCTTGTCAATCTCAGATGACTGTTCTTAGTTTTACCTTCAACCAGCATTTTACAACAGTCCTACAACCTGGAGCTTCTTTTAATCCTTAGTAGATTTTTCAGTGTAAATTTTAAATGTGTAAAGTTCAATAATTCTTAGAGATGAGAAACAGTTACCAGAGTCCCTAGGAACAGCAGCCTTGCTCTATTCTCTATGTTCAACCACATGGACCCTTTCTTCCCTCTGATACTAGCCAAGTTCCATGGTGTTGTGCAATTGGCACAATTTAGAAGGAGAGAAATTGTTTCTAATGTTAAGGGTATAAGGAGATGGGGAAAAATCAAGTTTTGGTGTTGATCTCTCTCTTATATTTCAGCAGTATTTTATAACTATGCCTATCCTCAGCCCAAATGCTTCAGCAGGGCTATCTATAATGAAGTGTACCATACCTTTAGCAAGGATGTGCAAAAGTGCACCCTTCCTGACATGTCAGACCATTTGGACTCATTCTGGCCTGAGGGGTACATGGCAACCTGCCTATAAACACCCATTTTCTACCAGATCTTTGGGGGGATACAAGGGTCGAGCAAGAGGATTCCCAGCTTTGAAAGCTTCTTGGGAGAGTCCATTCTAGGGTAGTCCACCTGAGACATGGATCCTCAAGTCACCTCTGAGCTTCCATGAGGAGGAAACAACACAGAGAGCTTTTATTCACAAATGTTCAAAACTCACAAGCCCAACCTCCAAGAACTTATGAACAATGAGTAAATTGAGATACAGACATGAAAATTATGTGTTTCGGGAATCAAGATAGTCTTTCTGTTTGTCCCCACAAGCATAAACACACATACTCACACAAGGGGCTCCAGTGTTTCTCCAACACAACCCATCCTAAACACCTCTGTTTATCCATGATACTTCTCAATGTCATGTTCTTTATACTGCTCTATAAATTGGAGTAAATCCTATTGCCTGGAGAGTATAAATGGCAAATTCCTGGCAAGAAGGCTGCAATGTTCTCCTCCTATTTGACCACAGTGTTCTTACCTACCAAACCCTACCTTAATCTGACATTCCGAAAACACAGTGCTCCAGACAACCATTACCATTAGATCTTAGTTGGTGAAAGAGTAGAATTGTGCTTGCCATACCTAGTTAAAATTTAACTGCGTACATTTGGCTTTTTCTCTACTTAGCATTAATATATTGATTTAGTCATTCATTGATTCACCATATGTTGAACTCCAATTATATCCTGTGCATAGTGGAGATAAGGGAACAAAGTGAAGTAAAAAAGCCCAGGTTGGAGGCCATATCAGGTGAAGGTGGGAAGGGAAAGATGGGCATGATTTGAGAGCAAAAATACAGGTGGATGATCAGTTTTGGAAACAAGTTGATGAGTATGGGTCTGGGCATTTTTTGTTGGTAATTTCTTTATGATAATCAAGTAGAAATATCCATTAGGTGTTTGGATAAAAAAAGAGAAAGGTATGGGTTCAATCTATTTATAGATTAGGGAAAGGGCTGAAAAGGCTGCCAAGACCAAACCTGGAAGCACACCAGGCTATGAGGGCTGAAGACAGGGTGAGAAGGACACTGAGGAAGGTCAGGCAGTTGGATGAGGAACCGAAAGAGCACGGAGCAAGGGCACCTAAAGGAACAGAAGTTTCCCTTTTTAGAAGATGCAAGACACAAAGCACTTTTCTTTCAATTCACAAATTTTCTCAATGAAATCATTCAAAATACTCATTAAGGGTACACCTTGAAGAAATAACTAATTTTACAAGAGATTATCCTCACCTTCAAGAACCTTGAGTCTGGGAGAGGTGTGCACATGTAATAGAGATGGCATGCAAGCATCTTATTTCCCACCAACAGTGAGTGATGACTTTGGGTTGATTACAAACAAATTATTCAAGTTAATGCCATAAGTGAACAATATACTACGTACACATTTGCATTAGGATTGTGATCTTTTAGCCTTTAAATATGTGTGCTTCTCTACCTTAGCATGATGTGAGGTCAGAGGGAGCATTACCTCCTTGAAAGCATACACTGAGGCTTGACTTTCCAGAATATGGCCAGGACCAGATGGAGTGCTTACTAAAGGTAGCTGAAAGCAAGATAACTGGACAGGTAGTCTGAACTATGGTCAAAGAAGGGGGAAAGGGTCAAACTAGAGCAGTGGTGCCTGACAACTAGGTCAATGGGATGAAGCAAGGCCATCAAAGGATTAAAAGTCAGAAAACGGGCAAACAGGCCAAGAAGCAGAACGAATGCAGAATGCAAAGGAAGCCCGAGCAAGGGTGCAGTAAGAAGGCAAAAGTGTCAGAGATGGGCTGAATGTGGGGCAGATTCATGGCTCAGGAATATGCCTGGTGACCGAACGGAGTGACAGGATAGGATCACAAAGCTAAAACACACCAGAGTCTACAGTTCTAGGTACAGCAAAATCTTGATAAAAGAAAACAAATCTATGTTTGACTGTCAACCAACTCCACCTGTCAGGTGGCAGCATCCTATTTACCCCCTTTGGAGTCTCACATTGGTCTGTGATTGAGTCTGATTGTGACCAGGGGCAGCCCATTTCCCTTTGTCCACTAGGCAGTAACCACTGTTGAAGACTAGGTATGGATGACATATTTGTAAATGTGTAATAGAATGTTAAGTGATTGGCATTTATATAATTAGATAAGTAAATGAATGAAATAAACCAATGTGTATTAGGATAGCTGAAAACCAGGGTCATTAGGAAATGTTCCTTATTAACAGAGAGGGTATGAAAAAAGGGAGGGTTTGAAAGACTCTCCATGGCTTTTCCCTTCTATTCCTTTCATTTACCTTTAATTTTTTTTCTTGCAGGTTAAAGCTGACTCCACATCTTAAGGGACCAACATAAGCCATCAAGTTAAATGATGTCCCTGATAGCTCTGTGGATCAATAGTTATATAGGCCTATTCCTCATCTGAGCTCTGTCAGGGCCCAAAGTATGCACTGTACATGAAAACCACCTCCTGGATTTACTGCCCCTGCACCACAGCCACAGCAGGCTGCTTATTGCCCTGCCTTTATTTCTTTTAAGCCTTAACTAAGTCTTTGCTACAGATTTTTCAACACTTTCAAAGTGACAGGGCCATGATTAGCCAAGTTCTCCTTCCTTCCACAAAACAGCAGTGACTCCCTTGACTTCCAAAAGAAATTCTTTCGTGTCCTACTTCTCTCACAAAGGTGTGAGAAATCTTCAAGTCAAAGCACAAACGATTGGCAAAGAGACGGAAACAATATGAGGAGGCAGAAGAGAACTAGGCCATCTGCAGTGTTTCTGATGCTCCTGGGATAACCCAGTAGACTCTGGACCATGAGCGTCTGTGGGAGAGTGACTGAGGAATGGCAGCCTCCAGTTCTACTTCCGAGAGTCAGGTGCTAGGTAAATCTCCTCATCTCTCTACACCTTGATTCTTCTCTCTCTTAAATGGGAATGATTCCACTCCCCTACATGACCTCATGGAGAGGATCATCACCTAAATCAAACAGCGTATACGTGAAAACATTTCATACTCCTGGGAGAGAAGATGTCCTATAAATTCTAGGTTCTATTATTATTTAATATTTCTATATCTCAGATTGATCTGGTCTCATGAATCACTTTCTAACAAAATGGACTTGAGCGATATTGAACTGATTTTGAGCTTCCTAATCTCCCAATTGTGTCAGATGTCTAGAATTAGAGCCCTCTGAAATAATGTGTGAAGCGTGCTTCAAGAAATCGAGACTAACTCTTGTCTGTGGCTAAGAGACTTTCTAATCAGAGTCCAGGGCAAAGAGGTTCTCTGGAGGTCAGCCCGGTAGCCAGATTAATGAGTGGCCTTGCTTCCTTGAACTGCAATTTTCAAATTTGTCTCAGTTTGACCCATCTTTCTTATTTTCCTGTATCTGTTTTTAAAACATTCTGTTTAGTGAATAGCAATAATATCCACTACTCTAATTATTTTTTTAAAATAATGAACAAGAGACCCTGTTTTCTGTTGGTCCAATGTGTGGATATGGTTTCAATGTACATTCTCCGCATGCTTCATGCAGTTGTAAGTATTTTATTTTATACTGTAGTGCCCCATTACCCACTTGCTGACTCAGTTATAATCTGTCTTGATAGCGTTAGCTGCTTAACAATAAGTAAAAGTGATACAGTCCTCTAATTTCAAGCATAATTCTCATTAGCTACTGTACTCTTGCATCCAAATATATCAACCCAGTGTTTCCCACACCATCCTATTCTGAGTATAACCCAGCACTTCATTGTGACCTCTCCTTTTTAGCTCATGTTAACCGACATTGAGCTAGCTAATTAGAAACATTTGAGTACCCTTCATTTCTAAATCTGACTCAGCTATAAAATTGTGAGGAAGTGGTCAGTGTTGCTTTTGTATTTCCGGGCCCAGAACACAGTTTTGTGGCCCGGGGTACAGGTCAATTTCTTAATGTTTGAATTTAATCAGCATTCAACTTTTCAACTGGTGCAGAAAATGAATTGCAGACTTTCATTGGCTCTCCTGCCTGTAGGACAGAAGGATCCTTCCCATTGCTACTCACAGAGAGTCGATTCAGATCATTTCCCAGGACTTGCTGGCACTGCATGGGGACCTTGAGGTCTGGATTGGGTCATCTGGTCTCTGCTGTATGCCCCATGGAGTGTCAGCACACGGCAATGGCCCTCATCTTGTTCCTTGCATCATGTTGAATAAATTCCCCTTTTTCTTCTCCTTCCCTGGATTGTTATAAAACTCAAATGAAGTAATAGAATAGAAGGTTTCTTTTCATATAAATGGGAGGGGAAAGCCTTGAAAATTTAAGTCCGTTGTTAATAACAATAGCAAATGAATGTTTTATTCAGTTTTCCTATTGCTGGGTGGTAGGCTCTTTGGAAACACTGGCACATCGCAGATGTTAATGGGTTCCCCATTAGTCCTCTAAGTTCAAAATATTTCAATTTTCTGACCATGACACGGCCATCAGAATAGAATCTCTTTTCATCATTTGGATTAACTTGCATTCATTGACACCCCACTCCAACTGTAGATCATCTCTAAGTTTATTCTGCTTAATAGCTGCATTGCTGTGCTTTTGAGTTGGCTAAGATCTCAAAGTTACCCATGCACAGCAAATGGCTTATAAAGTGATACTGGTCTTGATGTCTGATCTTAAACCCAAAGTCAGTGCTATTTAGTTTTATCCTTTAGGGATTCAGTCCACAAGCAGGATTATAATAGACCAGGCAAGTCTTCCTGAAACAGTCACTGCTTTAGGAGTACAGCCTTTAATTTGAAGGTACTTTCCCCAGCTGAAAGCTATAATAATGCTTCATTCCATCTGGCAACAAAACAAAGAGCTGTAGGATTTATAAACTGACAGATCCTATAATAGTGTGAGTGAGAGATCAAATTTGCATTCTTTTATGTGACTGGGTGACATATCTCATCACCTATTCTGACTTTGGGCCTTATTAATAGCCAATTTGCACACACGCAATTGGCATGATGACCCAAATCAATCATAACCATGATGGAAAATGCTCCACAGGACAATGACAAAATCCATCAGCACCCAGGTTGTACAGATATGACAGGCTGTTAAGGTAACCTGCCTGAACCCGGCACCTGCTAATTTCTGAAGATTGACTCAGCTAGTCTGACAAAGAGGTCTGTGCCCTTCCTCACTGGTCTACAAACATCCCTGACACAACAACCTGATCAACAAAGGGAATGACTTCTCCAAATAGAGATTGACCGGAGACAAAAGCCAAGGGTGTTTCTGGTTGGTTTTAAAAGATTCATGGAAAGGCCATGGTGGTAAAATGAGTTCCAAAACAAATGAGTTTTGTGCCATCAGACTAGGTGTGGTTTGTAGACATGGACTTCAATCCCTCTATTCACAGTAAACAGACATCCTCTAGATTAATACTCCTGGTCTCATAGGCCACCCTTTACTCACAGACAGTACACAGATAAAAGGTAAAAACCACTGGCCCACTTCTAAGTTATGAAAGAACTATGAAGCCCGATCATTTAGTTTCTTTTTTCTTTTTCTCTCCTCTTCCTTGGACCAGAGTAACACTGTAATCCTAGATGAATACATCTGCTTTAAAAATGCTCATTTTCATTTAAGTGGGTGATCTTAGGGTCTAGACTGGGGGAGCAGCAGAGCATATTAGCAAGCCCATTTGGTTGCATATCTATGTAATAATTAAAGTTAACCATTTGGTTTCCATCTGACTGGCTCCTGTACTGATTTTCAGTTGGCTCTGAATTCAGACAAGGAAGAGAGAGGTATTATATATGGGTTTCTTCAAATCCCAAAATCTTCATTTGGTCGCCATAGGACTGATTTAACAAACCCATTCCAACCTTAAAGGTTGGAAAAATAAACTCATGGAACAGTTACATTTAGCAGTTGGGTGGCTATCCTCCAAGGAGTAAGTCAAGGGCCTGGCTCCTTCCATGCTCGGGTTCTGTTATCTTCAACATGTGATTTCCAAAGCCACCATAGAGTCAATGTCATTCCAGCAATTCAGAGAAGAAGGGAGCTTGGAAGATGCACATAGGAGGATTTTAAGAGCCAGGCCTGGAAGTGGTGCATAACACTTCTCTTCACATACTCTGGCTAGGACACAGTTACACTGGCACAAAAGGGAGGCTGGGAAATGTATTTAAACTGTATGCTCAGGAAGAAGAGGATATGGGGTTGGTGAGCATCTGGCTGTCTGCTACAGGGGCAGACCTGGAAAACAAAACACTAACTGATTAGGTTTCAGATCGTATCAAGATAGTTACATTTGGATGGAGATGTCTCCAGAATACAGGGTGTCAGAGTTTTCCAAATAATCTTTTCTATATAGCAAACACCGTTTGTAGACAACCGATCAAGTGGTATAAAGACTTACTAAAGGCAAACCTTGGGACTGGCATTGTCTACCACAATCATGCACTTAGAGCCCAGTAGCCACTTCTGTGCCATGCCACCAGCACTGAGTATGTGCAAGATCCTGGCACCCCTACCTTCTTCCTGGACACCAGCTTTTTCCCACCTTGCACCCCACTTCCCATCCCAATCTTGACTGCCCAGATCCTGACTTCTTGCTTCATTCCTGTCCATGGTGTTAGCCCTAGACATCCCCTAAGCTCTGACCATTATACTGTTCTGCTGTTCACCAACCAGCCCTGATGATCAGTATTCATGCCTGAGACTGAGGTTTCTGGTCACCGAAAATGACAATTCAGCCCATTTCTGTTCTGAATCAATGAGCCCAGACTCAGCACCAGCCCACAAACCTGCAGAGGTTTTCCCACTTTCTACAGAATAAACAGGACACGCATGCTTTAGGAAAATACGTTGTTCATGACTTACAAAATTCCCCACCAAGCCAGATTTTAAATTTTGGTTGCCAGAATGCATTCTACATACATTATCTGATTTTAATCTGATCCAAACTTATAACGAGCCAAAGATGTTGGTACCATTGTTGTCCCCATTTGAACAATGGGAGAAATAAGACTTAGTGAAGCTCAGAATCATGGGAATAGCATGCTGAAGGGCTTCTATTTGAACTGCTATTCCTGACTCCTAAATTTAAGCTCTGGGAAAAAGCACTGTGTATAATTAGCAGTGATCAAGGTTTAAATGAGACAGAAGTACACTGGGTTAATAGTAGGTTTCTGGGCAATAGCTATTGATGTTGATCTGGTCCTGGGCTATACCAGTCTCTCCCTGAAGAGACAACAATTAAAGAGCAGTAGTATGGGCCAGTTCATTGACAAGGAATCCAAGATCACAACCACAGTTCCACATGGTTCTGATTGGCTTCCCTGTCCTTGACCTTTTTGGGGATATGGTTGTTACCTCTTTGTCCAAATTATAATATACTTTCTGTTTATCAGTCATGACCTGATTTTTCTGACAATGTGAGGAAATTTTCTCAGTCCCAAATGCTAGCAGGCTATATTTAACGCAATTTGAAATTTCATTGTCTTTCAGTAAAAGCCAGCTGTTTCCAGATGTCATGAATCAACCTTTATGTCTGACTGACGTGATGTTTGCAGGAAACATCTTGCAATACTGTCACGTGTTATTGGGAGCTCCTAGAGCTCGATTATTTGCAAGTCAGAATGCACTGCTTTCTAGTGAGTTGTTATTTGTATTGCTTCAATAACCTCCTGTTCAGATATGACAATAGGCTGACAATCCATGGTTCATCCACCCCACTTGGTTCTCTCACACCACACTGCTATAGCCATTTGGTATTAGGAACCTTGCAAACACTTGCCAACAATTCAATCACACATCATATTTGAGGAATACACCAGTGAGAGCTAATTGGTGCTATTGTCAAGCCCAAGAACATTTTATTTGGTTTTCCTGGAATTACTTATCTTAATTTTTTAAATCCTGAATTTTCTTCTATTTCTGTAATGTTTTGAGTACTGAGCTAATTTTTGTGTGCATTTGTCAATTATTCCCATCAACTTATCTTCACGTAAGTCACTCAGTGTAAGATACTAATTAGCTGAGCAATTTTATTGTTTAGTCTGTCAGATCCATGGTTATTTTCATACCACATAAGTCTTCCCAGGCTTTTGGTGGCTTTGCCAAATTTCTGTCCCTCTGTTTTATTACATTTCACTCTATTTGCCCCTTACTGCTATGATGTGGATTAATTTAAGTAATTTTTCCTACTGCTGTAACAACCCAATAGTAAATGCTTTATGCAATTATTTTAGACCTGACATGTCACTTGGCTGCTGAGGTAATGCATAATGGCCTAATTATTGTAGAGTAAAAAATCTGGGAAGTGTGTCCTCTTTCATTAGATCAGAGTAGAAAAGGAATTCAAAGCCACAATGAATGTAATTCTTGTAAACAATGTTTGGGTGCCATGGTTTTCAAAAACTATCAGAATTCAGTTTGATATTTACACCTTTCTTTCCTTTTTTCAGTGTTCTCTACGCTTATCCAAATCTCCATTCCATGCACCCAGAACTGAGTTCTCACATCTGATGGTATATCCTTTTCTGTTTCAATAACTAGGCATCTGTTTACCATGACTAGTTTCAGATTTACCACATTTTACTCACTTAGCCTGGCTATCAGTTCAAGGTATTTGGTTATAAAATGTGGCTACCTTGTAGGTCTACACATCGTCACCTCAATTCTCAATAGAGAGATCTCCAGCAACCGTGCATTTACTGGATCTTCCTTGAATGCCCTCTCAGCAATCTGGCTCGAGGGGATGATGGACTCTGTCAGCCATTACACTTTGGACAGTCACAGCTCGTTGAGCTTGGGTGAGCCCTCCATCTCTCGTTCCAGACCATCAGGCCCAGCCGGCTACTGGCAACTATTTCCAGTGTGTACGGCCATTCCTGAGTGAAAAGACAGACCATCAGTCTCTCCATGGACTCACCTCTAATTCTCCTTTGCCTGACGCAGTGACTATTCTGGCCCCATGATGAGCTACTGAAACCTTTATGGGGTATCAGAGCCCCGTGAAGTGACTGTGACACAGCTTGCCTCTCATGCACAAGGACACTGAGCTGGGTGTTGAGAGGCTTATAATTAGTATAATTACTTTATTTTGATTGCTGAGGTTAACAACATGGGCAATGCCCAGGCATATTACCATCATCAATTGATGAGTTGGAGTTATAAAAATCTGATTATATGACATGTGTTCAGCCATATCACCCTCTGCATTGCTCTTGGGGAATAACTAATGCCTTGTTCCTTAAGATGCTTAAATAGTTTTGCCCATGATACTGTGCCAGGTGTGAGCAAATCTAAAGAAATGAGCCTGAATGTTCTGTGATGTGGGTGTGGCTGTGCCAGCTGAGTGCCAGTGGGAAACAGCATCCAAGAGAGCCGGAAGCTCATCGTTCAGCTGATCAGGGGCACGCGGCAGAGCTCAAATACCTTCGTGACACAGACAGCTTGTCCCTGTGTGACTCCCCAGAGGGAACTGGTAAACAGATGCTTCTCAACTTGACAGAATTTGACAAAATCGTGATACACATTTTTGGTTGTCACCACCGGGGATGGGGGGAGTATGATATTGGCATCCAGTGGATAGAGGCCAGGGACGCTGTTCAACTTTCTATAATGCACAGCATAGCCCCCCACAATGGAGGATTGTTTGGTTCAAAATGTCAATAGAGGCAGGGTTGAGAAACCCTGGGTTAGACAAAAGACAAAGACTTTACAAGGTTAAGAAAAGTGCATAGGATTATCCAAGAATAATAAGCTTAAACAGTTCACCCATTCAAAACGATTCAACAAGGACTATAAAAGTTTCAAAACAGCAAGCTTCGTTGGTTGAAGTATCTAAAAACTTAAAGATCTCAGCTTGTCTTTTAAAAGTTAAACATCTTAGGCATGTTGAAAACTCCCTGAAATTAGGACTTGAGATTCAAATGAACAATCTGCCTTTATCCCAGTACCGAAGGTTCTTTCTCTCATAAAGAAAGATAGGATGATGAATCCCCTCCTCCCCCAGTGAAGGTACCCCACACTTACAGCAGAATCCCTCATGAAATCATGCTGTGTGTGAGATAGCCAACAGGCAGAATTTTATTTAAAGGTGATCATTACCCAAGGTTATAAAACATAGTCCCTACTCAGGGTAATAAAAAATGAGAGGCTAGCCTTGTATTGCAAATTGACATATGGTTTAATTTATGTTAAAATAGGTTATTGTGGCCTAAATCCTGGCTCTTCCCAAAATTATTCCCTTCCTTGCGCACTGTAACTCAAATAAATAAAATAAAAATTAAGGTTAATTCTTGACCATTTAAAATGTAATACTACTTGTAGGGGTAACTTTTAATCATTCAGATCTTAGCATGAGGTAGTTATAAATGTGCTAGATTTCTTACATCTATTTCCAATGATCATGGGGAAGATAAAGAGATAAAGTTATAGATGAACAGGTCCCATAATCATCTGATCTTTTCAAATTAAGGCATTTGTTCAGGGAGGTTCAGGAACCCCAGTATCCTCGTTTCAGCTAGTCACACCACCGTGGGAGTGGTCCAGAAACCTATTTGCACAGAACATTTGTCCTTTATTAGCAGCCTGGGCTTGGCCCCAAACCCCAAGGGTGATCTCAGGCCCTGGTGAGCTCTGCTGCCGGCCAGAAATCTTCTTGGCTAGACTAGGTAGGCTAAAGTAGCTTTCTTCTCCCTGAATCTTACCTTAATTTTCACTTAGCTTTTTACACTAAGTGGGAAAAGGGGCATCTCTTCCACAGTGGAAAGGGGGCACCTCTTTCCCCCAGTCTCCTAAAGAGTTGAGCATGAAAGAATAGGCTATACAGGGAGAAAGGAAAACAGACAGACAGACCCTAACAGGCCTTCCTTTAAGCATAGAGAGTCTTCATACACCCCTGCCTTACCTCCCTAGACTCTAGAAAGGAGCTATATCCAGAAGGACTAATGGGGTAGTTGTCATGAAGCAGGCTTATTTACTCCATTGTAGATAAGGCTCTGCCTCTTAGAACATGAGACCCAATGCACATCCTCAAGCCTCACCAATCCATGCACAGCCAAACTCCTCCTTGGAGGTGGGATACAAGTGAGGTTAGGACTGTAACCTCTTTTAAGCACCATCAACTGAAATGATTAACAGGGATTTCAATGGAAGCATGTAGGAATGAGGAATCAAGTAATTCTGGGTTTGTGGGCTTTAAGAGCAAACAAGCCAAATGGAGAAGGAGCATAACCAGAAAGCAACATGGAAGTTCAGGGCATCATGAAATGGGACCAGGGGGCCAAAAGGAGCATAGAAAGTGGCTGTGAAAGAGCCAAAGACAAAAAAGCTTTTTCAAAATTTTGCTTAGACCAACCTAATGTCTGAAGGTCTTTTCCCATCGATTTCTCTGTCACCAAGGAAGAGCTGCTCTGCAGAGATGACTCCTCACCCAACCAGATTTCTTGCAGACATGTCCACCCACATCCGGAACTTCTTACCCAAACACTAAGAGTTCAAGTTGCCACTCGGGGAAATTTAAATCATGGCATTGTATATTATACCTCTGATCTAAATCATCTTATGGAAGATTCTGTGCTGCAAATCAGAGATTGCTGAGATAACCCATAAAACAACCACCAATGTGGATTTCTGGCCAAAGTTTTGGGAAGCAAGATTGGATGCAGCAAAAAGTAGGTAGTTTGAACAGATTGACAGTTTCTGGAGACGTTCAGAACACTTATTTGGGATTAACTATATAATTATGTAGACCCTACTTCAACATGATGTGCAGGTTGATGGTGGAAAGGACATCCACACTTGCTTAACATTTCCTATGGTGCTTGTTGGGTTGGGTGATGAAAGAAGGACCACGGTGTGTAAGTACAGCTGTTCTTACCTAACAAAAATGTATTTCCAGCCACTCTTGTTTGGTCCCAATGTTGTGAACAAGCCTGTTGTTGGACTGATTTAAGATTCATGAGCACTCAGCTAAAGAGGGCAGGGCTTATGAACTGGTCTCAGAGGAACTGGCAGAGATGTGAACAACAAGGGGCTTAGAAAATCTCCCTGGAATATACACAGCAAATGCTCCATCTCATTTTTATTGTTGAGGATTTTTGCCTCACATGAGCATAATTGGGCCAGTCTACCTTCCCGGTATGTCCCTGGGAGAGATAGTCATAGAGGGAAGGTCAGCCAAGATTAAATCAGGACTTGCAGAATTGCTGCATTCAGGATGAAAGAGTTAATTATAAATGCTTTGGGTAAAAGAGTTTGCTAAGGACAATAGTTGGGGAAGATGTTTCCAAAGTAAATTTGCCCTTGGTATGAGGACACAAATGCAAGGCTGGCTGCTACTCAACGGGAAAACAACTTCAGCTCTTATCCTCATTCCTTCAAATTGGGGTCAGTCCTAGGATGCGTCCACAGCTCTAAAGATGTACATTTGTGGCACCAATTGAACGGGGCACCTTGCTGGCAAGTCATGCAAGGAACTGGCCACCCAGCAGAGCTCGTCTCTGGATTTCAGAGGAGTGTTTGGTTCTTCATGTCTTTAATGGGTCCAGAACTCAGTAGAGGGAGGTTTTATATTTAAAACAACAAAATAACTCTTATTAGAATTAATAAAAATAAAAAAAAGGTTCCCCATGTAGAATCTCAATAAGTCTCCAGTATATTAAACATTCAGGAAAGAGATTTGCTGAAGACTCAGCCTGTTATGAGCCAGAAGGGGCGTCATAGTTAATGGAGCTGGGAAGCAAGTGACACTAGGTAAAGTTCAGGGCTGCTAGTTGCCACAGCAAATTAAAATATCCCCAGCAGCATCCTCGTTCCTATGTTTAAAAAAAAAAAAACACATATTCTCAAATCAGAGGTGACAGAGGTCTGATCAGCTTCCCTCTGACAACCATACTCTAACCCCCTGAACTTTCCCTCCATTAGGTGTAAGGCTTGGGGAAGCACCTCTGAGATATTCGTTATCTTATTTAACCCTAAGCTTGCTCTAATATGGGACATTTTTTCCAAACAGTAATGTAGCTTTGAAATGAGGTAGACCATGGTTTGAATCCAGCCTCTCTCTATTGTGTCATTCCGGTGATTCTCACCAAGCTGCTTACATTCTTTGAACCTCAGCATCCACTCTTAGAAACTAGGATTGTGTGTTAGTTTTTGCTGGATAACAAATCATATCAAAAACTCAGTGTCTTAAAAAGCATTGGCTCTCTTGCTCACAGTTCTACCAGTAGTTGTAGGCTGGGGTCAGCAGGGCTTGGCTCTAGGCTGTGGGTTGGGTACATGTTTCCTTTCTCTCCTTGGACCAGCGGCAACCCAAGGAATGCTCACCTCATGTCAAGCCACAGGAACACAAAAGGACAAGCCAAACTGTGTAAACACATCTAAGGTCCCTGCTCAGGTCATGTCTGCTAAGCTCTCCTTGGCCAAAGTAGTCACAGAACCTAATCTCAAATCAAGTGGGTGGGAAGTGCACTGTGTCAGTCCTCCTCCCATGGAGTCTTTGTAAAGCCATGGAGGGAGTAAAGAATTGAGAGCCAATCTTCCACAATTGAAATAAGTATCACCTGGAGGAGCTGTAAAGATTAAATGAGATAAAAACACGCAAAGCCCAGGACAGAGTACATGCTAAATAAATGATTGCTATTATTACTGGTTAACAAATAATGTTTCTGATATCTATGCCTAGCTACACAAAGTTCCAAAATGAGACAGGTAGACATTATTACCCTTTAATGAACTTTATTAACTGTAATTACTAAAACATAGCCCCAGGCTTGTGCTCCCTGTCTCTGCACAACTCTGATGATGCAAATAAGTCAGGACAACCTACCAAGGGGTTTACACAAACTCAGAGCTGAAGACATTTGCCCTTGGAACCCCAGCTTCCCTGTTCTGAACAGCTTCCTCCAACTACTCTGGCCTTATTTAACTCCGCAAAGAAGGTCTCCAAACAATCCATCCTTGTCTTCATTACAAACCATTAGTTCCTCTGGAGAACTGATGCTCTTGTCTCCCTGTATCCATATAGGGCTAATGGGAGAACAGGTATGTATGGTGGCTAATTTCTATCTAGTCTTTTCTCATATAAATCCTGTTCTGTCTCCACTTCCTGTAGGAAAGGGCCTTTCAAATGTAGGGGAGGGGATAACCTCAGGGTCCCTTCTCCCGAATCCACAGCCCCTCCCTCCTACCCCATTTTGCATATATATTCCTCTACCTCCCACCCATCCTTCACATGGAATTTCAAACCAAATTATCTAAAATATTGGGACAATTCAAGTTAGCAGGGACCTGAAAGGTTTCAGAATATCTCACAGCACTCCAGAAATGCCGAGTACATGGACCTGAAATGAGATTCCTGGGTTGAAATGGCCACTCCATCATCTCTTTGGTGGACCCAAGTCATACTATTTGGACTCTTTGGGACTCCTTTATTAGCAATTCTAAAATGGGATTAAAAATATCTGCCTTGAAATATCACTGCTGGGATCAGATGAGATGGTTACCACGGAGAAAATATTTATTGAATGCTTATGTGTGCCAGATGCCAAGGACGAAAGAC
This sequence comes from Tadarida brasiliensis, assembly GCA_030848825.1. Taxonomy (NCBI): domain Eukaryota; kingdom Metazoa; phylum Chordata; class Mammalia; order Chiroptera; family Molossidae; genus Tadarida; species Tadarida brasiliensis. The sequence goes on from CM061270.1 coordinate 32,875,333, forward strand.
TTCACCACTTCCCTCCAAAGTTTACAAGGTAGTCCCAGGCACAGAGTGGGAGCTCAGTAAACCATTACTGTTATTATCCCTTCTATGTGCCCAGTGGCACAATACTAGAACCTTACACAGGAGGGAAGAGCAGTCTCAGAACTGTCCAGGTGCTGGAGGCCACCTACTACACCAGGGTCAAGGCAGGTAATGGCTGGGTGGCCTGGAAGCAATAACCACGCAGGCTGTGAGAGCATGGCCACACAGGACACTCAAGGCAGCAACTATCTGCCATTCAGTAAAGAAGTGTTTTGACATTTTAACAACCGGTATGGCATTATCAGAGATATTATCTTTTAAGTGATAAATGATACATGTATCATTTAAAGTCATACCATACACTTTTGATATTTCTTTTTTCTACCTAAATGTTACAATAAAGGAATAATATTCTCTTATATATGTTTCTTTTTCTGACCAATGATGCAAAGAAAATTTACCCTGAGTGAAACTGATATTCCAGTTCTAGCCCTGAAATGCACATGTGACACAGCCCAGGAGGAGCCATCTGCCACAACCACCACACGCGGGCCCAAAGCAGAATCAGATGCCTTCAAAGTCAACACTAGGTCACGTGTTGGGGATTCCGAGGCAGTGTGTTTGGATGTTCCACCCTCCCGGGGGCCTCCTGTCCCATGAGGACTTACTTCCTCAGGGATGACTGAGTCTCTCTGAAGTCCTCAAGTCAATAACTGACAAAGATGGGCAAGGAGAGCCAGTTGCAGGAAAGAGGAAACACGCCTAGGAGACCAATTAAAGAACAGAGGGAGGACCCTCCATGATGCTCATCCCAACCACAGTAAAACAATGCCTTGAGATAGCGCCAACTTTCTGCCAGCATCATGTGTTTACTTGGCAGTATTTACTCCTCCCCCAAAATATTCATGATTAAGGCAAACAAAGTAACATATTTCAGAAAAATGAAAAATATTCCAATCAATGAAAGAGTGAAGAATCGAAAAATCTCCATGCATGAGGGAGAAGATTCTTGTAAGAATCACAGCAAGTAAAGGCACATTCTTAACTTCATTCGGGTTTAGGGTCATGGCAATCCGGAGCTTACAGAAATCATCCAGTCCATTTAATCTGGAAAACTAAAGGCCAATGAGGTTAAATGCCCTGTACTAACTGAGGACTCCTGATCCTCAAGCCAGGGGCTAGTTACATCATGCTAACATTTCTTTCTCCCAACTGCAGAAAACAAGCACACACACACACAAAAGGAAGACACTGAGGAGTAATCAACTCATCAGGAGACAGGCATTCATGGAAAAGATTTGTGATAAAATATTCTCCAAAGAATATGCAAACACAGCCCTTAAGATTATTATTCTAGTTGCCAAGACAACAAAAGAACAAAATCAGAGAAAGTAATAACCAAGAAATCTTCCCCCAAATTAAACATCCAAACCACATTGAGGCTAAGGATGAGGCACCTCTCACCTCGGGACTGTTGGCCCAAGGAAGGCACCTCTGATCACAGAAACATGGGCTGCCCACAACCACAAAAGTACTACAAGGCAAAAGTATTCACCACCAGTGTACTGCAGACCGGAGTGATCTGAGGACTAATTCCATTCACATGTGCCCACAAGATTTGTGTAGAAGGAAGCAACCCAAAGGCCAACTGCAGAGTTCATTTTAATAGCACTGAGGTTTGTGTGCATGTCTAATCATGGGATCAGCAAATTACATGCCTGGTGCATGAACCATATGACCTTTCTGCAACTGTGGAACAATTGAGTGCATTTGGGAGAAAGCCTAAGAGTGGAAAACTCACCGAGCAGAAGGCCAGGTTGTGGAGCTGTTGCACAGGGCAGATGAGAAGCAGTGATGAGCAATGTGTTTTTGAGCATCTCCTAAGCCAGGGGCACTGAACTGGGCACTGGAGGAGAATTAATGTCCCCCCAAAGTCACTATAGAAAAAAATGGTATTATCTCCTTTAATAAATGAGCAGCCCTCCAAGGACACTCTAGATGCTCAGTATCAAAGGCAGACTGGAGTTTACAGAGAGGAAGCAGGTCTGGAAAGAATCTCCTTCCACCCCTGTCTACCTGGCTATGCCCCCTCCAGGCTCTCAGAACTCATGGAATCAAAAGAACATGAGGCCCTTGAACATTTAAAGGCCCTAGTAACAGACTGATACAAATTAGTTACACTGACAAAGCATTAACAGAGTCACTGATGGTGAGTTAAGAAAGGAAGAGCTAATGTGAACACATCATCCTGCTCTCTCTTTTGCCTGGTCCTGTTTTCCACACCTCTCCCCAATACATCATCATCTTCACACATGAACATGCATACATGCACGTGTGCGTGTGCGTGCGCGCACACACACACACACACACACACACACACACACACAGGAAGTACCAGTTTGTGGTCATACAAAGGCCTGGGCAAGATTAAGTTCTGGAACTTTGGTAATAGTCTACCTTGAGAGATGTTAGAAATGTCAGGAAATGAAAAGACTTCACTGTCAGAGAAACCTCTGACTTGAATTATAGAAATGGTAAGAAATCCTTTCTCGAAGAGAATCCTCTGGAACTTCAAAAAGACTTCAATATACAAATAGAGTTAGCAATACAGAAATCTTTGCTCCTCTTCTTAATGCTTCCCAGGGATACACTCTGTGCTAAGGACTAATTTTGGAACATCTAAGAAGCCAGGTTTGGGCAGCTCATTGGACTCTGAGTTCCTCAAAAGCACAGGCTATATTTCTGTCATCTTGGGACATCAGCACCCAGCACATAAAAGGTCTATCTAGATGCCTATTATTGCAATGGCCTACCCACTCCATATGCCCACCCCACAAAGAGGTATTCACTTCCCCAGTGCACTCTTCTGCCTCTTACCTGAACTTAGGCAGAGCTCATTAAACCATAACTATGATCATTTACATTAATCTGGTGGACATGTGTGAGATATTTACTAAGTGGCACAGCACAAGATCCCACTTACAGGAATAAACAGCATCCTCAGAGCTACAGTGAGGTGCTGGATGTTGCCTCCTAGGCCAGTACCATCCGTCCATCCATTCAACAGATACACATACACCAGGCACAGTTATTGGCACAAGAACACATCCACTTATGTTCTTCCTGGGATAGTCATCCAGCCAGTCCTAATTTTGAACCAATCACTAAATAAACACTGATCCAAAGAGCACCTGCTATGTGTTAGGGTATGTCCTAGCACTTTTAGGGAAATGATGTAATAGATGCTGACTATGCCATCAAGAACCTAACCACTTAGTGGAGCAGCTGAGACCACACACAGCAAAGGAAAGCTGGGCAAACAGCAGAATGAAGAGGTCCCCAGTGGGAGGAAAGGTCACTGAATATTTCACTGTGCGAGGAGGGAGTCTGCTGTTCAGCCTGCTTGGGCCTGTTAGATCTGAGGCTTGGTTGGAGATGGCTCTCTGAAGACAGAGACTTGCAGCCCTGAGCAGAAATGTAAAAAGGGGAAAGAGAAACTAGCACTGATCAAACATGCTGATGGGCCTTCCCAGCCCTTACTCCATACAGGTCTCTCAGTAGCTCGTTGTCATGAATGGTTGTCATCTCCTTAGGCTGCTCAACATCCCAGCCTCTCCTCTTCTGAGAAAACAGTCACTGTCTTGCCCAGTAGGATGTCTGGCTCCAGGCAAGGTTTAAATGTGGAGCTAGAGGCACCAAGAAGAATGGACCTGAGAGCCAAGCAGCGTTGGACAGCTGGGGTGTCACACAGCGGTGCATAGACAGTGGCGGCGTTCTAACTGGACTGTTCCTACAGCTGCACCTTAGCTGAGGCTCTGGCTGCTCAGCTTCCCTTGCTCTCTGCCTATTTTCCAGTCCTGTTCCTTAGCCTTCTCCTCAGTTCTATGAGTCATCTGATATCCTTCCAATGAATTAAGTTAACTAGAGTTACTTTTGGCTGCTGACTACAGAGAACTCTTGACTAATACACCTGTGATACAGGCATCATTTGCTGCATTTTACAGATAAAGAAACCAAGGCTCTGGGAAGCTAAGTACACAGCCAATTGGTGATAGAGATAGAGTTTAAACTCAACTCTTCCAACTTCAAACTTAGGGATGTTCCCTCTAATTGTGTGTTAATCAGGACACCTCTGGTTGCAAGTGATGGAAAATGACAAGTGGAACTGGGTGAAGCAAAAAGGATACGTATTAGCTGAACTGTTGAGAGGTAGAAAGCATGCCTGGCTTCAGTCCCCAAAGGATGTCGAGTCTGTGCATTGCTGGTTTGGGATCTCACCTATGTGGACTTCACTCCTAGGAATCTCTTCCAGAGTAGTGGCCTTCTCCAGGCTTATATACTCATAACCACAAACCCAGTAGAACAGGAATTATTTTCCCCAAATGACTGAATGGAAGTCTTGGGTTTGATTCTCGCTGAACCATTTCAGTGGCCAAGGAAGGTATATATTGCTGGCCAAACCTGACTCACATGTGCTCCACCACCCCTCTACCCCCGCCCCAAACTCTGTGGCGGAGTCAATACTACTCAAACTTCATAGGCTGACGTTGGTGGAATGATAGCTGCCAAGGAGAATCACAGCACTTCACCAGAAGAAAGGTGAACGGATACTGAGTGGGGAGAACTACAGACGTGCCCTGGCATCTGCTGCGTCCACAGCATGGGCGCTCATCTTCTCAGCCCTTTACCATACTGCCGGAGAATCTGTCCCCTAAACTGAATCCTGCCACCCACCCACCAGCCACAAGCTCTCTCTTCTTCCTACCAATCAAAAGCTTCTTCCAAATTCTTTCATACACGTTACACATGCTAGAAGCTTCAATCACCCCTTCCATGGTCTTCGCATTTTAAATCAAAGCAACAAACACCTCTGGAGGCCATTCTGAGAGCTGTATGTGAAGAGAGGACATTCGAAGAGTGTGAAGAACTGATTGGCTCTTCACGGCTTTACCAGTCCCCTGAAATCCTTGCACCGAGGCGGCCGGACACTCCGGGTCCAAGTCCGTAGGGACCTGGTCCTAGGATCCCAGAGCAGAGGTTAAGTGCCAACATATGTCCAAGGGAGAGCGCTAGGGGTCAAACTGCTAAGGAAATATCATGTCCAAGCAGTTTATAGAGAAGGAAGCCCTGAGGTGGGCATTCAGAGCTGGAGCGTGCAGCCAACAGATTAGAAAGTCACAGAAGACAAGAGCAAGGAACAGTGAGAGGCGCTGAGGATGGGTTAACATTGAAGATGGCAGGCAGAGTAAGAGAAAATGTCTGTTTGCTTTGCTGTGCAATAGGGCAGGCTGGCTCTGCATAAGGAACCAGACAGAACAGAACCTTGGCCTCCATGGAAGGCCACCTCTAAGACCCTGCCCAGTTTACTCCTTGGGTCTAGAGTTTCCCTGCCCTGACTCTAAAGTTTGTCCTAGAACTGAGCCTGCACCTAGCAGCTGATCTTTACTTGAAATTGCAAAACTTCAATATTTACCAAACACCATGTGTTAGCTAAGGCTTGGGCTAGGGACTGGTGATACACAGAGGAAGATGTCATTTTCAACCTTGGAAAAAATTTCCTGAGGGTGGGAGAAACAGCTGAGCCTAAAAAAAAAAAGGTAGATTATTAGTTCTATAATAGAGGTTTATATAAGGTTTTCATAGGAACTTAGAAAAGAAGCAATTAACCCGAACGCCCTTCAGGTTGTGGGAGGAAACAGTAAATAATGAAGGGGGAGGGCAAGTTGGACCTGATCCTCTGTGGGATGGCACAGGCTGAGAAAGGAGAAACAATAGAAGTTAAGAGTTGGATCAAAAACCAGTCCACACCATGATCTGAATTTCCTGCCTAGAGCACGAGCCCGCCGTTTTGTGTGCCTACTGCTTGGCATGGGGCCTCCCACCTGGAGGTGGCTCAAAACTGTTTGTGAATTAAACAGTGAATGCTGCTTTGCCTTTGGAACAGAAGGTAGACCTGCAAGACCAAGGGACACTGCTTCCTAAAACATTATCACGGCATTTAATTTCTCATTATGACTCTCTGAACAGTTTAATTAATAATTGCTATGGGAAGAGGAGAGCAAAGTGATAATTAATAGCTATTGGCCAGAGCTATTGCTGAATTGAGTCCAATTATGAAATGAACAAAGCACACCCAAAAAGCAGCATGAATTCCAGGAGTGAGAAAAGGCCACGGATACCAGGGGCTCTGAGGGATATTCTTCATCTGAGCAACTGTAAGGTAAGGTGTGCTTGAAATAGAAAGAATGCAGAAAGGATACATGTGAGCATTTTTCAGGAAATGATTCCTTCACCACGATCTGCACTTCCTGGAAGGGCAAACATTGCCATTGGGCTCTGCTTCCTCCCAACCAACAGCACAGAATAAAATAGAACAGAAGAAGAGGAGCGAAGGCTGGAGCCCTCTTACCCCGGGTGCCAAATGCCCAGGATGCCAGCAGCCCCTGGGCCCCCAGCACTTCCGAGGTCAACAAATCCTCCTTGACTTGACACCTCTTGATTCCTCCTTTAAAAGGCAACATGATCATGTTTTCAGAAAGATGACTGCAGGACTGCTTACACATAAAGAACCTCAAAAACACTCGTTGTTTGAGTACTTTGGGTGACTGACCCTTCCACTGACCCGGGCTTAACCTGGATGTTTGCTTCCACTGTCCCATCAGGGACCCTCCTGTGCTGTCTCTTCCACGCACACTTACCCTCTGCTACCAGCTGGTTTCTCTGCACAAACCACCTCTTGCCCACAATATAAGTCTTCAATTTTCAGTCTTTGGAAATTCATAACACCAAACCATTAATAGAGCTAATGCTTATGCTTTCTTTTACGAAGAGCCTTTCATGACTATAGGAACCTTGGTGTTAGGTCCCTAAACATTTCTAAGATTGAATCACTTCAGGCTGCAGGTTAAATAAAATCTAAATATATAGGTTCTGATTTTTTTTTTAAGAAAAATGTATAATTTATAAAACCTTATGCTAAAGAGGAAATTAAGAAAATCAGGCACACAATTCCTGTAAACACTGCAGATAATAATAACCTGGGAAAGTAGGCTGAAGAGAAGAAAGGAAAATTTTTTAAATACCAATGATGTCTACGACTTGACTCAAGCACTGGTTGGGATAATTCTGTACTTTGAAAGTAGCTCCTTTAAGAAAATCCCTCCTTTTTTATCCCCTAGGAAATGATGTTATTCCGAGAGCTACATGATGCAAAGGTGACATTCTGTGGCTGAACCAAGGAATTGCAAGGGTTTGATGCAAATATCCTGGGCTTCCACCTACCCCTCCCCTTTAGGTCTCCATGAACTTGTAGGCTGAAGGGTCAATTATTGCTTTACATTTTAGGGACTAAACCGCAACACATTTTCAAGTATGAGCCTATCTGCTTTCTTTGCAGCTTAAGATCTGAGTTTATACCAATTGCTGTAAATTACTCCTTCATCAGAGGCACTTTATGTAGCAGAAAAAGAGGGAGGTTGGAATCAGAAAACTAAGTCCCAGGTCTGCTCTCCCTAGATGTTGTCTCGCCTTCTCTGGGTCTCTTTTCTCATTTGTAAATTATGAATGGTCATGCCTGCCATCTATAGACCATGGGAAGGTGTTCACATGTGGGGTGTGGGGAACAGAAGGACAGGATATGTAGTAGCAAGCTGTACTAAGACAGGTGTTCTACTTCTGAATGGAAAAGTACCTTCTTGCAGGCAGAGGACTCAGTCCATCTGCAGTATCCGTACCTGCCAGGTAGACTCCAAAGCACCCTTGCCTGTGCCTTTCACAGGTCTCTCCAATCTTCCTGTCCCCATTTCTACCGTGAGGACTGGAAATGTCTCATCATGAAAACACTCTCTTCCTCCACAGAAAACATGCTGCAAATTCAGCTGCCAGGGCATAGGTTTCACGGTCAGTATACTGACATGTCACTGGGTGTCAGGTAACAGACACTGAACTTGAATCCACATTACCGAATTCAGCAGACTGGTTCCCCCCGACTTTATATTCCAAGTCATAGGGCAATGTTTGCATCATCCGATCCTTTTCTTTCTGGAGGCCAGGAACTACCAAAAACTTACTTGGCTAAGTATTTTCCAGAGTGTGGAGACTTGCTTAGTCCTCCAGCCAGTTATTTTGACGGGCAGAAGTTTCATTTTCCAGATGTTCTGTGGGAGTTTCGGATTTTTCTTTCGCCCCTCTGAAGCAAAAACCAAAACCACTAATAGACTGAAACTCTAAATAGCTTAACTCTCAACACTAACTGGAGCGAATTCGTCTTCGTAGTGTCCTTTCTCCTACGTCTACTCTTTTTACCTTGGATTTCTACCTGCCCATCTATGAGAGAAGAAATAGGAGAGAGCACAGTGGGGTGGAGACTTAACATCAAAACCTATAACGTCCTTTTGCCTTTTCCATTTCTTTTGTTAGAAGAGCACACACGTGTATGGGGGAGACAGAGAGGAAGAGAGAAATGCATCAGTTATTACCTGCACTGAACCAAAAAGAAAGCAAAATTAGCATTTTTTTTAACACTAAAAATAGATGAAGATCTAGTGGGTGGGCAGAGATGACAGAATGGTGAAAATTGGTAAGAACTGTGCTGACTTTGTTCTTATCTGTTTTCATGAATACATAATTTTTGGAGTTTTCGGTTGTATTGAGAAATTTTCTCCCTGTCTTCTGGGAGATGCCAAAAAAGTCTACACTGGCGGGTAAGCAAACACCTGACAACCCAGGAAATCTGATGACGCACTAACAGAAGCAGCCTGTGTATGTCAAAAGGGGATCCTACACAGCGAAGGAAAATGATTCCCCAGGAGCCCACAGACTCATCCTGGGCCCCGGAGTCCTCAGCCAACGGATTCTCTATCACTTGCTTGCAAAATACAGAGCACTGGTTCGTCTCCTTTTCAAGACCAGGCTGCATTCCCATGCCCATTTCTTACCACATGACGCAGCCTCTTCAAACATTTAATTAAGTGCTGAACTTGCAATTTGCCACCTAAGCCCCCTGTTTTCCTTTCCTTCTATAAATGAATGTGAGTCTGAACCGGTCCTACCAGCTCTGAAATACCTGTTGGGTCCCCGTGACAATAATGTGCTGTCGCTTTTTAAAAGAAACAAGTTGAGTCACCTCCCGGAGTTTTTCACTCTCCAGGTCCCAAACCTCTCAGATTAGATGAACTCTCTCCTGTTTAGGGGCAAAGGGGGAGGGGAGTAAGTTTCATGTCTCAGTGCAACACCCCAGTGGAGAAATACAAAAGAAAAGAAAAAAATCCCAAGTGGGTAATAAGAATAAGGTGAGGCCAGGTTTCAGGGTCCCAGCCACACCTCAGAGACAAGCTGAGCTGAACCCATCCGTGACTCCTTCCTAAAACATGAAAATTGCTGAGGAGGAGCCTCCCCTCCCGAAGGCAGCCCTGTTCCGGGGCCTCCAGCTCCCAAGCCGCCCTTCTGAGCTGGTGCTTTTTCAGCGCATCCCAGGCCCTTCCTTTTGTTTTCATAATGGTCCATTCAGCCTACTAAAGCCAGCTTTTTGCATATTAAAACTTAATTTGTTTAAGGACAAACAGTTGGAGGCCTGCTTCTCAGGGGCTGGAGGGACATATCACAGGAGGGGCACTTTGGCCTTGGGGGCTGCCGATTTGGCAGGTCCCCGACTCTGAGGACGGGCCAGCCAGGAGCTGCTCACTATCAGGACTCCAGAAGGCATCGCCCTGAGCTCCAAGGTGGAGCTGTTTACCGATGCCGTGATCTCTCCCCAGATGCAGTTGCTACTGTAGCTAATTAAGAGAACAATTAAGACCAAGGCAATCAGTCAAGTACACAGACCTCAGTCATCTTCCCAGCTCTCAGATGCTGCTCTGCTCCCAGAGGGCTGAACCGTACTCAGTCATTCAGAAAATGACAGGAAGAAGCTATTAAATATCTGAAAACCATAAAAATGCAATCATACCGTTCTTTAGCTGAGCCATCCACCAGAGACCAATGCCCAACAACTTTAGAAACTTAGCGGTCCTCTTGAATTCACACACAAATAAGAAGATTACTCAAAGCAGCTCAAATCAAAATTTAATTACAAGGTGGGGATGGCAGAAGCCGTGCTGGCCATTCTCCTGCTTTTTTTTTTTGGTTTACGACTGATCAATACCCCTTGTATCAGCCAAACGCATGACAAAGTCCATGGGGTCTCTTTAGACAGGAAGTAACAGATTAAATATTGAGCTAAACAATTTAATCTTCTCCTGGAAGAATTTTCAGATATTTGTAAAGGTAAATCCTATTAGAGGGGAACAGTCTCCATGTGCGCGCTTATAGAGCTTCGTGGAGAGAAGTTCATAAACACAGATATACAACCACTAAAACAAAACGTCTCCTAATAGCATAGCAAATGGAGACCAGAAAAAAAAAATGTTGCCCTTAAAAAAAAACAAAAAACGCTTTATATAGATATGCACTTAGTAAACTTATTGCAGAGCACAGTGAGATTTCTCCTATTGAGTGCTGGCTTTACCTCTGACTGGTCAGTGATTCTCTTTGAATCCCTTCACAAGAGAAATGGAAATTTCCAATGACTTGGAGCTAAGAAATGAGGCTGATCATCTTAGAAAGAAGCACCATAAACAATATTATCAAAGCATTTTTATTGAACAGCCATTGCGATTTCTACATGTGACCTTATTCAATACTCATGACAACTTTATGCAGTAAAGTTTATTATTATTATATTCTTTGTAGAGATGTAGAATCAGATATTATGAGGCATGACCTCTCATGGAAGAAGTGGCTGGAAGTACCAAGTGACCTGGCCTTGCATTCACAAAAGGCTTCAAGTTCAGACTTTTGTTTTTATCTCCAAATGAGGTAATACCATCACAGACAGAAATCAAGACCACCGGAAGTCAGCAACTTTATTTGTGGTTAAAGTCTCGGAGGACATATCTTTTAGTGTACTATGAATTAATATTTTTTTCTGAAATTTAAAATTATCTTGTTAATAGCAGAATCATAATACATTGTATTATATATTAAAATTTTTCATTTGCACCCCTGACCGGTTTTGCTCAATGGTTAGAGCATCAGTCTGCAGACCAAAGAGTCACAGGTTCAATTCCAGTCAAGGGCACATACCTTAGTTGTGGTTTGGTCCCTGGCCCTGGTCAGGGTCGTGCAGGAGGCAACCAATCGATGTTTCTCCCCTCCCACCCCTGCCCTCTATCTGAAGATAAATGGGAAAATATCCTTGGGTGAGGATTAAAAAAAATTATTTTTTCATTTGCTCCACATAAATATTTTAAATGTACCATGACTTTTCAGCTATTTTGGCCTTTCACCTTTTTTTTTAATATATCAAAAGAAAAAAATGGGAGTGTCCTGGGTCTTTGTTTACCTGATTTCAGGTTCCCAACTGGATGACACTGAATGCAGAGTCAGTAAGAGACGCACAGCAGACATTATACAGAGCTTCCACCATATAGACACAACAGTCCCAAGTACCCTCCAGAGCCCAGATAATAGTAAAATGTAGTAAACTAATTAGAAAGGGATGGTCTTAGAGCATTTACTATCTTTGTTTTTTAATATGATTTATTTAATTACAATTTTATATCATTTAATTTTCGCTAATGTCTTATTTAACAACCAGCTTGCAAAATTTCTGAAACTCTAACAGTGGGCTCCCGTGTAGCAGTAGGAGCCAACTCCAGCACATCACTGACTCCACAGACATTCTTCATGTGCAAACATGAATATTTCAGCAAGTGCACATATCAATATAGTGACACTTATAGCAAGACACTTCTCAGTAGTCACATGTGTTCAAAAACATATGCCCAGGCGGATTTCTTAAATACATAAGAATATGTAATTCACATCCAATTCAGGTGAGGTCTTCAGACATCGCTCTCTCCATCTCCCCAACAACATGTTCGTCCCCGTACACAAAACCCGTGTACTGTCTGCTACAGATCTTTGAATAAAAATACCCACATCAACATACAGTTGATGGAATAAGCTGAGTCTCATCTTATTAGCTCTCACCAGACCCATCCCAACGTCACAGATGAGCTGGTGACCTCCAGGTGGCCAACTACAGGGTTACTTTCCTCCTCGTTGGGTATTACAGACCAGAATACTCTTCTACCCTTATCATAAAATCCATCCAATGCTCAGAAATTGAATGACCAACATCCACTCAGATCAGGGATTTTTTTTTTTTCCATCACTGTGTGCTTACAGGCACACACAGACATACATACATTCATGCTAAAGAAAGCTCATGTTTTAAGCTAAATATGGGACTACTCTTCTGAAATGTATAATAGCTGTAGAATGATATGCTATAGTCATTTCCTGATATAGAATGAGAGCCAAAAAATACATTCTTTTAAGAACTAAATTCTGCACCAGCTTTATTTCTACTATGATATTTTAGTGCACCCATGTTACCATTAAAAATTTTAAACTACCACCTCAGACATCCTTCAGCCAAACTACTACTATTGGAAAGAAATTTGTCCAATTTTTATTGCTTCTCCTTCCTTTGAGATGGGAAACCAGCTGATCCAAAATCAATGGCTCAGACAGATCTCCACAAGGAGAAGCAAGTTCAATGCTCTTCATTAATACTCCAAATTTGAGAAAAGTCTACAATGGACAAAAGTTGTAGGAATTCCAAGGGAAAAACAGAAGGCAATGGTGTTCAAGCTCTGCATTTTCCCTGAGTAATTCAAAATGATTTTATAATGATTTTTCCAGGCCATTAGCCCAAAATGTTGTCTGATACCTATGACTATTTTGAAAAGGAAAAAGAAATTAAGCAGGAATCAGTCAGTGAATTTAGAAAGATAGTTATGCCTTTATGTAGCAGCCTTCCTGCATTGTAAATTGATTTTTTTTTATCTGAAGAACCATTTGTAAGGTACAATCTTCCTAGACAGTATTTTCATACAAAAAAAAAAAAAATCAATCTCTTAACTCAAAGAGGAACGACTGAGCACCAAGATTATTTGTTAAGAATCTTCTCTAACTACCATTTAAAGAAATGTTGAACAAAAAGGGAAGACATAAAGAATGTCTTCTACAACAAAGGAAAGCATTTCACAATGGACAAAAATGCACCTTCCTCTCCAGAGTGGCAAAGATTTGTTCACTTATATTTTTTAAACAGGGTTGTTTAGAAACTAGGCAGAAAAATGTCAAGCCAATAAAGATTAAAATGTTCCAACAATTCTTGAAGAGCAGAGAGAAGAAAAGAAACCTCCCTACATTTTTCACTTACCCCCTTTCTGCCAAAAATATTCACACAAGAACTCTGGGCAGCCATTTCCCTGAAGTCTGAATTCTTACTCTTTACATCACATAAAAACCGATTTAGAGGTGAAAAATGTAAGTCCAGACTATATTTAGGCATACTGTTCATTATTTCTTTACTAATCAAACACAAATAGTTCATCCACTTGTTCTGAAACTACCTAGATGTTCAATTGAATGCAATTTTTCATATTTCTTCCAATGTTTAGAAACCCACAAGATTTTGAAGAATTATCTGAATAATTTTTGCAAAACAATTCACTTTGAGGATTGTTACTAGGGTATTCACGGAAAAAATTGTTTTGATGTGTAGCTTGGTTTGATTATCTCACAAATAAGTCCAAGGAAGTTTCTACTAAAATAGAAAGAAATTTCTAAGAGGAACAATTACTCTTATTATTACAAACCTCTTGTTTCAGAGCTTAATGAGATTTGGGCATCTATATTAGCCATCGTGCATTTTCTGCCTATATTTAATCTGCTAATCTATTCTGCATATTTTCTGAAAATAACAAAATAAAGAGTAATGAAGGGTATGTGCCCAGACATGGGGCATGCTATGTGAATCTCATTTCACCTCACATCTCAAAACTCTCCCATTTTTCAGGTTTTCATGGCAGTTGTAAGTGTGTTTATGTAGGAAAAATCAAAGAGAAATCGGAAGAGTTCAGAATCAACTCAGGAATTCAAGGATGGACCAGGTACCAACCTGTTTTTTATCACACACATAAATTATGATCAAAAGCAACTGCAAAAAAAAAAAATATGCCTATCAAATCCATTGTCTTTCCCAAGAACTGGTATTCTCTCCCAACTTTCCTGTTTGGGTCAGTGTAACCGTCTCTCTTCCACTTTCACAAACTAGAACCTTGAAGTCATCCCTGAAACTCCTCTCTCCTCTGTACTTTGCCCTATCCCCAAGTCTCCTCATTACTTACTCAAGTTACTCCTCAGTTTCAGTCCTTTCTCACCATTTCCACAACCACCTGTCTAGTTGCACCTGAGCAACTAAGACAATTTCACCCATGGTTCCCAACGTTACTCCAGCCTCTACCACACTAATCCAGAGGCCACACCACTGTTAAACCAACTCCTAAAATCCTGTTGCCCTCAAGTCTTTCTATCTGTAGATCGGTAAAGGTCCTTGATCTAAATTCCCCTTTTCTACTATCATGTTACTCCAGTCTTCCCAACTGTGGGAGACATGACTAGTTGTCCCCCAATATCCATGCTCTTCTTCTTCCTTTAGTCATTAGAACACCCAGTGATAGCTGGGCACATCAGCACCTGAACAAAGGCTAATTCTCCTACGCTCCTTTACAACCAGATGTGCCCTTGCAATCAAGTTCTGGCCAATAGGATGTGAACAGAAGCATTATATGCAACCTCACGCCCTCAAAATGCAGCGTGCACTGGAGTTCCTCTTTCACCCTTCACACGGACTAGATGCAAGTGTGAAAGCAGGATCAGGGGCAGCCACGTTACACGCAGAAATGGAAGTCATGCATAGGGGATAGTAGAGACATTCTACCAGCCCCACCAGCTCTGTGCTTTCAGACTGTTAAGTAAAAAGAAAAAAGTGTACATTTTGTCTAATTCACTTTTAAGTTGTGCTTTTGTGACAGCAACCTAACCAATACCCTAATTTTACCACAGTATATCCTCAATTGTTTGATAAAATTCAACAGTACTAATTTTCTAAATTTATTTGCAAGCATATAAGAACTGGAAGAATGACCTGGAGTTTTTATTCAAAATCACATTCACTTTTGGCACACAGCTCAATACACACTAGCAATATGGCAACATCCTCATCATTCTTTTTTTTTTTTTGCAATTTTTTTAAATTTATTTTTGTTACAGATGTTTCTCCTTTTTCTCCCCTAGATACCCTCCTCCCGATGCCTCCCCCACCCCTAGCATTGTTGTCTATGTCCATTGGTTACACATACATGCATATAAGTTCTTTGGTTTATCTCATCCATCCCCTCCACCTCCTGCTCTGAGGTTTGTCAGTCTGAACGTACTCCTTTCTATGTCTCTGGGTCTATTTTGTTCACCAGCTTATTTTGTTCATTATATTCCACAAATAAGTGAGATCATATGGTATTTGTCTTTCTCTGATTGGCTTATTTCACTTAGCATAATGCTCTCCAGGTCCCTCCATGTGGTCTCAAAGAATAAGAGATCTCTCTTTCTTATAGCTGCATAGTATTCCATTGTGTATGTGTACCACAGCCTTTTTATCCACTCATCTATTGATGGACACTTGGGCTGCTTCCAGATCTTAGCTATTGTAAATAGTGCTGCTATTAACATAGGGGTACATATATTCTTTCTGATTGGTGTTTCAGGCTTCTTAAGGTATATTCTTAGAAGTGGGATCACTGGATCAAATGGCAGTTCAATTTTTAATTTTTTGAGGAAACACCATATTGTTTTCCATAGTGGCTGCACCAGTCTGCATTCCCACCAGCAGTGTACTAGAGTCCCCTTTTCTCCACACCCTTGCCAGCACTTGTTGTTTGATGATTTGTTGATGGCAGCCATTCTGGCAGGTGTGAGGTGATACCTCATCGTTGTTTTAATTTGCATCTCTCTGATGATTATTGACATTGAGCATTTTTTCATATGTCTCTTGGCCATTTATATACCCTCATCATTCTAAACCAATTTTTAAAATCTCTGGTTGAAATAAAAAATATTCCTTTGTACATATTAAACTTTCTGGTTGCAGTTGTTAGAAACTTAAGAAAAATGTGAAAAGTTTTAAGCTATGCACAGGGCAGTAACTAAAGGCTCCAATGGCTCTCGTGACTATCAGGACCTCCCCTCCTCCCATTTCTCGAGTTTGCTCTATATGCCTGTTTCAATCTCCTCTCTTACCACAGACCAGCATCCTGTGCTTCTCTGTTTGAAGGCGGGATACAACTGCCTACCATTCCCAAGTTTTACATATTATAGTGTAGGCACCCAAAGAGAGAAACCCTTACTGTCCTTTATTGAGTTTTATCATGTGTTAACTCAGAGCTATATAAAATAAAATTGACTAACCATTGTTAACATGTTTACTTTTTTAAAAAACCTGCTGAGCCATGGGAACATGTGAAAAGAGTCCCCAATAACTATTATATTTTGTCTTGGTCAGTGGCTGAGGGCTGTGCTCTTAGGCCTGCAATCGAGCTGAGATGCTCATCAAAGATTTCTATGAACACAAATTCATTCAGAGTGAAAGTTACAGTGAGATTCACTCCCTTTTCCACTGTCCACAAGAACCATAAATTAAGTATGAAAATGTAAGGAGGCAGCCAGCTAGGAGACGTTAAGAAAAGCCCAACATCCTATTTGCTAACATACATACACTCCCTTCTCACAGCCTCGAGGGCCAAGGCACTTCTTTGTCACTCAAACCACAGGAAAAATAGTGTGGGCCAGAATGGTCCACTCCATTCAGATTCTGATGCCCTCGCTACTGGATAACAGGTTATACAGAAATGGCCAGCTGTAGCTAGCTATTTATTTGTTTATAAGTGTGTGTGTGTTTTCAAAGGCCCTCCAGGGAAATCAAGATACAGCAGCAACGTGGTCTTTTTCTGCCCCTGATTTTATTTAGGTTTTACTTAATTCCTCTACACACTTTTGTTTAAAAACTACACTAATGGTTACCTGCTTTTACTCATCTAATCCTTTCAACAGATTTGAGATAGAAATTCATACCAACGTTTTAATCAATTTTATTAAGATAGAGTTTATGCACAAAAAGACATCCATTTTAATTTCACAGTTCAGTGAGCTTTGACAAATACATAATTCTGTGTGAATATAATAAAAATCAAGATAGAGAACATTTCACCACCGCCAAAGAGTTCTCTTATACTCCATTCAAGCCACCCCCTACCCAATCTCAAACAACCTTAACCTCAGACAACTGGTAACTCTTTCTTCATTAGAGATGAGATTTGTCTCTAATGTTTCATATAAATGCTACTCATTTGTGTCTGATGTTTTCAACTCTTTTGTATGACTTTTTTTTTTTGCTCAGCATTATGTTTCTACAATTCATCAATGTTGCAGATATCATAGTTCATTCTTCTTTATTGCTGAGTAGTATTCTGTTGTATGGATATACCCCAATTTGTTTATCCTTTTCATTAGCTGATAGACATTGAATTGTTACCAGTTTTAGGTTATTGTGAATAAAACCACTATAAAGATTTGTGTGGATATATGATTTCATTTCTCTTTCATAAGTGCCTCTAAGTGGAATTTATGGGTCATATCATAAGGGTATGCTTAGATTTATAAGACACAGCAACACCATTTTTCAAATATGGTTGTATTACTTGCTCTACATCCTCAGCAGGACTTACTATTGTCAGTCTTTTTTTTTTTTTTTAATTAAATTTATTCAGGTGTCACTGGTTAATAAAATTATATAGGTTTCTATAATACATCTTTATATTGCATTGTGTGTTTACCACCCAACATCAAATCTCCTTCCATCACCATATATTTGAACCCCTTTATCTTTTACTACCTCCCTCCCAATCCCTTCCCCTCTGGTAACCACCATACTGTTATCTTTGTCTATGAGTTTTTGTTTGTTTGCTTGTCTTATTTGTCCATTTGTTGTTTTCAGTTTTATATCCCACATTTGAGTGAAATCAATGGTTCTTGACTTTTTCTGTCTAACTTATTTTGCTTGGCATGATATTCGCAAGATCCATCCATGTTGTTGCAATGGCAGTTATTTCATCTTATGGCTAAGTAGTATTCCATTGTATATATGTACCACATCGTCTTTACCCAATCATCTATCAAAGGATACTTTGGTTATTTTTGTGTCTTGGCCATGGTGAATAATGCTACAATGAACATAGGAATACATGTATCTTTACAAATAAATGTTTTCAAATTTTGAGGGTAGATATCCAGAAGAGTTGTTGGGTCATATGGTAATTCTATTCTTAATTTTTTCAGGAACCTCCATATTATTTTCCATAATGTCTACACCAGATTACATTCCCACTGGTAGTAAATGAGGGTTCATTTTTCTCCACAACCTCTCCAATGCTTATTGTTACTTGTGTTGTTGATGATAGTCATTTTAATGGGTGTGAGGTAGTATCTCAATGTATAGATTTCATTCCCTAATAGTTATTGAAGTTGAGCATCATTTCATATATCTGTTGACCATTTGTATGTCTCTTTGGAAGAAGTGTCTGTTCAGGTCCTCTGCCTGTTTTTTAATTGGATTGTTTGGTTTTTTTGTTGTCAGGTTGTGTGAGTTCTTTATTATATATATATGATATTAACCCCTTAGAGGAGGTTTTGTTTGTAAATATCTTCCATTCGGTTGGCTGCCTTTTTGGTGACAGTTTCTTTTGCTGTGCAGAAGCTTTATGGTTTGATACAGTCCCATTCTTTTTGTTGTTGTTGTTGTTGCTATTGCTTCTTTTCCCTTTAAGGTCAAATTCATAATATCTTCTCTAAGACCAAGAAAAATAAGTTTGGTACCTATGTTTCCTTCTATGTAATTTATTGTTTTAGGTATTACATTTAGGTCTCTGATCCATTTTGAGTTCATCTTTGAGTATGATAACAGATGGCAGTCTAGTTTCATTCTTTTGCATGTGGCTTTCCAATGTCCCAGCACCATTTATTGAAGAGGCTTTCTTTTCTCTATTGTATGTTTTTGGGTCCTTTGTCAAAAATTATTTGCCCATAAATATGTGGGTTTATTTCTGAGCTCTCAATTCTGTTTCATTACTCTGTGTGTCTGTTTTTCTGCTAATAACATGCTGTTTTGAGTACTGTTGCTTTGTAGTATAATTTGAAGTCATGATGTGTGATACCTCTGGCTTTGTTCTCTTTTCTCAGGACTGCTTTGGCTATTTGGGGTTTTTTGTGGTTCCATGCAAATCTGATGTTTTTTTGTTCTGTTTCTTTAAAAGATGCCATTGGGATTTTGATGGGGATTGCATTAAATCTGTATATTGCTTTGAACATTTTAACTATGTTTATTCTTCTAATCTATGAACACAGACTATCTTTCCATTTCTTCGTGTCTTCTTCAATTTCTTTAATAATGTCTTATACTTTTCAGTATATAGGTGCTTCACATCCTTTGCTAAGTTTATTGCTAGGTATTAGATTATTTTTGCTGCCATTGCAAATGGAGTTTTTTCTCTTTTTTTCCTGAAATTCCATTGCTAATGTATAGGAGTGCAATGGATTTTTGTACATTGATGTTGTATCCTGCAACTTTACTGTATTTCTTTATTGTTTCTAATAGTTTTTTGGTAGAGTTTTTAGGGTTTTCTATATAAAGAATGATGTCATCTGCAAAAAGTGGTAATTTTACTTCTTCATTCCCAATTTGGATGCCTTTTACTTCTTTCTCGTGCCTACTTACTCTATCTAGGATTTACAATACAATAAATAACAGTGGTGAGAGTGGGCAACCTTGTCTTGTTCTTGATCTTAGAGAAAAAAAAAGCTTTAAGTTTTTCACCATTGAGTATATTAGCTGAGGGTTTGTCATATGTGGCCTTTATTATGTTGAGTTATGTTCCTTCTATACACATTTTACTGATGTATTTACTGATGTTGTATCTTGTCAAATGCTTTTTATGCATCTATTGATATGATCATATAATTTTTATCCTTAATTTTGTTAATGTGTTATATCACACTGATCAATTTGCATATGTTGAGCCATCCTTGTGCCCCTGAAATGAACCCCACTTGATTGTGATGTCAGTCTTTTTAATTTTAGCCATCCTGTGGATCTGTATTAGTATGTAAATTGTGGGTTCACATTTCCCTAATGATGCTGTATTTTCATGTTCTATTAGCCATTCATACATTTTCTTTTAGAAGTGTCTATTTAAATATTTTGGCCATTTTAAAAATTAATTTATGCTCTTATTATTGAGTTGTAAGAATTTTTACATATTCTATTTACAAATGCTTTATCAAACATGTGAACTTTGTTTCTCTCCCAGCTGTGACTTATCTTTTATTTTTTAATGGTATCATTCAAAAATCATAAATTTTTTATTTTGATGAAATCCACATTATCATTTTTTTCTTTTATTGCTCATATTTTTCTTCTCTATATAAGATCTTTGTGTAATTCAAGATGGAAAAAGTTTTCTACTAAAAGTTTTATGATTTAGCTTTTTAAATTTTCCATAATCCATGTTGGGTTAATCTTTATGTATGACATGATGCAATGATCAATATTCATCTTTCCACATGGAAATACATTTATACCATCATAATTTTTAAAAAATATTCTCCTCTCCCCTATTAAATTTTCTTGGCACCTTAATAAAAAATCAATTGACCATATATGTGGTAATCTATTTTTAGAGTAACTGTTGTGTTTTATTGCATGAGCATGTCTACATGTCTGTCCTGTGCCAATACCACACTGTCTTGGTTACTATATCCCTACTGTCAGTCTTGAAATCAGGAAGTTATTCCTATGTTTCAAAATCACTTTGAATTTATTAGGTATATTCAATTTCCATGTACAATATAGAATCAATTTGCCATTTTCTATTTTTAAAATGCATACTAATATTTAATTGAGATTGCATTAAATCTATATATTAATGTAAGGAAAATTGACATCTTGTCAATATTGAGTCTGATCCTTGAATGAGGTGGATCTTTCCTTTTATTTAGGTCTTCATTTTCTCTCAGCATTTCTTCAAATACTGTATAGTTTTAGTGCATAAGTACCATAAATATTTTGTTAAAAATTTTACTAGTTATTTTATGAGTTTTGGTGCTATTCCAAATGATATCTTAAAATTTTTAATCTCCAATTGTTTTTTGCTAATACATAAAAATACAGTTGATTTTTGTACATGTTCCTTGTGTCATGGAACCTTGCTAAACTTACTTATTAGTTCTAGTAAGATTTTTGTAGATTCCCCTGGATTTTCTATAGATATTATCATGACACTTTTACTTTTTCCTTTCCAATCTATATATGTTTTATTTTTTCTTCTTGCTTTATTACACTGGTTATGATATCCAGTAAAATGATGAACAAAAGTGGGCAAAGCAGATATCCTTCCTTGTTCCTGATCTTAGAATGTCTTCAGTCTCACACCCTTAAATATAATACTAGTTGTATGTTTTTCACAAATGTTTTTATCAGATGTAGGAAGTTCCCTTTTATTGCTGGTATTCTGAGAAATAAAACTGATTTTCAAATATTAAATCATTTTTACATTCCTTAAGATAAATCTCACATAGTCATGCTGTATTATTATTTTTATTTACTGCTTAATTCAACTTACTAAGATTGTGTTTAGGAATTTTTGTCTATTTCATGATATCGTTGGTCTATAGTTTTCTCTTCTCATAATGGATATTTTTTATTTTAATATTAAGATAATACTGGCCTGATAAAATGAATTGTGAAGTATTCCCACCTCCTCTATTTTTTTAAAAACTTTTTTTTGGAATACCATTATTTCTTCCTGAAATGTTTGATGAATTCTTCAGTGAAGCTACCTGGGGCTGGAGTTTCCTTTGTAACAAGGTTTTTCATTGAATTCCAATTTAACTATTAGGTATAAAGCTATTCAGATCATCTATTTCATCCTGAATCAATTTTGGTCAAGTGTGTCTTTCAAGGAATTTGTCCATCTCATTTAAGTTGTTGAATTTATTGACATTTAGTTATTCATAATATTCCCTTATTATCCTTTAATGTATGTAAGATTTGTAGTTGTAGATTTCCTTTTATTCCTGATATTGGTAATTTGAATCATCTTTCAATCAGTCTAGTTAGAGGTTTATACATTTTATTGATCTTCTCATAGAACCAGCTTTTGGCTTGATGTTTCCTATTGTTTTTCTATCATCTATTTCAGTTATATCTGTTCTTTATTATTTCCTAACTTCTACTTATTTGGGGTTTAAGTTGCTCTTCTTTCTTTACTTCTTTAAGTAGAAACTTAAATAATTAATTTGAACCTTTTTCTTTTCTAACGTAAACATTTAATAGTATAAATTTACCTCTAAACACTGTGTTAGCTGCACCCTATAAATGTTGATAGGTTGTGTTTTCATTACCACTTAATTTAAAATATGTTCTTATTTTGCTTGTGATTTTTTTCTTTGACCTACAGATTCCTAGAAGTGTGTTAACTTCCAAATATTTATAAATGTTCCAGATATCTTTCTGTTAGTGATTTCCCATTTAATTCTGTTCTAGTCAGAGATTATACTCTGTATGATTTCAATCCTTTTACATCATTGAGACTTGTTTTATAGCCCAACATATCTTGGTTGATGTTCATATATAATGTTCATACTTGAAAAGAATATGTATTATATTGTTACATTAATTTTTTGATGGTTTTATTCAAGTGTATCATATATTTACTGATTTTTCTGTCTACTTTTTCTATCATTTACTAAGAGTAGCGTTAAAATTGTCAACTACAATTAAGTAAATAACCATTTCTTTTCTGAGGTCTGTTTTGCCTAATATTAATTCAACTACTCTTAATTTTGTTGTGATTAGAGTTTGCATAGTATATATTGTCCCTCATCCTTTTAATTATAATATATCTTTGTCTTTACATTTAACGTGTTTCTTTAACACAGCATATAATTCGGTCTTGGTTTTATATCCAATTTTACAATCTCTGTATACAAATTAGAACTTCGCATCATTTACATTTAATGTAATTACAAATGTAGTTGGGTTTAAATGTACCATCTTGCTATTTGCTTTTTATTTCTTCTATCTAACTTTTGTCCTCTTTTCCCACCTCTTTTTATACAAATTCAGTAGTTTTTATTTTGTTGTATTTCTACCACTGGCTTTTTAGCTATAACCTTTTGTGGTCTTTGGTGGGGGAGGAGGGGCTCTTGGGTGTGTTTTTAAAGATTGTTCTAGGATTTTCAATAGGTATCTAAAAGTTATACAGCCTACCTTCAAATAATATTATACCAATTCACATGTAATGTAAGAATTTTTTGATGAATACTTCCATATTCTCCCTCACATTCTTTGTACTATTTTTGTCATACATTTTACTTCTATATGTTTTATAAGCTTCACAATTCAACAGTTATTTTTGCTTTATAAAAGTCAAATATATTTTGAAGAAATTTAAATATGAGAAAAATGTGTTTTATATTCTCCACATTTTTACCATTTTGAATGCTTTTTATTTCTTTGTGTAGAAACAAGTTTCCATCTGGCATCATTTTCCTTCCACCTGAGGGAATTCCTCTTACATTTTTTATCATGCAAGTCTGCTGGCAACATATTCTCTCAGCTTTTATTAGTCTGAAAAAGTTTTTATTTTGCCTTCAATTTTGGAGGATATTTTCACTGGGTAAAGAATTCTAGGTTCACAGGTTTTGCTTTTATTTTTTCCTTTTAAAACTTTAAAGATATTGTTACATCAGTTTTCATAATGCATAGTTTCTGATAAGAGGTATGTGAGTTTTTTGTTTTTCTTTGTTATCTTTTTCTCTACTTATAAGATTTATTCTTTATCATTGTTTTCTTCAATTTAATTAATGTACCTTGGCATTGTTTTCTTTGTTAATTAGGCTTGAGGTTTAATGAACACCTTGAAAGTGTGGGTTTATAGTTTTCCTCAAATTTAAAAATTTGTGGCCATTGTTTCTTCAAATAATTTCTTCTGTACTCCCCCCTTTCTGGGAGTCCAATTATACATGTGATAAAACACTTGATATTGTACCATATAGGTCACTGAATTTCTGTTCATTTCTGTTTCACCCTATTTCTCTCTGTGTTTCCTTTTAGATCATTTCTATTATTTCTTCAACTTCATGAATGTTGTTGTTTTTTATAGTATATAATCTACTATTAACATGATTCAGAAATTGTTATTTCTGATACTGTATTTTATGCTTCATTTAAATATCTCTCATTTCTCTTCTCATTGTGTTCATTAAATACTTTAACCTAGTAATAATAACAATATAGCTATACCTTAGTATCACAGGGAATTAATTGGTCCCAGGACCTCATATAGACAGATACCAAAATTGGGAGATGCTTAAGTCCCTTAGTGAGCCCTCTGTATCTGTGGGTTCTGCATCTACAAATACAAAGGACAAAGTATACTTCACTATTCTTGTCTACTGATTCCATAATTTCAGTTTTATTGGCTAATTTTTCTTCTGGTTATAAGTCATCGTTTTCCTTCTTCACATTTCAAGTAATTTTTATTGGATGCTAGACATTGTAAATTGTTCATTTTCGAGTATCTGAATATGGTTGTCTTGTTTCAAAGAACTTTGGGACTTATTCTGGAAGGCACTTAAATTATTGCTAAGTTTGATGCTTAATTTTAAGACTTTTTAAAATGTGTCTAGAGAAGTCTTTATTCTTAAGATATTTTAACTCCATTACTAAGATGTGACCTTTCCAGAGTCTCCACTGAATGTCCTGAATGATCAACAAAAACCTTTCACTATCTCTAGTCAGAATCTGAACACCTCCAAGCTCTGGGTTGTCTCCAGGAAACATTCATCTCATTGCTCATTTCATCAAGTCTTTTGTTAGTTATAGTAAGGAGATCAAGTTTGACCCTCTTATTCTAACATGGCCAGAAGTGGAAGTCCATTCTACACTTTTAATTTTTTATCATTTTGCTCTTGGATTCTAGTTTGAGACAAATGTAAAGACAATAATAACTGACTTTTTTTTCTAAGTGTTTACTATGTTTGAGTCATTAGGCCAGAAAGTTATACTTTTTTTGTTTAATCCTTATAATAATCTATGTACCATATAATATTCCCATTTTAAAAATAAGAAAATGGGACTTATGGAAGTAACTTTCCTACAGTCATATAGCTAGTAAGTGGTGAAATGTGATTTTCAATCTAGCTCCTTTGGACTCTACAGCTGGGTTCTTAACCAATACATTTAGAAACCCTTTGATCTAGCCCATATACTCACTCCATATGACAATATCTCAAGCAAGTACACCATTACATGTACACTAACACTATATGTTATTATATAATTTAAAAATATTTATACCAATGCCTGGAAATTAACTGCACATTTCTTGTAAAAAAAAAAAATAGTATATACAGGGTGGAGTAAAAGTAGGTTTGCAGTTGTAAGTATGTGAAACACAGAGTGTATTCTTGCATTGTTATTTATCAATTATTGTATTATCTTCCATAGAAACAACTGTAAACCTACTTTTGCCCAACCCTGTATATTTAAAGGCAATGTATAAAGTTGAGAGTAGGAGAACTTTGCACTTATTGGTCAAGGATACTGAGTTCTTAAAACTTACTGTTTCTGCAATTCTTAAACAATTGTAATATACTTCCTTTGTTATTAATTTCATGTTATTCTATTTTATCTCTACCAGGAAATTGTAAACAAGCTTCATGAGAGGAAAGTCATGTCTTAGTCCTCCTTTGTATACTCTTCATTGTCTAGAACAATGGTTTCTGTAGTACAAACTATACTATTTTTTTTAATTTCTTGATTATTGATTGATCAAGAGGAGCTTGTTAATGTAATCAGCTTGATTTGTACTTCATTTTTAAATATAGATTCCCAAGGATGTTTACTACTATATTAGGTATTTCTTGCTAATTCTTTCTAGACTACAAGCTCCCCGAGGACAAGGGTATGCTTCATATATCTGTGTCTCTGCTCAGTTCAGGGTATGGACCCAGAGAAGCCACTTGCTGGCTTCTGGTATAAATTTACAGGCACAGGTCCATAAACTGAAGAGCTTACTAAACCTATAGACCCATTGACTAGCACAAGCTGGAATAAGCTCAAACCACCACAGTATTTTTCATTCCACAATTCACTTCAGATATAAAAGTCCTAAAGAGGAATAGCATAGTTGACCATATGTCCATTTACATCACAGTTTAAAAAGCACTTCCATTTCTCATGTTAGCCATGACCTAGTCAAGACACAGAAATTGCTAGTTCTCCAACAAATAGAGAATAGTTAACACAGAGAAATTGGTTACATTCTGTGAGGGAAAAGTGAGGAATACAATCAGGGTCATTGAAGGAACCCTGGCATCATCAACAGTAGAAAGCCACTATCACCCCTAGGTCTGGAGGGAACAATGGGAGGAAGTGAGGAAACAGTGTTCAGAAGTTGGGGCCATCCAGTGGTTGCTAGAGCCAAGAAGAAAAGGATTAGCCAAGGATGCCACAGGAAGCCAAGAGGAGGAGAATGACCTGGCTCCTCTCCACTAATGCTCTCTAATATTTTACTGCTGCCTCTCATTGGTCAAATCAATCTAGAAATCAAAGGGTAGGGAAGTCTGGGAAATATATGTCCTTCCTGTATGACAGAGCAGAACAGGGGAAGACAGAGAAAGGATCTGAGAGCAACCAGGTCATGGATTCCACATTTCATCTCATTCTGCAGAAGAGAAAACGGAGACTTGGAGATCTTACTCAAGGTCACACAGCAATAAGTGGTGGAGCTAGAATTTCTTTAACTACAAACTAGTTCCATACATTTTTTTATAGACTATGATTTCCTTTTACAATAGAATAAGAGGTGGTAAAAACAAAACAAACAAACAAAAAACTATATTTACTTGCCTGGACTATTATAACTGCCTCCTTACTGATTTTGCCATTTTCTATTTCATCCACGTCTCTTCTCTATTTTCACTACACCTGACTGCATTTCCCCAGAGTTTTATATCAAGTAGTATTCACTTTAGAAGTCCTAAGCTCTAAAAAGGATTGTCCTCAGAACCACGACATCCTAAGGACCAAGAAGGCTGGCGGTCCTCATTCCCCCACCTGTCCTGCTGTGCTCTCAGGGCACCATTTGCTTCGTTCCCTCACAGCACACACCACATTGAGCAGCAATTATTTGTTGCCTGTCTCCCCTCTTAGACTGATGGGAACCAATTCTCAGTTATCTCGATATCCTAAGAAACTGACATAACGCCTAACACTTGTCAGTGTTAACTGTCAGTGCTTGAAAGATGAATGAATATAACTGAAGATACCCTCCCAGCAGATAGTTCAAGTATTCAAAATAGAGGCTGCTAATCTGCCCCTATGTCTGCAAAGGTTGTAAGATGCACCAGTTGACAAAAGGTCAGAGTCACTGGGAGGAAGAATGTTTATTCCTTTTAGTCTCAGTGTGTTAGCTCTGGTGCCCCAGCTCTATAATCACCCAATATAAGGCCATTGGAGTCATACCTTTTCATTTAGTCACATGGATGAGAAGAATGTGCACATGAGTGGCTGCCTAGATTGTGAACCTATTCAGATGCTGATGTAAGACTAACTGAACAGCAAAGCCCTGTTGTATCACTTTCTCTGCAGTGGTACCCAAGAGGCATTTGTGGACCCACAACAATTTTGAAAGCATAGTTCTAGGGAATAGTGCTATGTAATCATAAAATTACACTTGAGATAAGATTTAATTATCGTTTTCCCCTTTCTAACACCTTTCACAAAGTAATGCTTAAAAGCTTTGCAAGACAAAATATTACCCTTAAAGTGATAACAGGCAAGAATGAAAGTACAAGAAAGACCAACCAGCAGGCCGGACCTACATGGGAGCTTAGGTTCAGGACATTATTCAAAATTATTACAAGTGACTGCTATCTAAGGGAGTTTATAAATTGGCTTCAAAGGGAGAAGCTGTTGGGAAAAATAAATGGACTCTGTTTCCTAAGAGATATTTTTATTTCTCCAGACAGAGAGCTAGTGAAAGCCACCGGCTACCACAATAAGCAGTCGCTGATCACAATGCAAGAAACATGTCCTCACAATCATTCTATTTTCACTATCAGTCACAACCCACTCAACGTTACCACTGAAAGGGATGTGCAAAGCAGAGGGTGGAAGCAGGTAGAGGCCCTGATCTCTCATCCAAGGGAGGGAACCTGTACAATGACAACAGCTACTTGACAATAATTCTTACCTGTCCTGAACAGAAGTATAAGACTTTACGTGGTGTCCCAATTGCATTCATACATTTCCGACTCGTTTTTAAAGTGATGAGCAAACTGTCAAAGTCGTAAAAAAAAAAAAAACACAAGTAAAATCTAAGAAACCATCACAGGTTGAAGGAGCTATAATGAGGAAAGGAGCTATAATGAGGAAAGGCAATATGGTCCCCTGGACTGTCACTTGCATCAGAAAAGGGGTATTAGTGGAAAACTGGTGAAATCCAAATGAAGTCCAGAGTTTAGTTAATAGGAATATGCCCCGGTAAAGTGTTAACACTAGGGGACACTGGGTGAAAGGTATGTGGAACTGTCTACTCAACATGCAACATTTCTTAAATCTAAAACTGTTCTTTTAAAAAGATTTAATTTTTTAAAGAAGTGATAAGCAACGTCCACTGGCTATTCTGGTGATTTTCTCACTTGCATAATGACAAACTGAACACTTCTTTCTAGTTTCCAACTTTCCAAAGACGGGGAAGTGGGTCCACCAGACAACATGGACTATGAAAGGAGAAGGGCAAGAACTAGCTCATGAATGGTCCTACAAGTCGAAAGGAGACTCTGCCACCATTCAATTTTCAGTGATGACCTTAGTTGAGGGACTGAGCTAGCCTGGGGTTCTTGACAGGCTCCCTAGTTTTGCTGATCAATTCAAACCACAGTCCGGGCTTTACCTAGAAGTGAGACCAAACTATTTCTTAGTTCATTTGCATATGTGTTTATACATTCTTTCAATGCAATGACAATTTGTACTACAAGTCTGTGTGCTCGCTTTCTTTTCTCAGAGTACTGAAGAACAAGCTGCTAAGAGGTATGTCCCCAAGTGTTTAAAGGATGTTCTTCTTTAGCTTAAAGGGGAAGATTGAGATTGAATTATAGAGGCATATGGGTCCTGGCAGGAAATATGTGGCATCATCAATTTGAGGGGAATTTCATAAAAGACTGATTCCCAAGGTATAAACAAAATCTGGAGAAATCAGCAAGGAACCGTGTAGCACCTCGGGGCCAGCCGTTGTGAGGAGCTGTTGCAACAGCTCTTGTGGAGACATCCTTACCCCGAAGACACGAGGGGAGGACAAGTTACTGGAAACTGACAGATGAATATATCTAGGTGACCACCTGCAGAGCACCCACTGGACAAAGGCCAGAGGAGCTAATACCCTGATCTCTGATACCTTCTCCTCCTGCCCTCTGATTCTCTGCCTCCCACTGACAAATCTGACTACAAACCAGAGCACAGAGCAGCCCATGGCTACACTCCACACAGGACAACCTTCTGAAGGTGCAGAGCAGGCTGGAGCAGGGTGGACACTGGATCTGGAGGGGCAGCTCCATCCAGACTACTGACTCTGTTGCCTGCTTTGCCCTGAATTTTCAGGCTGTTGCACCTGTTAGTAATAACACTAACCTACTCAGTGCTCAGTTGCAGAATTCTTCTGAATCCAATATGGCCCAATAATTTTGCATATTTCAAACTCTTTGATGAGGGTCAAGCCACACTCTGACAAGATGCAGTCACCTTGGGGTGGGGGGGAAGCCATTATTTGCCATATAATTCAGGCTAGCATATTGCAGAGGCTGCTGTATTCTTTCAGCAACCAAGTGGACTTGAAAAGTACTCAGATTCCCTCTGTGGCCTCACCTGGCTTCAAATAATAGTCGTCTTCCCTCTTTTAAGCCTGTCCTTTATATTCCCTTTATCTAGGAAACCCTTTAAAGAAGCCAGTAGCAAAGAGTTCTCCCTAGAGACACAAAGGAGAGAGGGGCAGAGCACTCGAAAGCACCGCTGGAACACAGAGGAAACAAATGCCAGGAACTGCAGACTGCTGGCACTTAGAGATTCACCGCCGTTTCGACTCTTTTATCAGCTGTAGATTTTGAATTTTGTGTAAGAAAAACTCCAAAGTGGACAAATATATAACACAGTTAGAAGAGAAAGGAGACCCATGAGCTGAACTTGGCAACTGAGCTGAGGAAAAGGTGGCTAAGGAAAAACACACACACACACAAACAAAACTGGGTATGATGGAGAGAAAGGTGAAGTGGAGCCTCCTGCGGGATATAGGGTCATTGTATTCTCACCTTCAAGGGCAGCGACGCGTGGGAAGATGTGTGCCAGGAGCTGGCCAACTCGCAGGACTGGTGTACGCAATATGCATACAGAAAGCACACGTAACAGGTACGCTCTGCTTCAATAACTCAGATACCAAGAAAGGCACATTTCTTTAATGGTCACGTGTGATAATGCCAAGGCTAACCATCCTAGGTTAGTAGTGCTTCTCTTCCCCAGACATTCCCAAGAACACGCAGGACGCTCAGTCCATAATGTGAGTCTTGGTTTTCTCATTTCACTGCAGAATCTGTATTCATTCCACCACATACTTATTCATCCATTCATCCAATAAATATTTATTGAGCACCTGCCTTGCATCAGGCACTGCTGTAAATACTGAGGGTGCAGCAGAGGAAAAGGAAAACAAGATCCCTTACTCTCATGGTCCACACATTCTAGTGGAGTGAGGGAGGCCAAACAGAGAACGAACAAGATAAGTTCAAGTACTCCCTCGAAGGAAATAAAGTAGGACGGACTGTTAAAGGGGGCCTAGTCTCAGACAGCAGCACTGATGGGGTGGCATTGGGGCATGAACACTGGAGGCTCATGCCTAGAACAGCAAGTGGAAAGGTCCTGAGGAGGAATGGACTTCGTTGATTTTACAAGGTGTCAAGGTCAGGAGGGGTTCACCCTTGGCCACAGGCTATGCCCAATGTTGGCCCTTCCTAAGGACAACCTGGGTCCTGGTGTGCTAAGTCTGCATCAGGGGTCCAGATTCCTGCAGACACCTCCTCACCCTAAGAGCCTCTGAACGCTCTCCATTAAGGCACACATTTTAATGGACTTGTGTAGCCCTGGACAAAGGCCACCTGTGAGAAAAGGATCATGGAGTCATTGGACCGAAGGTTTCATCTCTATTCAACAAAGTGCAGGAGGGGGAAATTTGCTATACTTTTGGATAAGTAACTTCATTTTGAAGATTTGTTTTTCCAAAACAAAGGAAGCTGATATTAAAAAAAAAAAAAAAAGTTAGTTGACATACTCCATCACTAGAAACTAGACTGCCCACAAGTGGAGATTCCCTGTGGAGATCCCCTGCAAGGGGTGGCTGGTGTGGCTCTCCTCGGGGAGGGAGGAGAGGGTCGTAAACTAGCGCCAGCTCCTGGACAGCGACATCACGGTACCATCATTAGTACCAGTGGCAAGTGCTGAGATCTGACAGCACAAACTAGAAATAAACATTTCCACGTAGAGCAGGTTACAGTCAGCGGTGGGGTGGCTTTAAAATATGTCAACTAATTCTTTGATATGCCCGTCTTCAGGAGATGGAGCCTACTTCCTGTTCCCTTGGGTGTAAGCTGCACTTGGTGGCCGGAGGAGCAGAACGTGGTGGAAGGGAAGTCGCGTGACTCTGAGGGTGAGAGGCCATAAAACGCAGCGTGGTTTCCTCCTCGCTCGCTCTCAGGTCCCTCGCTCTGGGGACACCCAGCTGCCATGTCATGAGGACACTCCAGCAGCCATATGGAGAGGCCCATGTGACAGGTTACTGAGGCCTCCTGCCAACAGCCGGCGAGCGAACCATTTAGGAAGCCGGTCCTCTTGTCCCGGTCAAACTCTCAGATGACTGTAACCCCCACTGATATTTGATTATAATCTCACAAGACACCCTGATCATTGAGCTAAACCACTCTTAAATCCTAAGTCCCAGAAAACTGCATTTTCTGAAGTAATCGATGTTTGTTGTTATGTGACGGCACACGCAGTGAGGTCTGGAAGCGTTTGTGTGGGGCTCTACAGGAAGGCACCGAACCTCAGAAAAATGCTGCGCTAGCATTCACTCAGGGGCTGTCTCCAAGCTGGCGTGGCCCCGGGCCGTATCTATTACATAGGAAGCAAGGGGAAGCATATCCGGAGTTATCAAGTGTGTCTCAAATATAGGAAACATTTTTCCTATTTGCATCGCTAATAATCATACTGGGCTTATATTATTATTGTGTTTTAGGTTTTCACACAATACTAAGAGGCAACTTATTAGTCAGCTGATGGGTACAAAAAAAGCAACAACTCTGATATCAAATCTGTCTCAACGCTGGAAGAAGTGAATGTAAAAAATTCAACTGGGAGTACAAGATGTCAACCCCTGTGGCAGAGAATTTCAGTACCTTTAATTCAAGCTTATTAGTCTGGTGGCAGACAGAACCCTGCCATTTTGAATGATCTCATTTATAAGCCCTGGATTCACAACATCTCTCCATGTGCCAGTGTCTCTTCGTAGGTTAAAAAGTTAAGAGAATGCAAACAAGCAATATTATTTTGGAACCGAGAGATGTTATTCTCAAGCTCAGACTTCTTTACCCTCATCACATCTGCTTCCCAAAATATCAAAAATATCAAAAATCAGGAACTGTCAAAGGCAAATCAACTCAGATGTGCCTATTCCGAGACTAGCATGTCAATAGTGTTTATACCCCTTCTTACACCACATACTCTAATTACCTCTGATTATATATTTAAGGAAACTTCCATGCACTGTAAACACTGCAAAAATATATCCCTTCAAATTCATATTTCCTCCATCTGGCAGAGACTAGGAGTCCCCCAGTCAGCTAAAGTCCTTGACTAGGACACTTCACCTGCAGGTTAAGAGATAGGGAATAAATAACAGCAATCACTCATGAGCCATGCGTATTTCTCTTTTATCGCCCATCTCGCCATACTCTAAAAACCTCCAGTCTAGGAGAGGGTGTAATGACAAAATGAAAATCCAGATGGCACCTGCTCTGCCAAATATCACCTCCCCTCAAACTGACTTGGGTACCAACGGTGCCA
Organism: Tadarida brasiliensis; assembly: GCA_030848825.1. Classification (NCBI taxonomy): domain Eukaryota; kingdom Metazoa; phylum Chordata; class Mammalia; order Chiroptera; family Molossidae; genus Tadarida; species Tadarida brasiliensis. The sequence goes on from CM061270.1 coordinate 32,908,520, forward strand.
TGATTCTTTGCCAGATTCAGGGGCAATTGCTAAAGGTGGAAAAACTATAGCCAAAGAAATAAGTGAGTGCCTGGCCAGTGTGCTCAGTGGTTGAGCATCGACCCACACACCAAGAGGTTGCAGATTCGATTCCCCGTCAGGGCACATGCCCAGGTTGTGGGCCTGATCCCCAGTGGGGGGCATGCAGGAGGCAGCCAATCAATGTTCTCTCTTATCGATGTTTCTATCTCTCTCTCCCTCTCCCTTCCTCTCTCTCCAAAATCAATAAAGAGGAAAAAAATTGAAAAAAGAAAGAAGTGAGCATGGTACTGACTCCAGTATGATTCTTTGTAGAGAATTGTTTGGTTTGGGAGTTTTTTCCTCTCCTTCTTTAGGTAGCTTTCCAGTGAGTCCTAAGGAATTCTTGCAATTCAGATTCTAATCTATTTTACCCTGTGCTCCTGTCACCATAGTCTTAGAGTCAAGTGGTTTAAATTCCCAACTGGCAAGCTCCAACCATTTCAGCTTGGGTTTTCATTCCCAGAATAGACTAGATTTCAAAATCTCCCAGTAAACAAGAGTAGCATTCTTAGATGGCTTCTCTCGTGGGAGAGTTCATGGTTGAAGAGTAGGGCCACTGGGGAGAGTTGGGGATCTCAGGGAGTTTAAGGAAAAGGCAAAATATCTGCAGAGGGATGTTATATTTTTATACAGAGAGAGATTTTCCTTAGAGTCCTCTCAAACAGAACAGGGAAAAATGATTGTCATTTTTCTAATATTTAAATGATGCCTATGATAAGCCCAGCAGTGAATTCAGAATTTCAAGAGCACAATAAAAAACAGACAACTAACACTGGTTCCCAAGGTGGTTTTAACTTCCATTCAGTAATAATGAATCATCAGATCATATGTCCATGTATTTGTACATTTATCCATCTATTAAGCATCTTTTACATTCCAGGCACAATGCTAGATGTTAAGTGAACATTGTTAAACAAAGAAAAAGACATGATTCCTGTATTCATGAAGTTTACAGTCTAGAGGGGAAGACAGAAATTAAATGGATATGTGGGGGGAGAAATAAAAAGAGAAAATAACTGATAACTAGAAACATGTATATTAAAATGGTACAACTGACCCAGCCAGGGAGGCCAAAGAAAGCACACATGAAGGAAGGCTAATTGACCTGAATTATGAAGTAAGAATGTATGAGTTATTTGGGGGTTAGAGAGTGGGAATAATACACCAGATAAAGGGAGAATATGTACAAAGGACCTGTGGCAGAAAAGAACAGCACATTCAAGAAACCAGCTGCACTGCAAAGACCAAGAAGAAACCTAGAGTCAGAAAAATCTATAAAGATGAACAAGGGGAAAACCACACAGAGCTTTCTAGACCATGTATGCAAAGGATTGGGTTCATAATTTAATGTAAATGGGAATCTATTGGAAACTTTTAAGAAAAGTGACACAATTAGATTTTTAATGGTACCTTTCCAGCTATAGCAAGAGAGTAGATGGCAGAAAAGGCCAAGAAGGATGTAAGAAGACCACTTGGTACTATTCTAGTTGTTCAAGTGAGAGATGGATATTTGGCCAGCATGATCTGGGGCCCTGATGCAAATACTGACCTGTTGTCTCTCAGCCCCACACTTGCCTTTAAATACTCTGAACTATTCTGCTGAGCTGGGAGTCTGTGAATCACCTTTCCCAGGTTCCTGTGTCTACCAACTTCCTGTTAGGTTCTGCAAATAGGAGGCAGTGGCAGGAGAACAAAGAATTAAAAAAAGAGAAAAGATTCCCACTCTGGCTCTGTCGATGCGGCCACTGCCATCAGTTGCAGGTGGTTGCTGCTCTGGCAGCAGGGATGGGGTGATTCTGCACTGCAGCAGCCTGGGCTGAGGCAACACCTTTCAGGAGTTGCAGGCCTGGTTAATGCAGCTCCTCTTAAACACATCCAGATTGAACTGCCAAGTGTCTCCCACAGTGCAGCAGAAGATGTAGATCTATGGCCTTCACCCCAGGACACTGGCAGCTTCTTATATTTGAATATCACCCCCTTCTTCCTTTTGCCTCTTCCATGCCCTCTCTCCACCTCCCTTTGCTCCTCCTGCATTCTCTATAAACTTATAACCAATTTCTTGTATTTAATTCCCTTAGATTTAAATACCTAGGGAAGATCCAAGATGGTGGCAGAGGAGGTGAAAAGTACACTCACCTCCTCCCAGGACCAAACTGGAATTACAAGTAAAATATAGAACAATCAACCAGAATAACAAACTGAAGACCAGCTGAATACAAATCTTATAACTAAGGATTTACAGAAGAAGTCACATCAAGACTGGTAGGAAGGGTGGAGATGTGAAAAGGGCTGGCCCCGCTCCCAAGGGTGGCAGCTAAGATCCCGGAGCAATATCTTAGCTGCAAAGGTTCTCCCTGAGGAGCGTGGGGTCTCAACTCCATGCCGGGCTCCCCAGCTCAGAGCATCAAATTGGGGAAGAAGCACCCACGTAACATCTAGCTGTGAAAATCAGCAGGAATTCTGTCCTCCAGGGAGAAACAGGAGTCAGCTAGAGACACAGGCAACCTCTAAAAGGGCCAGTGCACAAAATCTCATTCACAGCCACTCACCCTGGGCTCCAGCAGAGAAAGGGCAGAGCGGACTAGACTCAATGTGAGGAGAGACACTGGAGTGTGTGGCTCTGGAAGAGAGCTGAAGGGACAACCACTAGGATTCCTGTGCTGAGTTCCTCTCCCACACAGCAGATACCATCTTTCTCAGGTGAAGTACTACTCCCTTACAGCATCAGCCTGAGGGAATGCAATAGCCCTAGACTCTGGACTCCCTCTTGCTCCAACCTGTACCCCATCCTGTGGAGCTCTCACCCAGATGAGGAGTCAGCTGCATGGGCCAGGGTATAGACGTCTGAGCAGACTCAGGGGGTGTCAGTATCTGAGTTATATAGTTTTGGGATGGGGCCATTCCCCCCATTTCCCATTGACCAGCTATAATTCCCCTACAACAGAGATCCACTAGTCCCATCCTCCAGGCTCCTGGCAGCCCCACCCTGCTGAGCTCAATCTCTTGGCAGAACTTTGGACAGACTGAGTGTGGCTCTAGATGGGGGGCCATTTTTCCTTTAACCACCTGACCACTGCAGAGCCTTCCATTTACAGGACCAAATCTTGGTCTGTTTGGGCCTGATAAACTCTGCTGGCTCACTCTAATGGCTCCTTGAGACCCTGGCCCACTACAAAGTTCTGAGGACCCCCCAAAAGGGGGCAGCTAGACTTACCCTGGGACTTTTGCTGAGTGACCTCAGACCAAACGCTGGCACCAAGTTTGAACCTGTATTAATCTGGTGAACACCATTAGCCTCAACCTAGTGACTCACTGAAAATCTACCTCATGCAACTCAAATATGGCCACAGGCTTTCAGTGACTGAGCCTAATGGGCAGCTGGTAGGCAAAGGTGTATCTCAAGGTACCTTGGGCCTTTTGCTGACCTTCCTCTGGATTCAGTGCTGGTGGAATCCAGCCTTGGTGCACAGCTTTTTCCTTCCCATGCACACCCAGGCCCAGCAAAGGCAGTCACAAACTATGGATCAATTTGTAGCTCCAAAATGGTTGCCCAGGGCCAGTCACAGGTAACATCTGACAATGACCTGCACCAGAGTCCCACCCAAGGGGCCCCACAACCAACACACCCAATGGCCAGGTCCATTAAACATCAGAGCAGGATCCAATTGATTTCACAAGTGACATATCCAAAGGCAGATCTCAGGAGGTACCAGATCCTGCTGAGCTGAAAGTCACTTAATGTGGTCATCACCTACACAGCAATTCATATAATGCAGTTGAGGTCGATCTTCACAGTCAGCCAGCATGAGGGTCAAACCCACACACAAATGGGCCAATAGCAATCAACACTCAATTATAATAGGAGGGCTCATATAAACCACACAAGGGATATTCTTGGAGCACCAAGCTCAGGTGATCAAGGAGACTGTGTAACTGGGTCCCACAGGACACCTACTACATAAGCTACCTTACCAAAACTGGGGATATAGCAGATCTATCTAATACATAGAAACAAACACAAAGAGACAGCCAAAATGGAAAGACAAAGAAACATGTCCCGAAGGAAAGAACAGTAGAAATATCCAGAAAGAGTTAATAAAGTGGACACAAACAATCTATCAGATATAGCGTTCAAAAAAAATAGTTATAAGGATGCTCAAGGAACTTAGTGAGAACTTAAATAACATGAAAAATGACATAGAAACTATAAAAAAGTCAGAAATGGTTAATTCAATAACTTAAATGAAGAATACACTAGAAGGAATAAACAGGTTAGATGAAGCAGAGGACAGAATCAGCAATTTGGAAGACAAGGTAGCAGGAAACAACCAATCAGAGCAGCAAAAAAAACAAAAGAATTTTTTAAATGAGGCTAATTTAAGGGACCTTTGTGACAACATGAAGCATAACAACATCTGCATCATAGGTGTACCAGAAGGAGAAGAGAGAGAGCAAGGGATTGAGAACCTATTTGTACAAATAATGGCTGAAAACTTCCCTAACCTGGTGAAGGAAAAAGATACACAAGTCCAGGAAGCTCAGAGAGTCCCACACCAGAGGAATCCAAAGAGGCCGACACCAAGACACATGATAATTAAAATGGCAAAAGTAAAACACAAAGAGAGGATCTTAACAGCAACACAAGAAAAACAGTTAGTTACCAACAAGGGAGCACCCATAAAACTGTCATTTGATTGCTCAACAGAAATATTTCAGGCCAGAAGGAATTGGCATGAAATATTCAAAGTGATGAAAAGCAAGGACCTACAACCAAGACTGCTTTACCCAACAAGGCTAGCATTTAAAATGAAAGGAAAACAAAAAGCTTCCCAGACAAGAAAAAGCTAAAGGATCTCATTACCACCAAACCAGTATTACAAATGTTAAAGGGTATTCTTTAAGAAGAAGAAAAACAAACAAACAGAGGAACATGGTTATAAAGAATAAAATGGTGCCTTGGCCAGTGTGGCTCAGTTGGTTGAAGCATCATTCAGTGCACTAGAAGGTTGCAGGTTTGATTCCCAGTCAGGGCACATACCTAGGTTGTGAATTCAATCCCTGGTCAGGGTGCATATGGGAGGCAACCAATCAATGTATCTCTCTCACCACCTCCCCCCCCCACTATGTGTGTGTGTGTATGTGTGTGTGTTCCTCTCTCTCTAAAATCAATAAAAAGAAAAAAATTTTAATTACTATTAAAAAAGAATAAAATGGCAATAAATATGTACCTACCAATAATCATTTTAAATGTAAATGGCTTAAATGCGCCAATCAAAAGACAGAGGTTAGCTAGATGAATGATAAAACCCATATATATGCTGTCTACAAGAGACCCACCTCAGAACTAAAGATACACACAGACTAAAATTAAGGAATGGAATGAGATACTTCATGCAAATGAATTTCTTTTAAAAAGCCTACTTATATCAGACAAAACAGACTTTAAAACAAAGGCTACAATAAGAGACAAAGAAGGAAACTACATATAAAGGGAGCAATTCAACAAGAGGATATAACCCTTATAAACATTTACGCACCCACATAGGAGCACATACATATGTAAAGCAAATGATGATGGACATAAAGAGATTGACAGTAATACAGTCATAGTAGGGGATTTTAACACCTCATTGATAACAATGGATAGATCTTCCAGACAGGAAAAAAGAAAACAGCAGCCTTAATGACACATTAGATCAGATGGATTTAATCTTCAGAGCATTTCATCCCAAAGCAACAGAATATACATTCTTTTCAAGTGCACATGGAACAATTTCTAGGATAGACCATATGTTAGGATACAAAACAAGTCTCAATAATTTAAGAAGACTGGAATCATATCAAGCATTTTCTCTGACCTTATTGTTATAAAACTGGAAATCAATCACATACACACACACACACACACACACACACACACACACAACAAACTGAAAAACACCAAGAAATGGAGGCTAAATAAAGTTCCTAAACAATGAATGGGTTAACAATGAGATCAAGAAAGAAATCAAAGGATACCTTGAAACAAATGAAAATGAGAACACAACAACCCAAAATTCATTGGACACAGCAAAAGTAGTCCTAAGACAGAAATTCAGAGCATTATAGGACTACCTCAAGAAACAATATAAATCTCATATAAACAATCTAACTTTATACTTAGCAATACTAGAAAAAGAACAACCAATAAAACCTAAAGTGAGTAGAAGAAAAACATTAAAGATCAGAGCATAAATAAATAGGTCTAAAAAACAATACAAAAGATCAATGAAACCAAGAGCTGATTCTTAGGAATAAGATTGACAAACCTTTAACCACAAATATCAAGAAAAAAGAGAGAGGGCCCAAATAAATAAAATCAGAAATGAAAGAGAAGTAACAACTTACAGCAAAGAAATACAAAGGATTGTAAGAAAATATTATGAACAACTATATGCCAACAAATTGGGCAATCTGGAAGAAATGGATAAATTCCAAGAAACATACAATCTTCCAAAACTGAATCAGGAAGAATCAGAAAATATGAATAGACCAATTACAACTAATGAAATCAAAGCAGTAATCTAAAAACTCCCACCAAACAAAAGTCCTGGACTGGATGGCTTCACAGGCAAATTTTACCAAACATTAAAGAAGAACTAACACCTGTCCTTCTCAAACTATTCCAAATAATTTAAGAGGAAGGAAGACTCCCAAGTTCATTTTATGAGGTCAGCTTTATCCTAATTCTAAAATCAGATAAAAACACTATAAAGACAATGGAGGAGGATCATTTGTAATACTTTCAACAATAAAGATAAATTTTTTTTAAAAGACACTACAAGGAAAGAAAACTATACACTAATATCCCTCATGAACATAAATGCTAACGTCCTCTACCAAATATTTGCAAACTGGATCCAGCAATACATAAAAAAGATCATACACCATGGCCAGGCCAGTGTGGCTCAGTGGTTGAGCATTGACCCATGCACCAAGAGGTCATTGGTTCAATTCCAGTCAGGGCACATGCCCAGGTTGTGGGCCAAATACCCAAATGTAGGAGGCAGCCAATCGATGTTCTCTCTCATCAGTGTTTCTCTCTCTCTTTCCCTCTCCCTTTCTCTCTCTCTAAAAATCAATAAAGAAAAAAAAATCATATACCATGATCAAGTGTGATTTATTCTAGGGATGCAAGGTTAGTACAATATTCACAAATCAATAAATGTAATACACCACATTTAAAAAATGAAGGATAAATATCGCATGATCATATCAATAGATGCCAAAAAAGCATTTAATAAAATCCAGCACCCATTTATGATAAAATCTCTCATCAAAGTAGGAATAGAGGGAACATACCTAAATGTATTAAAGGCCATATATGACAAACCTGCACCCAACATCATACGAAGCAGGCTAAAACTAAGTGTTTCTCTTAAAACCAGGAACAAGACAGGGATGTCTGCTTTCACTACTCTTTATTCAATATAGTACTGGAAGTCCTAGCCATAGCAATCAGACAAGAAGAAGAAATAAGAGGCATCCAATTTGGAAAGGAAAAAGTAAAACTGTCAATATTTGCACATGGCATGATATTTTATATAGAGAACCCTAAAAATTTCACCATAAACTACTAGACCTGATAAATGAATTTAATGAAGTAGCAGGATACAAAATTAGTATCCAGAAATCAGTTGCTTTTTTTTCATGTTAATTGATTTTTTTTAAGAGAGAGAGAGAGAAAGGGAGAAACATTGATGTGAGAGAGAAACATTGACCAGTTGCCTCCCATAGGCACCCAGATCAAACCCACAAGTTAGGTATGTGCCCTGACAAGGAATCAAACCAGTGACCCTTTAGATTACAGGATGACACTCCAACCAACTGAGCCACACTGACCAGGGCTCAGTTGTATTTTTATATACCAATAATAAACTATCAGAAAGGGAAACTAAAAAAAAAAAAAAATCCCATTCACAATTGCTTAAAACAAAACAAAACAAAATAAAAAAACCTAGAAATAAATTTAACTAAGGATGTAAAAGTCCTATACTCAGAAAAGTATAGGACACTGAAGAAAAAAAATGGAAGAAAATACAAATAAGTGAAAGCATATATTGTGTTCATGGATAGGAAGAATTAACATCATTAAAATATCCATACTACCCAAAGCAATCTACAGACTCAACACAATTTTTACCAAGATACCAATGGCATATTTCACAGATTTAGAACAAATATTCCAAAAATTTATATGGAACCACAAAAGACCCTGAAGAGCCACAGCAAACTTGAGAAAGAACAAAGTTGGAGAAATCATGCTACCTGATTATCAGACTATACTGCAAGGTCATAGTAATCAAAACAGCATGATACTGGCATAAAAAAGACACATAGATCAATGGAACAAAAAAGAGAGCTCAGAAATAAACCCATGCCTTTATGGTCAATTAAAATTTTACAAGCAGGCAAAAAAAATACAATGGGGTAAAGACAGTCTATCAATAAATGGTGTTGGGAAAATTGGACAGATACTGTCAATACATGAAAATAGACCACCATACACCATACACAAGAATAAACTCACAATGCATTAAAGACTTAAGTGTAAGTCACAAAACCATAAACAACCTAAAAGAAAACATAGGCAGTAAAATCTCATACATTTCTCATAGCAATACTTTTTTCTGATATATCTCCTTATGCAAGGGAAACAAAAGAAAAATAAATAAATGGGACATCAAACTATAAAGGTTTTGAACAGCAAAGAAAATCATCAATAAAGTGAAAAGACAATCCACTGAGTGGGAGAATATATTCACCAGTGACACATCTGATAAGAGGTTAATACCCCAAATTTATAAACTTATAAAATTCAACACCAAGAATACAAACAATCTAATTTAAAAATGGGCAAAAGATCTAAACAGACACTTCTCTAAAGAGGACATACAGATGGCTAATATATGTATGAAAAAATGCTCAACATCACTACTCATCAGAGAAATGCAAATTAAAACCATAATGAGATATCGTCTCATATCTGTCAGAATGGCTATCAATTAATCAACAAACAACAAGTGTTGGTAAGGATGTGGAGAAAAGAGATCCCTCATGCACTGTTGGTGAGAATGCAGATTGGTGCAGTCACTGTGGAAAGCAGTATGGAGTTATCTCAAAAAATTAAAAATGCAACTGTCTTATGACCTATAGATTCCACTTCTGGGAATATATCTGAAGAAACCTGAAACACTAATCTGAAAGAATATATGTTCACTGCAGCATTATTTATAATAGCCAAGATCTGGAAGCAGCACAAGTGTTCTCAGTAAATGAGCGGATAAAAAAGCTGTGGTACATTTATACAATGGAATACTACTTTGTTGTAAAAAAAAGAAGAAAATCTTACCTTTTGCAGCAGCATAGATGGACCTGGAGATTATTATGCTCAGTGAATAAACCAGTCAGAGAAAAACAAATACCATATGATTTCACTTATATGTGGAATCAAATGAACAAAATAAACTAATAAACAAAATAGAAACAGACTCATAGATACAGAGAACAGACAGACAGCTATCAGAAGGGATAGGGGTCTGGGGGGCTGGGTGAAAAAAGTGAAGGGATTAAGCAAAAACAAAAACTCATAGACACAGACAACAGTATGGTGATTACCATAATGGGGGAGGTAGAAGAGGGTAAAGGGGGGGAAATGATGATGAAAGGAGACTTGATTTTGGGTGGTGAACACACAATACAATATGCAGATGATGTATTATACAATTATACACTTGAAACCTATATAATTTTATTAATCAATGTCACCCCTATAAATTCAATAAAAAGTTTTTAAAAGAACTCCCAGGCCTGCCCCCTGACTAAACTTAGACTAAAACAGCTCAGAAATTAAAAGTTCAAACAAATACTCTAAATTCACCTTATTCAAATTTACTTATTCAACTTCTTATCATAACATCAGCCTTCCTAACAGAAGTCCACCTATTTCACCCTGTTTGCAGAATTTCAATGACAGAGAGTACATTACTCAGCAGGGATCCAGATCATTGATGGTAATCTCTACTATTTAATCTTCTTGAGAATGACCCCAAATCTGCCCATCCATTTATTCACTGTGGATCAATCACTGGCAGCTATTCAGCATGAGGTCCTTGATGTACTTGACACTCCTTCAGTTGACTGAAAATAGGAATCACGACTTCTCATATGTAATATTTTCTCAGACATGCCTGGACACCCCCAGCACCTCCAGCAATTTCTTATGATCTCTGAATTCCTCACTAACTGTGCCATGCTCTTTTCCTTTTGTTTTACCCACTGAACTTTATCCAAATGAAACTATATATAGTAGACAGAAATAAGGCAGAAATACTCTTGAAGAGTTAGAAATCTAAGACCCATCCTCTCCTGGCCTAACAATATCTCTACTACTGTGGAGGTCCTGGAGGAACCTCCCACAAACCATTATTACTCTAGTACATTAATTTCTTCATAATATGTCATTCTCCTAGAATAGTACACAATGCTCAAGATGGGGTATGAATGGTACAGAGAGTTCAGTGGGATCGCTCTGGATCCAAACACACTACAGATAAAATGCAGCCTAAGAATACATTCAATTTTGTATTTGTTTTTTGTTTTAGGGAGTTGTTGTTTTGTTCTTGGCTCATAATAATTAACAAAGAGGTTTTGAATGTACACTATATATCAGGGTCCTAAGAAAAATTAAAGAGGAGAAAGAAGAGGAGGCTAAGAAGGAGAGGGAGACTAGGACATTGTCCTCTCCTAAAGGACCTTAGAACTAGTTGGAGAAATTATATATATATGTCTACCTAGGAGAATGATGTCATTCATGTATTCACTGATTTATTTTTCAAATATTTATTAAGCAATTCTATATCATCTTAGCTCTATGTTAAGTCCTGAGAAAATATCACTGAAAGAACTATTCAAGGGTCTTATTATCTAATAGGCAAAGGTGTGCAGAAAGGAAAATATGACTTTTGTTGTGGGGACAAAAAATAAGGTAGTTGGATTTTCAGCAGTGAATTCATAAAGGAATGCTGGAAGAAGAGAATGGAACGGTAATTTGGCACCATGATGGAGAGGAATCTTTAATGTCAGATTAATAATCTGGAGTTTTAACCTTTAGTTCCAATGACTATGTCTGTGTCACAAATTAATCTGAAATGTACTGCCATAAAATAGCTAATTATGCTTATGGTTTCTGTGGGTCAGAAATGTAGACAAAGCCCAGAGGAGACAGCTTGTCTCTGCTCCATGATGTCTGGACCTCACCTAGAAGACTCGAAAGCTGAAATCTGGAATCACCTGAAGTCTCATTCACTCACATTCTGCAAGTTGATGCTGACTGTTGGCTGGGGGTCTCAGTTCCTCTCCACAAGGGCCTCTCCAGCTGGGCTAGTTCAGACTTTCTCATAGCACAGGGCTGAGTTCCAAGGGAAAGCACTGAAAGAGTCAGAGATGGAGATGGAAATGGAGGTAGAGATAGAGGTACAAAGAGAGACAGAGACAGATGTCGTATCCTTTTTAAGACCTAACATTATAAGTCACACACATTTTCATCATACTATTTTGATTGAAGCAGTTACAAGCTCCCTCCCATTTTCAAGGGGAGACTTCACATCTTAGTTGGAGGAATGTTGTCATAATGTATAAAAAGCATATGGCAGAAGTATCAGTCACTTGTAAGAAGAGAATAAATGATAGGTAGATAGCTAGATAGATGGACAGATAGACATAAAAATATGGAAGATTAATCTTTGAAAAATAGCACCTGCCATACCTTTAGACAACACAAAGAAGAGTAATCTGAAAAAAAGTCATATTTTATGGAGATTAACCTGACATCAAGCGCAGAAACACTGAAACAATGACCAAAGTAGCACTAAAGGAGAATATGGCATCTTAGCTTCTTGTGAGTGAAGTCCATTATTCTGAGTTTCGTTCCTTTTCTGCCCCACTATTTTCTATTGGTAATCTGAATAGTGTACATTCCAAACTGTGTTCTGTGGTGTATTGGTCCCAGAAGATTCCCCTACCAAAGAGGACTCTGTTCAAAAAGAGGTAGACACACTGCATAGTTAATGTCCTTCTTGGAAATTCTCAGTGCATCTCAACATATTAAAACCTCTCAGAAAGTTAGCAGTAAAAAAAAAAAAAAAAAAAAAAAAAAAAAAAAAAATCTGTTTAGCATTGTTTTATCCAGAGGTCTCCAACCTTTTTGACCACTGAAGCTTTGTTTGCTTTTCACTAATTAATATCCTATGACACTGGCCTAAAGGTCACTGTCCTGGCTGCCCCTGGGCAGAATAGTGAAAGACCAGGCAACTAATCAATCATTAAGTACTCATCGAATGCCTGATTGAAAATAAGACGTGGAAAACAAAGGGGACATGTATGATACTGATAACAATTTCAGTCTGATAAAGTAAAATTAAAAATAATAAAAGCAATGGAAACTTTGAAGTTGTTTCAAGAAAGTCTAAGAAAGTTCTCAAAGAAAGACACTCTCAAGAAGTCCTTGATAATTTAGATGTGGTTCTTGAATGTTTTCATACCTGTGAAACCTTAGGCGTGACAAAATTATTGAGAAAATCCCAAATGAAAGATGAAAAAGCATTTCTCTTCTGAAAGTCACTTTGTTGAGATGTGACCATTTTTAAAAGAAAGTATGCCACCAGCAAAGAACCCCAGGCACAGCGGAGTGAACTGCCAAGGTGGCAGGAGACCTTCCTGTCAATCACACCTGTGTCCCCTGATGGGGCTTCAGCTGGCAGAATGGCGATGTTCAGGAAGGGTAAGGGTGTGTCACAGGCCTCTTTGTTGGAGTGATTGGTCACAGGCAGAATCAGCAGCTTTCCTTTGTGAAAGCCTCCTTTCTCCTGACCTGTTCCCTTTCACCTTTGCCTTCTCTCCAAGACCCTTCCTTTTGGTCTTCTCAACAAAATACTTCTGTCTGAAGAAGGTAAACCCATTCAAACAGACCTCCTTAATATCTCCTGGCCTGCCAAGGTGCCAGGCTAACATCTAGAACTCAGGTTGCTATTGCTAACTAAAAAATAATAATTAAAATTTAAAACTCTATTGAAATTAATTCTACAGCTGTTTTTTGATCTCACAGAGGATTTTTGATCTCTCTGTTTTGCCTCGGGCTTTCATAGCCCTCTCTTCTAACAGCCGGAACTCTGTGCTTGATCTTCAAACTACTTACCCACCTGTAGTCTCCTTTCTTTTGCATCTGTATGTTTTCTTCCAAATCCATTCTGAAAAACACCATCCTCAGATCAATGCAAGAATCAACCTCTTCTGTTCCGACATACAGCACAGCTGGAATAATTAAAGCCATTACAAGTTCTGATCCCAGATGTACAGGCACCAAAGCTCTACCCTCCAATACTACCCTTGTCCTTGGTTCCCATATTCACCACAGTGACTGTTCCTAAATTCCCCACTCTCCTTATCACAGTACCTACAACACACTCTGAGTCTTAAGGGAGATTGAGTTTTTCCTTCATAAAATCAGGCCATTGAGTGGAAATTCCTGAACCTACAACCTCCCTACATCTGCAATTCTATATCCATGTGTGTCTACTCTTATTACATGCTACTCTGTTCTTTGCCCACTATGGTCTGGCCACACTAATCTTTCTGTTCCTTGCACAAGACAAGCCCAATCCCATCTCAGGGTCTTTGCTCCATCTATTCTCTGCTTGGAATGTGCCTCCTCTGATCTTCACATGCTGGCTCCTCCTTGGTATTCAAATATTTGCTTAAATGTCTTCTCAGTGAGGTTTCTTCAAACCAATCCAATGTAGTCAGTCAGGGCCTCTGTCAATTCACCTAAAAATCCCTGCATAGCTCTTGGTAAATATTATCTGATATTTATTTGTGTATCATCTGTACTCTACCTTAAATGGAAACTCCAGGAGAGAAGGTATCTTTCCTTGGTGTTCACTGATCTGTCTCCAGCACCTGTAACTGCGCTATACATAAAGTTAATGCTCACCAAATGGATCTTGAATGAATTAATGAAATAATCACTCGGAGAGTGTGAGCATACATACACTACTAAGGAAGTGTGGCAGATGGCAGGGCAGTGTTGAGTAACCATTCAAGATGTGTTCTCAGGAATCAAAGGTGTGGCTGGGTGTTATTCTCCTGCTTGATCAGTTGCTTGGGTGAAGATATGGGATTGGATGGATGGATGGACGGACGGACGGATGGACAGATGGATGGATGGATGGACGGACGGACAGACAGACAGAAAAATAGATAGAATATTAAGTATGGTTGGGGTTTAGCCAAATGAGTATCATGGAATGAGAGAGGAAACCAGGGTGCAAGTTCTTTACCAAAACAGGGGGCCTTTTAATGTTGAGTTGTGGAACAGGGGGAGGGGGTGGAAAGTGAAAAAGTGGCATATGGACAAATAAATTAGGAGTCTAGAGGAGATGAAAAGCTGAGAGATTAGGAGGTGATGCTCATGGAATGGCAGGTTTGACAAATAGCTTTCAGAGGAGCTGCAATTATTAGATGGAGGAAGAAAGAACGAAAAGAGGCAACCATGTTGTAGCCTGAGTGGAACATCGACAACACAATAGCTCTTTACCTGGCCACCACCGACCACCTCTTGGCATACTTCCTATGCATTTTTATGCCCAAAGAATCTTTGCCCCTTGTTTTGCCTTAGTTGCATTACCAAAGGCTCCGTTTTTGTCTAACTTTGGGACGTGCCAGGCCCCACCTAGAATGGGAGGCAATAGGAAGAAAATAAATGGCATCCTATTGAGTATCCATTAAGATGCACGTTATTTGTCACCTTCTCGATGAAACTTCTTCCTGACACCTCTCTACTCCCTAATCAGGATTAGATAATTTTGCTTATGCATCAGAAAGTTCATGACAGTTCTCTAACATGCCCTGATCCATTGCTTCAAAACATCTATGTATGGGTCTGTTTTCCCCACCAGACTCTTGAGTCCTCTAGGGGCAGGTTTTGCCAGATGAGTGTCATGTTTCCCAGCACAAAGCCTAGGGCTCAGCATATAGTAGGCAATCATTAACTTTTGTTGAATAATTGAATAGATAAACAAGTGCATAGATTATTTCAGGAGACAGCAGGCTGGCATGAATTCTATAATAGCACATGCCAGGCAGACTCCCAGGGCATTTGCTCTCCTATAAGGACCAGGAATCAAAATGTTTCCTACTCACCCCCATTCCCTGGCACCAACT
The DNA here is from genome assembly GCA_030848825.1 of Tadarida brasiliensis. Lineage (NCBI taxonomy): Eukaryota > Metazoa > Chordata > Mammalia > Chiroptera > Molossidae > Tadarida > Tadarida brasiliensis. The sequence goes on from CM061270.1 coordinate 32,923,838, forward strand.
CTGCACGCTACTGACTGTTAGACAGAGATGAAAGGCCCCTCTGAGATGATCTGGACAAACAGCATACAGAAGCCACCTCTAAAAAACTTTAAGTCCTCTGGCATAGACCATCTATAAACACAGGTATTATTGATGAACTGATATTTGCTCAGTTCCCAAAGGTCCTTGGGGAAAATAAACTCTAGGAAAGTTCAAAGAACGATTTAGCTCAATGGGAGGCAGCCCTATTTGTTTCTCTAGAAATAGGTCTCCTGCTCCTACTTGAAGGTTGACTTATAATTGCCAAATCATTACTTCCAGTTATGAGCATTTATTGTGAAAACTAATGAGGTGCCTCCAAAAAAATATTTTCACAACTTGTTTTTGAATATTCTGAGAAGTTCTTTCCTGGAAGCTACAATTGAGGTCTTTGTGAGAGAACTTGCCTCCTGCCCAACCAGGTGTGCCTGGCCAGCTGCGTGCTGACAGGAGCACCGGCCCTTCCACCAAGGGAGATCATCTTCTTTCTGGGCCTGAAATGAGTCCTAGGAAAGGCAAAGCCAGCAGGCAACCCCTATGCTTAGACAGTGAAGACTTGCTTCACTGTTCTCAGGAAACAGCCTCTGCTACAGTTCCCTGGGATGAAGACAAGTGGTCATGTCAAGTAGAGTTGGCCTTCTTAGAGCTTCTCACCCACTCAAGATGCTTCCCAGATCTCTCTTCCCCACAAGGGTGCCCACACGCCACTGTGAGGTGAAAGCCTGGGCCAAAAACTGAAAACGAGTGCTTTAATATTTCTTAACCCAGAGGTGGGAATGTTAGCAAAGCCTAGGGAACTTTTCAAAAATGTATGTCTAGACTCCCTCCCAAACATTCCGATACACCTTCTTCTCATGTTAGCAACCATAGATGCAGCAATCCACCCTTATCTGTGGTTTCACTTCCCAAGGTTTCAAGTACCTGTGGTTAACCTCAGTTCAAAAATATTAATAGAAAATTTCAGACATATACAGTTCATACATTTTAAATTGCCACCATTCTGAGTAGTGTGATGAAATCTCATGCCATCCCACTCCCTCCTGCCCTGGACATGAATCATCCCTTTGTCCAGCATGTCCATGCTGTGTACGCTCCCTACCTGTTGGTCACTTAGTAGCTACGGACTGTACTGAAGTACTTGGGTTCAAGTAACACTTATTTTACTTAATAATGCCCAAAGCGTAAAAGCAGTTATGGTGGTAATTTGAATATGCCAAAGAGAAGCTGTAAAGTGCTTCCTTTAAGTGAAAAGGTGAAAGTTCTTAACTTAATGCAGAAAGAAAAAAGCCATATGCTGAGGTTGCTAAGATCTACAGTGAGAACAAACCTGCTCACGAAATCATGAAGAAGGGTACAGAACATCTGTGCTAGCCTTGCTGTCATACCTCCAACTTCAAACACATCTCCTCTCAAAGGCATTTTATCATCTTACATCATCACAAGAAGAAGGGCGAGTACAGTGCAATAAGATATTTTGAGAGACACTACATTCATATAATTTTTTTATAATCCTCACTGAGGACATGCTTAGAGATAGGAAGGGAGAGAGAGAGAAACATCCATGTAAGAGAGGAACATCAATTGGTTGCCTTCTGTAAGTGCTTCAACCGGGGATCGAACCCACAACCCAGGTATGTGCCCTGACAAGGAATCAAACCAGCAACCTTTCAGTGCAATGGGACGCCCAACCAACTGAGCCACACTGACCGGGCATTCATATAACTTTTATTATAGTATATTGTTAACTGTTCTGTTTTATTATTAGTTTCTGTGCCTAATTTATAAATTAGACTTTATCATAGGTACATATGTACAGGAAAAAACATAGTATATCTAGAGTTTAGTTTTATCCAGGTTTCAGGCATCCACTGTGGGTCTTGGAACATCCCCCTCAAATAAGGGGGGACTACTGTATTCTCTTATGTTTCTGTTTTATTTGTCATGCTAATAGGAAGAGTAAAATAAGAACATTTTAAATTATTTTAAAGATTATGGTGGGCACAGTAAAGACAGGTGTCAGCAGGAAATTGTTCTGATTAGTTGGAGATGACAAGAAGGTTGTATCCATGGGTCAACTCCAGTAGTTGGCAGTGGCTGCCATGAATTAAGAAGGGCCCTGGGGCCATGTCCAGATGTAACATGGAAAAAAATACCAGGTCCAATTATTGATGTCTGCTGTGGCTTAAGGAAGGGACAGTGATGACACATGTACCACATATTTGCCCTGACAATCAAGACCCTCTCCAAAGCCAGAAACACGGCTCAGGTCTCCAGCCTCTGCATTCCAAGTAAAATCCCTTCCATGAAGCCAGAAACAAGTCTGAGTGATGCATCAGCTCAACAGTGCTTATTTAAAGATGCAATGGAAAGGGCTGGAATGAAATTTGAAAAGGAAGTCAAACCATGTACTTCTCCAAATACCAAGCAGAAAATATCCTTACCATGAGAAAAAGGGAGGTTTCCTAGGAGAAGCACAGCTATGATGTACGAGAGAGTGTTAGCAAAATGATGTCTGCCAGTTCACAGGATTTTCTTTGCATTGCTCAAGGGTAAAGTGAAAGATAACAACAGTGTTTTGAACATGTTTAGATGTTTTGTTACCGGAGGGAGCTACAGAAAGCCTGAACTCTCTGAAATGGAAAGAACAAAAAGGCACACTGTGCATTTTGCTTACTGTCAGTGACTTCACAGCACTTCTTCAACACTTGAGGCGTGACTTGGTGGGGATGGGTGGTGAATATCATTTTAAATGAAGGCAGATTTCAGATTTTTACAAAATACCTTCAAATAAAGGTTATTGGGGATATCCCAAGGTCAATGTCAGAAATTGGTCATCTGAGGTCTTAGCTCATTCTGAGTTGGCTGGACCCGAGGTCGCCAACTGCACCCACCTTTTCTGCAGGTGGACACTTCTGAGGCCCCATCCTTTCCAGCATTTCCCTTTAGCAGTTAGCAACTTCTCACTGCAGGTTTACACCCGTTCTGGCATCTCTCCAGGGTGCACTGGTGCGTGCTTCCTGTTGTGTGGGGGTGAGACACTCCCTTCGGTGGAGGTGATCTGAGTTACGATGCAGCTCTGGGCGCCTGGTCATTTAACCGCCTGCACTCGGTTGCTTCATCTGACAGTAGGGATATCAACGTCTTCTTCACAGGGCTGTTGTGTGAGCATGGAGATGTGTTAAAGCGCTTTGTGCATTAAAAAGCAAATGCAAAGCATCCAATGCCAACTTTCCCCCACCCGTTAACTGCCATCTCAGCTTCAACATCATCTCCTCAGAGAGGCCAGCCCTGACCGCGCTACAAAAGTGATCACTCCTCTCCATTTCTATCACCTTTCTCAGCTTTCCTTTTTGCTGCTTACAAGTCCCTGACATTACAATCTATAGAGTTAGTTGGTAATTTATTTATTGTCTGTCTCTCCTGCCAGAAATTCACGGGCAAGGACTTCTGTCTTGTCACCAACTGTGATTCTAGACCCCAGAACTGCACCTGACCCATCGGGCACTCAATAAATATTTTTTAACAGATGAGTGGCTCTTTTCACCCCAGACCACACAGCAGATGAGGACAGGGGCAAATAGCTCTTCTTGGTGCCATATCCCAGCTAACCACCAGAAAAAAAGTGGACACACTCAAAGACAGGAACAATGATTTTCTTTAACTCTAATGTATCTGGAACATTTTCATATAACAAGGAAACATGACAAAAAATTTACCTGAATAAATCCTGAAACGAATTATTTTAGTGTGCCAAGAAGTTCTAAGTTCAACAACTATAAAATCAAAGAAATTTCTCCCTAGGAGGAAAATGTTTTTAAGTAGAACCTACTCTGTTTATAAATTTGTTACATAAGGAAAAATTCACTAAGAATGAAAGAAACCTCACTTAGATCAAGCTCAATTTGAATAATGGCTGAATTCTTTTATAACATTTGACTGAACCTGGCCTCATCTGGTTCTTATAGATGTCAGCCTCATAGAAATAGCCCTCTAGAAACCAGAAAACATGACATCAAGGAGCCTGCTAATCACTTGCTGATGTCAACTACTTCTTCTTCATGCCCAGGAAATAACTCCATTCACAGTGCCAAGGCCTATTAAAAGTCTTCATAATGTCCCATCAGCCATTTTAAGAGTTCATAACTAAATACGCTCAGCTTAGAGAGCAAATAGATTTTAGTCAGGGAACGAGGAAAGCAAAATAGTACCAATACAGTTATCTTCAGAGACTACTGTGCCAACAATTACCTTCTAATTGGCCTACCACAAGTGAAAAAGAAGATGAAGAATTTAGTCAATTTTCTACAAAACTCAAAACGCATTCCCTCCGTAGAGAGAAGCAATAGCTATCACTTCACATTTCTTATTTTAAATCAATGTTTCAGGATTCCAAAGAATAGGCTCAAATTGCTCCCAAAATATTTACCAAGCTCGATCACAACTTTTAGAGAAGGGCCCATCCTTAAGTATTGATCCTGGCAGACATGAGAACAGAAATGGAGGATGAAAACAAGTGTCATATTTGTACTGGCTCGAAGGCAATAAGGAGGCAAAGCTCCTCGTGGGATAAGCCTAAACCATTACAATATATCCACAGTCCTCTAATTGGATCTTCATTTCCCCTGATAGTCCCTCAAAGCCCACCCCTTCTCACACCTGCAATATCACCATATGAAACGTCGATGCACCACCAGCCCTGCATTGCCATTTCTAGACCTCTCTTCCAAAGCACCACTAAACAGTTGCTCTTCTCTCAAAATCCACACTTCCTATTTATCCCAAACTATCCTTATTCTGATCCCTGCTGTCTGTCGACCCTCAGGAGATCCTGCTTTCATGACATCATATTTTGGCTTCTGGTTCTCACAAAGGAGCACAGGCCTGGGATACGACTCACATTCACAACCTGTCTCTGGCACGTGCTACCTGGGAGACCTCGGGCCACCTTGAGAGGCTTCAGCTTCTCATCTATAAAGTATAGAGGGTTACCATTCCAAGGCTGCTGTGAGGATTAAATGCTATAACAGATGTGAAAAACTTTTGCATACTGCCTGGCATAGAGAGGGCCCTCAACAAATAGTAGTTTCTTTCCTTCATTTTCTGTCCCTTTGCCTTGAACTCTGGTAAATTCAGACTCCATACTGATGATCCTTTCAGCACTGACCTACCATCACCCCTACCTGTGGAACTTCAGAAACCTCATTCCCATTCTATTTCAACACCTCCTCAGCCATACCTTCAGATACCATAATACTGGAAATGACCCCAGCTAAAAAGTCCAACCCCCTGAAATTCCTTTCCACTAATGGTCCTTCCTTCCCCACATGTTCACTCCTACTAAATATATTCTATGCCTTTATCATGCCAGCCCACCATGCACCTTCTCTCTGCTCTTCTAGACCAGGGCCTCATGCCTACCAACCTACCATTCTTCCTGCTGCCCAGGAAGAATGTTAGACCTCATGCCAGGCATCACAGTCTCCTCCCTTGCAAGACATAAGAGTCCCTCAGCTCCTTGGTTTCCTGCTAAAACTGACTTTCTGCTCTCCAACCCCTGGGAACACTCAAGATCTGCTGATTGGATTCAACGTTCAATGCTGTTTCACTTGAGCTGGCCCCTCACTACTGATGAATCTCCCCTCACGGCTCATCTGAACTTCCTTCCACTTACAGCTCCGTTCTCATCTGCTACCCTCTAACTCCCAGCAGTGGCACTCTGTCCTGCACATGGAGACATTCCAGCTAGTACGACAGGAGCTATCACAGTGTCGCTCTAGATGGATCTGCTCACTTAAGAGTCTCTGGTGACCTCTAATAGCCACATCCTCAACCACTTCCAGCACTTGATCCTAAGGCTCACCACTTCCTTCTTGAAGCTCACTCTTTCCTTGTCATCCTTTACACTGTACTTAAGTCTCCTGTCTCGCTCCTCATTGGTCCACTTCCTTCTCCAAACCCTAAAAGCATAAACCCCCACCATTCTGAACCACAGGGCCTTGGCCCTCTGGCCTCGATACTTTCATTGGAAATCTCATTTAAGCCCATTACTTTTGCCATTACCTCCAAGAAATTACTTCCAAATTCCACACTTTCAATTCTACCACACACTCCAGAGGATTCTGTCAGGATATTCTGTGGGTATCTCAAAGGCAATATCTTCAAATTTTATCTTGTTCCTTTCTTCCACTATCTTTCTCCTAACTGTTTCTATTATAACACTACCAATCTTCCATTCATTCAGTTGTTCTTTACTTGTCCTCTTCTCTGTTCCTTGACAGTCCGATCATGCCAAATCTCATCTATTCTAACTCTGGAATCCATCGCTGCCTCCTATTCCCATTTGTACCTCTCTGCTATAGGCTCTCAGAACTCTCACCTAAGATATTATAAGAGCTTTATAACTGCTTTTCCTTCCTCCTAAATCCCAGGGTTCCCACCACCAGATTAAGTGGCTAACAAATTAAATCTAAATCACAGTTTAGCGTGGAATTCCAGAACCTCCATGACGTGGCCAAAATGCAGTCTTCCAGCTTAATCATTCTCTGCTCTTCTCAATGAACCTTAAATCAATCCACAATTGTCCTCCAGTTCACTGTTCCCCAAACACGTGCTTACATTTCCTGCTCTGCACTTTTGTTCACATCATTCCTCCCACCCCATTTTGTTCTCATCATATCATTTCCCCAAATGTCTGGCTGGAAAAATCTTATGCATTCTTCTAGACTCTTCAAATGTCATACATACCCTGAAGCCTTCCCTGACCCCCCATCAAACATGATCTCATCCCTTCCTGAGCGTTGCACATTGTCCTTCTATTGCTTATGGGATTTAAAACATTCTGTATGACTTTCTAATGTCTTCTGCTTATGGAATTGTCACCCTCAGCAAGAGGCTCACCTTCTCCTTCCTGCCAACCCCTCACACCCTCTAAAACTGTCCCCGCTAAGCTCCTGAGGCTGACTTGAACCTCTCCTTTATCTCTCCCCTTGCCTTGCTCCACTGCTGCCCCGAGGCCAAAGGTCCCAGCCTCCCTGTCACCATCCACCCCTTTCCATTAAAGAGAGTAAGTCCCTCCCACCCCATGCAGTTCTAGTGTCCCTCAATTCCACTGACATTGACCCTGAAATATGTTTGCAAGTCAAAGGTTCTGTTTTCAGAGAGCTAGAAATAAGTTTACAGAATTCCTACCTATACGTTGTCTTTATACACAGTCTTTAATAATCTATTTCTATCATATAGTGTCATGATGGTCTTTTCCCTTCACAATTAAACACTCATTTGCCCAACTAACTTAATAGGATGAAAGAGGTTAGAGTTCCCAGTTACGACATACCAAAAATAATCCAACCCATCACGTTTATATCCACTTGCTGAAACCTATACTTTGAGTCACCAAACTAACATTTCATTATTCTGTTTTAGATTAATTTTCTTAAATAATCAGGGGGAAATTAGATAAAATATTTAAATAATTGCACAGATAAATATAATGTACAACTGGAGATTTTAAAACACTACACAAAGTGGTAGGCAATATCAAAATTTGGAAATATCTATTGACCATTGTAAGAAACCCTAAGTTTGGCCCACAAAAGATAATTTAGGGGTAGCAACTACAACGTGCCAAAGTGAAGGTCATACGAAAGTTGAGAGCCACTGGCATTCCTCACCCAGCACTGAGGATCATGTCCTGACACCTCGGCAATCCCTCTTCCGAGTGAAGTGGGCAAAGGAAAAGCCCAGGATCCCAGTGGTGGGAGTTTGGGTTTTAACAGAACTGGTTTCTCATTGCATTGTTTCAACTACATAAGGAGCTAAAGAGGCTTTTGTTTTCTTGCCTAGGATTATAATATTATTTTGTAAACAAAGTATTATATAATTGCAATGTGTTAGAATCTTGTTTATATGGAAAATTCATTTCAAATTCCAAAAGACTTCAAAATGCATTTTAAAATGTGTCTCATTGTGAGCTCATAAAAGGCAGGGCACATTTCTTACTTATCTTTCTATCTTAGCTCTCATAATATTTTTAATAAAAATGCTCAAAAGTTATTATAAGCATGACTAGAGGAATTGATATAAAAGAGAAGCCGGAATTAACCAAAAGAGATCTTTAAATGTAATCACTTGGCAATGTGCGAGCCCCTATAAGTTACTTCAAATGGGCGTATTTAAATCAGACTCTTTCCAAATAAGAAACAGAAAGCCTACAGATAAGAAAACAATTGTGTACATTTACATCTTCATCAGATTATATTTCCTCTCATGCAAATCAGCGGAATCAACTTGCATGGAATTTGACAGCAAGTCTTTCAGCAGAGACGAAGGAAAATTATTCGGCTTCCTTGGCTCAAAAGCAAACTTGGGCTGTGGCTAGGATGGAGAGGAAATAAAAGGCAAGAGAAGGCATCCATAGAATGTGGGTCCCTTTCATTTCAAGTTTTCATTCACCCTCTCACACTGGCCAATGTGAGAGCAGGGAAATGTTTAACTTATGCCTTAAATGGTGTTGCCTGTGCTTGCTATTCTGGGAATCACCTAGCTTGAGACCTCTGTATCCTCCCTGCATGGGGACTGTTCGCGCGCGCGCACACACACACACACACACACACACACACACACACACCATTTAAACTGCCAGTGCTTCTTCTGAATCCAGAGTTGGCTCCTCTACTGAGAATCTCTTCCCTGGGAGAGACATCAATGGAGCGAGGAAATTGTCTCTACCTCTGGCTGCGTTACCAGGGTTCCCTCTTTTCAAGGCTCGCCACAGCCGTGCTCTGAGAAACACTGGTCTGTGCTCCCCTTATTGTCCTGCTGCACCAGAAACAAGGAACAGCAAAAGAACAGGCATGATTTGCATTTGGCAAGAAAGGCAGCAGTAAAAGCTGAGAGGCAGTGGTTCATGGAAATGTCAAAGTGAGGATCTGAATGAGACAGGGACGGCAAACACGGAGCAGCAGTCTCAGTGGAGAGGAGCCCCGGTCACACAGAGAGATGACATCTATCTATGATGGAGAAGAGAGAAAAAGAAAGAGGGAGAGAGGCAGGCAGGGGAAGTCCACTCCACCTAAGAACAAATAAACAGGTTCAAATGCTGCTTCTACCTCCTGAGGTATAGAGCATAATGCCTGAGGACCACCCAGGCTCTGGAGCTGAATGCCCACAGTTCAAATCCTGGCTCAGCTGCTTGCCATTTATGATCTGTATAGATACATTTCTTAACCTCTTTGTGCCTCGGTTTCTTCACCTATAAGATAGTAATGATGATGATAATAACTACCTAGTAGAACTGCCAAGAGGCTCAAATGAGCTCATGGGTAGACTGTTTAATGTTAGAACGGCATCTAGCACGCAGTGCGTGTGAGTTGCTATTATGATGATGACCTGGTAAAAGTCATTTCAACACCGCTGACTCCCTTTTCCTATTTAGAAAAAGAGAAGAAACTAAAACCAGTCACTTTCATCTCTAATATTCGATCATTCTACCATCAAATATGTATTCTTTGCCACATGCCTTGGGAAAATAACTGCCTAATCCTGCAGGTGCGGGTCACCCTGTGGACGAACGTCCTGCAAATCAGGACCATGGTGTTAGTGCATACAAAATCAGCCTGCTCCTATAGCCAGCACCGTCCCCACACAGCAGGCACTGCCTCGGGGACCTCCACTGGACCGGATTCCTGCCTGGAGGCTGAACTCCAGGCTCTGAAGGAGAAGGTTCTAGGAAGAGGCATCACTCCCAAAATAGCACTCGCCTCCAACAAGCGAAAATGCTTCTGCACCAGACTGTAAGCCAAAATAAAATGAGCACTGGGTGCTTTCTTTTTTTTCCTTCAAATTTGGCTTCAAGATGAGTCTTCCGCCAAACTGATTAGGTAAAATCTGTCTTCTTCGCTACTCCGCCCTGAGCCCGTTCCAAGCTGAGCTGGACTGAACAGTAGGATGGGCGAGTGGGACGTTCTGCAGGGGCCAATTTGTGAGGGACACTAAAACATCACTAGGCATCACTAAGACACAAAACATATCTAAAAATGCCATGAAATGGTGAAAGATGTGCTGGTCAAAACTCTTAGGGAGAGCATTATGACAGGAAGAATACAGTAAACTCAATGGATCTTATCTGAGATTGCACAGGGGTGTCTGGAAATGGGGGGAGGGGCATTTGGGTATTCACAGCTATTGGGAGAGCACTGCTGGCAATTAGCATTTAGTGGGTGAGGCCAGGAACAATAACCCACAAAATAGAACATCTCTGTCTAAAGTGCCACCGGCTACCTTGTTGAGAAACAGTATTAAGTGCTCCCAGAGAGCATGCGCCTTCTAAGGATGGTGATCCAGCTAGCCGCTGGCTCCCTGTTCCCACCCCACTGCTAGCAAAGTGAGCATGCCCACAGGGGCCAGAGATGGAGTTCCAGGTAACAGAGAAGATAAGGCTGCCACCAGCAAGCCCCCTCCACGCTCTGACCACTCATGGCTTGCTGCCCAGCCCCGACGCCTAGAATTCAAGGCCAAGCACCTGTTTGTGGAACGGAGGACCGAATTCTGATTGATATGCTGTACCTAACCCCCACAGGGTTTCACAGCTAACTCTCACAGCAAGTCCTTGATGATGAGATAGTAATTTCCATAGAATCGAGAGGACTAGAGAAGGAGGGTGAGAGCTCTGAGTCACAGACCCTGCCCTGGACTCTGGATCCCCCAACAGGACCACGGTCCCTGCTGCACCTGGAAACTGTAGGCAGCTCTGCGGAGACCCCACTTCTTTGCATCGCTAGCTCCCACGCCAAAGTCCCTGTGGGTGTGTCAGCCAGGCAAAGCAGGTGCCGTGTCTGTGCCCTAGTGCAAAGGGGTCGGAGGAACACGAGTGGAAGACGGCCTCCGACTCCTAACAAGACCGAGGAGCCGAATTCCTCAGCATGCAAGAGGCTCAAATGCGGGGCGGCAGAAGGGAACACAACCATGCAAACACAGGACTGTGAGAGAATGCATCTTTAGGGATCTGACCGCAATCCCCCCTCAGACTAAGGGGACCACATGCCCTGTTTGCCGGGGACCGTCTCACTTAGGCCTGCTGTCCTGGCTTCATTATTAATAACACTCTTTTCATTCTCAGATGTATTGCAGGTTGGGCAATGAATGATATTGTCACCCTCCCTAAGACCCGTGTTCTGCACGGAGTGTGCAGGGACTTGCGTGTCTGATGTGTCTGTGTGTACACGTCCCCACACTGCGGGAAGCCTGCTGCAGAGACCAGGCACCGATGACAGGCTCCTCCACTCCCAGAGGCTGCTCAGTGCAGGCTGAGACTCCCACTTAAGAAGGGTTCCCAGGAACCACGTCCCTAACAACAGAAACGCCTTGACTTGGTGTATGATTTGTTGCTTTGCTGTTGGAAAACCGGGAAGTGATCATTCTTGGAAAAGATTCTTTCCACTGTCTGTTCTGTTAAGTGCATTTCTCAGACTCCGTTATTTTATCTCACTTCCCTCAGGAGTCTGCCCTTAGCTGCCTTCCAAGGAGCAATAAAATTCACCTTTTGCTTTAACTTCAAAATGCCAGCATATTCTCTGTATTTTAGCCTTTTGGAGGTCAGGGGCTAGGGGAGGAGGAAGAAGAGATAAAAAAGGGAATCGAAAAAGGAAGGCCGACGAACAAAGTAGAGAAAGGATGGGGAATAGAGAAGAGAGAGAAAAGGTTAGAAAAGAAAGGAAGTAAAGAGGAAGCAGAAAATTAAACGAGAGGAAAAGGAGAAGAAAGAAAAGAGAATCATCTTACACGATACATTACTGAAGTGTTTATTTCTCTTGGACTAGAACATGTTTTGCTAAAAGCTAGCAATTCGTCAGGCATGGTGGTCTCAGCCTGACTCCAGCAGGCTTCTCCAGCGAACTTGCTCCCAGTGTCGGAGCCAGTAAGCGCTTCTCCCACATCGCGGGGCTGCCTGGTCCTCAAGAAGAGCAAGAACCCACTCCACAGACTGCTGTCCAACAGAAGGATGTGCCTCTGGGTGTATCCAAGCGGACGTTCACAATACACCCCCGAACACAGTCCCTCGTGATGTTAGTCCTAAAGGGAAACAAGCCCAAATATGATCCCACCTTGATTTTCAGTCTCAGTGAAGCAAAACGGAGAAACCCTTCCTAAGCTACATATTACCTTTACCTGGAAATATTAGCTTCTGAAGAAAATCCTTCCTCATCTTGAAAAATCCTTAAGTCAATTCCATTTATGCCTTCTGTTACACCCAGCAATATTTTAGAACTAACAGAGGAGAAATTGCACTTCCCAAATTAACACAATGCCACTCTGGGCAGGGGTGGGGGAGGGTTGGGGGCTGGGTGAAAAAGGTGAGAGGATTAAGCAAAAAAAAAAAAAAAACCCATAGACACAGACAACAGTATGGTGATTACAAGAAGGAAAGGGGGGCTGGGGGAGGTAGGAGAGGGTAATGGAGGAATAAATGGTGACAGAAGGAGACTTGACTTTGGGTGGTGAACACACAATACAACGTACAGAGGATATATTACAGAATCGTACACTTGAAACCTATATACTTTTTTAATCCAATGTCACCTCAATAAATTCAATAAAAATTAAAAGGGGAAAAAAAAAGACAACGCTACTTCTCAAAATAAGACACACCCTATCACCCTGCTATGTTCCTGGGTGGCAAAACCAGCATGTGCTCTCCCTGTTTACAGGTAATTTAGACGCTGCAGCATGTTACGCTCACTAAATATTGAAAGCTTTTTAAAGTTGCTCTTTTAGCCCACAACCTCATTTTGATTTGTACACGTCTACAAGGGTAGAGATGGGGAAAATATCACTCCTTCTGAATGCTCCAACCTCACAATTAATAATTGAGAATCTCTTTCTCTCTTTCTCCCTTGCCTTTTTTCTCTCCGAACTAGAGTGCACTCTTCAGCTTGTTAAGCTCAGCTCACTCCCACTGATAATTCACTAGAGATCATAATTTATGGACAATTGAAGCTGCAGAAACATCTCTTAGAAGGAATAGAGCAGATCCATAGCAACAATTCTTCAGGGGAATATTAATCCCCGGCTTTATGTAGTGCTAAGTGTACAATAGTAATCAGAACTTGAGTAGAAGCTGCTAATCATTGAGGGAAAAGGCTGTATAAAGAATTCATAATGGAATTAGCCTCCGGCAAACAAAGAAAGACAAAATTAAATCAGCCATCAAATTGCACCAAGGAATTTTAATTTACAGGTTAATGTAGGATTATGTAACTAATCACAGCTAACATTTTCAATGAACAACCAATAAAATTCTGCTCTTTTTTTCCTCTCTAATCTTGCTAATGGTATTCCAATAACATGCTTTTATTACACGATAATATGTTAGAAACGATTCTCAGAAATTCTAAAGGTCTTTCCAATGGTCAGAATTATTATAAAACGGTAGCTTTGAAACAGTCCACAGTCCGTCAAAAGTGTGAATCTAGGAAGATCCACTCCTCAGTTCAGTCCAGACCCAGTAATACCTGGGTGAGTTTGCATAAAGTAGATTTACATAACCACATAGCTTTAAAGTGTATGCATGTTTGTTATGCAGTGCAGGGAGCTCAAATGGGACAAAAGAGACTAAATTAAATATGTGAAACTAATTTTGAGCACAAAGTATATCAGCTAATTCTAAATAAAACCTCTGCCACAGATTTATATGTCAATATTGCAGACATATCCAATGACATACACACCAAGGACCGCTCTAACAGAGTTTTCATGGTTTATAAATGTGAACATCATAAAAAGAAATCAGGTTTCTAGGATAAAAAGTTGATTAGCATTTCTCATGGGAGGGGGGGTGGGTGGACTCTTGTGTCCTCCCCAGTTATATTTTGCAACCAATGCATGACAAAGACAGAAAAAGAAAAACCTCTACACAATTTGAAAAATTATATGAAACCTGCTGCTTCATAAATATTATATATATATATATATATATATATATATATATATATATATATGTATGTATGTATGTATAAAGACAGCATAACTCTTTGCACATTGGCAAGGAGAAACTCCAAAATTATACTGTATGCTTAAAAAGACATCAGTTTAATCAAAAAGATCTTTTTCCAACATATGGCAGAAGGAAAATTATTACAAATGGAGTAAAAAGTATGTTCATAAGCTTTACTTCACAAGGGAAGAATGCTGGGAAGAAAGGCAGCGGCATTCTTCTTGCATATGTTTTTCTTGTCGAGAACAATGTGGGAAAGTCTCATTTTCCTTTAATCTAAATGTTCATTTTATGGAAGCAGCAACATTCGGCCCAGTTATTAGCAAAGGAGTTTTGTTGCTTTATAAAGTCTAATTTTAAGATGCTCACTTCCAAAAAAACATTATGGTGTCAATTGCACTACCCTTCAGCAATCCTGTAATAACTTTATTCAACCATTTCTAATTATAATTATATTTTCAATTCCTTTTAGCTATAGAAACTCTTTATCAATCAGAGCACAAGACAGAAAATTACTTTATTACAGCTACAGCTCGTTAGGCTGAGTGCTCTTAATGAAGCAGCCTCATAATCAGATGAAAATCATGCTGGAGAAAACTTGCATCATTAGTCTGGGCCTTAATTACCAAGAAATATAGTCACTAACAATGATATTCCATTTCATGATATGGTGCATGCACCTTCTACACTAGTTGCAATTAATAATTCCACCGACTGCTACAGAATCTTTTCTATTTATTCATAACAATGGAGGGGGGAAATTCTAAATTTAATTGAGCGCTTCAGATTGCCCTCTCTTTCTCCCTCTCTCTGGCGTTCAGATTAAAATGTCACAAGGCTAATATTCTATCTTACAATAATTCATCATTTTAATTACATATTTTATGTATGTGAAATGTCTTTTTCAGCTTTATAGTTGAGGTTGACATTTTTGGGGACACAGCTAGGAAAATGTGTGGCTTCTTGTGAAGGTGGTTCCTACCACCCAGGACCACATCAAGAAAATTTGAAAAAATAAAAAATAAAAACCCACTGCCATCAGTCCATCAACTTCATCCATGTTGGGGAAAGCTGCCACGAGAACAGGGACACTCATTCAAATTAATATCGGCGTCTTCTGATAGGCTTTGGATGGCAGAATGGCGATGTTCTGGGAGGAACAAGGCCCTGTGTCATGGGTCTCTTTGTTAGGCATGATTGATCACAGACAGAATCAGCAACTTTCCTTTGTGAAAGCCTCCTTTCTTCTGCCTTATTTCCTTGCACCCTTTCCTTACCTCCCTCTCTCACCAAGACCCTTGCTTTTGACCTCCTGAGAAATACCTTCAGCCAGGCAAGGCGGTCTGGTCCCTTGCCCTCCTGCTGGGTTCTGCATACCACCAGGTCCCAGCAGAAACCTGCCTATTTCTTCATCCTCTCTCCTGGCTGGAATAATGCTGGAATTCAAGGTGCCGGTGCAACTGCTGCTCTTTTTCAAACGCAAATTAGGTTACTGGGTGAGGGCAAAGAGCACTTGGGGGAGGGCAGAGGGCAATGGGGTTGGCATAGATGAATGAGATCCCCATTGACCTCAAACCCAAGTGTGCCTAGAGCTGAACTTCCTGCCTGACATCATCTTTCATAGGAATCATTACCAAACAGCTTATTTGATTAATCTGGGCTGCGCCTTCTCCAATCATCTGCTGTATAAGCACCAAGCAGTTTGATAAATGAAATTGATAGAAGAAGAGAATGACTTGGAAAAATCCACAAGCCACAAGATGAAGAGTTGGCTATAACATCAGGGAATGCTAATGTTTTAAAGAACTAAGCATCCAATCTCTATACCGTGAACATAAAGCTCCCCAACTTAAAGATCACTGGCTTCAAACTAATTAGTGTTGAGCAAGCAGTGGCCAAGTTCCTAGAGAGGCAGAAATTCTCCCCACACAATTTCAGACACCAAATAAACAAATGACTGAATAAGTTAATCAAGAAAAACCTGCCACAACAAAAACCCCAGATGACGATTGGCTTGAAGATGGTAAGGAACTGATGGTGTTATTGGTGAGTCTTTGCTCCCTCTGGCATTGCTAAGGTTTGGAGGGAAGCAGTGACAAGTAGCATCAGATTTTACATAGACTTTGCAGGGACAGGGGGATCAGGGGACAGACTTGGAAGATGAGAGCCAGTAGAACCAGCGAGTCATGAGGCAGAGCATGAAGATGCCAGCTACTTGGAGAAGAGCGCTAGGTGAGCAAGAAGAAGTGGACCTGGACCAAGGGGGAAAAAAAACACAGGAAGCAATGGAAAATGAAAGCTGTCCAGGAAGACAGCAGAAGAAGATGGAACATTAATCCGAACCACACAGAGCACTTTTCCATAGGAAAAATGCTTGGCTTTTGGACGACCCAATAGCTTGCAAAACAGCTTGAGGTATATAGGGATCCCCAAAGATAACTGGCTTGCAAGGCCCAGCCTGACACCCTCAGGAGCAGCCACAGAAGAGTCAAGTAAGAGTTAAAGGGAACTGGCTGTGTTTCCACATTCTCCTGTTAATGCAATGTCAGGAAAAGACCTCAGCATTACTGTCCTCACCTTCAATCACTCCTTAATGTTTCCTCCTAACAGCACTTCATTTAAGTACAGAAGTCACTGCAGGTATTTCCATCTGGCCGTGGCTACCCCACTTGGGCACGAGAGGCCCCAGGGGCGCTCGAGACCTTTGGCAGGGGCTGTCTCCTACCTTCCGTGTTGCCACTCTCTCTACCTGGCAATGCCCATATCCAGTTCCACAATGAGACCACAGTACAACAGCCGAATCTGAGGAGACTGGAGGCTCCTCCACCCTGGATGGTCTTCAGAGGGAGGCACCCAGCCTAACAGCCCAATTACCCTTCATCATTACAGCAGCAACAGCAGGAGATCTCCCTGGGCTCTGCCGCGTACCAGGAGGGTGATCTTAGGAGGGTGACTAAGCTCCTCTGTGCCTCCGCTTCCACATCCCCAAATAAGGGCAATAACAGCATCTGCTTCAAAGGGCTGCTGCAAAGGTCATCTGAGACGAGGCAGGTAAAAGTGCTCAAACACGATCTGGCACATAGGAAGTCTCAGTAAATGTTAGCTCTGATCAACATCATCGTTGTCATCATTAGAACCACCACCACAAAGAGGTAGGCATGACTTGCTCTGAAATAGGGTCAAGGATTTCAAACAGTGGTTTTCCAAACCTGGCTACACATAAAAAATTCACCTCCCCTGAATTCTCTCACTCCAGACCAATTAGATCAGAATCTCCCAGTTGGTAGTATTTAAAGCTCTTTGCATGATCCCAGTGTGCAAACAGGATTGAAACCCACTAATATTGAGTCTCAATACCCATGCATGATATTTAAAACATGATGTTGCCAACTAAAAGGCCTATATCTTGGCAAGTGGCAAAGCCCATGTCTGGGTCTCACAGAGAGCAATGGGAATGCTGTAGCTACACTCTGAGACATGAGGGTTTAGAGCATTTATGGCCCATGAAGGAGCAACCACAGCCTTGGCTGAACGAATGTGCCTGTTGTCTTTTCCAGCTGGCAAAGTGGTGCATTTCCAATACACAGAGCATAATGCATGTAGCCAAATGTTCCCACAGGACGGCCACCTGCGACTTGAAAACTCTTCTGTCCGGGGCCAGGACATGCATGTACCACAAGGTGAAAGGTCGCCTGTGAGCACCAGGGGAAAAGCGGTCTTCCCTCATGGTTCAGGAAGGGCAGTCTATGCAAAACCTGCCCAGAGAGATCATATTAAGGCCACCGGTGGAGGAAATGACTCCCACTCAGGTCTCTGAGAGTGCAGATTAACCTGTCAGAATGGACAAAGTTAGATTCAGGCTAACTCTGAATGAATGCGACAAATCTAGCTGGTTAAATCTTTCTCTATCTTGATGACTCAGGCAGCTGTTTGACACTTGCATTTACAGGATGTAGGAAAACTAAAAGTGTCAACTGCTTAGACTCCTCAAACCTACATAAATCTGCCAGGCGCTCAAAAGACAATCCTCTATTTATTTATTTGCTTTTAATATTTAAGACACTTCCGCCACAGAAAGACCTCCAAGACCATGTATGAAATAATAGAAAAACCACAATTTAAAAAAAGTTAAGAACACTGGGCAGCATCTAAACTCATCATTCATTTCAACTCAAATTTTTCTTCCGACAGGAAGGGATTGACTTAGACGGCGGTGGTTACTGGAAACCCCGGGGATCAGTTCATGCCCAGTCGTACAGGTTAGCACAGCCCTCCTGTCTTTGCAGGGAGCAGGAAAGCAGAGGGTTCTAGTCCCCTCCCAGCCAGAGACATCCAGACTCCTCCCCTGGCTGCTTTTTCACCCCACAAAAGGATCACGGGAGAGAGACAAGCGGGGGGAGAAAATAATCAGCAGTGGTTAGGAAATACCAGCAGACCCGTTTACAGCCGCAGGGTTTAGAATGGAAACCTGACACAGACCGCACAGCAAAGGACTCAAACACACACAAAAACAAACACTGTATGATTTCACTTATATGTGGTCCTAGCATAGCCAAAGTCATGGAGACGGAGAGTGGAACAGTGGTTATCAGGGACCAGGGAGGGAGTGGGAGGGGAACAGGGAGCTGTCTAATGGGTCCGGAGTTTCGGTCTGGGATGGCGAGATTCTAAAGATGGTTGGTGGGAACCACACGAGGGACTTAATGCCACGGAATGGCACACGTCGAAATGGCAAATGTTATATTATCCATATTTTGCCACAGTAAAAATATCAAACACAAAAGAACATTTATCGTGAGGTCGTAAGGAAATTGTTTAACATTTCATGTGTTTTTGTTTCAGTGATTAAAAGAAAAAAGCAAAAAAAATAATTTTTTTTTTTCGAGAACCTAAGTTCTCCTTTGAAATGCTGGAAGCAGATCAGAAAAGGAAGATCTGAGGTGTGAGAGAGAGAGAGACTGAGTCAGGCATCCTGGGTGGAAGACTTCTCTCTGACCTAATGGGCTGGGTGACCTTGGGCAAGTCACTGAATCCCTCCAGGCCTTGGTTTCCTCATCATGAAAACCAGAGAGTTAAAGATGCTCACCAAGCCCTGGCCAGTTTGGCTCAGCGGTTAGAGTGTCGGCCCATGGACCAGAGAGACCGGGTTCGGTTCCCGCTAAGGGCACGTACCTCGGTTGCAGTTCGTCCCTGGCCCCGACTGGGGTTGTGTGGGTGGCAGCCAGTTGATGTGTGGCTCTCACATCAATGTTTCTCTCTCTCTCTTCTTCCCCCTTTCCCTCCTGCTGTATCTGAAGATAAATGCAAAAATGTCCTCGGGTGAGGATTAAAAAAAAAAAAAGATGATCACCAAGTCCACGCCGACTCTAAAGCCCACAATTCTACACTTTCTTTCCTTTGCCTCATTATTTTATTCCACCGTGGCATTCAGGAAATATTGTTATAGGAAAACCACAGCAGTCACTATAGGCAAATATCAGTTTTCTCTTCTCTAGTGGCTACATGAAGAAAAGAGGAACACACGGGGGACAATTAGATAAAAATAACTTCATTGTCAAACCTGCAGGTAAAGAACCCACAAAAATATGCAAATCCCAAGAGTGAATATTATTTTTTAATGTTTCACTTCTTTATCAGGAGATATTTTTACCAGATGAAAGCGTTTGGTTTTTTTCTTCATGATTGTAGATTATCTAGTTAGGAGCCGTCAGGTCTATGCCTGCCCTTGAAGGAGTGGCTAAGTCTGTCCCTTAAGACTCAGGGGACCAGTGAGGTCAGAGTGCGTGAACAGCCAGGTCATCACCACAGCAGCTCTTGAAGTGTCTCTCCCATCACTGGGGTGATTCTACACGCCCACTGATCCTTCTATCCAGCAGTCTTGGCCATCAATACCATGCTTTCAAGGGACTAATATCCCAACCATAATTTGCACTGGTTAAGTGTTTTTTCATCTGACTTTGTCCCTTCTTTCCACTTTGACTCTCAAATGTCTGGAAAGCAGGAACTCTGCTATGCATCTCCTTGCTGAGCCCCATGGCATCTAAGGGAAGGTAGAAGTTGCATCAACCAGCCTCTTTCTAAGTGCTACTAACCACGCAATCTGCATTCCATTCTTTATGCCAGTGATTCTTAGCAAGGAACAACTTGACCCCTTCGCCACTCCAGGGACATCTGGCAATGTGTGGAAACATATTTGGTTGTCACACTGAGGACAGGGGAGCTACTGGCACCTAATGGGTAGAGGACAGGGATGCTGCTAAATATACTAAAATGCACCTAATGGGTAGAGGACAGGGATGCTGCTAAATATACTAAAATGCACGGGATAGCTCCCACAACAAAGAATTATTCCACCCAAAATATCAATAGAGCTGAGAAATCTTGCTTCATATAATTAAAAAACTTCACAGTAATTGTGAAATAGGTTTTCTCACCCTTATTTTACAGATAAAGCTCAAAGAGTTTAAGTACCTTCTCCAAAGTCACCTAGCAAGGAAGTAGAGAGGCCAGGAATGGATCTCAAGCCTATGGGTCCAAAGAGTCACTGTCTCTCCTTGAATGAATGAATGAGCAGAGAATGAATGAAGTCAGCCTGCTGCTCTGAGCCAGGGAAACCAAAGAAGGGCAGATTGTGCCGGAGACAGATGCAGGCTGACCTGAGACAAACACTGGGTAGCACTGTTTATGCCCAGGCCAGATGTTCACGCAAGACATGCTCATGGCCTCCCCCTCACTGCTCATTGGAGCTGCCCACCCCAAAGGAGTGGAGACAGAGAGGTCGACCAAAAGTCCTCCAAGACACTGCTCAGCTCCAGGGGGCTTTGGGGGGGGGGGCACGGCTACTACTCCCCAGGGAGGGTCAGAAGAAAGCTGAGAACTGGGGACTGAAGAGCTGCACATATAGAAACTATAGACCAGGACTGGCCGCCTGGGGAGGTGGCCCCACCTGCTGACTTGACCTCGTAGGTCCTTTCAGGAGATGGAGATGAATCGAAGGACAGTGACTGGGAATGGTTCCTGAGTTTCCCCTTGTGGGAAAGCCACATCTCCACCAGCTAATTGCTTTCAGTTCCTCTGAAAAGCAAGTTATTCACTGAGCAGAAGCACACACAAGATACTGGTGGTTTTAAAAGATAACAACGCCCCCTTCCAGCACACACGCACGCACACACACACACACACACACACACACACACACGCTTTACACTACTACCTAAGGTTTCCAAAGATCAGTGACAGGAGCCCAACTTCACGATGAAGTCAGGTGGGGAAGGTTTGTTTCTAAAACCTGGTCACTGGGGCCCCAGCTTGGGGGTCCCCGCTCCTCCCAGAGCCTCCTGCCCCTCACATCTCCACCACCCCCCTCGGGAACAAAAGCCCACTCTCGGCGGCGCTGCAGACTAGCAAGCTGGATGAAGTAATTAAGGGCTGTTTCTGTCAACCATTTGTGCTAAAAAGTCTTAAGTATATTTAACTCCCGCAGGCCCCACGCATTAATTAAATCGTTTTTACCTGCTCTTTCACATTTCTCTGGAAGCAGAAGACTTCTGGAGGAAGAAGAGACATTCTATGGTATGTCACACTACAGACATTAAAACCCATCTGTCAGGGGTTGGGAAAGTGCCTTCAAGGTGCCTAGCACCTCTCCCACCTGTAAGGGCCACTTTCCCGGGGCACAGACCATAGTGACAGAGATGGACATAAGCCTGCAGCAGCCTCTCAAGAACATTACAAGGTCACTGTGGTTTTAGGGTCATCCCCAAAGCACTCACGCTTGGTGGAGCTTTTTCTCCACTACTGAGCAGAACAAACAAAATTTATTAAATAATACATGAATTGTGTGTTACTACTTTTTACTATTAATTAAACTTCCAACTTGATTTAGACTTCACTGGTTTTTCCATTCATGTTCCTTTGCTCTTCCAAGATCTAATCCAGGATAACTCGATGCATTCAGTCAGCTTAGTCTCCTTTCATCCACGTCACCTCTCAGTCTTTGCAGGCTTTTCGGGACCTTGGCACTTCGGAACATTGGTCAGGCATTCTGTAGAATGTCCCTCAGTTTAGGTGTGCTGATGTTTTTGTCATGATTAGACAGCGGTTACGGGTTTGGGGACGAATGCCACCTACGTGAACACCCCTGCTCGTCACATTGCGTCAGGAGGTATCCGATGTGTACACATCCACACGACATCACTGCAGATGTTCACCTTGGTCGCTTGGTCAAGGTGCTGCTAACCAGGTTGCTCTACTACAAACTTACTATAGTCCCCTTTCTATACTGATTCTTTTAAATTTTTTTTTCTTTATTGATTTTAGAGCGAGAAGAAGGGAGAGAGAGAGAGAAACATCAATGAGAGAGAACATCAACTGGCCGCCTCCTGCATGCCCCCCACTGGGGATCGGGCCCACAACCTGGGCATGTGCCCTGACCGGGAATCGAACTGGTGACCTCTTGGTGCATGGGCCGACGCTCAACCACTGAGCCACACTGGCTGGGCTACACTTGATTCTTTTAAAGCAAGACACAAAGTCCAGCCCAAATTCCAGGGGAAGTGAAGTATTTTCATCACATTCTGTCTTAGGACAGACTCCCCACTAAGAAATAGGAATCCATTTTTTTTTTTTTTTAAAGCACAATCTGGGAGTCGGGATCTTTGGCTCTGGTCTCAGCTGTCTGACCTGGGATGTGTCACCGGTGGCAGTCTCCCTTCCGCATGATAGGCGGGGTGGCCCTGCCTCCCCAGGGCGGCTGCTGAGGGATCAAAGGGACAAGACGTGGGGAAGGAGTTTCAGCTGCCGTGCTCCACCCCAGGGCCCCAAAAGTTAAATCCCTGCCACCTTCCTTCCTGCTCCCCTGCAGCCGTGACACACTCTGCCCTGATATTCCCACACACACCCAGCGTCTGCCCACTTCCGGCCTCCGCTGCCTTTACCAAAAATGTGCTTCCTCAGTATTGAAATAACCTTCTCCCTCACTTCACCTTCCTCTCTGCTCAAACATCACCTCCCAGGAAAATCTTCCTTGCCCCTGCTACTTAAAATAGCACTCCCACACATTCTAGCCCTTCCCCCTGCCTGGTGTTCCCGGCTGCCCGCACTACCTGCCCTTGTGGTCCCTACTACCTGCCCTTGTGGTCCCTACTACCTGCCCTTGTGGTCCCTACTTTGTTTCTATTGTTCGGTTTTTGCTCCTTGAAGATCAGGGGCTTGGCATGTTTTCTGCCCCCACTGAAGCCCCAATGCCTAGAACACAGCCTGGCCCATAGCAGTCTGAGCCTCAAGAGACATGTATTGAATGAAAAATCACATGGGAAGCTTTATTTTTAGGGGGGGGGTGTCTTTGGAGTGATTGATATCCTTGCAGATTCATAAACCCTTGCAATAACGGACATCATCACACAACCTCCCACCAGGCTTAGAACTGCTGTCTAACCTGTTAATGACTACGATTATAACTCTGGAAGGAGATTCCTTAGACAGGAGAAAAACTATAAAACAGGGATGGAAAAATGCTTTTATCCCCAGGACACCTGTGGTCCGTGGACAATGGCTGCCTGAAACTGTTTTGAGAAAGATTCTGAGCCCGGATCTGGGTACAGTAGGAGAACGAGCCCTGATTGATCTCTCATTTTGTAATGTCTGCCACGACTGAAAGAATGGAGCGGTGGTGCCCAGGATGAATGAGTATCCGTTATTCCTGATTCTCAAATCACTCCACTGTGAGTGGGTGTGGTTTTCTAATTAATATAAACGTCCGCAACTTAACCAAACTCCTGTAAGGTCATTATCTATATCAAGGGTTGACAAATTTCATATGCAAAGGGTTGGACAGTAAGTATGTTAGGTGTCACGGCCAAACAGCAGTCTCTATGGAAACTATTCAATCCTGTGATTGTAGCACAAAAGGGGCCACAGACAGTTCATCAACAGTGAGTGTAGCTATGTTCCAATAAAACTTTATTTACAAAAACTAGGCTTCAGCTATAGTTGATGGGCCATAGTTTGCCGACTCTGACCTCCACGAATTTCTCTTCAAAAAGCATCTTTCACCTCCCTACTCTCCCCACCCCCCAAAAAAGCAACAAGATCTTCAGAAAACCCAAAATTATCATTCAGCCCTTGCTAGATCTTCTGACTTTTTACTCTAGAGTCCACAGAGAGTATTTACATATCAACATCTTCTGGCACTTTAAGAGTTATCAAAAATGTCACCAGTCACCAAACGTTTCATTAATTATTGCAAACATCTTTAGGAAAAAAAAATGCCACAGTGGGTTTCTTTCACCAAGTGATTTATTTTAGATATAATTTCAGTTTAATTAGTAGGGGATTTCACCGTGACCTGGAGGGTGTGAAAACCAGCAGAGAGTCTGTGGTTTGGTCGAGAGAAGGGGAAACCTGTCCGTGCCTGTAGAAGGAAAATTTTCCAGATAAAGAAAGAAAAGGAGCTGGCATGTTTTTCCGCGGTGAGCACCCAGCCGACGGCCCTCGTTAAAGACACCAGCGGAGCATCTTGAAAAAGCCAATGAAAGGGAGATGGAGGAGCTAAGAGTTAAAAATGGGGGGTTAGGGGGGACTGGCAAGATGGGATTTGGCTTATTTATTCCCTTAAAATCATTGTTTCTGAGCTGTATTATACTCTGTATCTGTGCCATGTGTCCTTACAAAATCCTAAACTAGCAAAAGCAACAAACCAGCAGTGAGATTTATGAGGCCCTGCCTGGCATCAGGCGGCAAAAGTCAAGAGGCACCGTCCCTGCCCTTGAGGAGCCAAGTCTTCCTCCAAGTGGCTTCATTTGAACTTCCTGGCATTCCGAAAACGTATAATCACTTATCTAAGCAATAAAGCTTTTTTTTCTTTGAGGCATGCATTTGGAGGGGAGATGTTGTTTTCAATTACCAATAAGCAAAATGCCTCGTCCACATATCCCAAAACACCAGGTTACATTAGTTTCAGTTTTAATATCCTGCCAAAGACGGGGGGAGGAAGTCCCCAAATATGAAACAAATACAGCTGTCTAACATCGCTGTTCAAATGCCACTGCATTAAATAAAATTCCGTGCTGTAAAATTTTGCAAGGTGCTAAAACAAAAATGATATAATAAATATAAAACATCTGCATTTTTTTTAACAAGACATTTGGAAACCAATTTCATTTATATTTAAACTTGTTTTGAAGTGTTCCTAGTTTTGAAAAACATCCTAGTTACAGTATATTAGATTTTTTTCTCCCGGGCGGAAGATTAAAGCACTGATGCCCACGTGAAGGGCGAGTGGAGGGGCGGAGAAAGCACCGCTGTGTTGTCCAGAGTGAACCTGGCAGTTGAATCTTCATTTTCAACTGCAGTCATAAAAATTGGGGGCGGGGTGGGGGGCAGAGGTGTGAGTGCCCTCCGTGAGCAGTGCTAGAAAATGGATTCTCACACACGCACAACAATGCGTTAAAACATGAAGCTTCTGGCAACAGCTCAGGCACACACACCCCAGGAGACTTTCACAGCGTCACTGCCTCTCTCCATGCGCCTAGGTGAGGTCGTTCCTAAAACACCGGGAGGACAGTAGGCCCACCCACCACTTTCAGCTCAGACAGGCTTTGGTATGAGGGGAAGGGCCCAAATATGGGGAGCTGTGCCTCTGTACCAGGTTGGGAAACCCAGGATCTGGGCATCTGGGAACTGGACTTACAACCGCTCAAAAAGGTCTCACATTTCCTTTGGAAAACCAAAGGAGCAAAGGCCAATGACATTTGGGGGAGAGGAAGAGGGGACAAAACATGTGCATCTGTTTGCTACAATTTTCAGTACCCTCGTTCTCCATTGCTAGAGAGAATGCGTGGATACCTGAATTCACAGATGGGAACTCCACTACCAGCCACCTACCCAAACACCATTTTACCTACAGCTCCCACCTTTGGACCCATACACCAGCTATAAAGCTGCAAAATTAGGAGCAAGTTCTTTGTTTACCTCATGGCTCACAGCAATGGATAAACTGTGCTTGGAACAATCAAGGGAAAAAGAATCTGGCCTGAGGACAGCTCATAAATGAATGTTCAGTATTAATGTTAGCTAGTTTTCATCGAGCACCTTTCTGTGCCAGGGTTTTACAAACACTGCCACAGTTCATCCTGATGACTACTGCTATAGTAAGTAATCATTATCGTCACCTTCCAAATGGGGAAGATGAGCTTCAGCAGGGCCAAATAAATTGCCCTGGGTCACACAGTTGGGCAGTGGCAGAGCAGGAAACGGAACCAAAGTCTGATGACTACAAAAGCACCACAGGACATCCCTTAGGATCCAATAAATGGGGAGTGGGGTGTAGACCAAGTTTTACATAGGAAGTTCACTCATATCAGCCTCTAAGGATAGGACCTTTGAATGGAACAAAATCTACTTAACAAAGTATTTGAAGAGAAAGGCAGTTAACATTTTGGGGGTAAGACTGCATTTAGAACTAGGTTAACCACATGTCAAGTAAAACTAGAAGACCATGCCTTGATGCACAGTTGACGGTGGCTTGTGTACAACACATGTCACATGTACATAGAAGCATCTTTCAAGGCCATTTGCAAAGAATTTGCTCTCATAAACAACCTTTGCTACAATCTTACTTATTAATTTGTTTGGGAAATTTTTAAACTAGTTATGAAGAAAACGTTATCTTCATCCCATCCTCTGCTCAATTCACATGAAAATGATTCATGAACATGTTCGCCAGCACCGTTCCACATACACAACTATCTACCAAAATTTTAACTTTCCCTCCTTCCCTAACATGGGCCTTGGTGTTTTCCCTGATTACCTAAATAATTCAGAGTTTTGTTTTCTTGTTGCTGTTATGGAGGTTTGTCATATGACTGGTGGACCCTGTGATTATCTCCATAACATCTATTCTCTGCTCCCAGTGAGGTTTGAGTGGACTGCTCAGACCCCCAGCTCTAGAAATCTGTTTCAGGCTGTCACCGTAATCTCCTCACTCTTGACATTGTCAATCTAGGCCTGAACCAAATATCCCAGGACTCAGGGATGACCCAGTCAGGGTGGAACTCGGGATTCTTGTTTGACGTCCCCGGGAGGGGACTTTGCCTCTCCCAGATGTGAATTAGGAAGGAGGTAGCTCCAGTCTTGGCTGTCTGCTCTTTGGCAGTGAAGAGGGAAACCAGACTGAGAACGAAGTCCCATCCACACACAAAGGAGAGAGCTGAGACAACCTTACAGAGTCATAGCCCTGACTGAACTACACACTGAAGCTTCACCTCAGGTTAGACATCTCAGCTATGTGCACTAATTAACCCCTTCATTGTTTAGGCCAATATAAGCTGAGTTTTGTTTTGTTTGCAAGTAAAATAATTCTAACTGATACACTGAATTTTCTATAGCACTTGGAGAATGTACTAGACAACTCCTGGCACTAATCTCTGCAGCATCCACTCAATACAATGGAGTTGTACCATAAGCTGAAAGTTTAGAATCTAAAACCATGATATGAGAAAATCACACATAGCAAAATTTATTTTGAAAAAACATCCCTGAAGATCCTATACAGCAATTCTTATGTGCATCAAAGTTTGAAACTCAGCTACAGGAGGAAATTCTTATACATGCTCTATTTGACATATTTGTACCCACAGACTAACAATGTACCTCAGATTCAATGTTTCTACATTGAAACCTACTCCTTAATGAGGTATTCAAAGTCCTTCCCAAACTGACTCCATCTACCCCACCTGCCTCACCACATTTTATTCCTTCATGCTCTTGCACGTTTCCACTGAAGTTCCTTTTACATTTTTCTTCACCTGGCATACTCCTACTTATACTTCAAGGCCCCGCTCAAATACCACCACCTGCCTTAAGTCTCTTTTCCTGGGAAACTTAATCACTCTTTGCTCTGGACTCTCATAGCACTTTGTTCACATCTATATTAAAGCACTTACCTGTGGCATGTGACTTACCTGTTTACACATCTTTTCTTTTTTTATGTGGTATATCACATTTATTGATTTGCAGATATTGTATCAACCCTACATCCCCAGAATAAATCCCACTTGACTGTGGTGTATGATCTTTTTAATGTATTGCTGGATCCAAATGCTAATATTTTGTTGAGGATTTTAGAATGTATGTTCATGAGAGATATTTTCCTATAATTTTCTTTCTTTGTAGTGTCTTTATCTGGTTTTGGCATTAGGATAATGCTGGCCTCATAAAATAAGCTTGAAAGTCTTCCCTCCTCTTGAATTTTTTAAAATAGTTTGAGAAGGATAGGTGTTAGTTTTTTTTGTATTTATTTATTTATTTATTTATTCATTCATTCATTCATTCATCCATTCATTCATCATTATTGAAAGTATTACAGATGTCCCCCTTTTATCCCCATTGAACCCCTCCTTCCCACTCCCACCCACCTCCTGCCTTCCCCATCCTAATGTCTAGGTCGATTGGTCATGCATATGTGCATATAAGTTCTTTGGTTTATCTCTTCCCACCCCTCCCACCCCTCATCCCTCTGAGGTTTGTCAGTCTGTTCCCTACTTCTATGATTCTGGATCTCTTTTGGTTGAAAGCTTATTTTGTTCATTATATTCCACAAATAAGTGCGATCATGTGGTACTTGCCTTTCTCTGACTGGCTTATTTTGCTAAGCATAATACTCTCCAGGTCCCTTCATGTTGTCTCAAAGGGTAAGAGATCTTTCTTTCTTACAGCTGCATAGTATTCCATTCTTTTTGAATGTTTGGTAAAATTCACCTGTAAAGCCATCCAGTCCAGGACTTTTGTTTGTTGGAAGTTTTTATTATTACTGCTTCAATTTCATTAGTTGTAATCTGTCTGTCCAGCTTATCTGTTGCTTCCTGATTCAGTTTTAGAAGATTGTATGTTTCTTGGAGTTTATCCATTTCTTCCAGATTGTCCAATATGGTGGCATATAGTCTTTGGTAGTATTTTCTTATAATCTTTTGTATTTATGTGGTGTCAGTTGTTACTTCTTCTCTTTCATTTCTGATTTTATTTATTTGAGTCCCCTTTCTTTGTTTTTTGATGTGCCTAGTTAAAAGTTTTGTCAATCTCATTTATCTTTTCAAAGAGCAGCTCTTGGTTTCATTGATCTTTTGTATTGTTGTGTGTTTTTTTAGATGCTATTTTGTTTATTTATGCTATGATCTTTATTACAGTCGTCCCTCGTTTATCGCAGTTAATCTGTTCCAGACTCTAGCGGTTGCACCTGGTGTTGAAGGATTCCTGGGGTGCTCAAATACATAGGCCTACAGTCCATACGTACAGTAATTTTAATTTTAATTGTAATACAGGGGTGTATAATTGACTCAGACAACCGAGCACACGCTGTAACATTTTCACTGTCTCGATCAACTTTTTAATGAATATATTTGAAAAAACCGTGATAGAGTGAAGCCGCGTAAGTCGAAGCATGAAGTGGCGAGGGACAACTGTATTTCCTTTCTTCTACTCACTTTGGGCTTTGCTTGTTGTTTTTCTAGTTCCTACCAGTGTAAAGTTAGATTGTTTATTTGATATTTTTCTTATTTCTTGAAGTAGGCCTATAATGCTATGAATTTCCCTCTTAGGACTGCTTTCACCGTGTCCCATAGATTTTGGGTTGTTATGTTCTCATTTTCATTTGTTTCAAGGTACCTTTTAATTTCTTCTTTGATCTCATTGTTAACCCATTCATTGTTTAGTAGCATGTTATTTAGCCTCCATGTATTTCATACCATTATGGTAAGAGAAGATGCTTCAGAAGATTTCAATCTTCTTAAATGTATTAAGACTTCTTTTGGGGTCTAACATATGGTCTATCCTAGAAAATGTTCTATGTGCACTTGGAAAGAATGTATATTCTGCTGTTTTGAGGTGAAATGCTCTGATGTTATCAATTAAATCCATCTGATCTAGTGTATCATTTAAGGCCACTGTTTCCTTATTGATTTTCTGTCTGGAAGATCTATCCATTGATGTCAATGGGGTGTTAAAATCCCCTTCGATGAATGCATTACTGTAGATCTCTCCCTTTATGTCCATCAAGATTTGCTTTAGATATTTAGGTGCTCCTATATGGTTGCATAATGTTTACAAAGGTTATATCCTCTTGTTGGATTCCTCTCTTTATCATTATGTAGTGTCCTTCTTTGTCTCATATAGCCTTTGTTTTAAAGTCAAAAAAGCTACCCCAGATTTTTTTCCTTTCCATTTGTATGAAATATCTTTTTCTATCCCTTTACTCTTAGTCTGTGTGTATCTTTCATTCTGAGGTGGGTCTCTCTTTTGTAGACAGCATATATATAGGTCTTATTTTCTTATCCATTCAGCTACTCTGTCTTTTGATTGGAGCATTTAAGCCATTTACATTTAAAGTAATTATTGGCAGGTAAATATTTATTGCTATATTTTTCTTTTAACTATGTTCTGTTTTCTCCTCCTCCTCCTCCTCCCTCTCCTCCTTCTCCCTCTCCTCCTCCTCCCCCTCTTCTCCCTCCTCCTCCTTAAGGAAGACCATTTAACATTTCTTGGAATACTTGTTTGGTGTTAACAAACTCCTTTAACTATTTCTTGTCTGGGAAGCTCTTTATTTCATCTTCAATTTTAAATGATAGCCTTCCTGGGTAAAGTAGTCTCAGTTGTAGGTCCTTGCTTTTCATTACTTTGAATATTTCATATCAATCCCTTCTGGAGTGAAATGTTTCTGTTACGAAATATGTTGACAGTCTTATGGGTAAGTAACTAACTGTCTTTCTCTTGCTCCTTTTAAGATTCTCTCTTTGTCTTTAACCTCTGCCATTTTAATTATGATATGTCTTGATGTGGGGCTCTTTGGGTTCATATTGTTTGGGATTCTCTGCATTTCCTGGACCTGTGTATCTTTTCCCTTCACTAGGTTAGGGAAGTTTTAGGTCATTATTTCTTCAAATAGGTTCTTGACCCCTTGCTCTCTCTCTTCTCCTTCTGGTACTCCTATGATGCAGATGTTACACTTAATGTTGTCCCAAAGATCCCTTAAACTATCCTTATTTATTTTTTTAATTTATCCTTATTGTTGAAAGTACTACAGATGTCCCCACTTTTCCCCCATTGACCCCCTCCTTCCTGCTCCCACCCCACCTCACCTTCAGCACATTATTGTCTGTGTCCATTGGTTATGCATATATGCATATAAGTTATTTGGTTTATCTTTTCCTGCCTCCCCTCCCCCTTTATTTTTTAAAATACTTTTTTGTGCTATAATTGGATGTGTTTTTTTTCTATCTTGTCTTCCAAATCGCTGATTCAATACTCTGCTTCATCCAGTCTACTATTTATTCCTTCCAGCATATTCTTCATGACAGATACTGTATTCTTCATTTCTGACAGGTTCTTTCTTATGGTTTCTATGTCCTTTTTCATGCTGTTGAGTTTACATTGAACTCTATATCTGATAAATCACTTGCCTCCATTTCATTTCATTCTTTTTCTGGAGATTTCTCCTGTTATTTCATTTGGGGCATGTTTCTTTGTCTCCCCATTTTGGCTACTTCTTTGTGTTTGTTTCTATATATTACATAGATCTGCTATGATGCCCAGTCTTGGTGGGCTGCTGGCCTTATGCAGTAGGTGTCCAGTGGGGTCCAGTGGTGTAGTCTCCTTGATCACCTGAGCTGGGTGCTCCAAGAATGTCCCTTGTGTGTGTTATGTGGTCCCTCCTGTTATAATTGAGTCTTGATTGCTATTGGCTTGTTTGTGCGTGGGACTGACCTGCTGGCTGACGGTGAGACTCAACCCCAATCACAGCATGCGAGCTGTAGTGCAGGTGCTGACCACATAAAGTGGGATTTGTCTCAGCAAGTTCTGTTGCCTATCAAGATCTCCCTTTGGACATGCTGCTTGTGAAGCTTATTAGATCCTGTTATGATGTTGTCTGAACCTGGCCACTGGGTGTGTTGGTTCTGGGCCTCTTGGGAGGGACTTGGTGCAGGCCAATGTCAGACACTGCCTGTGAATGCCTCTGGGCAACCTGTTTGGAGCTACAAGCAATCCGCAGTTTGTGGCTGACTCTGCTAGGTCAGGGTGCACTCAGGAAGAACCAAGCTACATGCCAAGGCCAACTTTTACCAGCACCAGGCCTGGGTACAGGTTAGCAAAAGTCCCAAGGTATCTTGAGATCCGCCTCTGCCTGCCTCTGCCTGTTAGGCTCAGTCATTGAAAATGCCTCTGGCAATACTGGAGTTGCATAAGATAGGTTCTCAGTGAGTCACCAGATAGGGGCAAGTGGTGTTCACCAGATTGATACAGGTTCAAACTCAGTGCCAGTGCTGGATCTGAGGCCACTCAGCAAATGTCTCTAGGCATACCAAGTCTAGCTGCCACTTGCTGGGTGCTCACACACCTTTGTGTTGAGGCAGGGTCTCAGGGAGTCATCAGGATGGAAGTCAGCAGAGTTTATCAGGCTCAAACAGATCAAGAGTTGGCTGTGTGAAGGGGGGGAAGGGGGCTCTCCTCTGGTTGGGCATGGGAGGGAAAAATAGCCTCTGTCCTAGAGCCACACAACTCAATCTGTCCCAGATTCTGCTTGGAGAAGACAGAGCTCAGCAGATCGGCGCAGCCAGGAGTCATGAGGATAGCTACACGTCTTTCTAACCACAGACCATGAGCAATTCTAGAGTGGGAGCATGTCTTATTCAATGATGTATTTCTTGCTTTAGCATATAGGACTGGCTCAGAGTAGGCATTCATTCTGCTTGCTGTATAAATGCTCTTAATTCAGTTGACATATCCTAAATCCATCCACTTCTTTCCATCTTCACTACACATGGTCTAATCCTATCTTACCTGGGTGAGAGGAAGAACCTCCTAAATGACCTGACTGCTTCTATTCTTACTCTTTTTAATCTCTTTGTCAGAGGTGCTCTCATAAAAATTAGAAAAAGGCACTCTTTACCCCCAAACAGAAATGCCTAACACTCTCTTCAAAAAAGAAGCTGCCTGCTGCCCCTTCAGTGTGGCTCAGTGGTTGAGCGTTGACCCATGCACCAAGAGGTCACCGGTTTGATTCTCGGTCATGGCACATGCCCAGGTTGTGGGCCAAATCCCCAGTGGGGGGCATGCAGGAGGCAGCCAATCAATATTCTCTCTCATTGCTGTTTCTCTCTCTCTCTCCCTCTCCCTTCCTCTCTCTCTAAAAAATCAATAAAGAAAAAAAAAATTTTTTTTAAAGAGAGAGAAAAAAAAAGCTGCCTGATCTTTTGAAAAGTGTATGAGTGTTCAGATGGGTTTCATACCATTTTTTTTTAATGCTCAAAGATACCCTTGAAATCCTACAAAATATTGAACAGAAAGCCCTGAGGGCAAGTCAAAAAGCATCCAACATCATTGAATAGCTTGCCCTATTCTAACCAAGGTTATAACTGTGGCTTGAAATGTAAGAAATTCTGCCAATGGTTTATTTATTTACTGCTACAGGCACATCCTTTGCTCCTTCCCACTTACCCACCTCCCATCACACACAAGTGGATGACTTAAGAGATCTGGTGGCATGTTGGATGGGCTTTGGGTTCTTTTCCTGGTTCTGCCACTTACTTGCTAGTTGACCTTAAGCCAGTCAATTACCTTCTCTTGGACTCAATTTCCTCTGCTGAAAAAATGCAGATGGTAATAATCCACAGAGTCTTGTGAAAGAGAATGAGATCCCCAATGCAGAGCACATCAACACAGTAGATATTCCAGACACATCTGTTCGCTTTCTTCTCACTTAATTAACTGTCTTTGACAAAACCAGCCAGTTATTTTAGTATAAAATAAGGTAATTTCACTAATTCTTGCTCAAAGTGTTCCTGAGCTAGTAAATTCTACCAATGTTAGCCACTCCATTGCTAGGCTAAAAGGGAGGCACTACCTCTAATCTTGTTTTTCTCCCATCCCACATCCAATCTATCAGCAAGACCTGTTGTTACATCCCAATAAATATCTCAATCTGACAATCTCCCCGTTCCTCCTACTTTCCTGTCTATTTCATCACCATCTCCCCGTAGCCTCCACACAGCAACTAGAGTGACATTTTCTGAAGTGCCAATCAGTTCATATTATTTCTGTTAAAATCCTCCAATATCTTCCAATGATATTAATAACAATAATGATAGCTATAATTTATTAAACATTTACTATATTTAAGGGACACAGGTCTTAAGCATCTGCACATATTAAATTATTTCATCTAAAACAGCTGTCCATTACAGTCCACAAATAAGTGAGATCATGTGATACTTGTCTTTCTCTGATTGGCTTATTTCGCTTAGCATAATACTCTCCAGGTCCCTCCATGTCATCTCAAAGGACAAGAGATCTTTCTTTCTTACAGCTGCATATACTCCATTGTGTATATGTACCACAGCTTTTTTATCCACTCATCTACTGATGGACACTTGGGCTGTTTCCAGACCTTAGCAATTGTAAATAGCGCTGCTATGAACATAGGGATGCATATATTCTTTCTAATTGATGTTTCAGGCTTCTTAGGATATATTCCTAGAAGTGAGATCACTGGGTCAAACGGCAGTTCTATTTTTAATTTTTTGAGGAAACGCCATATTGTTTTCCCCAATATGTTTTCCTCAGAGTGGCTGCACCAGTCTGCATTCCTACCAGCAGTGTACTAAAGTACCTTTTCTCCACACCCTCACCAGCACTTGTTGTTTGCTGATTTATTGATAGTAGCCATTCTGGCAGGTGTGAGGTGGTACCTCATAGTCATTTTGATTTGCATCTCTCTGATGATTAGTGACAATGATCATTTTTTCATATTTCTCTTGGCCATTTGTGGAATATAACGAACAAAATAAGCTGACGAACAAAATAGATCCAAAGACATGGAAGTAGGCAACAGACTGACAAACCTCAAAGGGAAGGGGGAATTGGGGGGCAGGAAGGGATAAACCAAAGAACTTATATGCATATATGCACAACCAAAGGACAAAGACAACAGTGTGGTGAAGTCAGGGGGCAGGTGGGAGCAGGGAGGAGGGTGTCAATGAAGGGTGAAAAGGAAGGACATTTGCAATACTTTCAACAATAAAGATAAATTTAAAAAATAATAAAAAAGTAAAACAACTGTCCAGTGGCTATCAACAGATGAACAGATAAAGAAAATGTGTGTGTGTGTGTGTGTGTGTGTGTGTGTGTGTGTGTAAAATGGAGTGGTCTTCAACCATGAGAAAGAAGAAAATCCTGTCATTTGTTACCAACTGGAGGGCACTGTGCTAAGTGAAATAAGCCAGACACAGAAAGACAAATACTATATGATCGCACTTATAAGTGGAATCTAAAAAAGTCAAACTCATACAACAAAATGTCGAATGGTAGCAACCGAGGGTTTGGGGGTAGGGGAGGAATGGGAAAGTGTTGGTCAAAAGGTACAAACTTCCAGTTACAAGATGAGTAAGTTCTGGATCTAATGTACCTCGTGGTGGTTATGGTTAATAATACTGTACTGCCTACTCGAAATCTGCTAAGAGAGTAGATCTTAAGTGTTCTCACCACACACACACAGACACACACAGAAATGGCAACTATGTGTAGTGATGGATGTATTAATTAGCTTGATTGTGGGAATCATTTCACAGTGTGTATGTATATTAAATCATCACATTGTATACCTTTAGAAAACATCATATTGTACAACCTAAATATATACAATTTTTATTTGATAATCATACCTCAATAAAGCTGGGTTAAAAATAAAATAAATAAAACTATACAAGGTAGGTACTGTCATCCCCACCCTTTTTTACATATAAAGGCCATGCAATTAGTGGCAGGAGCCAAGATAAGGCATAAACCCCTTTCCTTTTCTATGAGACTCTATAATACATACCCCCACCACTGTCTGCTTCCTCCCTTTACGTTTTAACACTTCCCCTTCCCCCTTGTCCCTAAGGTCTAGCCACTCTGGCCTTTTATTGTCCCTCAAATATCTAACAGCTTAATTCTTTCTCAGGTTCAAAGACTCTTTGTTTAGGCTCTACTCAAAAGTCACCCTCCTGGAGAAGTCACCTGTGACCACACTGATGGGTGAAATGTTTGTGAGCACTCTTATCACTGTCCTGATAACCACAACCTCTCATGAGTCCAGAAGGGCATTCCTTGAGGCCTTGTTATTGTTTTCGCTGCAGTTTTAAAAACAGAGAGGATATTGACTCTCAGAGTGCCATGATTTATCATTCGGTACATCAGGTAGTTCATAAATCCCCTTGCTTCTAAGTTTGATTCTGAACAGAAAAAAAAAAAAGTGCCTATGAAAAGAGTAAAGAGTCTATGGAGTGTTTTTGGAAATTGCTTCTTAGAATCCTGAAAGTTTTTTTGCCCCATCAGTGAATGAACTACTCTCTGAAAAACTTTGAAGGCCGAAACTGACTGTACTGAAAACATTCTCTCACAGAAAGGGCTTATTTTAACTTTTCAAAAAATATTTGCGTTTCTTCAAATATTCCTACGGTTCTTTTTTTTTTTTTTTTTTTTAAGGCAATTCAGTTTGGGGGAAACATTATGACAATATGCTGCTTCATGCCAAAGAAAGCTTTTCACTGGCCTCTCTTGTGTTTCTGGCTTTCTTTTTCCAGCTGTTATATCAAATATGATCATCCAAAACTGCGATTTGTCATCTCCGTCAAATTTGGTGTATAATTCTCAATGTTGCAGTTTATATGAAAACATTTATAGATTAAAACTCAGAGTAAAATGAAGATTTCACAAATTAGGGACAAGGTTACTATTCCTCAGAAGGTTGAATTACAAGCAAACCTGAAAAAACACCGGAGTTATCCCAGATGTTAGACCTGCAGTAATGCCAGTTCTACTGAAATGTGGGGGAGCAGAGACCATCCACGCTGCCAAGGCAGCCTGGGGATTTAGTTCCCTCCTACAAGTAACTGGAAGACTCAAGGAGGATGATGTATAAAAATGAGTTCTTCGATCACTTGACTTGTCAATCTAAACAGAAGGATCACACTTAGGCCCTTGATTAAAGTTGACGGAATGGTTATTATATACTTCCAACCTACAATCACTGCCCATGGCAGCAACCTATTGATCAAAATAGCTACCATTTATTGAGTAATTACTATGTACCAGGCAGTGCTAGGCTGTGCTAGGTATAGGCAGTGTGCTGGGCAATTTGAATACCTTATCTTATTGAATAAATGTCGGTTGAGTACGTGGAGGTTCTTCAGAATGAATATGATTGACATTTTTGTAGGAAACAACAGTCCAGCAGCGGCAATTTCATGCAGTTCATTCTAATGCTTGTTCTGTGCTTCCCAACAAACTCAGCACAATGCTTATCATACACAGTAAAGTTCAGAAAGCTCTTCTTTATTCAGCGTTACACAGAAAGAACCTCAGGGTGGGGGTGGGGAAGCGGCAGTATTTCAAGCAAGATTCAGTCCGGCCACCTCTGCTGTGTTGATCTCAGCCACACAGGTTTCACCTGGAATGTCTCAGGCCACCCACCTGCCTCCACCTCCTGAAGTCTACTTAGTAAAACAGTGACACTTGCCTGTGTGCCCCCACCCAGTGTAGCTGCAGGGAGCTGTGGGACATTGCTGGTTCAAGCTCAATTCCCACACTTCCACCTATCTCCAGGGAACCTGCTTTTCCTCTCTGCAGAGGCATCATAAAAGGCATTTGATGGTTAAATAGCTGCAAGGGATCACCCCAGGAGGACTGGGTTTCATGCTGGGGTTAACCTTAAAAACCACATTCTAGCCTCGCCAGTGTGGCTCAGTGGTTGAGCGTCGACCCATGCACCAAGAGGTTGCCGGTTTGATTCCCGGTCAGGACACATGCCCAGGTTGTGGGCCCAATCCCCAGTGGGGGGCATGCAAGAGGCGGCCAATCGATGTTCTCTCTCATCGATGTTTCTATCTCTCCCCCTCTCCCTTCTTCTCTCTCTAAAATCAATAAAGAAAAAAATTTAAAAAAAAAAACTACATTCTAGAACCAACACATCTCATTTTTATCATTCTTTAGGAGGTGACATGAGATCACTAGAAATGAGTGACAAGAAAGAGATTCTACTCCTAAAGAAGTTGGGAGGAAAAAATGCTCAAAAGCCCCAACCGAAACCTTGGAGATTTAAACTAAATATGAACAGAAAAGTAGGTAAAGCCACTCAAACAAGGGGATCTGACGTTGTTCCACTGTAAAACATTGCCTGAAAGAGTATCTTTGCCCAGTCCCTTCTCACCAAGGTCTCCACACTCTCACCCCCAAACAAGAAACAAAACCCAAACATGCCATAATCAAGAGGTTCCACGTCACTCAAAAGATACATTTAAAACAAAGACCAGTGGCTAAAAACAGAGTGTATTTCCATGCCTCCCACCATCCACTTTGATAAGTATAGCTCGGAATCACAGAAGATCAAGGTGGTAGTCTAGATTTGGTGTGTTTTGAATGAGGAATAATTTGCCATTTGGGGTGAGGGATGTCCAGAATGTCCCTCAGCCAATCTTTCTAGCCTACTTATCATGGAACTAATAGACAGGGAAATACCTGCTTGCCAGCTGTGAACAGGGCCTAGCTGATTTATCTCTAGACATCAGACACCAATTACCCCAACTTGGTGTGCAGGACTACTGGAGAAGTGAGGAGGGAAGGAGAGAGAAAAGGAGAGGAAACGGGGCGAGGGCAGGGCAGGGGAGGGGAGAAGAGGAGAGGGCTGGGTTGGGGAGAGGAGCACTTTTCAGAACCTGGGCCAAGGAGGTTCATGTAAGGGCTCACTGTGGTCCACATACATTTCTACCTTCATCCTGTCCTGCCCTGCCCTACGCCCTTATCTTTGCAGGTTAACCAGTGAAATTAATATCTTCCAGGATTTTATCCACTGGAGTACCAAATATGAAGATGTGTGTTCAGGCCCAGTGACAGCCACATGCACGACTAAATGGTATTATCTCCATTTGGTGAAAGACAATAATGAAGCAGTTGTGGCATAAATCTATGTAGAAATGCAATATAGGCTGAAAGCAGCCTCATGTGCCCTAAGTGGGACCCAGAATGCCCCGTTCCTCTGTAAGGAGAGTGGCCATTCCCAGCCCAGGCAGGGTTTAAGATAGTGCAGATTAGAATATAGTCTCCAGCAAGTAGCTGCAGAGCTGATGGCACATGGGCGGTGATCAGGCTGGGAAAGCCTATGTCCTCTTTGGCAAAGCATTCTGCCTTGTGGGATCAGAAGTGCCACAGCAGGAATCGGGGTGCAGCATTCTGACACAGGGTTTCTTACTGTAGCAGCTGTCTAGAGTGAAAACCTGTCCATACCTCCCCTGCTTTATAGCTTCTGATGCTCCTCAGCCCCACCTCTGAGCACTGCCAGGTGAGGCTAGCACCAGAAGAAATCTCATAAAAGACCACCGGCTCTTGCTCTTTTCTGCCAGCCAAACTGTATCCTGGACCCATCCCATCCCTCAAATGGCCAAGTGAACATTTCATCTTAGTCTCCTCCAGGTTCAAGCAATAAATTTACGGCCTTGTCTAATAATCATCAAAGAGACTGACATTGCTGTTAAGAGCATGGGCTTCAAAGTCGAACAACTCGGTTTTAAATGTTAGTCTACCCCTCGCCTTGGCAAGATGCTTAACTTCCTTGTGCCTAATTTCTCCTAAGAAAGAGATAACTGAATCTAACTGTTAGGGTTGTTGTAAGGATTAAATGAGTTCATCTATTTAAAGGATTTGGAACAGTCCCAGGTACACAGTGAGCAATAATAAATATTAGGGGCAATCATCATCATCATTAACATCATCATCATCATCATCCCAGCACCTGTTTTCAAAGAAGTGAAAAACTCTGGTCTCCTGTAGTTTACAATCTGGTATGAAGATTAAGTTGGCACCAAAAGCAAGAAAATAAAACCAACCCGAATTAAGTCAAGCACTGATAGTGACACAGACCACGCACTTTTGGGGTGTCTAGATGAGGAGCGGGGAGCAGAGCAGGAAGAGCTGGGGAAGGTTCATGGAGGAGGGAGGGCAGTGTGAGACCTCCCACAATGGCAGCATTTTGATTGTTGAGGGGAGGGGAAGAGGGAGATTGTAGAACTCATTTCCTTTGAAAGATTCCTGGGTGAGGGGCTCCTATTATTTATAAGGGGTGAGAAATGTTTGAAAAGTTCTTCTCTCAAATACCTCTCTGGAAAAAATTTAATTGTGGTAAAACTGCACATTCAACACAGGCCCAACTGCAAAGACCCAGGCTAAATTCCCACAAAAGCAGCCCCTCCCCCCACCCTAGTCAACACTGTAAATAGAACTGCCATGTTATTATTGAGAAGGTTGGTAGCTCCCGTGCAAACTACATATTTGATTAGGCTCTGAACTCTTTGCTGAACTATGAATTCAAAATAATTTAGGTGATACATATAAATTTAATTTCCTTGTTCAAAAACTCCACATCTGAAATGATGTCCTGCAAATGCAGAGCTCTCACTGAGGTCTACAAAATGAGTCTCCTCTAACTCGTCTACACTGTGTGGAAATCATCTTCAAGGAAAGGAATAAACCTATTTTAAAAACAGCTGAGTCCTTTAGATCATATACCCTAACCAATTTATGGAGATAAATGGAATTCAGTATTAAAGAAATTTTTCTCACTCCTCCAGAAAATGTAAATCCAGCTACAAAATAGTAAGAAAGAAAAAGACAACAGAATCAAGAATAAAACAGCACAGAAAGAAAGTCAGAAAAACCAATTCAAGGACAGTTGAAGAACCCTTGACTTACTGTTCCTTCCTGTCTTACCCCTTCA
Source organism: Tadarida brasiliensis (assembly GCA_030848825.1). Taxonomy (NCBI): domain Eukaryota; kingdom Metazoa; phylum Chordata; class Mammalia; order Chiroptera; family Molossidae; genus Tadarida; species Tadarida brasiliensis. Next base: position 32,964,640 of record CM061270.1, read on the forward strand.
CCCCCCCCCACACCCCATTGACCCAAAGCAACCATACACAGGAACATCACAGAATAGGGGACTCCAGGGAAAAAAACAACTGCTGAAGAAAACAGAATTCATTTCTACCATCTGGAATCAGAGAAGACAGTTGTCCACGGAAACAAATCCCTCTCTTTCTGCAGTGGGGCAGTGTGCACTGTCAGCTATCTTTCAGTAACTCACGTTAACCCTGAGCTAATTACCAGGGCAGATGAACAAAATAACAAAGGAGAAAGAGCCAGAAAGGGAAAACAAAGTAACACTGTGAGGGATTGCTTGTGTCCTGTTAATATAAATGAATACAAAATACTTTCTAAAAAAAATGCATTAGGCAGATATTGGCTTATGATGGGGTCAATATCACGATTTATTTAACTCTGGGGACAATAAATCTTGATATTGACTAAAAACATAAGTCAATATGTGTACTGTTGTGTGCATTCTATTACAAAAATAGGTTTTTAACTTTAATGGCCCCTTTTGCAAAGTGGAAAAATAAAAGAATTCTCTCAAAGGCCTTCAAATCACAGGAACACCAACGTCTGCTGAGAAGGGACTGACTGGCCCAGCTTCTCAGCATCACGTACCACTGGTCAGTAGGTCCGTTAATATAGTACATGAATTGCTGATCCTGATTCGTCACCCCTCCTGTATCCACAACCTTTGATGTTCATCCTACATGAAGCAGAGGCCACTACTTATCTTGAGCTAAACCTATGATATGTTAGCCAAGGAAACGTGAGCAAAATTCAGAGTTTGCCAGTTCCCAAGTCTAATCTTGAATAGACATCTTATGTTCTGCTTGTTTTCTTGTGACTCTGGTGTCACAATTAAAAGAGCTTTCCTTCAAGTAGATGCTATCCCTTCAACCTAAACCCACACAGAGAAGACCAGAGCCCATGGCACAGGGAGGATCCAAGCCCAGCTGGACCTACACTGGAAGCAGAGTCACCTATTCAAGCTCAGCCTACATCACCGCCTCTCATGTCAATCCACAAATACATGAGAGATAAAGGCTTCCTGGAAATGCAACTGAGATTTTGGTGGTTGTTTGTTGTGCAGAAGTAGCTGACTGACACAGTTAGCATTCACTAAGTAATCATTATTCACAGATTCCTTACTCCCTTGTGGAATCTTCAAAGAAAGTTGGAGATACAGGCCCTTACTCTAAGGAACTCCCAGTATAATAGAACACCCACATGATGACCTGTCTCCCTTTAGGGTATGTTCTATGTAACCTAGACGACTGTCACATATCCCCCCATTCCGATAGCCAGGAGTCCTAGTTAATTTCTTCACATCCACACATATCCAGAAGTTGAACTCCAGCCCCCTTAACAGTTCCCAATAAAAATCTAATCATTCCAAGCATGAGGGATATTTGTAGCTTTTCAATTTTTTTCCTGAAGATCAGGAAGGTGTCAGGGCGCACATAGCATTCTACTAAAATCTATATTCAACATTTTACTTTCCCCAAATCCCTCCTAAGCTACATTATAACAGGGTATCTCTCTTTTTCCTCTTCTCTGACTCAGCTGCTAGCCTCCTTTCTTTCATCTTCCAGATTACTCTCAAGAGCTTCAAGTTCCTCTGCCCACTTACTATGCAGCAAAATTCAACTAAGCTCCAGCTTACACCCCTGAACTCGTGTTACAGAGCTCATTCTCTCATTAGCAAACACTGAACTCTTCAACGAACTACCCTCTTCAGAAGGCAGTTCAACTATTTGAGAAGATTCTTTGGTATCTTGAGCCCCACACCAAGTGGCTGATCAAAGCCTTTTTTTTTTTGAAGCACATACATAAAACCCTTCAAAGTCATTTTGATGAGTCACATTGTCCTTATGTCATTATAATAACTCATTAATTATTTCCAATAAGTATTTATTGAGCCAGGCACTGTTCTAAAAGCTTAGAATACAGCAGTGAACAAAAGAGAGAAACTCCTGAACCCTCATGAAGTATATTCTTGAGCGCAGAAAACAGACACTAAGAGTTAAACTTACAGATGAAGTCATGTGGGACATCAGTAAGTACTGTGACAAAAATTAGCCCAGGGTGAAGGGATCCATGTGCTATTCTAGACGGGGTGGTCAGGGAGGGCCTGTCTGAGGAGGTGATGTTTGACCAGCGACCTGAATTGAACCCAAATCTCTAATTGCTTACTTCACTCATCCATCCAGTACGGATTTCTTCTGTACCTGCTGCAATGAAGGAATAGTGTTTAGTTGCTGAGGGGCACAGAGAAGAATCATAAGTGGATACTCTCCTCAAGGAGTTATAGTCACATCATAGAGATAAGACACATTTTTTTAAAAAAGACAAACTATAATTTAAGATAGAAAATGACATGTGCTGTGTAGATAGAATATCAAGAATTTTGAGGATGAAAAACTCCACACCGTGAGATATCGCTAGATCTTTTTCAAACTGTAAACTTCAAATAAAGATTTTTCTGAAGAATCTAAGGTAATTTTACCAGAAGTGGAGGGATTGTTCCATCTCACATTTCCAGATATTTTTAGATCCTTTTAAACCCAATGTATGCCATACACAACAATTTTATGTGAAACCAACAATCTGTATTTTATATCCAAATCTTGATATATAAAGAAAACACTTTCCATATTCTTGTTCTCTCCCCTCTTATTTATTGAGTGAGATGAGAGAGGCAGATAATTGGGTAAAATGGAATTTTTCTACCCTTGTTTTTAAAATTATTCTCACAATATAAATCTCTATAGTTGGAGGCACAGAATAAACCTTAGACGAGGGATTCCGTAGAGGTGGGGTGATAACATCCGAGAAGTCGGAGAATGTTCACAGGCCAGGTGGCGGCCCTGAATGTGCACCTCTGTCCGTGACTGCTAATACACCAAAAAAGGTGGACAGACCACTCATCACCAGTATAGCTGGACTCTGAGTTATCCTTCTACCTGTGTCTACAGATATCTACTGATTAACCACATCTCTAGCTCAGTTCCCCCGTGCCCTTCTAAGAAAGGGTTTACATTTCCCTGCAGAATGGATTTGGAGTATGTAGGTTATGGAGGAAGAGTGGGTTTGAAGAATGTGACAGGCACTGCTAATAATCTGTCAACATCCATTTTCCCAGTTTTTACTTAATAATAAAACTCTAGAGCTTTAGCTGAATCCGTGGCTAGCCAACAAAATAGTACATTTCCCAGACATCCTTGCATCTGAGTTTGGGCATATTAACTGTGTTCTCCTAATAATGATAGGTGAGCAGAAGTCATATATCCTAACTCCAGGGTGTGCCCTTAGGAAAAATGGGCATGCACTCTTTCTGTTTTTCCTCCCTACCTCTACCCTTACCCCTTCCCATTTGATGCAAATGGCACAAGCTTTGCACCCAGACCTGGAAACCACATATTGAGGATGGTGAAGGCACCCTACCAAGTGGTGGATCTCTGACTATTGTGTTAGGGAGAAATAAATTTCTATCATAGTTAATCCACTATATTTAGGCATCTCTGATACAGCAGCTTACTCTGTATTCTAAGTAATATAGGAGAGATAATAATAGTATGGGGCTACTAAACCCAGCAAAATAGCCCAAATGAGTATGTTCCTGTCTAAGTCTGTGAAAGTAGTGCTATCAACAGAAGAAAGATTTTTCCCAAGTCTGGACTTGGCATTAATCATCATTTTCTCGCTTGAGCATGGCAATACACTCCCAATTTCCACACGTGAGTTAATGTTGCTCACACTATGTGGTCACTGACACAGACCTTTCCTGACCAGAAGAACCAAGTCATTCAATAGCACTGAATGAGGAAAGCTACCACTCCAGGAGCCAGGACATGAATTTTTAGAGACCCTAATAAAGTGAAAACCTCTCTGTTGCTTTTCAGCTCTAAAATGTCATGCTCCTTGAGTTTCTTCACTGATATGCTCATCCCACCTTGTTTCCTAATACAGAAGAGAGGTTATGTTCTAAGCTATGGCTTCACAAAAACCATTTCCCCTTAGGAGGAAAGTAGCAGAGAGCAACTCAGAGGAACACAGATTTCTTTTCCTTGAACTTAGGTCTTCTATGGAATAGAGGGTTTTCAAGTTTAATTATTGAAATTTTCCCAGATGCTTTATTTAGAAATCTAAACAAAGTTTTATTGCAAGAAATATTTAAATAAGGGTTAGGGGTAAAAGGGTAAATATATTTTAAAAAATAAGAGACCTCCTGAAGTCTAAGGGCAGGAAATGAAGTAGAAGTGGAAGATGGGAGAAGAGGGAGCTGGCCATAGTGTGTGGTTCTAGATTCAGTTGGCTCTCAGGACTCTGTCAGTAAAGACACTTGGGCCTTCATTCGACTCTTTACTATTAATCTGATACAGCTACTCCCACAGGAATGCCATTGTGTTTTGTCCCGGCATCAACCAACTTGGGTTCTCAATATCCCAATGCCTAGTTCTTTTTGACAAAGATCAAGAGTACAGGCAGTTCCCAGAGAAAGTAAACTAAGGGTAAACCATGAATCCCATAACAATCCCACCACCCCAGTGTTTGGGGGACAACACAGATGCCTTGAATTTTCAGGATAAGCTGGGAGCAGAGTGCTAAATTCTTGATCTCGTTTCTAGCTCTGTGATAAATATCTTTGCCCAAGGTCATCTACACTAAGAGATCTTAATTCATCTATTTATTCATTCAAACATTCATTCAATAAACATTTATGAGCACTTGCTCTGTGCTATGGACTAGGAAAACAAAGTTGAATAAAAAAGGATCTCTTTACTTCAGAGGCTCACAGGCAAACACATAAACAGTTACTTCCCAGAGAGCTGAAATAGTTGAGAAAATTGGGGCAGAAAGTCACATGTAACTCAAAACAAGATTTAAAAATAACTGGTTGAAATACATTTAAAATGGTTTTAATGTAAACTGATGTTTAAACTGAATGTGAACCCATTTACATAAGTAAATTTATTTGTACAAAACCATCCACATTTCTTAAAGAGATCAGCCAACAGTAGACAAAATGCACAAGTATGATTTTGATTTTGCTAAGTAATCTCTCCTTATCGCAAATGGTATCTGCCATCCACCCACTATGTCACTGTTGCATTCAAGGGTCTCAAATGCTAGTTTTTCATATATCTTTATTGTTGAAAGTATTACAGATGTCCCTCCTTTTTTCCCCCATTGACATCCCCCTCGACCCTCCTCACCCCGCCTTCACCTCACTGTTGTGTGTGTCCATTGGTTATGCATATATATATATATATGCATATAAATTCTTTGGTTTATCTCTTCCCGCCACCCCCTCCACCTCCTTCCCTCTGAGGTTTGTCAATCTGGTCCCTACTTCCATGTCTCTGGATCTATTTTGTTTGTCAGTTTATTTTGTTCTTTAGATTCCGAAAATAAGTGAAATCATGTGGTACTTATCTTTCTCTGACTGGCTTATTTCACTTAGCATAATACTCTCCAAGTCCCTCCATGTCGTCCCAAAGGGTAAAAGATTTTCCTTTCTTACAGCTGCATAGTGTTCCATTGTGTATATGTACCACAGTTTTTTAATCCACTTATCAACTGATGGACACTTTGGCTGTTTCTCGATCTTAGCTATTGACTACATCAAACTAAAAAGCTTCTGCACAGCAAAAGAAACCAGCATCAAAAAAAAACAGGAACCCACTCTATGGGAGAACATACTTTTCAATGATATATCAGATAAGGGATTAATATCCAAAATATATAAAGTACTCATACAATTCAACAAAAGGAAAACAAACAATCCAATTTAAAAAATGGGCAGAGGACCTGAATAGATATTTCAAAGAAGACATACAAATGGCCAAGAGACGTATTTTTTAAAATGCACAATATCACTAATCATCAGAGAGATGCAAATTTAAATGACTCATGTATCACCTCACACCTGCCAGAATGTCTACCATCAACAAATCATCAAACAACAAGTGCTGGCGAGGGTGTGGAGAAAAGGGGACTCCAGTACACTACTGGTGGGAACGCAGACTGGTGCAGCCACTGTGGAAAACAATATGGTGTTTCCTCAAAAAATTAAAAATGGAACTACCATTTGACTACCACTTCTAGGAATATAACCTAAGAAGCCTAAAACACCAATCAGAAAGAATATATGCACCTCTATGTTCATAGTAGCACAATTTTCAAATGCCAGTTTTTTAATCCTCAACCTCTATTTAATATTGTAAAAGATGAATCAAGGGTACCTTCTGTTCTGACAGCATCAAAGAGACATTTTCCTTGTCCATCAGAGATCAACCAGATGCATTCTTTTTGCCCACTACCAGTGGATCTAAACCAGCATTGCATTATCAAGGTTGTTATAATAGGATCTTTCTCATGGTATTGCCATTTTGTTTTCAGTCAACTTCCTGGATTCACTGAGAATGCAAAAGATATTAATTTATCTTTTTTAAAAAACCTTAAACCATACAATCTACAAACTGGTCGATGCAAACCTGGATGATCCAAAACAGACAACATGCATATGACAAAGCATGTACTTAGTACCTCTCCAGAACAAAGAAGGGAATGGCCAGTGTAATGGAGTAGGTGGGATTAGGTGGGACACTGCTGGAAAGGAGCAGGTAGGTGTTGAGGAAAAGTTTCACAGAAGTAACTCTTGAGATGTAACTATTTGTTGAAAATGAAAGAGAAACTATGCTTTCTTAAAGCCAAGGTAGGTAGGACATACGATTACTTAACTGTCCTAAAAATCGAGGATCTCCTACAGAGAAGAGATGGTGTCCACACAGTAATCAATGTAAAGTCAGACTGTCTCTGTGCCAACCATCTGATAAGCAATTGGATGTGTCCTGCCATTAGGGAGTATTCAAAACAAGATAATTATCTTAATAAACTTCCCTCTAACCTGTTATCTCTCAACAATACCTAAAAGCATTAGAATTACAGATGGGCCTTCAATAAAACAAATCCAAAGTTCCATTTGCCAACTTTCATTGTCTTCCTTTAATAACAGGATAGTATGTGATCCACAAAAGCAGCACCTTTCAGCCACAACTCAACTTAGCCCACACCTTTTAAGAAAAAAATTATAAATCAAAATATTGTTGGTTCCTTTTAAAGAAAAAAAATTATAAAAAATAGCCCATATAAGACTTTTTTTCCCCCAAATAATTGAGGGGGGGGGGATGACAAAGCAAAAGCAAAAAAAAAAAACATTAAAAAAGCCCGCCATCCTTTGTAATACTTTTTCTCATTATAAGGCCACCACTACTGATTTTAAGTCATCACTAACTTAAATTGCCTTGCAGAGCATTTCACTTCATGTACCTGTGAACAGATACAACATGAAAAGAAACACAACATAACAGCTTATTTATTCTCTCCTGCTCTTTCCCAAGACACTGTAATGACCTGGGCATAAGAGGTAGTGAAGAAAAGCCCCTTTTTATTATCTTTTCTCTCTTTTTTTTTTTCTCTTTTCCTCCCTGATAACCTTTAAAGACTTCCCTTAGAACTAATATGGGACTCAGCATTTGATGATGAATTTGCATGTCGATCGGCAGCCAGTGTAGCAGCCCTCAGATTAGGGACATTCCGCTGCACACTAAAAGGCGCAAAGAACAAGAAGTGCATTTCCATCTGCCCTTCCTTTCCAGTCAGTGCATTCCCAGCCGTGTCTATTGATGAGCACTTGGAACAATACCAAAATGCAGTGTAAGATCAATCCTGCTGTTTACTTCGCTGAGCTAAAGGAACAAAGAACAGAAGAAAGGCCTTAAACCCCGCCATCGCAAAGGAGCAGGATGAAGGATGAAAATGGGTCTGATGGGCAGTTGCACAGAGTAAACGTATTTGGAGAAGCAGCAGCTCCAGCTGAGATAAAACCAATGATGATTTGTATTTTGTACTGTATCTTCAGGGGATAAAAGCACTTCTATCAGATAGCATTGAAGGCAAACTTGAAACACCACTGTACAGGGCTATGTTCCCTGCCAGGGAAAGAATAAAAACTCCCATAATTGCTGAGGAGTGTTAAATATCTGATGGTGCATGCCTCTGTCCTCCCATGGTGAGGCAACTCAACCAGGTCCGCTTTTTAACTCTACCAGCCCCTGCTAACCCAATGGTTGGCTGGGCCCTGCTGTCAACAAAGCAACGGGATACTGGGTTTTACGTGGGTAATTGTCATTTGTAATTGCAATTTGCGGGATTATTTGTCTTTACGCCTTCTAAAAGTTATTTCAAATGGGAAGCCCAGCAACTTCATTGCTGTGAAAATAAGAGTTGCAGAGGGAGGGGGTGGACAGCGTGAGAGTGGAGAGACAGAGTTAGTGTTCAAATGTAAATATTTTGAGAAAGAGGAGGCAGGGTTACAAGGCCATTATAGCGAAGGTGGGAATTTTCTCTTTCTGAATAAAGAACAGATGCACCATATTGCTTCAACATTTGGTGAAACCACATGACACTGGCCAACCACAATGAAGGGGCACCCCAGGCAAAGGGTATTTGGGAGGCAAAGGCCAGAAATACACAGGCAAAACTGGGCACACCCCACCTGGGGTGACGCCTCAATTCCCCTCCCAGAGTTAGATCCAGCTCACCCCTTAACCCCAAAGACCAGCAGCAGCAGCAGCACCTGAGAACTGGTGAGAAATGCAAAATAAATCTCAGGTCCCACTCCAGACCTGATGAAACCAAATTCAGGAGGTAGGGCCCAGGAAGAGCTCAGAACCACAGTCTTAGATTATCCCAAAGAAATTGTCCTGGCTCCTTCCACTCTCAGCAAGCCCACTCTTCTCTGAATCCTGTCTCCTTATTGCTCCGCCAATCACAAGTATTAACATATATCTTTGAACATACAAGGGACCCAACAAACATATGTTGCTGTGCTTTGGCCCTGTTGCTGTTTTCACGTGTATTTATGCGTCCTGAATCTCCCATTAGATGTCAGATTCTTTGAGGACAGTGACTCTCAGTCTTCTCTGAAGCCTTCTCAATGACTAGTATACATTGGTGCTTATTCACTGTTAAAGGGTTGATCTGGGCATTGAGCTTCCTGTTTCTATTGAGGGATATTATAATAAATGGTTTTGAGTAGACTCTTCCATGGCAAGGAAAGGTCAGCATTTTCATACCTTAGTTACTTGGACAAAAGAACATAGTGGCCTAAAGGGAGAGCAACTGGGCTCTCTTACTATCTTCAAGTGACTCCGTTTTCCCCCAAATCATAAATGCATAAATATTTTATAGAGATATTAAAAATTAACTGCAAAAAAATTTACCTTTGGGGGAGAAAAGTCCTGAGTAGATGCAAGGTGAGATAATCTGTGAATCTGCAAAATATCAAATGCATCCTTTTAAGGTAGCTTTTAATGAGCAAGTCTCTCATTAAGTTCTAAGTATCATATGGAGGCGATATAAATTAATCCTCAAACAACTCAGCAAGCTAGATAGAATGTACTCTAAAGTAGGGTAAGGAAACTGAGGCCCAAAGAGATTAGATAATTTGCTCAAGGCTGCCAAGTTATGCAGCAGAGCACCGATTCTAATACTGGTAGACTCCAGAGCCCACACCTGGTCTTTCACATCCCACTACAGAAAAGGAAAAAAAAGGAATTAAATAAAGCATTGAAATGCAACCTGAAGGTCTTTCTGTACACTCACAGGGAATGGAAGTGCATGCAACTGTCGGCACCTGAGTTTTGTCTACCAGAAGGCAGATACACTCAATGCAGCAATTTTGTAATTATATAGGTAAGTGAAAGAACTATCATAGCATAAAACCATGTCTACATAATATCAAATCGCTGGATTTTTAGATGAAAATATTCCACCAATAATCTAGATATTTATATAGTGAGTCCTTGAGTTTTCTACTTTTTCCTAAAATGTTTGGGAGACATATAGACATAACTTAAAAGTCCAACATTTCTGAAAGAGGTTTGCCTCCATAGAAGACATTAACAAAAAAACACATCAAGAATCTAAGATGCTTCTTAGTGTTCATATTATCTGAGCATGGAAAGCACACTCGACACCAGACAGAACATTAAGGGAGACTCAATTTCAATCGAGAGGGTCATAATATAAATTAGAATGACACAATCTAAATTAAATAGACACAGTCTAAATTAGATAAACAACATCATCAGAGTTCTGATTCCTTCCCAGCAGATTGTGGGAGAGTAAGTTTCCCAGAGTCTCTTATACACAGAAAGGTCTGCATTTTCCAAGTCGATAGGTCATTACGTGTAATTTTATTATACACCCACTGTGTCCAAGTACAGACCTGGTATTTTTCTAAGTGAGTCTAGCATAAGGTGGGACAGAGATGTTAAGGATGAGAATTATATAGTCTGTCCATCTGTTTCACAAGAATCTAGTTTTGAAGGGAACTTCAGCTTGACTAGAAAGTCCTATTTATCACTCCATTAGCCACAAAAGGCAGAATTTCCTGCCTTTCTTCTTGAACTCTATGTTCTTCCATCAAAGAGTGAGCCCAGGACAGATTAAAAGTGCCCTCAGTGTATTCTTCTCAGAATCAGGAGGGTGTGGCTTCCTGCACCCCAGACATCACCCAAAATGACTTTAGGAATAAAAATAAGACAATTAACATACTGTAATTATATAGTTCTCCAACACTGCTTTTTCTGTCTTAGCTATCAAAGCCTCTGAACAGCCTCTTCCATAAAGATCTAAGGTGAATGGTTAGATGTCTCGTTCAAGGTTACGTATTGAATTAGGGTAGAAGCAGGACTGGGATCAGCTCTCTGGACACCTGACCCACGGCTCTTTTCTCTGCCCTGCCCTGAAAGTGTGTCTGCTTCTAGCAGCACTGGCCAAAGAAAATACAATGCCAGCACAAATGTGAGCCACACGTGGCATTTTAAATTTTCCAGTAGCCAGATTTTTTTAAATTAAAAGAAAAGGTAAAACTAGTTTTAATAACATATATTACTTAACTCAATATAACCATCATTTCAACAAGTAATCAATATTAAAAATTGTTAATGATATATTTTACATTCTATTTTTTATATGAAATCTTCAATCTGGGATGTATTTCACATTTTCAGCACATCCCAATTTGGACCAGCCCCATTCCAAGAGGTCAAGGGCTACATATGGCCACCTTATTGGGCAATACAGCATTATGGTGTCTGCCTGAAATATTTCAACAGTAAAGCCCTGCCAAGTCCAACCCTGGGTCAGACAGCTACTTTGCAGCCAGAACTGTTGAACTGAGACCCACACAACAGCCCCACTGGGAAGTGTTAGAAAGGTTCCCAGGCAGCCTCCAACCCTAAAGAGACTCTTATCCCTGACAGCAAGGCCAAGAAGCCTATTAACCCCTCTCCTCTCTACAGTGCCCAGTAGAACAGCATTTTCACACAGCCACCTAGCCAGCCTTTAAGGGGGCATTGTAGGGGGGGAACTGCATCACAGTCTCTTGCAGATTATTATTTTATTAAGAAAAATAAAGAAAGCATATTTAGTGTTTCAACAAATATCTATCAAGTGACAAATATATGTCAAAACCATAGGCATGAAGATATAGCAGTAAACAAAATTGATGGGCCACCTGTGGAGCTTACCTTCCAGCAGGGATGACCTGAGAAATAAACACACGTACAAAAAATAATTACAATACATGATAATGCCTACAAAGGAAATAAACTGAATACAGAGGAAGTGGCATCTAGTGAATGTCCACCACATGCCAGGCACTGCACTTGTCTCCTTCACCTGTGTTAGCACTCGTCATGGCCACCATTTACTAGTGCTTAAAACACAGCAAAAAATGTTCTGGGCTATTCATTTATATCACCTCTTACCCTCACAATAATTTTTCAAGTTAAATCTTTTTATCTCCAGTTTACACATAAAAGCCCAATGCCCAAAGTGATCATTATTGAAGGTCACACTGCTAGTAAGTGCAATAGCCAGGACCCAAGCTCAGAACAAACAACGCCATTCTCTTTTTACTCTATCATGCTGATGTTCATTTTTATCATGTGGATTTGTTGAATAACAATAAGAAATAGAAACTGCACCAACCTTGTGTGAATTAGCCAGAGCCTTTACTTTAAGAACTGAACTTCAAGTACTGAAAATAGGATTTCTAAGAAGCCTTGGAATGAGGACATCAATTCAAGCATCAGGACATTGTGGGGCATGGATGACCAATGGGCTGCATCTCCCAGGCCAACTCTTGAGAATACCTGGGAACAGTGGCAGCATCTGGGCTCAAGGTCAAGTAGGCTGTGATCAATTAGCTATGTAAGCCATGACTGGGGAAAGTGTGCCATAACAGACACACTTGCTATGCATTTATCATCCCTGGATCTGTCTGAAGACCCTCACAGGACCCAGGAATCCTGGACTGCTTAAGAAGTAGATTCAACCTGAGACCACACTTGGTTAAATATCAGTCAAGATCAATGAGCTCTCTCTGTTCTAGCTAAGGGTATCATTAACATCTCTGGGCTTGATCATCAGACCTGAGATCCTCAGAGAATGCAGGAGCAAACTCATGGACACCAGACTGCCTACAAGGTAGATCCAGCCCCAGACCACCCCTGGCTAACATCTTACCAAAAGTCCAGTGAGGCAGGTTCAGTAGTTGACAACCAAACTACATTGTAGTTATAACTTCCTGGTAATCTGCCAATAAATTATTTTTTATTAAACTACTTATGTATACACTGCATTTAATATACATCAAAGTGCCCATTAATCATTTTCCACTAATCATTTTGTTGGATTTTAAAAGCCTCTGATTAAAAGCGCAAACACCTAAGGAAGAAGAACCAATCGGTTTTTCCATCCTCAAGCTAATGTCCCTCATGGGTAGACCTAAAAAACATCACTTTAGGTCAGCGGTGTTCACATGGGACACTGAAATGGGAACAAACTATGTTACCTGTGTCAGTTTTCTCCCCAGGGACTGGTTGGCCTAGATCACATGTCCCACTAAGCCAGAGGAGAATTTCCAAAGACCAGAAGAATCACACACAACACGAAAGCACCCCCTATGCAGCTCCTCTTCCTCCCCCGGCCTCTCTAATCCCGGAAAATGGTTATATTACCTTTCAATGGCACAGAGACCACCTCAAAATCTTCTGTAACTCCTACCTCACCAACCTAAACCCTGATATTACAATGTTTTCCACAACAGTCAGTCACAGGGAACATGAAAATCTCTCTCCCTTCCGATCATGGCACAATCACAGGAGAACATAATCTTTGGATGAGCAAACTTCCTCTTCAAACAAAAGAATATTTCTCCCTGGGCGGCGAGAGACATTTAGCCCCTCTAATATGCCCTGTTGTGGAAGGTGAGCCTTCCAGGCTTCGGTGATGGGGATAATTACAAGGGGATTTGCAGTCAGGGCCTGCAGGTGGGAAGGAGGGAGGGAGCGAGGGAGGAGAAAAAGCAAGGATTCCAGCAGCTTTCTTATGTCAGTGAAGCATCTTCATGCTCAAAATGAGCGTCGCTTCCTTATCACTGACCTCTCTGTCTCATAAAGTCTTCTTAGTTGTGAAAAGATGGTTGTAAACATGGTTCCCACAGTCTGAAATATTGAGATGTCTGAGAGATTTTAGCACTTCTTGGCTAAAATCACGCACGGAAGTGCGATTGCCCGGCAGACATTCTCACAGCCTCTGCCATCTTTACTTCACGTCATCTTGCAAATAGCCAGGGTACATGTTGACAGTCATTTTACAGACGAAGTTGTTCACCAAAAAGAAAAGCAGAAGGCCTACTGCTTGGAGAGTCCAGGCAACCACCAGTCCATCTGCTTCAACTACCAGGTCACTCAGAAGCCTCATTTCAAGGGCAAAACATCAGAAAGGAGAAGAGATATAAAAGGCAGAAAGACAGCTGACTCCTGTCTAAGGTGAGCGTCTCTGTGGACAGGCATGTTTCCAGTTCAGTGATCTGAGCTGGAACTGGGGCATGGGCTGTTCTAAAAAGTTGTACAAAGCCATCTGCTCCAGTGAGCAAAGGGACACCCTGCCCTTGTCTAAGTGCATCGGGAGATCTTGTCAACCTCTCCACCACCTGGAACTTCTGCAGTGCCTGGGCAGAGGGCAGGGCATGCCTCCCAACAGTGAGAAGAGTGAGCACGTATTAGTGGAGCATTTCACAATTCACCTAACACTAGATGCATTTCAGAGCGCACTCTTAATCTCCATATACCTTTATTTTGGTTGGTTGGTTAGTTGGTTGGTTGGTTGGTTGGTTGGTTGGTCATTTGGTTAATTTAAGCCATCCTCTTTTACATCCCTTGTAACCAGATGTGAAGATGCTCCATGGGAAAAAGCAAAAAAGTGATGATGATTCCTCAAAAAGTGGTATATTGGGGTTTATTATTTCTGAAGTAGAGCAATGTTGAGTAATAACATGTAATGTTTTTGTTTATATTACTCCGAATAAATATATTTGCCCTCTTTTCTGAGAAAAATATATCTTCCCTGAGCCCTGCATCTAAGAAAAGTGATTAGACTTCCCACCATTCCCTGCACATCCAGGGAACAGCTCCACTTCTAAGACAACAGCTGAGCAATCCTCATGAAGTGGCCAGGAAGAAAGAACTATTGCTGAACTTTTGCTATTTTATTATGCATTTTAAAATACCTAATTTCCTATAGTTCTTTTTTCAGAGTATTCACACCTACACATTGTGTAACAACACAACTAATTTGTATTCCCAGTTACCTTTGCATGGTCTGAAGGACAGAGTATTTCACGTGCACAAGGGATTCATTTCCACTGTGCAGATGAAGGATCGCAGAAGCAGGAACATTAAGAGACTTGCCAGAAACCAAACAGGCAGTTCTAACGTTCAGACTCAACTTCCCCAAAATGTCTGACTTCTGACGGAAAGGAAGGAAGAAAAGATAAAGGAAGCAACAGAGGAGGAGAAAGAAGAGGATGAAGACAAGAGGGAAGAATGGTCCTTGATGCCTTGGACACTTTTCCCACTGTCTCCCTTTTCCTACATAAGCCACTATGGAAAGGAAGCAGGCCAGGGCAGCAAGAGAGGAAAGACCATTGGCAAATTCATAGCCATGCTCCTCCTTTTGCCACGTAACCTTCCTGTCCACTAACGTTCTTCCTACCAAACCATCCTTTCTTCCCTTGGCTCTCTTTCCCTGTCTCTGCATCAAGACTTTCTTCTTGTGTCTACTGTCCTTTCCTCTCTCCACATTCATACTCTTATCGAGTTTCCCTTCGTAGTCAATCTCCAAAATTCGTTGCTTTTTTCAAAACTGAACATGAAACCTGGACCAGAATAACCTTGATAATTATCCATCCCTCTGCAGACTTTTCCTACTTCACACCCCAAGTTCCCCTAACCTGTCTCCCCCAGGAAATCCCAAATCTCTGTGGACTGAAAGTCCACCTGCTTCCCTCCTGAGATTTTTCCCACATGCCCAAGCTAGCCCCCCAATCAGAGCAGATGCCCCCCAGACAGGTATAATAAACACATGCTGGGATCAAGGATGCTATTAATAATAATGCCATTAAACAGGCCCTGGCTGGCTGGGGTTAATCTGGAAACACACATGCTCATCACACATGAAGCCCATAATACACGGATAAGGGAGAATCTTTATTCTCCAACTCACTAGCATTCATTTATATTCCAAAGTCTCCACCTCTCTCCCGACGGAATCATTCAGCACAGTAGGATTTTCTCTGCTCAAACCTACCTTCACTTTAAAAGAACTGAAAAGGATGGGCTTAGCTCCTGTCGCTGGCATCAAGGCTTTCTCTCTTTGACAACTAGCCCAGGGATCTGCAGCTTCATCTCTTCATCTTTTCTCCCCCTGCACACACATGTGCGAAACTCACAGCATCCTTATTGTGAGTGATTTGAAATTCTACTGGGTTCACGTTGGCCTAGCATCAGATGTTCTGGCAATCTAGAATGATGAGAGATTAATTTTGACCAGTCTGGATTAAAAAGAGCTGGCACCCCCTGAGAAGGAAACCAGAGGCGGGTCTATTTCACCTCTGATTTGACTGTAATAGAAAGGAAATAAGGGTAGTGACAAGAGTTTGGCTCCACAGCAGCCCCTCCTGGAAGGAGCTACCCTTAGGTCTCCTTCCAGCAGGGGCAGCAGGGACGGGGCATGTGAGGTCTGTGTGTGTGATGTGAACAGGAGGCAGCGCGTGCCAGACAGCCAAGCAACCAAGAGCTGAGCGTGCTGAGCCTGCTCTGTAGCCTGTGGTTACCACACCCCGCCTGGAACCTCCCTGAACCAGGCAGGAACATCATCTCCAAGGGGCCCAACTATTTTCTCCAAAAAGACATCACCTGTGAAAAAATAAAATAAAATAAAAAAGAAGTCTAGAGGGGAGTGCCCTGCACCACCCCGATTAGCCAAAATCATTCCCTGCCCGTCCCTGTTGTTTCCTAATCCTGATTTTGCAAAACGGCAGGTGGCTCCACTCATCTCAAAGAATACGGAGAAATCTTTGACATAGTTCTCAAGACAAAACTCATGGCATCCCCTTCCATTTTTTAAAGTGTCTTGCACCACCTTGAAGAGGAAATGGAGAGTAAATTGTGTTAAAATTAAGCAAATGACTACTAATACTGTTGTATCCTTCAAAATGATATTATTAATGTACTGAATATGGGACAAAAAAAACTTTTTAACTTTAAAGGAGTAGTGGCCTGGTAGTGTGGTTCAGTGGACTGAGCATCGGTCTATGGACTGAGAGGTCCCAGTTCCATTCCAGGTCAGGGCTCATGCCCAGGTTACAGGTTTGATCCCCAATAGGGGGTATGCAGGAGGCAGCTGATCAATGTTTCTCCCTCACATCAATGTTTTCTATCTCTCTCTCTCTCGCTCTTTCTAAAAAATCAATAAAAATATATTGTTAAAAAATTAGATAAATAAAAATAAAAATAAAGAAGTAGTGGACCCCAGGGGTCTTTAGGCAGGTCTTCTGCTTTGTGCATAGAGATGAAGTCCGATGCATTCAACTACATTTTCACCCAGCCCAATCCAGCCATTCCTTCACAGAAGTGACCTCAAACCAGTGAGGACATGTGTGTTCCCTCCCCAAACTGGCCTCACATGAAATGCAATCATAAAAAAAAGATTTAATGGCCACTGCCTGCGTAAAAGAAACAGTGACCATTTCCAGAGATGAGATATAATTTCAGCTGCCGTGTTCTTAGACACATTAATTTTTGCATTCACTCACCATTCAACAACTAGAAATGGAGCCCGTATTCCCCACCAGGTCGGATGCTAGGTGACTGGCAGACAGAGGTGAATCAGGGCAACCTGTGCCTCTCCGCCAATGAAGCTAATTGCAGATTAGAAGAAGTGACACAAAAAGACAAACAGGGGTCTACAGTAGAAACTACCAGGTAGGACTGGCTTTGAACTACCTCTGGGGAGGTAACATTTAGGCAGAGACTAAAAAGGTGAGGAGAAACTCACAATGCTAAAACTCAAGGCATCACCTTCCAATTATGTTCAAGGAGAGGAAAGAACAAGAGCAAAGGCCCTGGGGTTGGGAAGAACTTGATGGGTTCAAAGATTTAAAGAAGCTTCAATTACTTGGTACGGAGCAGCCAAGGGAGAAAAGAGTGCAAGACAAGACGATGTCCACCATCCTGCTATGGGTGTGCCCAAGCCAGGAAGAGGAATGACCTAGAGAAGGCTTTGAATCTACTGTGATTTGAAAAAGAAGCCATCACAAATTTTGAGACTTTACCTAACGTGAGTAATGAATAGTTTGTGGCATACCTCAGTCCTGAATGCACCACACCATCATCATCTTGGAACACCACGTCTGAAAATCTGAAGCACAGAGCCCAGGTGGTGGAGTTCCACAGTCCTGGCTCTGGGTCCTGCTCCACATCCCTGAACCCCTCTGAGACCCCGTCTCCGGCTGCACATGGGCAAGTTCACTAACAGAACTGACTTACGAAGGCACGTCTTCCTAAATGCTGCTCTTAGTAGTAACCTGTGGATAGTTATCAACCTGGTTGATACTTTACCAAATAAATAGCTGCTGTTTGATCCAGTCTTAGATCTCACTTGCCCACCAAACACAAAACTGGATGCTCCGCAGTAACACTTTCCAACAGAAATACAATGCAAACATAAGCACCGACCACTGGTGTGATTTTAAATTTTCTAGCAGTCGCATGAGAAAAGGTTTTTAAAACAGAGACATTAATTTTAATATATGTAACTCAACGTATCTAAAACATTGTCATTTCAACATACAATTAATGTTTTTAAAATATTAAGGAGACAGTTTACATTCCCTTTTTTGCTCTGTCTTTAACATTGTATGCCTATTCCACACTTAATAGCACATCTCGATTCAAACTAGCCACATTTAAAGTGCTTAATAGCCCCATGCGGCTACTGGCTCATATGTTGAAGAGTACAGCTCCACAGAGATAGAGTCTTAAACATTGTGCTTCATGGTCTGACTTTAATATAACTGCAAGATTGATGACGGTTAAGGAAAGATAAACCAGGCAATCAGGTTAAAGCCAATCCCATGCTTTCAAAGCCCATTCCGATTTCTGAGTGTTGATGAAAGTTTCAACTTCTCTGCCACCCTGAACTACTCATGTAGCCCTCATTTAATCGCCTGTGCATTAGTTCACTCCGCATTCACTGAGCATCTTCTAGTGTCCAGGTACCAGGTGCTAGGGATGCAAACATGAACAAGCATAATTCCTGCCCACAGGATGCTCAAAATTTGGGTGGAAATCTTCCAACCTAATGAGTAGTCAGCACACCCTTGGGATTTCTCCTTCCCAGCTAGGATTAGGGAGCTATGCATTCTGGTTTTGACTCCTCTACTTACAAGCTAAGAATCCCTGAGAAAGCACTGCCCTCATCAGAGCCTTTGCTTCCCGATCTGTAATATGTGTGAGTTCATCTGAATAACCATGAAGAGTCCTTCTGGTCTGAGATTGCAGCTTCAGCCCGAACCCCACTACCCTGTGCCTCGTCCTAATGATGTGTGGGGACAAGGGAGAGCAAGCTGATGAGAGTCCCCTCCCCTGCGTCTATCCCCAGAAGATGCAGCTTTGTTCACTTCTGAATCCTTTCCCTCCTGGGCCTCTTGTGGTTACAGGAGTTGTCTAGCTTTGTTTCACTTTGCTTTGTTTTAATTACCTTCAAAATTAGCGAAGCAATCCCCATGGTACACCTGGAAGAATAATTGGCTCATTTGGTACATCTGACTGTGTGGGGAGACCCCCTTGTCATCATACCAGAGCCCCACACATATTCTGCTCCCAGGTAGATGATGTCTAAGAAACCCAGAGAGCTCATCTAGCCCATCATTAACCTCATTTTGAGACAGCCCCAGAGGCAGTCCTGTAGCCACCGGCACAGCCGGCTGTCAATTGTGTCAAGCCAGTAACATATTAGTTAGCAGGGGAGCAATCCAAAGAGGTAGCCATAGATCCAAATGCCTGAAAGATATTCTGGAATGTGGTAATTATGTCCTGCAGCTGCCAAGGGTGTCCTCTGTGAGTTCACAGATAGTAGTGGTACCATGGAAAGAAGAGGACAGGTAATAGCTGTTAATAAACAATAGGTCTTGGTTCTAACTCACCAAGACTGTCCTCAGCCCTTAAGTCATGACTCATCCTCAGGTTCCTATGACTGTCCCCAGGGGATTCTGGTCCCCTTAATATGGGTGCTAGGTATCCATGTCCCTGAACAGAGGAGATAAGTGACAGGGGAAAGTGGGTGGGGGGGGAGCTCAGAGTAAATGATATAAGAAAGAGAGAATGCGCTTGGTGTTACTAAGTGTTCTGTGGCTCTATTTTTACAAGCGAAATTTCCTAATTTCCATGTTTTAAAACCTGGGAAATTTCTCATACTTTATCCCAAAACAGCGTTTGCTTGGTTTGCTTTTCCACTGATAGTAAAATAGAATAATGGAGCAAGTGACCCAAAGTTACAAACTAGTGGGCTCGCTCAATGTGAGTGGAACCAAGGGCTCTGGAATATTGGAAATTTTGAGTAAATCCAATAACTTTCTATTTTCAAGAAACTTCGCTGTGCTGCTCCTGTAACTCACACACCTTAGCCATCTCCGTTTGAGTCCGAGGCTTTCGGAGCTGCATGGAACACCTGGTAGTTCGGCTCTGCAGGTGATATTCCCCGTCACCACAAAACGACCTAGGTCTGAGGCACAGACGCACATCCTAAACCTATGGCAGTCATTGCTAATTGATCATGATGATATTTCTCATTGATCCATCCAGACTGAGTCTCAGAACCATTCTCAACGTAGGCAGCACCTACTAATTGACATGTTATCCTAGCCCAGAGTCTCTTCTGAATTATAAATGGACCCCTTGTATTCGTGTCCTATGACTGCCCCAAAAATTACCATGAATTGGGTGGCTTAATACAAATTCAGCTTACAGTTCTAGAGGTCTGAAATGTGTCCACAGGGCTGTATTCCTTCTCCAGGCATTTGAGAAGAATCCGTTTTCTTGCCTTTTCCAGCTTCTAGAGGCCGCCCACATCCCTTGGCCTGTGGCCCCTTCTTGCTCTTCTACGCCAGCAGCACACAGCATAGCACCTTCTCTCCTCTCTGACCGCTGCTTCCATCAATCCATCATCTCTCTCTGACTGCCTCCCTCCCATAAGGACTTTTGTAATTACGTTAAACCCATCCTGAAAATCCAACATAATTTTTTTTAAGATCCTTATTTCAATCATGCCTGCCAAGTCCCTTTTGCCATATAAGATAACATACTCACAGATTCCGGGAATTAGCACGTGGATATATTTTGGCGGGGGCACATTTTCTGCCTACCACACTTGTCTGGGAGAAAGCTCCCTTGCAGAACTACAGAAGAGGCCTGTTGGTAAGATGTATCTGTGGAGTTTGAGTACACAGCAACATGAACTGAGAAGCTGATTCACCCTAACCTCTAATTATTAATGAACCAGATTCATTAATAATCCTTTGATGAAATTTAGAGTTAAAATATGTCTTTGGACCAATCATCCCAGAAATCTATTAAGCTATACCATTAAAAAACCAAAATATATATTTTTACCTGCAGGGTATTAAGTTGGATTTTCCCTTTTTTCTAGTCTTCTGGTCTTGTATTCTATATTCGTTATAACTGTTCCTTTAATGTACAGCATTTGAAAAGTAAATTGTAACTGAACCACAACTGAATGTGTTGTCTTTTGGGGCTTCAGTAAATACATGACAATTTGCCAGGACCTAAGGCAAGACGGATGCAGCCCTGACTGTGCCCCTCTCTTGTTTAGCTTTTTATTAAGATCCCTATTTTTATTACATGTAATGGGGGTCAGTTTCATTACTGCCAATCTGCAAGCTGCTAGTCACTCTGGGAGATATTAGCCTGTCACCACTGAGCCAGCTGGGGCTCAGAATTCTACAATAGGTCTCAATTTCTAGCTTTAAGAACAAAAAAAATTAACCACAGAGAGCACAGCATTAATGTGACTTGCAACACCACCCCAGGAGAACGGCAGTGACAAACTGACATCGTCCGGTGCCTGCAGAGGCGTGATACTGTGGCCAGAGGCTGTGTCCACTCGGCAGGCCCAAAGAAACTTTCCAGGAAATGCCACCGCCAAACTTGAAGCTGGGCTAACATGCCCTCTAAGAAGACTCTTGTTGAACAAGACTACTGTGATGTGGAAAGACGCATCCGATATTCCACTGTGGGAAAGGATGCCACTTGGCTGAATATGTGTATCAATAATTACAAAGAAACAGACCAAAATATCGATGATTCGTTCGGTAATGCTGTGTTACAATCACTTCTTCATTATGTTTTTTGCTTGTTTGTATTTTCTAGATTTTCTGCCATGAAAACATTACTTTTGTAAAATTAAAAAGGTTTTTTTAAATAATAATAATCAATAGCATTCATCTTGGCAACACGCTAATCAAATCACATTCAAGCCTTGAATAAATCAAAGAGGCAAGACTGGGTTTAACCTTGTGTAAGCTTGGGTAATTTCTTAATTATTTTGAGCTACCTATTAGGCATGTACTAAAGGGCAGACACTGTTCCTAGTGATGGGAATACAGTGTTGAACAAGGTAAGCAAAACCCCTGTGGGAGCAGAGGGAAGACAATTTATTTTAATACACATTCGCAGCATCCAACAGTTCTAAGTGCAGTGATAAGGAGCTGGGACGGGGAGTGACCAGGGGCTCCTTTATGTTGGATGACCAGAGAAGGCCTCTGCGGAGGGAACATGGAAGCTGAGACATGAATGAGAAGAAGGAACTGGCCCTAAGAAAAGCAGGGAAGAACGTGTCAGGCAGAGGAAACAGCCCTAAAGTGAAAACAAGCCTGATGTGTTCACGGACAGGAGGAAGGCCAGTGTGGCCAGAGATTCGTGAGCAAGGAGTGAGTGGGACAACATGAACTCAGAGAGGAAGCAGCAGCCAGGTCATGGAGGGCCCCCGTAGACCAGCATTAGGATTGGAATTTTATTCTAACTGTAATGGGAAACCAGTGTGGATATTTAACACAAATAGCATGATTTACATTTTCAAAAGATCAATCTAGCTGCTGTGAGAGGGTTGGATTAGAGGGTGAAAGAACATAGCAGTCTGACGTCTGTAATACTTTCAACAATGAAGATAAATTTTTTTAAAGAAATAAAAATATTTTGGAAAGAAGAAAAAAGCCCTGGCCGCTTTGGCTCAGCGTTTAGAGCGTTGGCCCAAGGACCAGAGAGTCACAGGTTCAATTCCAGTCAAGGGCACATACCTCGGTTGCAGATCAGTCCCCGGCCCTGGTGAGGGTCATGTGGGAGGCAACCAATCAATATGTATCTCTCACATCTTTCTTTCTTTCTTCCTTCCTTCTTTCCTTCCTTCCTTCTTTCTCTCTCTCTCTCTCTCTCTCTCTCTCTCTCTCTCTCTCTCTCTCTCTCTCTCTCTCACACACACACACACACACACACACACACTCTACCTGAAGTTAAATGGAAAAATATCCTCGGGTGAGGATTATAAAAAAAGAAGAAGAACACAGCAGTCTAGTTAGAAGGCTATTGCCATCATGCCAGTGACAGGTGGCAGAAGTCTGAACTGAGATAGTTACAGTAGAGGTGGAGAAGAGTGGATGGGTATTGTGAAATAGAGCTGATAGGGCTTATTAATGGATTCAATGGCAGAGAGAGAAAGGAATGAGTCAAACATAACATGCATTTATTCAGCAAGCATCAATGAGTACCTAACACATGCTAAGCACCCATGTGTTAGAAAAGAGCAGCAGGTGAATGGTGGTCCCATTTACTGAGATGGGCAAGAAGGAGGTAGGAGCAGTCAGGGGATAAAGGGAACCAAAAGTTCTACTTGCGGCAGGTTAAGGTTAAGATGCTATATTCATTAAGGTAATTTCAGCTGCTCTTACAGACAAACACCAAAATCGAATGGCTTAATACAATAAGATTTTATTTCTTGCTCAGTTAAAATCCAAATCACTTATTCTTGATTGACAGAGGACTGTCCTCCAAGTGGTGATTCAGAGACCCATGTTCCTTCCATGTTATGGCCCATCCATCTTCGACATTTGGCTTTAAAAGTCACTAGGCTCATCTGTATCCATTTGAAAGATAAAGAGTATAGACAATCACATGTGGGAGGTTTTAATGGGCCAAACCTAGAAGTGATGTACATCACTTCTGCTCACATGCCATGGGCTAGAAATCTGTCACACAGCCACACGTACTGGTAAGGGAGGCTGCAATGCACAGTCTAGGTGTGTGTTCAGGAAGACAAAATGAGTTGGGAGACCTCCCGGTAGTGTCTACTTGTCACCCAATAGAGAGGTTAAGTGGCAGTTGAATATACAAGTTCAGGGGAATGATCTGAGATAGAGATAAAAATTTCAGCATAATCACTGTGCAGATGATGAGATTATCTTGCTATAGTGTATATATAGAGAAGTGGAAGACCTTGGTCATGCCATCCTTTGGAGGTCAAACAAAGGAGAAGGCACCAGCAATAGGAGACTAAGAATGTCCTGGCCTTTGTAGCTCAGTGGTTGGAGCGTCAGACCCTGTATGAAAGGGTCACAGTCTCAAGTCCCAGTCAAGGGCACGTACCTGGGTTGCAGCCCAGGTCAGGGTGTGTGCGGGAGGCAACCAGTCCATGTGTCTTTTCCACACCTATGTTTTGTTTTCTTAGTAAAGTACAAGGAAAGCTCCTCAACTGGGAGTAAACCAGGAGGAGAGAACACAGGAGATCCGAGGAAAGAAAGTATTAAGTAACGTGATGAGAAAGAAAGCATTACCCTACTAGGGCAATGTGGCAGGAATGACAGGTGGACACGAGCTCATTTGAGATTTATGGTCCTGATTTGAATATGTGATCAGCTGGCCCAATTGTTCATTTTCTCCAAGAAGTTTTGGCTACTCAAGTGCAGACATGAAGGGGGCAATTGGATGGCATTAACCATAGCCAGGTCTTATTAGGAGGACCCCAGAGTCAGAGAGACACAAAGGAGTCATCGGTGATCCTAACCATGAACCAGGGAATCCTAACTGGGAAAGGTAGGAAGAGTGAACATGAGGACAAGAAAGGACAGTGAACTGGGGGAAGTACCCCTGGCCTAGAGGTCTCAATGAAGGAGGACAGTGGAGAGGATAAGGTCATAAGCATGACCATGAGATTGGGCAAAGGAGTTGGGAGGAGGAAAAGATTTTGGAGGTGAAGGTGTAAAACAATTGAGAGGTCACAATGTTCATGGATCAAATACCTGAATACTGAAGTCACCATCTCCAATAATGGAAGGAGGACTAAAAGAGGAAAGAGCAGAGAGCTAAGTACTAAACCATTAAGTAATTTGGTATATGTACAAGATATTTTTCATTTGCAGCATGCCCCGCCCCCCCACACACACACATTACTCTGTTCACCCTGCACTGTATGGAAATGTGAACAAGCTAGCTCCCTTGCCCTCTGGTTTCCAAATGCAAGATTAGAGAAAAGGAGAAGTTGACCTTGGAATATTTATCCCCTTTGCTCCATTGTTGCAGGATTGCTGTAGACCAACCTCATCCCTTCACAGACTCAGCTCCTGTTGACAGCATCCCAAACAGCCTTCCCATCCCCCACAGCCACTTTCTCCCCTCTCCCTTCAGTCTTAGACGTGTAATAAAGGAGCTGTACTGTTACTAGCCCCAGGCACCCTGTGCTTGGGATTTCCCTCACCCCAACCACACTTTTGCAAATAGTCCCTTTATTAAACTCTTCACAAATTATCCTAATTTGAGTAGGCCATCTGTTTCCTGCTGGGAGCCTACTGATACAGTAGATGGTAGCAATATGAACACCTACCTTGTAGGGTTGTTGTAAAGATTAGAGGAAATGTATGCAAGGCATCTAGCATAGCATCTGGCACATTATAGACACTCAACTAATAGTAGGGTAGGAGGGAATAGCAGTTGTTTTAGTTGTTGCTGGTATAAAACTATATACTCAGGTCCAAGTAGGCCCTCTGATTTATAACTAGTGATTAATCAATTCACAATTAAGCACTTGGTTTCTGGTAGTACCAAGGAACTCTCAGCCAGCCAAGTCACTCCAAGCAATTGTGTAAATAAATACATCCCCCATCCCCCAGAGCCCCCCAAAAAAGAGGAGGAGGATTTCAAGAAAAAGATTTCAACAAAGCAGCTGGCTTCTAGAATGATCTCTATAGACAGGCTGGCTGGCATGATGGTTAACATGACCTCATCCTGTACAAGTGGGAAAAGTCTGGTGAATCAGAAAAAGAAGAGACCCCTATACCTTGCATCTCACACACACCTTCTGCAACTGCACTCTGCAGCTGCAGTCTCCTTCAGAGACCCAACAGTCGAATGGCCACCTTACCATGATCTAACTTTCATTCATACTTTAGGACTCAGTATATTTTATTTCCTCCAGAAAACCTCCCATGGCTAGTTATGTCATCTGTAATAGGCTCCTCTAGCACTCTGTACTTACACGAATAAAGCATTCTTTAATTAACTTTTTTATGTCTGTCTTCCCCACTAGATTATCTACTCCATGAGGGCAAAGAATGTGTTAGTCTTGCTCTAAACTATATCCCATGTATCTGGTACACAGTAGTCCCTCTATAAACATGTGTCAAATAAATGGATGAGAGAACAATACACGTAGAAAAATATTATGCAGATTTTCTAAAAGTATGCAAATCCCTAACCATGTCCTTTTTAAAAAAAAAAGTATGCTGTAATCTACAGTATACAGTATTGGAAATTGCTTTTTTGTTTCCAATTTAGGTACATGTGTTGGTCTGCAAATAGATCATTTCATTTACAATGCAGTGTGATTTTTTAAAATCCATTACTAAACAATGGTAAGAGAGTCCTCAAGAAACACACTGGTGAGCACTGGGGGTCCAAAGGATTCACCACCAACAAATCATTCCACATCAATCCTCTATTTTTTAATGAGGTTAACAATTGGTATTTCAGGAAAATGTTACGGACTTCAGAGGGCATTTTATTTATTCAACACGTTTATCAAGCTTTCCCTGTGCATTAGAAGCTGGGAATATGGCAGTGAGCAAGATCCCCCTGCCTTTATGTGGCCCACAAATGCCCTCCTATAAGTAGCACCAAATGGAGAAATGAAGGCAGAATATCAGTACATTGAGTTGAATCTGTAATGGCTGATTCAATAAACAATAACTAGTCTTGGCTCTACCATCACTAATGAGACTGAAGACCTAGATGGTTGGTCACATTTCCGGTAAAGATTGGTTTTAGAAGGGATGGCATTTCAACAACCATAAAAACATTGCTTATCTTTGACCTAGTAATTTGACCACTGTAATTTATGCTGACTTTACCATGGTAAAATAATACAAAAGAAGAAATGAAAAATATTGTTGCACCATTTTTCTAATGGTTAAATATAGAAAACAACCTGGTTATCCAACAACAGAATAACGTATAGCATAGTACGGCATAACCATGAGGTGAAATATTATGCAACTGCCTTACATTTTCATTTTGAAGATTGTTGCAGCCTGATGTGTTCTTTGAAAACAAGACTAGAAATGTCTGTTTTATGATTACAAAGGCAAGGCTTATCATATTTGTGGTGAACACAATCAGGATTCAAAAAGAAAAATATGATTAAGACTTATTAAGGACTAATCTCTTACTGGAGTTCAAAACATCAGTTGTATAGAAAGACAGAGAACTGCATTCCTGTCGCTGATATGAAAAAGACCTGGAAGTTTTCATTCCTGCAGGTTGAAGATCAGCAAACGATGCAATGTGGCTGTCAACATGAGAACAATTCAGAGTGTGCTAATAAAGCTGTTGGGGATGAAGCTGTCCCCGGCATTCCCTGACAATCAGACCACACTCGGGGAATGCTGTAGCTTTCTGTGTCATGCCTTGAGCGCACCTCCGATAAACCAGATTAGTTCCACAGGGGATAGACCAAGATGACGAGAGGTCTGAAAACTCCTCTACTTCCATGTGAAGAACTTTGAGGGAAAAGGGGAATATTAACCTGGAGAAGATGTCACGTTTTTATGATTCTCATCTTGTGGACAGAAGTTTTAGTAAAAGCTACTATTTTTCATCTAGTTGAAAATGAATGCCTTGTCTTGTAGTCAGAAAGTTTAATTTCCTCAGCCACAGTCATTGTGGCACATTTCTATCTCTATCAGAACTCAAAATGTTCAGAACTGGACTCTGAAGGTCCCTTGCTACAGAGAGTCCCTTACTGACTCTATACGCCACCCCTCATCAAAGTGCACGCGCAGCCCGGGCTATCGAGCCACTCACAGACCCTCAAATGTACACTATCTCCCAGGCCCCCCTGCTCTTCCCATTCCCCAGAACTTCCCCCACTGTCCTGCTGATTCCTTCTTCATGGCTCACTCCCACCACTTCCCAGGAGTGCTTAGCCTTTCCTTCCCTGAGCCCCCATGGCACCTGGTATGTGCCTCCTCTGGGAATTATCATTTCATATTGGAGTGACCTTCACCACCGACTGTGAGTTTCCTGAAGCCAGGAGCCTGCCAGTTCAGTTTCAGCCCCCGTGCTTGGCACACTGTCTTATAGTGAATAGATGTTCTGTTACTAATCAATGAATTAATCCCCTTTCCTTTGCTAAATCCATTTTAACCATTTCCCCCATGAACAGACATCCCTAATTGCAGAATTCCTTAGACAAATATTGAAAAAGCACTGACTTCTGTTAAACAGGTATGAGATGGTCTCTTTGTCCTTCCTTGTACTCCTTGAGCAAGAGTCCCTCCAATGGCACAGCCCTGAAACCACGACAAACACGGAAAATCTCATCGGCTTAAAACACAAAACATAGGCAGGCGGTTTAACTCACTCTATGAACTCTGCCGTTGTTGGGTTGTTGGTTTAAAAAAAAAATACCATTGCATCTGCCATAAATCTACATTTCTCCCAAATGAAATATAATACCCCTGCTTTCCTCTAGCAGTCAGATAATCATCTCCTTGTTTTACAGGAAATGATTCAGAAGAGAAAAGAATTGGTCTGACAGTCTCATAAGTTTCAGAAAGTGCTTACCCTGACAGTCCCTTTCTTGCGTGTCCTATTTCTTCTCATCACTCTATATATGCACACACATGCACACACGCTCACATACACATGTACACACTTTTGCACACATGCGTGCACACACTTGTACATGCTCACAATGAAATCTAGGTCTCTGTCATATTAAACCAAGACTGGAATCATGCTGTTAATAGCCTGTGTCAGACCTAAGTAGATTCTTCTATCTCTAAATTGCTTCCTGCCTAGTCTTTGCTATTTCTCCAGCTCTCCAGCTCTGACTCAAGTCCAAAAAAATAAAGATCTTCAATATATACAGCCCTGACAGCATAAAACACTTACCTGGTACCTTTACTATGCTTGGAAGGCAAGGGAGCCCACCATCTTACTCTGTTTTGACCCCTCCTTCAATGTCCCCCCCCCCCGAGGCCACAGACACAATTGTCCATCCGCCTCCCAGCCAGCACACAGCCCATCTCTTTCTAATGAGAGGCAGTCATTTCCTTAAGCACTCCCCCCAAATGCTCCTTCAGCTGACGCTTAGCAGTGTTCACCTTGAGAAGGCAGGAGACGACACCGTGTAGGTGAAGGGAACATGGCAGAGGCCACCACTACTCATCACTTCCTGAGATGGAAAAGCCCTCAGGGTACTCAAGAGAATGAGAAACTTTTTTTCTTTACCACTGATGTTTATTGATTTGTCCAGTTCATTGGGAGCATCCCTTAATGTTCTGCTTTCATGTTTCTGCTTTGTTGCATGGGTGCAGAAAAGAATATTGCAAATTGATCTGTCTTCCCAGCCTTTGTTGGGAATGGACTCCTATTACTTTCGTTTCTCAGGCCTGTCATCGCATGCTCACATTCCAAGGCATATATAATCAGCCTGGCTAAACACTGAGAGCCAAGCTGATTAATTTCTAACATTCTCACCCAAGTCCATTGATGGCATGCCTGTTTGATGATGTCTGCAATAGATGGCCACTACTGATTGTCTGACCTTCGTCCTTCACCCCGGAGCAGTCGCTGCCAGGCCCTGTTTGAGGTGCCAGCGCATGCACTGTGTCTTGAAGAAAACCGCCAAGCCTTGGCACTATGAAAGCCTAGGAGAAGGGCTTTTAAGGGAAACCCATTTCCATTACCAGCTGAACAGCACTTGAGAACCAATCATATATCCATTAAACAAAAAGAAAAGACATTATCCATAACCTGCAATATTACGTCTGTACTTTAAAATCTACCCATTCATTCTGATTTAGCTTATGTGCTAATTATGATCAATGGATTTCCACAAGAACGTAAAACTATATCACAGCTTTTAATTTCTCATTCTACCATTTCCCAGAATTCTGTTATTTTAATTACTTTATATTCCACTTACTTCTAATAGCTCAGAACAAAGGGGTCATCATCACCATCACCAATATATCTCTCTATATATATCATTTTAGTCACATTGGCCCTAATATTAGGTTAGATGGGTTTTATTTTTAGTTTTTATTACAGAAGGGGAGACTCTAACAATTTCAGGGATGTATTTCATTTATCCTAAAATACCTTTGGTTGTAAGATAGGTTGGAGTCTATTTATAGAGCTAAGTTCTCAAAAATGCACATAATTTACATCTTCGCTCACTGGGAACCAAGTAGTTAGAGAGCTAATTCAGGTACACTTGGAAGCCATTTTTTTAAGGTCACACCAACTCTTATCGACTCCACAGGAAAATGGAAGGTTATGAGAACACCAAGGTCACTCAAGGACAAGCCACATATGCATTTAGTTTAATGAATCAAATACGTGTCCTGGATTGAATGCACATTAAATAGCAAACTAAAGTGAGAAGAGTCTCGAGAAGAAAGGTAAATACAGTGAACATTCCACATACTACTAGAGGTCAGCATGGAGAGGTGGGCATATAATTGTACTGGATTATGTCTCCTTTTCAAAATGGCACAGAAAAGAGCATGTGTTATTTCTGCAGAATCACAGAATTTAAGAGCTTTGATGGACTGTGGAGACCACACTCCATCCCCCCATTTATAAGTGAGGAGTAGAGACACAGCGGAAGACCTGAGATGGGTCCAGGCCCAGCGCCTCCTGATGCCAACGCCAGCACAGAGCTCTGGTCCTTGCCCTGAGACATGCCCCTTTTCCAGTTCCCTGAACCACTTCTCTCTTACCCCAGCTCCCTTCAGAATGCTTTTCCCATATTTCAACATAGGAATACTAAACACTGCAAGTTTATAACCCTTCGTTCAGGTTATCTCCTTGAGAAACAACGCAAGGAGCTTGCGGAGCAGTTTCTGAGGTCTCACTAAAACGTAAATACATTTTCTTTAAGTTCGTGATCAACCTGATTAGTGAGATTCACTAATTATGTTCAAAGAAACAATGATTCAAGGAAAAAATGCTTAAACTGCTTAGTTGTTAGCTTTATTCTGTCATGTGAAGTTACATGTGAGTGTAACTTAATGTTAGCATGAAGAACCAAACTCTAGCATATCTGTTTGTCATTCAGACTTTAGTTAATGTGCTATAAATTTTAAAGGAGAAGGCTCTTTAAAAATAAGTGGGGCCCGGGCTGGTTTGGCTCAGCGGTTGGAATGTCGGCCTGCGGACCAGAGAGTCCCGGGTTCGGTTCCCGCTAGGGGCACGTACCAAAAAATAAATTAATTAATTAAAAAAATAAAAATAAATGGGAATGTATACACATATATTTGTGTGAATTTCAAATACTGTGTATTTTTTCATTTTATGAAACAATTCAAACACATGAGGAAACAAAGAGAACACTGGTATAGATCTCATCTCCCACCGTGAACAAACATTCACACTTTTGCCATACACAGATTCTTTCATTTCATTTCAAAGAAATAAAAAATTATAGATGCACTTCAAACTACCTGTGTATCCATATCCAAATGCATTCCTTTCTTACCCTCCTCAGAGAAACACCAGTATCTTGAATTCAGTGTTTATCATTCTCCTACATTTTTCTTTCTTTTACTACTTATGAATGTATCCATAAATAATCTATAATATTGTTTTACATGGCTTAAATTTTTATATAAGTAGTATCTAGACTATATGCTACCCTTAACCTGCTTTTTAAAAATCCATATTTAAGTTTTGAGATTTATAATGAGATGAATGTAGCATCAGTTCATTTTAGTGAAGTCTTCTGTATTTTATTTTGTTATATGAACATAGAACAATCCATGTATCCATTTTCCTCATAGTGGCTATTTAGGTTGCTTCTGGTTCTTCACTGTTACATACAAGACTTCAATAAGTATTCTTACACACATGTCCTTGTACACATTTTCAAGAGCTTCCTTATAGCGCAGTCTTAGCAATAGACGCTCTGCATTGTGAGGTATGTGTATTTTCAGATTTACCATATATAACCCCAGTGTTCTCTCAATTGTTGACATCAAGTCTGAAAACTCACACTCACAACCAGTACTGAATGAGAGTTCACATGGTCACACACCCTTGCTACGTCAGACTTCTGGAGTTTCGTTAACCTAATGGGTGTAAATTTATACCTCACTATTGTTTGAGTTTGTATTTTCCAAGTTACCAGGGATATTGAGCATCTTTTTATATGTTTATTAGCCATACACAATACCTCTATTATTAATTCATATACATTGTTCTCTTTTGCATTGGATTGCTAGTCTTACTGATTTAGGGTAACTTTTATATATTCCGAATAATATTAGCGATAATAGCTAACATTTTGGCATACTCACTCAGTGCAAGACATTATTCTTAGGGCTTTACACATATAACTGATTTAGTCCTCACAACAATCCCACAACACTGACAGGTAGAGGAGAATGTTATCCCTGTTTTTAAAAATAAAAAAATTGAGGTCAAAAGAGGCTAAATACCTTGTGTAAGGTCACACCCGGTTATTAAGATGGAGCCAAGATTCAGACCCAGGAATCTGATGCAGGGTGTCATGGTCTCTCCGGATGGATGGAAATTCTTCATCAACTTTATGCATTGCAAAAGTCTGCTTCCAGTCTGCAGCTTATCTTGTCAATTCATTCATGTGTATGTCGTTTTTTTGGAAGTATACACACACGCACATGTATGTATACACATTTGTGTAGGTTTAGATATATTTTATGTATATGTCAAGTTACCAAATATTTCTTTACAAGTTGTGCTTTTTGAGTCCAATTTAAGAGACTTCCAAATCTCAAAGCCAAAAAGCTATTGTCAAATATTTTCTTTAAAAATTTTGAGGATTTGTTTTTCACATTTCTGTACACAGAATAAGAAAAAGACTTAATTTTACATTTCACAGTATGGATAACCACTTGCCCTAGCATCATTATCTGAATTTTTCCCCAGTGATCTGAAATACAACTTCTGTCAAATGTCAAATAGCTTTATATGTACGGGCCTATTCTGAGTTCTGCATTCTATTCCATTGATCTGTCTGTCTTTATGCCAATACCACACCATCATATTATTAGAGCTTATGATAATTCTTGATATGATAGGTCATGTCTCCCTACTTTATTCTTTTTAAATCATCTTTGACAGGTGTAGAATTTTATTCTTCCCTATAAGTTCTAGGATCACATAATCAAGGTCCACAAAAAATCCTGACAGAATTTTTATTATAATAGCATTAAATTTATAGATTAATTTGGCATAAAGTAAGATCTCTATGATATTAAACTTTTTCATCCTGGAACATGGTATAATTCTACATTTACTCAGGTCTTATGCCCTTACATATTGTCTGATAAAATTCTCCATAAAAGTCATTTATTTGTTTATTCCTATATATTTAGATTTGTATTTATGTTTATATTTATATTTATATTTATTCTTAAATCATTGCTGTTGTTGCTTTTGCAACTGGAAGCTATTTCCTCTTATACTTTGTAACTGGTACTACAGTTCAATGATCTCTACCATATATGGCTTCTCTGACTGACTTCTGCGCTTTACTACAGAACTGTCTCTT
Source organism: Tadarida brasiliensis (assembly GCA_030848825.1). Lineage (NCBI taxonomy): Eukaryota > Metazoa > Chordata > Mammalia > Chiroptera > Molossidae > Tadarida > Tadarida brasiliensis. The sequence goes on from CM061270.1 coordinate 32,998,212, forward strand.
CTAGCACTTAAGTTTACAGCACTTACACTGCTTCTACAACGCCTTTAAAGGAAACCAAAGTATCTCAGCTCTCTGAAAGCTCAGGAAAGAATGGAATTTAGGAACAGTATTGATTTTGTGTAGTGATTTGTGATTCAACAATTTTGTTTAACTCTCGGTTGTCTGCATATTGTCTTGACTTTTCAATGTAAGCAATCATGTTGCCTAGAAATAACATGGTTTTATTTCTTCCTCTTTTTTATCTTATTTCTTTTTCTTGTTTGATTGCATTGGTTATGACTCCACCACAATGTTAATACAAGCCAGAAAGAGGACATCACTACCTTCCTTGTTCCTAATTTTGATGGAAATTAGTTCTAAAGTTTTACCATTATATATTAGGTTTGCTGTGAGATTTTACATATATATATAAAAATTCAGAATGGATCAAAAAGAACAATCAAGGATACAGGCACCAAAGACCCTTTATAAGGTTTAGGGTGATACCCTCTTTTCCTAATTTTCTTAGAATTCTTATCATAAGTTAATATTGAATTAACTTAATTCTGTATCTATGAAGCAGACTAAATAACTTTTCTCTTTTTATCTTAAAATAGAATGTTACATTAACAGATTTTCTGATGATTATTTTCATATTGAAGATAAACGTTATTTAGTCAAGACGCACAATTTCTTAAAGATTCTGTTAAATTCAGTTTAGAAAAAAATGCTTCTATAGTCTTTGAAGAAATGGTCTATAACTCTACAATTTTCTTGCTATGTCCTAGTCTGTTTATTGCCAGCAATGATTTCCAAATGCATTCAACAGCATTCCCTTTTTTATCATCCTCTGAAATACCCATGTAAGGCAAAGATCACCCAGTCCTAGAGGTTTTGTGAAATTTACCTCTGAAACTATTTGGGGCTGTACCTGTTAAGAAGCAATACTCATGATAGTTACTAATTTATTTGGGGCTTTTTGATATAAATTTTCATTTATACTTTTCTAAAAATTATCTTTTTAAGTCTATAATTCACTACCATAAATTTTTCACAGTATTCTCTTACCATTTTAAATCTCTACTATATTTATAGTAACAATTCTTTTTATTCTCTATTTATGCCTTTTATTTTTTATTTTTTAGCACAGGCATAACAGAGTTTGTAAGTACCATTGAGCTTGAGTCCTACTTCCAAATAAATTATTTGATTTTGTGGATGATCTCTTTTATTTCCAATTTCATCAGTTTATGCTCTTGTCTTTAGTGTACCACTCACTCTATTTTCTTTAGGTTTACTCTGTTGTTCCTTATCGAGCTTTTAGAGTTGATCCCTTATCTCACATATTTTCAATACTTCTTGGTAGCTAATGTTTTGAAAGTTCTAAATTTATCTCTAAATACAAATATTGCTACAAATGTCACATGTAGTAATTCTCTTGTTCTTCATGTGTTATTACTGCCATCAAAATTAAAACATGCGTTACTAAGAGAGAATTTCATTGTTGCTATTTTTCTATATAATTTCTAATTTAATTTCATTAAGATGAGAGAACGTGATTTCTGACACTAATTCACTGAAATTTGTTGAGTTTTTTAGAAATCTAGAACATATTTATTTATTTTTCAATTAGAGTTAACGTTCAATATTATTTTATATTAGTTTCAGGTGTACAGCATAGTGGCTAGACATTTATATAATTTACAAAGTGACCCCCCCCCAATAATTCTGGTACCCATCTGGCATCATACATAATCATTACAATAGTATTGACAATATTCCCTATGCTGTACTTTACATCCCCATCACTATTTTATAACGACCAACTTGTACTTCTTTAATTGTTGTCCAATGTTCTACTTTGACCTGTATTAAACATACACAGAAACAAGAGTGAGGATTTTTAGTCAATAGTTAAATAAATTTACCAATATATTTTATCAATTTCTGTATTAATTAATGTTTCTTCCAACCTATGTCTTTCCTCTGGTACATTTTTTATGTTGCTAAAGTACAACCTTTAGTAGTGTACGAGTGTCAAATTTTCTTAGCCTTGGTATGTATGAAATGTCTTTGTTTTGTTTTCACTTTGAATGGCACTCTAGTTGTACATAAAATTATAGATGGAAAAATATTTTCCCTGAGCACTTTAAATTTAATAAGTATCCTCTGGCACCTAACTTTCCAAATAAGAAATCCTCCTTTAGTCTAATTAACCTTCCTTTCAATTTCCTATTTCTTCTCTTCCTCATAGTTTCTAAAATATTCTTTAAATCTTGATGTTCTACAGAAGGAAGAGGATGTGCCTAGATGTGTGTCCTATAACTCAGTTCTTGGAGTATATTTTGATCTGAGTACTCCTGTCTTTGTCCAGTATGGGTAATTATCAGCTATCATCTCTTCAAATATTAACCCTCCGCCATTTCTTCCATTCTCTTCTAGAAAGCTTATTAGATGTATGTTAAACTTCTCAATCCATCCTTTGTCTCTCCTCTACTTTTTTTTTTTCCTAGCATTCTTTTTATTTCTCTTTGCTACATTTTGGGTAACCACCTCTGTATTGACTTCCAATACACTAATTTTCCCACCATCTGCATTATCTAGTGCTTATCTCATCTACTGCGTGTCTTATTCTGATGGTGATACTTTTACTTCCAAGATTTATGTTTAATTCGGTGATTGATTCTTTTTCACGTGCAAGCTTTCTGGCTTTGTTTCAGCCTGTTCTTTTTATGGCTATTATTTCTTCCCTAATTAATAGGAGCTCTCTCAAGTTATTTATTTAAAGTAATTCTGGCTATCCTATAAAGTTATATTTATTTGAATAAATTACTTTTATGATTTTTTTGTTTTGTTGGCAATCTTCTTTAGCTTTTAGTTTCTTAGTACGATTTAACATTTAACTTTTGAGACTTATTTAAGTGAGAGGATTTTTGCACTGACTCTGTCCTCACTGCCCTCCTCTGACTTCAGCCCTTCCTGTGTTTACCTGCATCTAGCCTCCTATCGCCAGTCTAGAACCAGGTTTGACAAAAGCCGTTTGAGGTTCCTGCTCCTCAGTGATTTAAGGGCAATCAGCCAAAAAGCATTTGATATAGTTCAGTATCTCAAGACTCTAAGTCTCCTATCTCTCCTAGGTTTGTAGATACTTTTAAGTTGTAGTGCTACCAGCAGTAAGCCTGGATCCAATCCCCCATCCTTCAGTTGAGTGCTTTTCGCCGAGTTAAAGCCAAACTCTCAGCCACCTCTACTTGCTTCTCAGCCGGAGGCCCAGCGTGGGTTTCATTCAGCCCTATACACTACCTTAGGTGGCTGTTCTATCTCTGATCTACAAGACTGTCTGTCTCCTTTTTAAAATTAACTATATATGTTGGTTTTCTCTTTTACAGCTTATGTATAATGGTTAAGAGTATGAGTCAAAGCGTGCATGTTCCCTGCCATCTTGGCCTCTAGTCCCAGCTTCGTGTCTATAACCCACTACCAAGTATGCAACAGGAGGGCAGGGCCCCTGGCTGGCTGATTCACTGCGGGATCCCTCGTAATAGGTGCTCAAAAGTGATGTGTTGAATAAACAGATGAATACAGGTCATTTTCCTAGAAAGACAGCAAGGCCTTCGGATGCTATGTTTCAGTTTCTCAGTAGACTACAAGCTCTTGAGGGCAGAACCCATGCCTGGTCTATCATAGTCCCTCAGTACCCTGTGTGTGGTAAATAGTCCATAAATTATTTCAAAGGGCCAACTCATTTCTCCTGTTGACTTTCCATATGGCAAAAGGTAGTGACATCCAGGTACATGTAGTGTTGCTTAGAGGAATAAAATGACCATCTTCTGAATTGTTTTATAAGATATTGGTTCTTCCTTATACACTATACTTTTTAAAAATGAATGCTTCTTAATGAAAAACATTCCATCCAAGAGTAGAGAGCGTCAGGTGAAAGTGAGATATTTTCACTAAAATAATATAAATGTGGGACATGTCTGACTTTAATTAATCAAGAAATCAATTAAAAAACCCTTTTCCTACTATCTTACAACAATATCAGGGACCAAATGCAGAGAGAATGCTAAGTGAACACAATTCCTCTAACTGAAATAACATTTTTCATACCATAGACCAAAGGACAAAAGGACAAAGGAAATGTCCTTATTGATGAATTACCTTTGGAACCAGGCCCAGCACGAGGAAAGAGTATAGTCTAATGACAAAGCTACAGGTCTACTCTTCGTCCCCTCTGCCCTCCCAAGAAACAATTCTCTGGATTTCTGAGAGACAAACACACTGAAGTGCTTTAAACCATGATGTCCATCCAAAAGACACATTTCCATATGTTTTCAAAATGAATTCCCAACCTCCCAATTGACAACCATTTCATTTCTGTACATACTGAACACCTACTGTGTGCCGGGCACGCTGGTAGTTCCAGATTGCTTGAAAACAATCCATTAAAGGGAACAAGTTACACTCAGACAGCCCCGTCCACAGGCTGCACCTTCACAAGAGCTGCAGGTGGGTAAAGGAAGAACAGATCTGCAGGGGCAAATGCAGGTGGAGGGCTTCGTAAGGAGACTTGAAAGTTAAAAGGCCTTGAAGGCTGGGTAAGATGCCTGTGGGAGATACAACATCTCTGGCCTTTGGTTTCCTTATCCATTAAATGAGAGGCTTGGGTTAAATAATTTTATTAAGGTTCTTTCCAGTTGAAACATTAACTGGTGTGCTCCGCTTTACTCTTCATAACAACTGATATCCCTCTAAGGGGCACTGCTAACCTAGGATACAACCTCTATGGTCTAGAAACATCTTTACAACAGAGTGAGAAAGTTCACGGACATTTACCTCCAGGCAAAGAGAAACTTTTCTTCCTCAAAAGGTCTCCCTCCTAGAAGTGAAGGCTGAGACAAAAGCAGGATTGCCCAGAGCTCCCTGAAGGACTAAAAACGGGATCCCAGGAGGCCAATGAGAGAAAGAAAGTCAGAGTAGGGCAGGCAGAAGCACACTTTCAAATATGTAGGTTGATTCCTTACTTCAAATGTCTGGCCCTGGTATGTCTGCATGGAAGGTGCCATCTGAAGAAAAATGGCATTCAAGATTGACAACTGATTAATACACAAGCTTGATTATATGCAAATCATCACTTTCTGTTGACTTAACTCTGATCGGATGTAACGTATAATTAACACGTATTTAAAATAAATGTATATTTAATTGATATGCATATTTATAAAATGAATATTTACATTTATATGTTGTCTTTTTTTGTTGTATTTTGGGGGGAAGTGCATTTTTTATTAATCAATGCATTTCACAGTTTAATGGGAAAGTTTTGACTGTTTTTCCCATTAGGAAAATAGGCAGATGGATTTGTATCAAAAGTCATTCTTGTGCTGAAATACAAAGGTTCAAGGCCTTAAAACAACAAACCTCAGAGCACCTGGCCCAGGGGCATAATCTTTCCCAGATCACCAAACAAGCAATGGAGATGGGAGCTGTAGAAATGATGTTCTATGGCTCCTTTGATAAACTCGTGATCCTGTAACTTGGAGACCAGTTAGTTACATCAAACAATGAAATATTTTTTTAAATATGTATAGTTTATTGTATATCAATTATACCTCAATTAGGTTGTTAAAAATAATCCCCTTTCATTCTCAAAGATATTACAGTTTGAATGTTGATAATATCCTATTTATTAATCTGGGTTCTGATTTTTTTATTAATTTATTTTTGTTACACATGTTTCTCCTTTTTCACCCCATTGACACCTTCCTCCCCATTCCCTCCCACCCGTCCCCAGCTTTGCTGTCTCTGTCCATCAGTTATGCGTACATGCATATAAGTTCTCTGGTTTGTCCCTTTCCTCCCCCTCCTCCCCCTCTTCTGAGGATTGTCAGTCTGTACCCTACTTCTATGACTCTGGGTCTATTTTGTTCATCAGTTTGTTTAGTTCATTATATTCCAGAAATTAGTGAGATCATGTGATATTTGTCTTTCTCTGCTTGGCTTGTTTCGCTTAGGATAATACTTTAAAGGTCCCTCCATGTCGTCTCAAAGGACAAGAGATCTTTCTTTCTTACATCTGCATAGTACTCCATTGTGTATATGTACCACAGCTTTTTTATCCACTCGTCTACTGATGGACACTTAGGCTGTTTCCAGATCTTAGCTATTGCAAATAGTGCTGCTATGAACATAGGGGTACATATATTCTTTCTGATTGGTGTTTCAGGCTTCTTAAAGTAGGTATATTCCTAGAAGTGGGATCACTGGGTCAAATGGCAATTCAATTTTTAACTTTTTGAGGTAACACCATAGTGTTTTCCACAAGTGGCTGCACCAGTGTGCATTCCCACCAGCAGTTTACTAGAGTCCCCTTTTCTCCACACCCTTGCCAACACTTGTTGTTTGATGATTTGTTGACGGCGGCCATTCTGACAGGTGTGAGGTGATACCTCATAGTTGTTTTAATTTGCATCTCTCTGATGATTAGTGACATTGAGCATTTTGTCATATGTCTCTTGGCCATTTGTATGTCCTGTTTGGAGAGGTGTCTCTTTAGGTCCTCTGCCCATTTTTTAATTGGGTTCTTTGTCTTCCTTTTGTTGAGTTGTATGAGTACTCTATATATTTTGAGAATTAACCCCTTATCTGATGTACCATTGGCAATTATGCTCTCCCATATAGTGGGTTCCCTTTCCATTTTGATTCTTGTTTCTTTTGCTGTGCAGAAGCATTTTAGTTTGATGTAGTCCCATTAATTGATGTTTTTCCTTTGTTTCTCTTGCCTCAGGCATTGTATCAGTGAAAATTCTGCTGCATGTGATGTCTGAAATTTTGTTGCCTGCATTTTCTTCTAGGATTTTTATGGAATCACAAGACACATTTAAATCTTTTATCCATTTTTAGTTTATTCTTGTGTATGGTGTGAGTTGGTTGTCTAGCTTCATTTTTTTGCAAGTAGCTGTCCAATTTCCCCAACCCCATTTATTGAAGAGGCTGTGTTGACTCCAAAGGAGGCTCTCTTGCCACCTTTGTCAAATATTAATTGAGCATATTGTCTTGGGTCAATTTCTGGGTTCTCTATTCTGTTCCATTGATCTATCTGCCTGTTCTTGTGCCAGTACCAGGCTGTTTTGATTACAGTGGCTTTGTAGTATAACCTGAAATGTGGTAATGTGATCCCTCCTACTTTGTTCTTCTTTTTCAAGATTGCTGTAGCTATTCAGGGTCTTTTTTGGTTCCATATAAACTTTTGGATTGTTTGTTCTAGTTCTGTGAAATATGTCGTTGGTATTTTTATGGGGATTGCATTGAATCTATAGATTGCTTTGGGTAGTAAGGACATTTTAATGATGTTAATTCTTCCAATCCATGAACAAGGTATATGTTTCCACTTTTTTATATCTTCCTCTATTTCTTTTTTCAATGATTTGTAGTTTTCTGTGAAGAGGTCCTTTACTTCTTTGGTTAAGTTTATTCCTAGGTATCTTAATTTTTTTGCCGTGGTGGTAAATGGGATTGTTTTTTTTAGTTTCTCTTTCTGTGATTTCATCATTGGTGTATAAGAATGCCGTCGATTTCTTGACGTTAATTTTGTATCCTGCTACTTTGCCAAATTCATTTATTAGGTCTAGTAGATTTTTGATAGAGCCAAATTCATTTATTAAGTCTATTAGATTTTTGATAGAGTTTTCTATGTACAATATCATGTCATCTGCAAATAATGACAGTTTCACTTCCTCCTTTCCAATTTGGATCCCCTTTATTTTTTCTTCATGTCTAATTGCTGTGGCTAAGACTTCCAGTACTATGTTAAATAAGAGTGGCGAAAGTGGGCATCCTGTCTTGTTCCCGTTCTTAAGGGAAATGCTTTTAGTTTTTGCCCATTGAATATGATGTGGGCTCTAGGTTTTTCATATATGGCCTTTATTATGTTGAGATATGATCCCTCTATTCCCACATTGCTGAGCGTTTTTATGAGAAATGGGTGCTGGATTTTGTCAAATGCTTTTTCAGCATCTATTAATATGATCATATGATTTTTATCTTTCATTTTGTTTATGTGGTGTATCACATTTATTGATTTGCGAATATTGTACCATCCTTGCATCCCTGGGATGAATCCCACTTGGTCATGATAAATAATTTTTTTGATGTATTGCTGGATCTGATTTGCCAGTATTTTGTTAAGGATTTTGGCATCCATGTTCATCAGGGATATTGGCCTGCAGTTTTTTTTCTTTGTAGTGTCTTTATCCAGTTTTGGAATTAGGATTATGCTGGCCTCATAAAATGAGATTGGAAGTCTCCCATCTTCTTGGATTTTCCGGAACAGTTTAAGAAGATTGGGTATTAGATCTTTTTTGAATATTCAGTAAAAGTCCCCCATGAAGCCATCTGGGCCTGAGCTTTTGTTTGCTGGGAGTTTCTTAATTACATCTTCAATTTCCTTTGTTGTTATTGGTCTGTTCAAGTTTTCTATCTCTTCCCAGTTCAGTTTTGGAAGACTGTGTGTTTCTTTGTTTTTTTCCTCACCCGAGGATATTTTTTGCATTTATCTTCAGATAGAGCAGGAGGGAGAGAAGGAGGAAGAGATAGAGAGAAATATCGATGTTTCAGAGACACATCGAGTGGTCACCATCCACACGACCCTAACCGGGGCCGGGGACAAACTGCAACCGAGGTACATGCCCTTAGCAGGAACTGAACCCGGGACTCTATGGTCTGTGGGCCAACGCTCTAACCACTGAGCCAAACCAGCCAGGGCGAGACTGTGTGTTTCTAGAAATTTGTCCATTTCACCTAGATTGTCCAATTTGTTAGCGTATAATTGTTCATAGTATGTTTCGATGATCCTTTGTATTTCTGTGGTGTCAGTTGTTACTTCTCCTCTTTCGTTTCTAATTTTGTTTATTTGGGTCCTCTCTTTTTGTTTCTTGGTGAATCTGGCTAAAGGTCCATCAATCTTGTCTATCTTTTCAAAGAACCAGCTTTTTGTTTCATTGATCTTTTGAACTGTTTTTTTAGTCTGTATGTCGTTTATTTCTGCTCTGACCTTTACTATTTCTTTCCTTCTACTAGCTCTGGGTTTTTCTTTTTGTTTTCTTTCTAGTTCTTTAAGTTGTAGGGTTAGAGAATCAATTAGGAATTTTTCTTGTTTCTTGAGGTAGGCCTGTAGTGCTATGAACTTCCCTCTCAGGACTGCTTTTGCTGTGTCCCATAGATTTTGTGTTGTTGTGTGTTCGTTTTCATTGGTTTCCAAGAAGTTTTTAATTTCTTCCTTGATCTCATTGGTAACCCATTCATTGTTTAATAACATGCTATTTAGCCTCCAAGTGTTTGAATGTTTTTATATGTTGTCTTTTTTAATTGGGGGTGAATTTCTTTGCCACAGAAGTGAGAGGTTAGCATGTCCCATCATGAACAAAGACAGAAAACAGAAACAAAGGATTGAAAATTTGCCTGCAACATGTGCTAGAGATAGCAATGACCCACCCTCCAAAGCCAGATTCTAGTCCTGACCCTGCCCCACGCTGTGTGACTTTCTTCTTTGGGCCTGTTTCTACATCTGTGAAAGGAACGATTGTTCAAAACATTTCTAAGTCACCTAGCTCTAAAATTCTATTATAAACTCACATTTATTTATTTATTCTGTCAAAATGACTGGACTCCAACCACTGATAGCTAGGTTCTCTCTGAGGGTAATTAATATACCTAAAAAAGTATACTCAGAAGGTTCCAGAAGGATTCCAAGCCCACAACACTAAGAGAACAGCAGTCCTGAGACTAGATTATAAACTCACATCTGTGGAACAAGAAGGACATGGAGAGTTCATCAACAGAGGGCAGGACCTCAGAAAGTGGGACCCAGGCCTGGTACATTTTTAAGGGAAAAGAAAAGAAGGAATTGGATAAGGCTACGCATTGTCCTAGAGACACTATCAAAGTAGATGGGGCCTTTGATAAGTGGCTCTGTGAAGAATAGTTTTAAAATAATGAGTGGGCAAATGTATAACTGCCGTGGACTTTGGCAGACAAAACTGTGTGTTACGTGCCACTGAGTCAGTTCCAACTCTTGGTGACTGTGAGTAAATGATGTCCACAATGTCCTCTCCTCAACAGACAAAAGTACACAGAACATGCCCAACCAGTGTGGCTCAGTGGTTTGAGCATCGTCCCAAGCACCAAGAGGTCACCAGTCCAATTCCTGGTCAGGACACATGCCCAAGTTGCAGGTTCAATCCTCAGTGTGGAGGAGGCAGCCAATCCATGAGTCTCTCTCACTGATGTTTCTATCTCTCTCTCCCTCTTCCTTTCTCTCTCTACATATTTTTTTAAAGTACACAGAACAAAATGAACTTCTCTTTCATCATTAATACAAGTAAATTTTTTCTCAGTCTTTCACAAGTAAAGTGACTTATCATAGAATATTATATGGGCCAAAAGATCAGGAATAGCACTTCCAAAAAAGCTCTCAGTGTGCGATGGTTCTGAATATTTCTTGGCAGCATGGTAGACTAAAAAAGCTAAAAGATCTGGGTGTGCCTCTGTTCCATTCCTAGTGAGGTAGCAATCTTGAGTAAATTGCCTTTTCCCTTCCTGACCTGCCTCCCCTCCTTCAACCACCTTCCTTTTTTGGAAAATGTAACTTGGCTCTCATCAAGCAAATGAGTCCAGAAAACTCTTCCAGGTTCAATGCTAGAATTCCAAAAATGAATAAGACATGGGATCTGAAGAGTTTGTAATCCAATGAAGGAGACAGTGGAATATACAACTAGTTACAATGCAAAGAGAAAAGAGCCTCCTTGGTAGCATGAATGGTATTTAGGGAGACAGAGGAAGAAGAAAATGTATTTACCTTGGGGTGGGGGTTGCTGTTTAGAAAGTTGGGCCTTAAAGAATAAGCAACTTCTCAAAGAAGGCAGGTATAAATAGTAGTTATTTTTGTTTGCCCCCCAGACCTCACTCTTCTGCCCATGATGCTTCTACAACTTCCCTCTGCTCCTGGTCAAATAAATCTAGAAAACTAACTGTGCTGGTCCTCTACACCAGCCCCTCTCTGCACACCACACTATTGTCTGAAGGTATTTGATCCTTGGCCTAGCCTTTTCCTTGCTTGCTGAAATACATCAGACACATTATGAATGGACAGACTTTTTTCATGACAAATGCTCACACACAATGAAAGTTGCATTTTAGCCACAAAGCCAGGCAACACATAAGCCATGGTTTGTGTTAGGGAAAGTAGGCTTACAAATCCAAAGAACCTTAATAACAAACTTTGTTGATCAGTTTAAATCTGCACATTACTAGTTGAAATGACCTCCAGAAAAGAACCGCACACAAGCTCATACACAGCATTTTACTATGTTTCAACACGTGCATTTCTGTCTGGGTAACAGTGCTTTTGCAAGTAGAGGAGGGAGAAAGGGACGCTAAAAGATGAGCTTCTATTGTTCCACCGAACAAAACTGATCGAAGCCTCAGAGGACAGGAAAACAAAGCCAGGTCTCTGAGGCTTTCCATCTACCCCCTCAGAAAATCATTGGCGTCCCAGGCAATACTTAGAAAAGTATTAAAATTTGAGCAACACTGATTTACTTGTTTATATGCATCCCCATAGAATCCTCCACCACTTCTACAGAAGCTTCAAAGGCTCCACAACAAGACCCGTCAGGATGTGGGGAGAGGAAGAGAAAAAGACACTCTCAAGCGTTTGGAGACCCAGCCCAGGCATGCGAGGCTCTCAGGCATCTGGTTATCCCAGCCTGACACCATGCCTGCGATTTCAAACTGTTTAATTAATTCTGATAATACCACATCGCAGGTGCTGCAAGAAGTATGTTAATTTAAGATCACATCTTACCAATTCCCACAGGTTTCACTCGAACCTAATGAATGAAATAATCTCCACCGTGAGCACCTTACCCATCTAATTAGGCATAGGGCGACAAGGTACTCTCACTTAGGGTACGTCAGTGCCGCTGGCCACCTTCAAAAGCATGACGGTGACCTGCCTATGGGCTCCTTTCTCAGGCTTCTATCATACACAGATAAAAGTCAAGCAAATAAGGGACCACAAGTGCCCTTTTCCTACCAACAACCCTGTATTTTTTGTTCTCGCGAACAATATTTGTTTTTGTCTTTTTAAACACATCTATCTGGCTGGAACCTATGAAATCTCACCATATCTAAACCAAACTTTAGTTTAAGTTGATTCCATACTAATTCCTTTAATAATTACCAAAAGATTCAGGCTGTCTTTAACCAATAGGTTATTTCCCACCAGTGGATTCTCTCCATTCACATGGATGGGGATTAAATGGAACCAATTCTAGCTAAACCAGGGCGCAAGAAGCAACATAAATGCCACATGCCTCCTTCTACCTGCTCCCTCCCACCCACACACACACCCTTTTGGCAACTAGCCTTCTGTGGTGGGATGGGTACAAAGCCGCCTAGAATTCTCTCACCCCCACCCCGCACATGGCTTGCCCGTCACTTCCTTCATGTCCATGCTTAAGCATTACCCATCAGCAAGGCCTTTCTGACCATCCAAGTAAAAGAGCAACCCATCGCTACAGCTATACCCCAGCCTCCTATACAAAATGAAGACTTAGCAACTGTAATAGCTAGTGAATGTGAATAGTGTAGACCAACAGTTATTAACCCTGGCTGCTCATTAGATTCACCTAGGGAGCTCTGACATCAATGCCCAGGCGCCCTCCCTCCCCCACACCCTAATTCACTTGGTCCGGCTCGGGCTTCCAGCATCGGTATGTGTTAAACCTCCCCCAGAGAAGAGCTGAGAACTTCTGATGCACCGAGTCAAATGGACTCAGTCAGGCCTGACGAGTCACTCAATGGGGATGGTCTATTTTGAGCATCTACATGATCAAATAGATTATTTCCTAATCATAAGTGGATTAAGGCCAAAGTTATTTTCACTTCACTTTGTTCTACACCCTATCCCCACCCTCAGCGGAAAGAATTCATTTTAATTTCCGGTGAACAATAGTGACATCTGGCCAATGAGAATTTTCCTTTGCCCCAGTGTTAAAACTCACTAGATTGAATAAATTGAGGCAAGATATAAAAACATGGCCTCCAGCATTCAGCAGCCTTGTCGTGGAGATAAAGTACAGAAGAGAAGAAGTTGCACTAAAGATTGTCCGGGTAACCTCAGGTTTCTGAAGTGACACTTTCTCTCGACTGCTAAGACCTGGCTCCCTCCCCCTTGGGAGAAACTCCGATTCTCCCTACTCCTTCCCAGCACACCTGAAGTGGGGTCTGACAGAGAAAGGCGGCCTTCCCCAGATGTAGGGCCCCAGACAGAGGTTTTTCCACTGCAGAGGGGACCTGCAGAGGGGCCGCGGTTGGCAGCAGCGACCCTCTCCTGGGGAGCGCTGGCCTGGGCTTCAGCGTGGCCCCTATTCACACTGTTTACAGGAGCCTTGCCCAGGGCTGGTCCAGCTCTCAAGTTTCTGGATTCAGTTGGCTTCTCCCATTTTCCATTTTCTGAGCTTGGCTTTGAACAAAAGTTGAACAAATCTCTAAACCTCAGAGGGGAAACCCAGCAAACACTGCCAGGTTTTTCTAACCCCTGCCTGAAATAATCAAACCCCCAGTGTATGCCCGAACTCGGCCAATGCTGGCTCAGCCGCCAGCCCCAGCCTTGCTAAAAAATTCATAAACCACAGAACAGCTGGGCCACAGTCTGCTCTCAGAGCAAAGCATCCACGCTCAGGTTTCATCTAGGCACTACTGAAGAACTAAGTATTTCTTCCTGACAGAGACTTGAAAGAGGAAATCTTACTGGCTGTCTGCTCAGAGTCACACGAGGACAGATTTGATGGGAATCCCATGCATATTCCAACTAGATAAAAGATATTATTCATTCCTAAAATGTCTTCAGAGACTCCATTAATGGAGAAATTCCAAGTGGCAGAAGTAACCAAAAAAAATTCCCCTAATATCTACATGCAACTGCACTAAGCTGGATCAGGGGAAAGAATGCTTCGTATTTAGGCCCTCCCTAAAATCATGTTTCTTTCCTTTTCATCACAAAGATAAGAACTGGCTGGGGGAATTGACGGGGGAAAAAGGTACCTCCTAGAAAACATATGGGACCAGTTAAGCACTCCTTTTCCCTAACAGGAGAGATTTCATTAGGAAGTTGCCATATTTTGACAATTTCTATGGAGACTTGTCCTCCCACGAATTTCCTCGATTATGACAGGCTGTGGTAAATGCAAGAGATAGCGTGTTATTATGCCATCAATATTCCATGCATAAGTAATATGTAGCTTAAATAGGCATTTAAAAAAATTATTTAAACTTTATCCTTTCTCCAAAGACCTGGTCTAAAGAAGATGAAGTTAAACCCCTGAAATCTTGTGCCTGATCCAACGGGGAGCCCAAATCAAGATTTTCAGATTCAAGAAAATCATCTTTCTTATATGAGGGTTTTCTGTTATTATTTTTTTAATGATAAAAACAAGTTGTTGTTTTATATTTGTTGACTCTATTGCAGATGCCCCCCCCACTTTTGCCTCCCTCCATCCTGCTCCCAGCCCCCTATGCCTTCGCCACATTGTCTGTGTCCATGAGTTATGCATATATACATATATATTCTTTGGTTGATCTCTTCCCAGCCTCCCCACCATCCTTCCCACCCTCCTCCCCTTTGAGATGTGTCATTCTATTCATTTATCCATGCCTCTGGTCCTATTTTGTTCATCAGTTTATTTTGTACTTTATATTCCAAAAATAAGTGAAATCATGTGGTACTTGTCTTTCTCTGACTGGCTTATTTAGCTTAGCATAATACTCTCCAGGTCCCTCCATGTCATCTCAAAGGGTAAGAGATCTTTCTTTCTTACAGCTGCATAGTACTCCAATGTGTAAATGTACCACAGCTTTTTATCCACTTATCTACTGATGGACACTTGAGCTGTTTGCATATCTTGGCTATTATAAATAACACTATTATAAACATTGGGGTGCATATATTCTAATTGATGTTTCAGAATTCTTGGGATATATACCACTGGGTCAAAAGGCAGTTCCATTTTTAATTGTTAGAGGAACATCCGCACTGTTTTCCACAGTGGCTGCACCAGTCTGCATTCCCACCGATAGTGCACTGGGGTTCCCAATTCACCACATCCTCACCAATACCTGTTGTTTGTTGATTTATTCATAGTTCATTCTGACAGGTGTGAGGTAACGCCTCACTGTAATTTTTATTTGCATCTTCTGATGGTTAGTGACCTTGAGTATTTTTTCATATGTCTATTGGCCACCTGTATGTCCTCTTTGGAGAAGTGTCTATTCAGGCCCTTTGCCCATGTTTTTATAGGATTGTTTGTCTTCCTGCAGTTAAATTGTATAAGTTCTTTATACATTTTGGAGATTAATCCCTTATCTGATGAATCATTGGCAAATATGTTCTCCCATGCGGTGGGTTCCCTTTTCATTTTGTTGATGATTTAAACCAGTTTTTTTGCACTTACACCAATCACTACTCTCCGTTAACTTGCATATCTGTACATTTGTAAGTGCAATAATAATCACTGCTCATAATGGTGCTCTTGAAGTCCTACAAGACTTTTCATAGTCATAACAATGAGATAATGTTCTGTTTTTTATTGTGTTCTCAGTCTTTGAAAACAAATTATTTTGCAATAATGTAAAATGTGATCCTAAGTTAATTGCCTTTAATTCCATTGTCCTTATATGTTAAATAGTGTGTTCAACTAACAAATAGCAAATGGATGAATGGCTGGCTGGCTGGCTGGCTGGCTGAATGAGTAGATGGATGAATGTAAGGAAGGCAGGAAAGAAGAGGGGCAGTACTACAGCCTAGAAATACACTGCCTTAAAGAAACTGTCCAGAGGAAAAAACTTAATTCATGGATCAGAGGTCCCATTCCCATTTTTCCTATGTCTAGTAACCCACATAAATTCATTGTTTATTTTCACAGTCTACAGAACAGCCCTAATAGAAATAAAAGGTGAAGCAAGCAGGGCACAAGATTTAAATTAGACTAGCCCCAGTATGCATGCCACAGATAATGCTTTGCATTTTGTATCAGACTTTCTTGTTTCAAAACACCTTCACGAACACTGCCTTGGGTCCTCACAACAACCCTGTGAGGTAGATGAGGCAGGTAAATCACTGCCATTTTCAGATGAGGCAGCAGAAGCCAAGAGAAATTAAGGCGTACTCAAGGAACATGGCTAGTTTGATATGGGATCAAAATTAGACCCAACAATCTTTTCATCTCAGTAGTCTTCTCCATCCTGAGGAAGTTCTCATGTGAATGAGAAAGTATGCCCTCTGACCAAGAATAAAAATAGTGATTCAGCACCAACTAAGAAGTCCACAGAACCCTAGGTACACATAAAGTCTACCAATTTTCCAAAATTAGGACACTATCACTACCTTGCTTATCCCAGCCATTGTTCTTGCTCTTTCCCTTCTGTTTCCCTCTTCCTTTATCCTTCACCATTTTCCCAAATTATTCTTCTATAGAGTTCCCCCTTACTCTAGTCCTGTCACTTGTTCCTCTGTAAAGCTCTGACACTTGTACCTCTCATGGCACTTGTCACACGTCACTTGGTCACACCTCGCACTTAGCTGTCTTGAATTTTACTTTACACCTTGAATTGTCTTTCATGTAATTGTGGGTATGCCCACAAATAGACTGCACTTCCCCAAGCACAGGGCGGACATGGCGTGGACATCGGTTCTTTCTAGCACACAGCTGATTCCTTTCATCTTCACCAGCATCCAGGCCCCCTTGTCCTGGTAACTGCATTGTTGAGAATCACCCCCTCTCCACTCTCAGTCCCATGGTTTGGGGATAGCCAAAACCTTCTTCCTGCCCCAGGGATGGATATATGTTCCAACCAATCTATAAGGCTCAGTTCAGACATTGTTGATGGCAGAAGAAAGAAGAAACTCGGTTTCTGGTGAGATTGTCAATAAGAAAGACAATGTAAGCCTGGAGGTGCTGGGAGTCCCATGTGGAGCCCAAGTCTAAATCCAGCATGGAGAACACAGAACCAAGGGATGAGCAACTCCAGGTCCTGGTGAGAACATTTGAGTCACTGGATCCAGCTAGACTCAACCCTTGAACTTTTGGGGGTACGTGTAATATGAGTTCCCTTTGTTTTAAGTCAGTTGGAATTGGGTTCAGTTAGGATCCCCTCATTTCTTTATGGAAGAGTCTTTGGTGGGCAATCTGATTAGGAAAGAGACTATGGAATTTTCTGGGAACTGAGTATGCAAAACAATCTTGTTTATTGCAGATCAATAAAAATAGCGAGATTTTTAAGATGCTTTTATTTACAAAAGGTTGAGAAACATTATACTGTTCACAGCAAAGACAAAGAATAATAATTTAAGTTATGTTAATATGTTAGTCATAAAAATCATTATTATTACCATTCTTCATCAATTCTTAGATGCACATTATTCTCACATTTTAACATCCCTAAAATCAGAATGTCACATCTCAGTCAATGGGATCATATCATCTCTGGGCCTGAACTGAAGTTGAATTCTTCCAGAAAGGATTGGCATTTGTTTCTGCCAGTCAGAGTTATCTGAGCCTACCTGAAATTAATTTCTACACCACTGGCACTCCTCAGACCTGTGTGAGTACCAGCCTGTGGCTCAAATTCGGAGAGAGATTTGGGTTTTCTTCCCTGCATTTTCAGAGGCCCAAGGCTGAAACACGCAGGTTTCCTGGCTGGCTCGTTTAGAGAATTTTCCTTTACCCTTTCACTGACTAAGTACCTCCTTGGTGTCCTGCCTTTATGTAGGGGTCTCCTATTAGATGTCCTATCTTGGATACTTTTTCTTTATGCAAGTGGTACATAAAATAATGGTGCTTTTTACAATAGATGATACCTGACTTTCATGAATTATAGTATTATTATTGATATTAGAATTGGCTTCGAAAAGCTATGGTGATGATGAATTGGGAAGTGGGAAAAGTTCCTTGGATTAGCTCCTTGATGCTTCCACTGGATATCTTTCTCTTACTGGGAACCAAAGAGTCTGGACTAACAGTGACTGTGTTATAAACATCTTTCTAAACCTCACTGAATCTAGAATCAGGAACATAATAGTTGCTCAGGAAATAATTGTTGAGTTTCTGAATTAATGAATTTAATGACTAATTAGAATTTTATAAACCCAAATGCAACTAAAGCAGCAGAGGAAAATGCATCAGGACAGCTCTTGGGCTGAATGCCTTCTAAACATGAACTCAAGATGTGGTCCCTATTAAAAGGGGCTCCCCTTTCAGAAGAGCCCAATTAAATCCCCCTCCATACTGTGTCACACCACTGGGAGCGTGAGTATCCACATATCTGGAGGTACTGGATATGTTGCAATTAAAATGGTTTTCTGACATGGCATTTGAACTTTACTGGATATTCGGGTGGTCTTCTAAGTACACACTTTGGTAACAGTGGTTCAAGTACCAAATGAGATTTCTTTTCATTCAATTGAGCTTCCAGAAATGCCACAAAATTACTTCCCAGTATTATAGAAAATGATTCCAGAGAAGGTTGAACACGATGCAACCTTTCACCTTCTAACTCTATTACCGCTAGGGTGAGACCTTTGTTAAATCCAGATTTATAACCCTTCTCAGTTCATATTGCCTAGTGGTTCTGTGAGCACGAAGCCTGCATTTGTTGCCAAAGAGAAAACATTTGCTCAGTGAATTCTTTTGGTCTTTATCTTCTTTCTCTTGAGGATTGTTAGAAAATAGAGCATTGACTCCCAGTCTCTTTCTTTCTCTCTCTTTCCCCTCAGAGCCTCTTGCCGTATAACAAGATTGTTAAAGACAAATTGCTAACCATCCCTCTTACACACACACCTCATTAAATTGGTTGCACAATTTTCTTTCATTCTTTCTCCAGGGTTGCTGTAGGAATATAGCCATTTATAATAACTGCCACTGTTGAGTGCAACGGCTGGGCTCAGGTGAGAGTGTGTATACACTCTTTGTTTTGCAAAAGGCTTTCTTTCAGGTACAAGTAATTTAGTTCTGTTTCCTTAGATGAATGATTGGCATATTAGAAGACCTTCAGTCACCTGAGGTTCAGGTTGGTTTTTAATGAATCCTGTTGAAACTCTGGGAACTACATGAGGGACTCCTGCATGGGCACATCTTGTAGATGGCTTGTCATCATCTCCTTCATCTTCAGTATTATTGAAAAGCTCATGTAAAAGGACAAGAGTAGGCCTCCCTCACCACCTCAGTTCACCCAATTAAAATCCCAAGTTTATTCTCTCAGAATCCAACAGAGAGAAGCCAAAAAGAGAGCAGATGTGTTCGGCAGGGCACTGCCCACAAGCCAGGAGGTCTCAGGCAAGACTTACTTCTGCTGCTGTCCTGTTTTATGGCCTTTGAGCCTCAGTTTCCCCATGTGTGAAATAAAATACCCGCCAGCCTACCTAACAGGTATCCTAAAACCATTCCAAGTAATAATTTGTGTAGAAGCGCTTTCAAAAGTGTAAAGCAGCAAACATTTGGAAGGCATTATTACAGACATATTAATAGGCTCCTATACGATTAGGCAAATGGCATTTTCTATGTGACTTGAAGGGGCTTTCCTATGTAACAAAGATACAAAACGAACAGGGACAGAAGCAAGCCAGTAGCAATGTGCTTGCTAGGACTCTTAGGGGCTCCAGAACCAAGTTATGAACACCATAGCCCATAATATTTAGCGTCCTCTGCAGAGCTAGTAAAAATATCAGGTCATCAGCTGAGCCACTTACCAGGAAGGTCATGGAACCAAAAACAGTAACTATGGTTTATGAAAAGAAATACTCTCAAAACCCAAACATGGTAAATGCAGGGACCCTCAATGATGAACAATGCAATAAGGAAACAACGAGGGAAGCAAAGCCTCTCAGGGTCAGCCCAGTATCGGGGGCCCTTGGCCATCCCCAGCCCTTCCCACTAGCCAGCACCAAAGCCCTTCAGTCACCCTTCTCAGCTCCACCCTGTACCTGAGCCAGGGTCCTCATGTCTGACAGCAATTTGGGAGCCCTGCCTGACTAGCTGGTGAGATGGAGTGGCTGAGACCATGTCATATTAGCCTCAGTTGGATGCTTTTGAAGACCTTTCCTCTACCTTTCCCCAGAATGAACATTGTCTGCCTTTTGCAGGGGGTCAGCAAGCAACCCTCTGACATCACAAGCCTCTCTATTCTATTTGGCCTACATTCAATTCACCCACATAAGGTCTGCTTAAGGTCGCTCACAACCTCCTTTGGCACCAAAGCTCGGTGTCTTGCCCTGGCCCCTTATACAATTCTACACTCCTAACATTAGTGCTCAAGGTTTCCACATCTGGCCCCAAACAATCTGTTGGCCTTTTATCCACCCTGCCACAATCCTGTCTTCTGTTCCAGGCATTTGTTCCCCAAATCATCTGACTCTTTCCCATTTCCATGCTTTTCTTCCACCATTTGCCGTCTAACAAACCATTTCCCTTCTCTCTACTTCTCCAGATCCTACAGAGTTTTTCAAGACCCAATTCAAAACCCTCCAACCCCATGAAGTATTCCAGGATTGTTGTGCCTACAGTTGTTTGCTCTCCTCTGATTCCTTATAGTCTCAGCCTTCTGTTAGCAGCTTGGGATAAATGTCTTTTGTATGATGGTGTCACAATGTTATCTTTTATCATTTCCATTATTTAATTTTTTGTTTATATCTTATTAATGAAAATCATGTCATTTTTTTTATCTCCCAAGTGCCTAAGAATTATGCTTCAATTATAGCAAGCCTTTAATAAATACCTGTTCACTGCTCTACTGAAATTGTTGGCTTTATGCTTACTCTAAAGGCTTCCTTCGATCCGTCCTAAGAAAGCTAATTCTAAAGCAAGAAGGAGCAGAGTGGTCATGAGCATCCTCTTGAGTCAGACAACTAGGATTCGGATCCCGGTGGCCCCACTTCCCGCCTGTGTGACTTCAGGGTATTACTTAACCTTTCTATGCCTAAACTTCACCCAGACAGCTGATAGGCTACCTAAATAAACTGACCCACATAAAACACTCAGGTTCTTACATGTATGTAGTAAGCACTTAATAAGACACCCAGTGTACACTTCAGCAGCACATGCACTAAAAAAAATTTTTTAATAACTATTATTAGAGTAGAGGTCAAAAATATGTTTGATGTTTGCAAGTTTTATACCTTCTATTGCCCTACTACCATGAGCTGAGAGAACCTATAAAATGTGAATAAGTTTATTATGTTTTCTTAAATGCCTAAATGAACTCAAAATGTTTTTCTTGTGTATAGACTGATGTTCCGTGATTTATTGAGGGTCATTAAATATATTTTGGTTGACTCTCCAAGATTTGGGGTTAAGTTTTACAGTCTTGGAATCTTTAAAAGAACTAAAGTCCTTTGGTTGGGGAAAAAAAAAAAAGGAGAGAGAGAGAGAGAAGAAAGAAAAGCAGTCTGCCCGCTTACTATCCTTCAATTGTTTTCATTCCTCAAAATGGGGTTTGATTATTTTTAATAGGGAAAATGTTGCCACAGAACAATTCAAGATCGATTTATTAAAATTGACAGATTATCCAATCCTTTACCATAAAAGGATGTACCTACACTCTCCTGAAAGCTTTTCTCCAAGAAATGTGGGGTTGCAAACGCCTTCCTAGAATGCTATCAATTTAAATGATTGAAAAAAACAACACATAATAAGTGACAGATTTTTCAAATCAGATAAAGATGGGAACCAGATTATCTGTCTGGGGGTGATAGATTGCAGCAATAATAAATTCACTTGAAGACACTGGATCAATTTTTAATCAAGCCAAGAATTATTATTGCAGAAAGATAAAATGACCCATGAGAAGATGCCTTAATTTTCCACCAATCAAATTATAGCCTTTCTAAATAAGATGTAATGAGATCCATGGAATATCCAGGTTACACATCCCACCTAATTACCCATGTTCCCTGTCATGTAGTGATATACTAGTGGTAAACTGACCTCTGAATTCGCCCAGATGAAAAGGTAATTAGTTTTTCCACCAGGCTGTAGTGGAAATAACAGCAGTGACACATGTCATCTCCTTCCACCAAGTCACAGTCTCTGAGGTGTTTGTTCTTAAAATATACAGGATATGACCTACTGGGTAATAAACTACACAGTCATTAAGTGAAGCTTGTGTGTGACAGAAAAACAGCCACCATCTCTAAGTTGAGAAAAAAAGGGCCTGGAGGTAAAGCAAATCAGTCTATACTTGACACTAAACTTTATCAGCAGGGAACAGTGCTCCCTCCCCAACCCTCCCCCAGGAACCACCCATCAGGAAATGGAACTTGTAATTGCTGAAGATTGTGAAGACCCTATGGAAAGACCCATATGCTCCATCTGCCCTGCTTGCTCCCATCTCTCCTTTCAGGATTTGGGATCTCTCCCAACTCAGGTTCCTTTCCTCGTCCAAAAGCTGCTGCTCAAAAAGAGCATCGGTATAAATCTAGGTCTTCCCTACACTAATCCCAGTCAGCATCCCTTCACCATGTACTCATTCAACAGACACCTGGACTCCCCCTCGGCTTTCTCCAATTCTTGAAACAGATAATCCCACCTGCCTGGATCAACCTTCTTCATCAAATCTATTTGTTCTTCATCCCTGTCGCTGAACACATAACTGAGCTCTTCTAGCATCAGGATTCCCTATATTTATCAGAAATTCATTCAATTTATCACTTATTTCAGTTCTATCTTCATCTCCTACTAAAGCTTACAGGTGCCTATAAAGAAACTATTAGTAAATTAGTGACCAGGGTCATGTTTAAACTTCCAATGTTAATGATAATCAGTTGTTGACTTGAAATAAATTCTCTTTAATTTACTCCTGTCATTAAATCCTTCAAAGAACATTTCACCAAGAATATGAGAACTTCAAACATCTTACATGTTCAAACAGTGCGAGGCCAACCCAGAGTTTCCCATCTGATGGCTCTCAGAAAGACAGGACCTTTTAAACGAATGAATAGTAATCCTTCATAATGGGGCTTACATTTGGAACTCAATGAATGCATTTCCTACAAGATTTCTCCCCTACCCCTCCCAATGATGTTTCCCAAGTTTCTGTCTTTAAAAAAATTACATATACATTTAACTCATTTTTGGTAATACGTGATCCTTCAAGTCACCATATTCAAGGCATTCTCATAGTAAAGGCAAAATAATGACAAAAATTGCCAATTATTCTAATGTACTATCAGATTTTATTCAATTGCAGATCTCAACACTGATAATCCCAAAATGTATTTAACAATAACTAAAAAATATTAGTTGTTTGTTATGTTTATCATTTAGTATATTATATATATTACGAACTAAATGTTTGTGTCCTCTCAAAATTCATCTGTTGAAGCCATAATCCCCTGTGTGGTGGTATTTGGAAGTGGGACCTTTAGGAGGTAATGCAGTTTAGAGATCATAAGAGTAGAGCCCCATGATGGAATTAGTGACCTTATAAGAAGAGGAGAAGCCACCAGAGCATCCTCTCTCTCCACCATGTGAGGATACAGCAAGATGGTGGCCAGGAAGAGGGCCTTCACCAAGAATTAAATCTGCCGATACCTTGATCTTGGACTTCTCAGCCTTCAGAACTTTGAGAAATAAATGTCTGTTGTTTAAGCCACCCGGTCTATGGTATTTTGTTATAGTCAGCCCAAGCTAAGACAATATATAAATATATTATGTAATATAATAATTGTTATATCATATATTATATTAAGATTAATATATAATAACACATAATGCATGAAATAATATAAACCAACATATTTTCGGGCGCTCTGTTAGTTTTACATGCATTGTCTCAACCCAATCCAATAGCTCAAGAGGTTACGCCTTTATTTTAATTTGACAGATGGAAAAACCAAGGTTTTCAGAGGGTAGCTGACATGGGCAGGTCCCGTGAGGGATGAGAACACAGACAATCTGTTTCCCCACTTACCCACTAAGATACAAGATGAGCTTTCTGGGAAATTGGTCAAGTTCATTTGTAGTTACTCTTTAACTAGGATTATAGTTCCTGGACAACGGCCCCTGCTATGATGTCCCACTAGTGGTTTTTTCCCCCATTTTTTATGATATCTTGGCTTTGGATGTTGCTGCCTCATCTGAGCACTCTGTCTTAGAAATAATTGGCTCAAGCACAGAGAGAGTTATCCTCAATTTAATGAATTCTAGCAATTCATCGTTTTGCTACTCTTTCCCTGCTAATTTATTAATAACAATTACAACAAAATTGGCATGCTGTATAAGTTCTTACATATTCTCTTTACCTTAAAATATTGCCCCTGATATTCTTAAAAGGTGATGCGTTAAGATTTATAGGTTATTACCAGCAACAAAGCTATAGCCAATTGACCATAAAAGCCAACTATTCTTAAGTAATCCAATATGCCCATCGCAGTGAGTGGAATATTTGCTTGAATACGTCTTTAAAATATCAGTATTTCAGATATCCCTTTGTATTGTTGCACTTAATCAAACCAATGTTTACACATTACCTGACTATAATCTGCATGTTTTTATGGATGAAACCAGACAATTACTTAAACAGACAGACAACTGTCCATGGATTTATATTACTTGTCTGTATTAATTGAACACTAGCAAGTAGCTCATGGATTCAACAGTAAATACTTTCACAAATCTGCATCAATGAAAAACATTTTAAATGGTAGAGCATTACAAATCTCTTGATTCTCATAGTCTCATAGTTAATATAAAGATAGTATTATACTCATGTGCAGATATGGCAAAAAAGACGATGTTGACCAAAAGATTTTCCACATATCACTTTCATTGATTTGCCTCCTATTATTACACAGTATTGAAAGCATCCCTTCACGGGGTGACCAGCTGTTCCAGTTTACCTGGTGCTGTCCTGGCTTCAGCACTGAGAGTTCTGTATCACAGGAAACTCCTCAGTTCCAAGCTCCTCCGAAACCCTCCTTCAGCCACCCCTCCCCAACACTGATCCATTCTGACACCATAAAGCCTGCTCTCAAAATGTGTTGAAAGCACCACTGATACACAATGTAAAAGGCTTTTTCCAAAAATGTATGATTGCCAATATGCAGAGTGCTTAAGAAATTGCTTCCAGCACACAGATAGACCAGTGATTTTCAACCGTTTTCATCTCATGGCACACATGAACTCATTACTACAATTCTGCGACACACCAAAAAATATATTTTCTTGCTTATCTGACAAAAAAATAATAATAGTAGTTATCTACCCTTTTTGCTCATAAAAAAAAAAATCAAGTGCCTACACATGTATATAAGGATTTCTGGTACCAAGAATTAACCAATCAGACACAACCTTATTATTTGACATGACCAATAAGATGCAACTCTATTATATGACCTACATATTTATGGTTCAAGACAGGGCATTCACACAGGGCAGCTATTGTGTTGGCTGTTGCTATTTTTTTTATTTGACAATCTAAGGGAAAGGAGGTCAATGCCCCTAATAGTCAGGTATTGCATGCTTTAAAAATTCTTGCGCTACCCCAGTGTGCTGCTCACACACCGGTTGAAAATCTCTGATCATTCAACAATGGGACCTGCTAGCCTAGACTCAAAGTACTGACTTCCTTTCACCTGAAAACTAAGACAGGATGGTAGCAGTAAAAAGAATTCAAACTTGTTCAGACATGCCCTTCCCTCTCATTTGCTTAAGAAAGCCCAGAGTGAAGAAGGCTTTAGCCTTTCACCAAGAAAGTAAAAATAGAAAGATATTAAAGACTGGAGTGAGAAAGGATAGTTAATTTCATTTTGAATAAGGTGAATGGGAGGTGCCTTTGGGACAAACAGATATATCCAATACGTATTCAGATATAAGTATCTGGCACTAAGATAAGAGATGACACAAGAAAGGTAAGTTTAGGAGCCACTGGATTATAGGTAGAACTTGAAATGGATGAGATGAAGTGGAGGGGATGAGAGGCCCTGGGGAGATGAGTGAGAAAAGAGGAGGCAGAGGATGAGTATCTTGCCTGATCCCTTGAATCATACTGATTCTTAAAGAACCCTGCTCTGAATTGCACTAATTTAACTTCCTGTGTCTTCACCTTGCTCAATTTTAACTGGCCAGTTATTCTTTTGCTAGATGGACTATTCTGAACCATTCCTGGAAGCCCAGTTTTCCCCGACTGCCTCAAAGCATCTTCTCTGTAAGCATATGCTAAGGTTTGTCCTGGGAGCCCTGAGGTAGTTAAAGCTCTTATTTGAGCAATTTATTTTTTTCATTTTTTCCTTCTTTCTTCCTCTTGCTTTCTTTTCCACAAAAATGTACTGAGCACCAATCATGTGCCAGGCATTGCTCCAGATACTAGAAGCAATGACCCAAAAAGCACAATATTACTATAGCATATGCTCAAAGGCCATAGAAGAGTTATTTTTACTACTGTTTTTTTTTTTTTCTGTCTTTTTAAGAAAATAGTAACAGAGCTTTGAAGTCTCTGGAACTTGTTCTTCTATCTCAAAGGAAGCAAAAGAGCCTCATATAGTTACTGAAGGTATAGATGTTCTTTCTAAGTCACTAAGCACTAGAGCACTGGATAAACATGGGATGTGTTATTAAAAGGAGACACATTCGAGTTTATAGAAAGCTCAAGGCTCAGAACTATATTGACACAGCTCTCAGTTCTCACCTCTTCCAACGTAACTATCCACCCATTCAGCGTTCCACAGAACAAACCTGTGTCCTCCTTTATAATAACTACACCCCATTCAGCGCTCTGAACATTCTGCCTAGTGGCAGTAAGTGTTTCTGTGGGCTCCTGAGTCAACGTCATTCGGATACTTTTTGAAATGCCTCTACTTGTTAATGGAAAGTTCACTGAGACAATAAGGAGGCATATGGTTGCCTCTTTTTGTAGAAACTGGACCATTCAAATGACATATTAACATGTCCTCCCAACTTCCAAAAAAGGCACACAGAAAAAGATTCTTAATTAAATGTTTAATGTTTATTATAGTTAGAATCTTAGTTTTAGGTCATATTTATGATGTACTAGATTGGTACTTTTTATATTATATAGACTTTATAGTTCACTGAGATTTCTTATATGATCAATGTTTATATTTGAGTCCATTTATATGACAGAGCATAATTTTAGTCTTTAAAATTATTACAGAAGTTTATAGCTGTTGCATCTTTGCTTTTATGACGTATTTTTGTCACATCTACAGTTTATTTAATGGCAAGTCCATGGTCAGGAATGCAAAGCCTAATTATGATATTGTTCTTAAAGGAAAATGTGACTGCTTTATGATAGAGTTTCTAGGAATGGTTTTTGGTCAAAGGCAGAAACTGTGCTTTAAAAGGATCAACTCTTAAGATTGTGTGTGTGTGTGTGTGTGTGTGTGTGTGTGTGCATGCACACACATACAAGAACCCTTCTCTAACCAAGACATATCACTAGGCACTTTCTTCCACCACTCAGGCTTTGAAAGACACACTAACTCTTTTGAGACATTTTGTACCATTCACACAGGCTTAGTGATGGAGAAGGAAGGGCAACATGTGATTATTTGCACATCCATCACATACCCCGAGACTGGAAGTCATATTGGCACCTCAGATACCATTTCCTCATTGCAGGGAGAAGGAAATCTCAGTAACTTCACGCAGTCCCTGGATTTGGCCCATGTTCAGTGAGTCCTGAACAAGTTCAGCTGCTTCCTGAAACGGGCTTAAGGAAGTCAGTGGTACGATGGCACAGAACCACCTGCAGAGTCCACAATGCCAAAGTTCAAGTCAGGGACTGCAGTATGACTCTGGGTGTCCCCTGGTACTTCTGATTCCTAAAATGACCACATTTTTTTCACAGAGGTTTCTTATCTTCAGCACATATGTTCGATTCTTCTAAAAGGATTCCCTGGAGGATACTCTTTCATAACACCTAGAAAATTGCATAAACAGCAATTTTTGAAATGAAAAGTTCCCTGTCATTCACTTAAGAGGCTAAGTTTTTTAAATATGGCAAATGAATGAGTGAAAATTTCCAGATGTCTAGAAAGGTGGGGATACCTAATAAGACAGAAGGTGTGGAGAATTTGATTGGCCTCCCATAAACCAATGTATTTGAAAGAGAACGAGATCAGGCCAGGAAGCTATGTACACTCATATATGACTCATCTGTCTACATCCAAAGTTTAAGCAATTTAGTAGCATTTTTGATTGCTCGAGTTACAGGACATACCTTGACTGGCAGTGGTAGCAGCAAGAGTGTGCTTGTAAGTAAAGGGGTGAAAAGACTCCTATCACACTGGGATGACAGGTGTGGCCACTATCGTGGCAAGACTGGCTGGCCAAGAACACAGGTCTGAAAGCTGGTGAATCACGTCAGGGAGGATGGCAAGTGCCCAGTCAGTGTATCAGTTATGATGCAGCTGCAGCCAACAGAAACCACTCCAGCTAGTTTCAGCATAAAGTGATTTATTGCTAGGCATCAGGTAGTTTAAAACACCTATGCAGAGCCTAGTGGCATCATCACTGCAGCCGCCAGTCGGTGAGTGCGGAACACGGCAGCCTCTGGCCTGACCAGCGCCAGCACAGGGAACGCTCATGCCCAGCCTCTCACACCATTCCACTCGGCTCTGAGACCCAGCCTTGCACAGGGCAGAACCAACACAGTTCCGAGAAAGCAAGCTCTAGGGGAGTTCTTTCAAGCAGCTTTGTTTTCCAGTATCTGCAGCCCAGGACGTTGAAATAGATGTTAAGATCACAGATGGGAAGTGTGGAGTTTTCACTGGAAAATTAAATCAACAATGGAGCAAGGGAGGGTCGGGGACTTGATGAGATGCCAGAGAGAAGAAAATCTGGCTTCTTATCCAAAAAGGTAGACCAGGCCAAATGGGAGAGAAAAAAAAAAATCAAAAGCAGCCCGGCTTAGACACCACATTCTGTAGACAATAGCTCAAATTTCTCCCTAAAAGGAAAAGCTTATTAACAGGATTTGGTTTTTGTTTACCTATTTATCTAAACAGGCATCTAAGAGCTTCCTAGTAAGACCCTTTAAGGAGCCAAGGCTGTAGAAGAGACTGGGTGAGAAGGGACGGTCTTCATGGAGACCCTGACCATAGCCTTGTTATATTCAAGTCATGTCATCTGTGTTAGCCCTGCGCCATCTCCCCTCTCTATGGATCAGCAGGGCTTGGCATGCGGCAGAAGTTCCACCACAGGGAGGATGAGGACAAATTCACTTGTTCAGCCAGTGAAGTAATCAGCTTCCGCTCACTGCAAGGCCGGCTACAGCTGTCATTGCCTCGGGCTCCTCCCCGCAGTGTTTCACCTGCTGGACATTGAAATGAGGTTGCCAGACCCCAACTGCATAATTAGCAACAAAGCCTAGGCCTTCCTTGTGTGTGTATGCCCAGCCGTTACAGGCCAATGTCTTTAGGAACACTTTTAATGAGATTTCACCCATCAGAGTTTGGGGAACAGACCTCTGACACCAGGGCACTCAATATTCTCTGAGGCCAGCGCTACTCTTGAATTTCAAGGGTCTGCCCAAGTGACAGTGAGTTGTTGTTATTCAAGACATTTCTACATACTTTATTTGTTCTTCACTACAACCTGTGATATAGGTAGGGAAAGTATAAGGATTTCTACTGAAAGAATGGAAAACTGGGATTTCGTGTAGATGAGGAATCTGCCAAGGTCCCAGACCAGACACCAGGCCCACTCATTACAGACCCAGAGGTGTCGCTCAAGACTCCAAGCTGCCTAGGGCTTCTGCTGTTTAGAGCCAGATCCTCGAAGAAGATGGGGAGGGGGGCTCAGAGGCCCACCCAGAGCTGGAACAGATCCTCAAGAGTCAGAAGTCAGAGCAATGAGCCACCCAGGATACAGTGAAAGGCTTCGATGCAAAGAATCCCTTTAAAGCACACCTACCTTTTCTGGGTCATACTGGTGCAGAATAATTTCACATAATTCTGCAAACAATTTCACAATTGAATTGGAAGGAATGGGGAAAGGGAAGTAAGCAAAGGAAGGGGGAAAGTCTAATGTCAATTTGAAACTTTTTCGGCGTCCACACCGTACTGCGGTCTGACTAGCCTTAAGACCTTCTTCCACAGCCCTTTACAAAGTGCTAGGTGTACTTATTTAATACTAATTTTGCTTCAGAATTTTCCTTAAGATAATAGAAGATGCCTCAGTCAGGGCATAAGGATGGGAATGAGTAAAACAGAAAACTCATTAGTCCTTCAACCTACCCCTGTCACTTAATGTTTGTACTTCCAAGTAAAGTAGAAGCTCGCAGAAGCAAAAAATAAAAGTGGGGAAAGAAGCAGAAACACACAATTTTGACTGCTAAAAAACAAGCTGCTATAAGGAAAGAAATTACTTGCTTTTCATCACAAATTGGCTTAATCATTATAACTAGTAACATTTACTGAGGCCATACTCTGTGCCAAGCACTACTGCGAAGTCTGTGAAATACATTTCACTTCACAACATCCCTAGGAAACTCCCATTTTACAGATGAGAGTAATTAGGAGCAGTGAAGTTAAGTCAGTGCTTCTCAAATTTAATGTGCAAACAAATGACCTGAAGATCTTATTAAAATACAAATTCTGGTCCAGCCGGTGTGGTTCAGTGGTTGAACATTGATCAATGCACCAAGAAGTCGCCGGTTCGATTCCTGGTCAGGAGACATGCCCAGGTTGTGGGCCTGATCCCCAGTGGGGGGCATGCAGCAGGCAGCCAATCGATGTTCTCTCTCATCGATGTTTCTATCTCTCTCTCCCTCTCACTTCCTCTCTCTTTAAAATCAATAAAGGAAAAAAAAATGCAAATTTTGATTCAGTAGATCTAGGTGGGACCAAGACCTAGGACTTGAGAATGGTGGATGCAAGGTTCAAAATCATTAGGTCCACTCCTACCCACAATGCCAATGGTCCTCAAAGTGTGATCTGGGACTAGCAGCTGCTTCCCTTGGAAATGTGTTAGAAATGCAAAATCTAGGGCCTCACCCCAGTTGTAATGAATCAGAAACTCTAGGGGTGGGGTCCAGTGATTTGCCTTTTAATGAGCCCTCCAGGGGATTCTGATGGCGCTCAAATTTAAAGTCAGCACACTGTGCCACACCACGGTGTCTCCATTTTTGCAAGTCTTTCCTGCAACTTCGGATTTAAGTCTTGGAAGGTCTTTGGGGTTTTGACATATTACAATCCCTCTGGGCTAATTATTGTTATCCAAAAGGTAATTTGTTCAAGCATATTACCTCTCAGGGCTAAAAGTGCATTGCTCTCATCTCCTCCACTCCAGAGAAGAAGGGTAAAGCAACTCGTGCAGCCAGTAAGACAGAAGGCAAAGGAGAAACGTAACTGGCTTTCCAAATCAAATTGTTTATATGCTCCAGGGTTATCAAGTATAACTGTGGTGCTGCAGGTATGTGCTTTATACCTAGGAAATGATCATTCTCCTAGGCCTAAGCAAAGAACAGATTTCTGTGAAGGAATGGAAATGTTTTCCCGGAAAATTGTCCGGCACAGCAACAATAACGATGCGATCATTTATTTTTCACATTCAGAACCACAGAACTTCAGTGCGTCCCCAAAGCAGGCCTCTGTGGCTCCCAGAAATAAAAAATATATATATAACCCGAAAATGGAGACTAAATGCAACTCAAAAAATGGAGGAAGAGACAAGTAGAGTAACATTTTTCTACTTTTCGAGCCAAAAATAATAGTATGCCATTCTGTTCAATTTACAGTCTACTTAAGGTCTGCTTTGGTACTTACTTTATCTGACCCAATACATTCATCCTCACTAGAGCGCCCACCTCAGACGCGCTCTGGCCAGACTCCAGTCAGGATATTTTATAAGTTGCAAGTGTGATAGGCTCTTGATGACAGCACATATTTTCCCCCATCTGCACTAAATTTAAACCATTCTTCGCAGCCCTATTAGACACGAGCAGAGTCGCTTGTAGCCAGTAGGTGTCCTTTGATTGTACTTTTAGAATAGCCCGTGAATAAAATACAGTTGGATTACCCAAAGAAAGCCAGTAACTAAATACGACAGTCTGAATAATCAGGAGAATTCTAACGTTTTATCTGGAGAGTAGTCTCCCCTGATGCCATTGGAAGTTATGTGTTATATTCAGATTCCTGGTTTCGGATAATCCAAGGGAGTCACTTTAGGTGTCAAAAGACACTGGAAAACAGCACAAGAGCACAGGAATGCTTCCAGGGAAGGAGCAAGCATGGTGTGCTTGAGTGTGTATACACACACCGTGCAAGACCAATAGAGGAGGAAGATAAACCAACTGCACAGTCTCTTGCTGTACAATCCTCCCTCCCTCATTGCTAGCCTTTTCTCTCAAGTCCAGAGTTCCTCCCCTGTTATCTTTAGGTATTTAATTAATTTGCACCCACGTCCCCAGAACTCCGATTCCTTAACTTGCATCTGAGCCCGGCCCCAGAGAATCAAATACATATTTACACTCTCAGAAGCTGAAGATCTTACCATATTTAACAAGAAGCATCTCTGACAGTAATTGGAGTTTCATATGAAGGTAAACAAATGGTAAGATCATAAGAACATACTCCAGTGACCATATGCATCCTGGAAATGATAACATCAGAGAGCAAATTTAACATAAGGCCTCGGTGGAGATGAATTTTCTATAAACAAACAACGTGAAGAAAGCCTCACTTTTGTCATGTGTTATTCCCAATGAAGAAAAGATGAATATTCTGTTTCATATGTTTGTTACCAGAAGCTGCTGCTTCATTTATTTAATAGGAGGATGTTCACTTCCCCACTAGGTTAACCAAGTTATCGTCATATCTTGGCCCACAGTGGACAAGCAGCCTGACCCAGCAGTGCCTTTTAATGCGAATTGTTTACATTGTTAAATGTTCTGTGATGTTAACACTTAATGGGGGTGGTTTAAAAGGAGCTTATCTTCTTCTTTTATCCACTTTGAATGAAGCATCATCTTCTAGGACTAGGAAGCTTTCTCTAGGACAGACTTTCTCAACCTCAGCACTACTGACATGTGGGGACGGATCACTTTTTGCTGTGGGGCTGTGGTAGGCAGAATAATGGCCTCACAAAGATGTTCACATCCATACCCCTGGAATCTATGAATATGCTTCATTATGTGGCAAAGGAAGTTCAATTTTATAGACAAAATTAAGTTTGCTAATCAGCAGACCTTAAAATAGGGTCGTTATCTGGATTATCTTGGTGGGCCCAGTGTAATCATTGGGACCCTTAACAGTGAAACAGGGAGGCATAACAATTGGTCGGAAAGATGTGATGAAAAAGGAAAGAGAGACTTGAAACCTGAGAGGGACTTGACCCACCATTGCTGGTTCTGCACATGGGAAAGGGGCCACGAGCCAAGGAGTGCAGAGCCTCTAGAAGCTGGACAGGGCAAGGGAATGGATCCTTCCCGAGAGCATCTGGAAAGGGAGGGAGCCTGCTGACATCTGGATTTTAGCCCTGTGAGCTCCCTGTCAGACTTCTGACCTACAGAACTGTAAGATTATAAACTTGGGTTGTTTTAAGCCACTAAATTTGTGGTAATTTGTTATGGCAGCAATTGCTATGGCAGTCCTTGAATTAAGGTAAATACAGGAGCCACTGTGTCCATTGTAGGATGTTGAGCGGCACCCATGGCCTCTGCTTTCCAGATGCCAGTAGGAGCTCCCCACAGGACGACCACCAAGAATGTCTCCAGACACTGCCAAACGCACCCTGTGCGGCCAAGTCACCCCTGGCTCAGAACCACTACCCTAGCACTGCCAGACGTATTTGTTTTTGGAATAACATTCTCCTCTCACCATCAGGGCAGAAATACATACTCAATCTCAAACTTTTGGGCCAAGTCATTTTAATATCCCAGCATAGTGCAAAAAAGTAATTTTTATTTTAAAAAATATTTTTAATCAAACAGAAAAAAATACGCCATAACTCATTTGATATTGGAAAAAAACAAGCCTCTATCAGAAGCAAGTGAGAAGGTATGAAAGATAAAAGTTAATGTTGGCCCATTACCTATAATGTTAAAAAAAAAAAAAAAAAGTAACAGGGATGAGAAAACTAAGTGCTTTATATCTATTAACCTCATTTAATCCTTAAAATCATTGTGAACCACAGCTTGGGAGTACTGGGGCAGTCTTGCCATCATCTGAGGGTGACCACAGCTGACACTTCAGAGATGGAGGAGAGCTGAACTGTCATTCAGGACAGACCAGACGGAGAGCACAGGTCGTTTGGAACAGAGGTCGAGCCCCGCAGACTGGGTGTTCTGTAAGTGCTTGGAGGCTGACTGGAGAGTGACAAGGCCAGCATGCAAACACCAGGAACCAGTGCTTTGCCTCAGCCTATTCCAGTCCTAAGACCTTCCCCATTCACCTGGGTGTTCACAGCCACTTCTGATAAAAACATACACACACACAAATCCTGAAAAAATTTTAAATAAGAATTAACTATTAAAACTCATGGTGATTCCTTAATTAAAGTTAGGGCTATTGACCCCGCTGCCCCACACCCCCTCTCCCCCAAAGAAAACTGTACCCAGTACTTGGTTAGTAATTTCTAA
Source organism: Tadarida brasiliensis (assembly GCA_030848825.1). Lineage (NCBI taxonomy): Eukaryota > Metazoa > Chordata > Mammalia > Chiroptera > Molossidae > Tadarida > Tadarida brasiliensis. Next base: position 33,032,841 of record CM061270.1, read on the forward strand.
CTTCAATCCCAGGACCTTTAAAAAGTTCTACGTCGTGGGGAAGCGCGAGCAGGACATCTAGAGGACATCTCCATCCCCACGTGCTCCCTGCCACCGGACAGCCCTGAACTTCCTAGGCCACGTGTTCCATTGGCTCTTCCATTGTCATTCTCTTAATATTGAACAAGTGATTTACCGCAGACCCAGCTCAAAACTTGTCTGCAGTCCCACCTGCTCTGAAGACGTCCTAAATGACCATCCCTAGGCAACCTCTTGTGTGGCCAGGTGTCCATGCTGGTATGAGGACCAGCCCTGTCTTCCGTCCCTCTTGGAGAATGACCCATCTCCTGGAGCCACCTCATTAAAGCATCAGCCACTGGACAAGTTGAAAATTCCAACATCAGCCGATGTTGCCTTGTAGAAATGACTGTTCGGACACCAGTGTGTTTTTTATTCAGGGGGGACTCAGAAAAGGACTGATGGGGACACTGGGGGAGGTGAGGAGACACAACAACTTTAAGAACCACCAGAGACCCTTTCATACAATGGACGGTAACTACATCACCTCCACATCACCCATAAAGGACCATTCTGCTAACAGGGATTTTTTTTTTCTTTTCCGGCTCTACAATATCTGGCTCACTCTGCTATCTTATTAAATGTAGGAAATCAATGCTAGACCCTTTGCCTTTGCAGAGTCCAATGTCAGGAATATTTCTTGCTTTACCTGAATTTCCCTTTCCTCTGCTTTTTAATTTTTTTTTTCTATCTTACTCCAGGAGGTAATTAGCCTCAGGGTAAGGAGACAGAAAAGCAACATTGCACCAGAAAACACCATTCAGATTATATTTTATTGATATCATGCCAACAGCATCTCCAAAAATGGACAGCAGTTAATTAAATTGGTTGTATGATGAAGCTGTTTATTACCTTAGACTGAGCTAAAGAAACGAAGGCCAAACCATTTCTAACATTCCAGTCGGTAATTAGGGAGAATAAAATGCAATTTCAATCTGAACAAAAGAACCTAAATGCTGCTGGGTTGCCAGGCCCCACCAGAAACCCCTTTCAGTGTCTGGAAAGCCAGTCTGCCATGCAGTCGGGATGCTTTTTCAGCAGGACCAGGAGTGATTGGTCAGCAGTAAGTTCTGCTTTAGGCATCGAAATGGCAAGTGGGGCATAAAACCTCACTAAGCAGCAGAATACGACCCCATTGGGTTCCTCGGTAGCTTTCACCTTTGGATCTTTTCAAGCTGGGCTAACAAGGCCCTGAGTGGGTCCTGCAGGGTTACTTGCTGCAGTTCCTTGAGGCTCGAGGGAAGAGAAAAGGAAAAGAGCTTGAGGCAAGTTTTGTGTCCTCATTTTAAAGGAAAAGACCCAAACTAATGCTAAGGGTGTTGATGATGTTCATTCCTGAAAAATGGGGAGAAATTTAAAAGTTGGGTCAATTGTTTGGGATAAATTTATTCCACAAACATTTATTTAGTCCTTCCCATGTAAAAATGATAGGGTCTGGCAAAAAAAAAAAAAAAAAATCAATATGTAAGACATGATTCCTATTTTAAAGAATCTAGATATTTACACAAGTAACTATAATACAATTCAGAATTAAATGCTTGCTATAGGAAGATACAAACTAGTGCTCCCATGCCACTCACTGTGATGGAGGGTCGGGGATGGTCTGGGAACAGCTGCAGTATTTGAGCTGAGCCTTTCGGTCTGACAGTGATTGTAAGAGAGGGAGAGGGCATGGGAGTGCGCTCCCACTGGGAACACAACTCAGAGCAAAGGCTCAGCAGCAAGGGCACGCAAAGCACATCTGGGGAGTACACAGTGATCCCTACAGACTGGAAGCAAAAAGTTGAAATGGAAAATGACACTCCCTGATGCATACTTCAAACAACTAGCTAAAACTAATCGCCAGCACTTAGTGTTGGGTGTGGCCAACACACCCAAAAGTGACCCCCAATGAATCACACCCTTGTATAATAATCCTCTCTCCTTGAGTTTGGGTGGAACCTCTGACTTGCATCTAACCAACGGAATATGTCACAAGTGACAGGATGTCACTCCCTTGATTAGGTCACATTATGTCACAGGCTGTTACTCCCATGATGTTATGCTGTAGTTATAAGGCTTCACATTCACAGACAGGGGAGAGTGCTCCATGCTGGCTTTGAAGAAGTCAACTGCTATATTATGAGAAGGTCATGCAGTGGGCAAACTCTAAGAGCTGAACAGCATCCTCACGCCAACAGCCAGCAAGAAAAACCAAAGATGAGTTCATCCAGCCATCAGAGGGAGCATGTAAATAGATCTTTCCCAAGTCAAGCCCCTGATTAGACCACAGCCCCACCAACACCTGTATTTAAGTCTAGTAAACCTGGACTCCTGGACTCCTGGACCACAGAAACTATGAAATAATAAATTACCTTTTTGAGGAGGATTGGAAGATGACAGCGGAGTAGGTGGCTCTCTCTCCCACCTCCTCCCAGAATCTAACTAGAACTGAACTAAATTGGGGAGTATTCACCATGAAATACTAGCTGAAGTTTGGCTGAAGAGGAGACTTTATTTTAAGATGATGTGCTTTTGCCCTGGCCGGTTTGGCTCAACGGTTAGAGCGTCGGCCTGCAGTCCAGAGAGACCCGGGTTCGGTTCCCGCTAAGGGCATGTACCTCGGTTGCGATTTGTCCCCGGCCCTGGTTGGTCCCTGGTTGGTCGTGCGGGAGGCAGCCACTCGATGTGTCTCTTTCACGTCGGATGTTTCTCTCTCTCTCTATCTTCCTCTCTCTCCCTCCCATTCTATCTGATGGAAAAATGTCCTCGGGTGAGGATAAAAAAAAAAAAAAAAAAAAGGATGATGTGCTTTTTTTTTTTAACTTATCTTTACTGTTGAATGTATTACAGATGTCCCCCCTTTTTTCCCCCATTGACCCCTCCTCCCCAATCCCACCCCCCTCCTGCCTTCCCCACACTATTGTGTGTGTCCATTGGTTATGCATATATGCATAGAAATTCTTTGGTTTATCTCTTCCCAACCTCTCTCCTCCCTTCCCTTTGAGGTTCATCAGTCTAACAACCAATTTTTACTTCTTAATACCTGCACCTTTTTCACTCATTCCTCCAGCCTCCTCCCATCTGGCAACCAACAAAAAGTTCTCTGTATCTATGAGTCTGTTTCTGTTCTGCTTGCTCATTTTGTTTGTAGATTCAATTGTTGATAGATATGTATTAACTGCCATTTTACTGTTCATATTTTCGTTGTTCTTCTCCTTCAAGAAGACCCTTCAACGTTTCATATAATATTGGCTTGGTGGTGATGAACTTCTTTAGCTTTTTCTTGTCTGGGAAACTCTTTATATGTCCATCGATTCTAAATGATAGCTTTGCAGGATAGAGTAATCTTGGTTGTAGGTCGTTGCTTTTCATCACTTTGAATATCTCTTGCCATTCTTTTCTGGCCTGCAAAGTTTATTTTGAGAAATCAGCTGACAATCTAATGGGAGCTCCTTTGTAGGTAATGAACTGCTTTTCTCTTGCTGCTTTTAAGGTACTCTTTTTGTCTTTAACCTTTGCCATTTTGATGAGGATGATGTGTCTTGGTGTAGATCTCTTTGGGTTCATCTTTGTTTGGGACTCTCTGTGCTTCCTGGATTTGTATGTCTGTTTCCTTCACCAAGTTAGGGAAGTTTTCTCTCATTAATTTTTCAAATAGGTTTTCAATTTCTTGCTCTCTCTCTTCTCCTTCTGGCATCCCCATGATGTGAATGTTGGTATGCTTGAAGTTGTCCCAGAGGCTCCTTACACTATCCTCATTTTTTTGGATTCTTTTTTCTTTTTGCTGTTCTGATTGGGTGTTTTTTGCTTCTTTATAGTCCAATTTGATGGTTTGCTTCTTGGCTTTACCTACTTTACTATTGAATCTCTGTAAATTATTCTTTATTTCAGTCAGTGCATCTTTCATTTCTGACTGGTCCTTTCTTATGTTGTTGATGTTTTCACTAAGTTCCTTGGAGTTCTAAGTTCCTTGAAGTTCTCACTAAGTTCTTTGAGCATCCTTATGACCAGTGTTTTGAACTCTGCATCTGATTAATTGCTTATCTCCATTTTGTTTAGTTCTTTTCCTGGAGTTTTGTTCTGTTCTTTCATTTGGGACATGTTTCTTTGTCTCCTCATTTTGGCTGCTTCCCTGTGTTTGTTTCCATGTATTGGGTAGAGTTGCTATGTCTCCTAGGCTTCGTAGGGTGGCCTATTGTTGCAAGTGTCCTGTAGGATCCAGTGGCACAGCCTCCCTGATCACCCTAGCTAGGCCCTCAAGGTACACCCCTAGTGTGGACTATATACCCTTCTGTTGTAATTGAGTCTTTATTGCTGTTGGCACATCAATGGGAGGGATTTACTCAGGCTGTGCTGGCTCTGGGGCAAGGTCAATCACTGCCTGTGTTCTACCCAGGGCCACCAGGCATAAGCTACAAAGTGATCTGCTGATGGCTGCTTCTTGTGCTGGGCTTGGAGGTGCTAAAACCAAGATTATTCTATCCAGCAAGGCTATAATTTAAATTGAAGGTGAAATAAAAAGCTTCCCATACCCCCCCACCCCCTGCCAATGGCTAAAGGAGTTTATTACCACCACACCAGCATTGCAAGAAATGCTAAAGGGACTGCTGTAAGAAGAAGAAGAAATAGAGAGAGAGGAACATAGGAACAAAGAATAAAATGGCAATAATAAGTACCTATCAATAATAACCTTAAATGTAAATGGATTAAATGCTCCAATCAAAAGACATAGGTTAGCTGAATGGATAAATATAACCCATATATATGCTATCTACAAGAAACCCACTTCAGAACAAAAGACTCACACAGGTTGAAAGTAAAGGGATGCAAAAAATCTTTCCAAGCAAGTGGAAACAAACCAAAAAAAGGGGGGGGGTAGCAATACTTATATCGAACAAAATAGACTTCAAAACAAAGGCCATAACTAGAGAAGAGAAAGTCACCATATAATACTAAAAGGATCATTCCAACAAGAGGATATAACCCTGGTAAACATATATGCATCCAATAGAAGATCACCTAAGTATATTTTTAAAACCTCCTGGAGGACTTAAAGGGAGTGACAGATAGCAATAAAGTCATAGTAGGGGACTTTAATACCCCACTGACATCACTGGATAGATCTTCCAGACAAAAAAATCAACAAGGAAATGGCAATCTTGAATGACACACTAGATCAGATGGATTTAATTAATATTTACAGAACTCATCTTCTGTGGGCACTTGGGCTGTTTCCAGATCTCAGCTATTGTAAATAATGCTGCTACAAACATAGGGGTGCATATATTCTTTCTGATTGGTGTTTTGGGATTCTTAGGACATATTCCCAGAAGTGGGATTGTTGGGTCAAAAGGCAGTTCCACTTTTAATTTTTTGAGTTAACTCCATACTGCTTTCCACAGTGGCTTCACCAGTCTGCATTCCCACCAACGGTGCACAAGGGTTCCCTTTTCTCCACATCCTCGCCAGCACTTGTTATTTGTTGATTTATTGATAGTAGCCATTCTGACAGGTGTGAAGTGATACCTCATTGCAGTTGTAATCTGCATCTCTCTGATGATTAGTGACCTTAAGCATTTTTTCATGTGTCTATTGACCATCTGCATGTCATTTTTGGAGAATTGTCTATTCAGGTGCTTTTCCCATTTTTTAATTGGACTGTTTGTCTTTCTGGTGTTGAGTTGTATAAGTTCTTTATATAGTTTGAAAATTAACCCCTTATCAGATGTATCATTGGCAAATATGTTCCCCTATACAGTGGGTTCTCTTTACAATTTGTTGGTTTCCTTTTCTGTGTAGAGCTTTTTAGTTTGATGTAGTCCCATTTGTTTATTTTTTCCTGAGTTTTCCTTGTCCTCAGAGACACATTGGCAAAATATCACTGCAAAAGATGTTTGAGACTTTCCTGCCTGTATTTTCTTCTAGGACATTTATGGTTTCGTGAGTTACATTTAAGTCTTTTATTCATTTTGAGTTTATTCTTGTGTATGGTGTAAGTTGGTGATCTAATTTCAATCTTTTCCATGTACCTGTCCAATTTTCTCAACATTGTTTATTGAAGAGACTGTCTTTACTCCATTGTATGCTCTTGCCTCCTTAGTCAAATATTCATTTACCATCTAGGCATGGATTGATTTGTGGGTTCTCTGTTCTGTTCCATTAATCTATATGTCTGCTCTTATGCCAGTACCAGGCTGTCTTGATTACAATGGCCTCGTAGTATAATTTGATATCAGGTATTGTGATACCTCCAACTTTGTTCTTTCTCAAGATAGCTGCAGCTATTTGGGGTCTTTTTTGTTTCCATATAAATTTCTGAAATATTTGTTCTAGATCTGTGAAATATGCCATTAGTATTTTAATAGGATTGCATTGAAAATATAGATTGGTTTCAGTAATATGAACATTTTAATGATGCTAGTTCTTCCTATCCATTAACATGGTATATGCTTCCTCTTACTTGTGTCTTCCTCAATTTTTCTTTTTTTTAATTTTCTTTCTCAACTTCTTTTTTCAATGTCCTATAGTTTTCCTAGTACAGATATTTTACCTCCTTGGTTAAATTTATTCCTAGGTAATTTATTTTTGTGGCGGTTGTTGTTGCAATGATAATGGGACTGTTTTCTTAGTTTCTCTTTCTGATAGTTCATTATTGGTGTGAGGAAGTGCCACCAGTTTTTGAATATTAATTTTGTATCCCACTATTTGCCAAATTCATTTATTAAATCTAGTAGCTCTTGGGTGGTCTTTAGGGTTTTCTATGTACAATATCATATCATCTGCAAATAATGTCAGCTTTACTCCTTCCTTTCCAATTTAGATGCCTTTTATGTCTTTTTTTTTTTTTTTTGTCTGAATGCTGCGATTTACAGTACTATGTTGAATAAGAGTGGTGAAAGTAAACATCCCTATCTTGTTTCTGATATTAAGAGAAACACCTGTAGTTTTTGCCCATTGAGTATAATGTTGGCTGTAGGTTTGTCATATATGGCCTTTATTACATTGAGGTATGTTCCCTCTATTCCCACTTTGCTGAGAGTTTTTTATCAAAAATGGTGCTAGATTTTATCAAATGCTATTTCTGCATTTATTGATATGATCAAGTGATTTTTATCCTTTGTTTTGTTTATGTGCTGTATCGCGTTTATTGATTTGCAGATATTGTACCAACCTTGCATCCCTGGAATAAATCCCACTTGATCATGTTGTATAATCTTTTTAATGTATTGCTGGATCAGGTTAGCTAATATTTTGTTGAGGATTTCAGCATCTATGTTCATCAGGGATATTAGCCTATAATTTTATTTCTTTGTCATGTCTTTATCTGGTTTTGGAATTAGGATAATTGCTGGCCTTGTAAAACGAGCTTAGGAGTTTTCCCTCCTCTTGAATTTTTTGGAATAGTTCCTCTTTGAATGTGTGGTAAAATTCACCTGTGAAGCCATCCAGTCTAGGATTTTTATCTTTTGGGAGTTTTTTTATTACGACTTCAATTTCAATAGTTATAATCTGTCTATTCAGATTCTTTGATTCTTTCTGATTCATATTTGGAAGGTTGTATATTTCTAGGAATTTATCCATTTCTTGCAGATTGTTCAATTTGTTGGCATATAGTCGTTCATAATATTTTCTTACAATCCTTTGTGTTTCTTTGGTGTCAGTTGTTACTTCTCTTTCATATTTTATTTTATTTATTTTGGTCCTCTTTCTGTGTTTCTTGATGAGTCTGGTTAAAGGTTTGTCAATCTTCTTTTCAAAGAAACAGTTCTTGATTTCATTGATCTTTTGTATTGTTCTTTTAGACAATAAATGAGCATTTTTAAACCACTATGTTTGTAGTAATTTGTTATTCAGCATAGAAAACTAATACATTGGGTAAATAAATATTGAAAAGGATTGGCATTCAAGGCCAGAGCAGGAAGGATCTTGAATATCATGCGAGAGGAATTGAATCCCTTTGTGGAAGAGTAACTAGTCATTATGGCCCAATACTCTGTTTTGTTTTTGACAGTTAGACACATAATTAAATGAACTAACACATATAGAATGCTCAGCACAATGCTTGAAATATAATAAATGCCATAAGTATAAACTATTATTATCATTGCTGCTATTATCATTATATCTTGTTATGAAGGCATTTTTAACGAAAGAAGGTGCTGTTTAAGACAAAGGCTCACCTAAGAAACACTACTCTCCTTAGGTCTCAAGCTTTTGAGAGCTTTGAGAATCTGAAGAAAATGACCTATTAAACACCACCAAGAATAATGCACATATTCACATAAACACAGCATTTTGCCTACAGTTTCAAGGGGCACTCAGATAAAAACCAATGTTCTAAAAGAATATGGAGAAGGTGGCTTCTAAGGCAAGTGAGAAAGTCTCTGAGGACCCCAAGAGACAGTACTCTGAAGACCTTAGATTTTACCCTCAGCTCTGATGCCGAAATTTTGCATCTATCTTCTTTGGTCCATTTTAAGTGCTGCTCAAACTGCCCCAAAAGGGTGCTGCTTAAGGTGGAGAGTATTCTCACTTCCAGTTCTTTTGAGTGATGGGCAATGCCCCATACTTTCAGATTGCCAAGTGAGAAGAACTACAGCACACTTAGCATTTGAAAGCTGGCCAGAGAAAATTCTTCTCAGGCTACACATCTTATGAGTAATACATGCAATCCAGAGAAGCAGTACCAATATCCCTCTGAGCCCCTCTCCTTTCATGAAGCATTGCTATCTCTCAACTCTGAGGTAGGTGGCACATGAGAAACTAAGGGATTGGTCCAATTTCATGAGAGTTCACCATCCACAGCACAAACAAGTTGCCCACCCTACAATGAATGATCCATATAATTAATCCAGGTATAAATGCGGGTTTCAGAAGCTGCCTAAAAACAACTATGTGTTCTTAGGATTGTGAGGCATTCACTATTTAACTGAAATTTTAGCTTTCTGCCTGGGAAAAACTTTTTAAATAGACATGAAAATGCAATAAGCAATGTGTGGACCAATGAACAAAACATAATGTGCATGGAATTGGTGAAAAGTAAATCTCATGCTTGCAAAACATTCCACTGAGTTGTTCTGAAATACATATTTTATGTGCATGTATAACATTCACACAGTGGATTGAAATTAATAATCAAATTTGCACATCATTTTTAATTAAATCCACATCTTTCCTGACCCCCAGCTGTTGGCCCAGTGTTTATGTGGAATACATCTGGCAGCCCTCAGCATTCTCCACAGTCACCCATCCTCTCAGTCCCCAGATACACCTGCTTTCTGCAGCTGGTCCCCCAACAGGTGCAACGGAAAGCCTGGTTGATGGGCATTATAAACACCCCTGCTATTGAGCATCTGGGAGGTAAAAAAAGAGCCCAATTCCAACTTCAATGTCCTTTTCTTCAGTAAAAGTGAAAAACCCCCTGTGTGATCTAACCATGCTGGAGTCTCCATCAGTCACTTTCCCACTCCAGGAAGAAATGCTTCAGGTCAACTGGGCATTAACAGCTGTGCTACCATCTAGGTTATTAACAAAGGTCCCCACAGGAAGCTGAGCTTTTGTCATCCTTGGTTTGTCTGAGATTCTAAGCCTGCAGCCAGTGGGCTGGATGCTCCGTCTCCATTTGTCCTAATGAGCAAGGCACGGATCTCCTCATGGTCCCTGACTTTGTAACCATTAACCACCTGGTTTTGATTGGGGAGCCCACAGACCAATGCCTCCCACAGTACTTCCAAATGAAAACCACGTGGAAGCAACACATATTGTGAGAATTACTATTTTGCAATTCCCTGTTGATAGAGCAGTAGGTATTTCAAAGCAAAAAAAAAAAAAAAAAAAAAAATCATTTTGTTTTGTTGTGTGTTGGTTCTTATTATCCCAAACCTTGAAGTTTGGAAAGGTTTCAGATTATTTTTCCTGTGGTGATCTCAAAAATACCTCATCATATACTGAAAGCATCCATGCAATTAGGCCAGATATAAATACAGGCTCTAAAACTATGCTCCGTGGCACCTAGGTTAATGGACTAATGCAATAAAGCAATAGGTTACAATAAGGAATTTCAAAACAATTAAAACCATAAAGCTAATGATGATCTGTTTCAAATGAAGCTCTAGATGAAAATAGAGCACTAAAAGTCACTTATTCATTAAACAGTTTTGGTTCCAGTTGCAAAAAGTTCACAGAGGGCGTTAGTCATCTAAAGTGTAAGATGTGCTGGAAATAAAATACACAGAAATGGCCTCCATTCTGCTATTTATTGACACTCTCACCTCCATGCCAGTGGACTACTCCCCACGTGTCTACATAGCAAAGTTCAAGTACCACTCCAGTAGAATTTTCTTGTAGTTTCTTTTTTTTTAATCCACATTCCAAACTACTATGTACAATCCAGGCATTAAGCTGGCCACCTGTGACACACTGAGGCTGGGTCAAGACCCCAGCCTATTCACGGCAGTGATGTCCCCCACTTTCTTGAAAGGTTATTGCATCACATTGTGATCCTTAAAGGACTCTACTTATCCCCAGGTAGCTCCTGATGCCCTGGGTGAATCTAGTCCCTCCATGAAATGACTGTTCCATTTCAGCTTCTTTATTCTTTTTTATGTAGTTAAAGACCCTCCTGGTCTTCCCCTGGCTTTCTCCCACTCAAAACGTCTAATATTGCTGAAAATAGAAGGGGACAGACTCTGGGTATGAATATACCTATCCACCAACAAAACACATGAGGTTACATCCAAACAGCATGAGCTAGAAGTTCTAGGATCTGTGTGCTCTCTTTCCAAAGGCAGTGCTCCCAGGGAGGAGGAGGATGGTGCTCTACCTTCTTAGTGCTTGTCATTCATGTGGTATGTGCCCAGAGGGTGTCTCTGGGTATAAAAGGCCAAAGAAAAAGACAACCACATCCACTGGCAAGTGAAAGTTTTATAAGTGGTTTTCCTTACACAAAATGGTTTGTAAAATCCTATCCTCTATAGATAGTATCCACCTAAAACCTTCAGGCTCTGAGAAGCCATAGGGGGAAATGCTACTTGCTCTTTTTTCCTTGGTCTGAGTTGTGATTCTAAGATGAAGACAAAGAAGTTGCCAGAAACCTGATTCATCTGCTTTGCCAGTGGGGTTGAGGGTAGGAAGATTAGAAAGCAAGAACTGCTTTCCTGTTATTCTTGCTATCATAGATTTATCACTGTGCTGGGTGTCTTCCCCTGTGACTCCAAATGCCCTTCCCCTACTTCTCCACTTACCTCTGTGCCCCAAGGGACTGATAAATATGCACACAAACTCATATATATATATATTTCACCAGGGACTCCCTGGCCCTCTAGCTTTCAGATGGTTTGGGCCCATGGAAGACACTGGGAGGAGGTAGAGAACAAAAGCAATGTGTTTCCTCCCCTGATTTTTCCTGCGGGTGACCCTGGTGTGGCTGTGTTCCTCAACTAGGCTTCAGCTCCCATCAGGTAGCCCTCTCCTTGGAGTTGCCATCCTGTCCTTCCATATGCTCTTCTCTTGCCTCTCAGACCTCCAGGTAGTGGCCACTCCCACTGCTACTTCCCCAGCATAGATACTGCACTGCTTCTTGTTGGTTTCCTTTAACTCTGCTTACACCTTTGTGATTCACTTTACAAAATCCTAGTTTGAGTGTGCCATCTATTTCTTGCAAGAATCCTGCCTGACATAGTCAAAATCATACCTAAAAACAAAGGATTAACCCAGTAAAACATAGATTTGAGGAACCTAAAATAATATTTCTAACAGTAGTTTAGAAACAGAAATGTTAGAGTGCAGACATGCAAACCAAAAAAACCATTGCCACTTTGTCATTCCTTCAACAATATCCATTGAGCTTCATGTGCCAGACAGTGTTCTCGGGTGAAATAATGATATTCTGGCTCTTAGGGATAATCTAAAAAGTGTCCTCAGTGATTTCCCTATTGCAAATGTTGTGCGGGGAGGAGAGGGACAGCATTACACAATTGTTCAATGTAAGGTAAAAGGTAATTCAGTAAATCAACTTGTACTGTGGAAGACAGTAAATAAAGAAGTTGGCGGGTTTACTAGTAGCATCACATATCTATTGTTCTCAAATTTGGTTATAAATTAGAATCATCTATGAGCTTTCTAAAACTACTGATGACTCACCTCCAGCCTCAAAAAGTCTAGTGTTAGAGCACTTAGATGATTCCTATTCATTGTGTCTGGGGTGGGATGATGCTGTTGGTCTTTGAACCCACTTTGAGTAGCAAGGAATATACACTCTAATTTACTTTATCAACTTCCTATTGTTGAACATTTAAGTTCTCTTTAATATTTTACTAGTATAAATAATAATGCAATGAACATCTTTGGATTGCATTGTTATTTATCATACATATTAGTAAAAATTTATGAATAATTTACTTTATAATAGATATATCAAAGGGAAATTACTGAGTCAAAAAGGATGTAAACTCCTTTTAAGTTCTTAATACATATTGCTAAATTGATTTCTATAATGCTTATGCCAATTTACATTCCAAATAGCAATGTCTGCAAATGTATTTCACTGTTCCCTTATCAACATTGAACAAAATCTTTATTTTTGACAATTTGATAAGCAGAAATAGTATCTCATTTCAATTTGCATTTCTTTATTAGTGAACTTTAACTTTTTATGTGTTGCTAGTCATTTACATTTCTTCTCCTGCAAATGGCTTACGGCCTCTGTTAGACCGGTCTTAAATTACTCCCTTGTCAAATGTTTCAACTTAGCCTGTCATTGATTTTTCCCCCTTTTTATGAGGCTATATCTCCAATTTTATAATTGAAGTAGTAGGGAAAAATAAAAGCTCCTTTAAAAAAAATTCAGTTTATTGCTAAGTTGTGAAAATATATTCCAAGGAAGTGCCTTCTCTGATACTGCAGACAGAGAGACTTCTACCATAAATTGAAACTATACATTTTTCTTTGCCATAACATTTGTAGGTTTCAGCTTATAGCAGGGAAAGGCAAATTCTGTATTCCATTATTTAAGGAATGGTTGTTTGCTTGGCAGTTTTTAAAATTTTTTTAAAACAAAGGAAAGGAAAAGAAAGAGATAAAACTCTCATCCACATTTCTCCAGACCACAGTAAAATAGTTGCATAAAACCATGGTGATGTCACAAACGCTGATACCACTGTATATATTTATGAAATTCTGCAGTCAAGGAAGTAGTTCAAAATACAGTAAGGATTGCATATTGTGAATGCAGAAGGGTATACATTCAACGTGATAAACCTGAGATATCTAAATATTCTATAACAAATGTGAACATTGAACTCAATACTGCCCAATATTAAAAGTTAAATCAAGACAAATTTATTAAGCATTTACTATATTCTCTTTATATAAACACATATATTTTCAATATACTCCAAGAACTAGATGGCTTGATTCCTACAGTTGGCTAGCTTAGAATCACATTACCCAAACTCATGATTTTTAAGATTAACTTTTGAGGGCAACTCTGTACATGGTCAGTGAGGATGTAATTGAAATCATCTCTTTGTACAGCAATTTTTGCTATATTCAAAATCCTTAAAATTGCTTATACGTTTCTGAGAAGAAAAACACACATAATTTTAATCACATACAACCAAAGATCATTGAAATCATTGAGAGATTACGCTCAGCTCTGAGTAACAGGAAACATGCAGAGTCTGCCTGCAATGAGGAAATTACTGATCCTAACTTGGAGGGACTGGCTCAGAGCAGTCACTGCACAGCGTGGTAGAAGAACAAACTGTTACATAGCTCTTTGGCACCACACCATTGTAGCTGACATAGTGAAATCTGAATCACAGTCAGCGGTAGTATTAACACAACAATATGATTACTAGTCAAATTAGACCTAATACAAATACAATCTAGAGAAGAGTAGCGTACCCTTATACTTTTAAATTAGTAATTTCACTTCTGAGAATTTGTCAAAAAAATATATAGGAAGACTTTCATGCATAAAGATATCTATAGCAGTAACATGCATACAATGAAAGAAGGCCAACTTAAAAGCAGTCTACAAGTGTGTTCGTTTAGTATGATCAGCACTATGGAAAGGAAAAAGCTAAGCATAGAGGAAAAAAAAGGCTGGAAGGAAAAAATAAAATGTTAATGGGTAATTTCCTATAATAAGCATTAATGATTATAGTAATAATAGATAAAGGGTTTGCTTTTAAAATGAATACATGTATAGCCCGGCTGGTGTGGCTCAGTGGTTGAGCATCGACCCATGCACCAAGAGGTTGCCGGTTCGATTCCCAGTCAGGGCACATGCCCAGGTTGTGGGCCAAATCCCTAGTGGGGGGCATGCAGGAGGCAGCTGATCGATGTTCTCTCTCATCGATGTTTCTGTCTCTCTCTCCCTCTCCCTTCCTCTCTCTCTAAAAATCAATAAAGAAAAAAATTTTTTTAATGAATACATGTATATATTGCCAATATTGTCCCTGTCTGATTTGGTTTTGCTCACCTGGGGCATTGCCTGAAATGGAAAGGGGGCTTCACTGAGGGACTCTGAGCAGCCAGAAGTTCCTTCCTTGCTTGAGCCCTAGAGCAAGCCCTATACAGTCTGTCTTCATTTGGCTCTATGGCTCCCCACCCCCCTTGTAGTTAATAATTACTCTGCTCACATGTATTCTTTATAAGTGTTATCTGTCTGAAAGTAGTTCAGGCCCCAAAATTCTGAAATAGTTCATGGTGGGCACTGCTGTTCTGAAGGGACATTTTACAATGTCTCAAGAGTAACCCCTACCACCCAACCCCAACCTTGGTGCAGGAATCCCTTGAAGGCAATATATATATATCTCTTGAAGTATATATATATATATATATGCTTCATTTATCTCTGTATCTTCTACCTCTGGGTTTCTCAAATTCTGTGCTATTGACATTATGGGCCAAATAATTATTTGTTAGGAGAGGCTGTCCTGTGCATTACAGAAAGTTTAGCAGCATCCTTGGCCTCCATCCACTAGATGCCAGTTGTACACCCAGTTGTGACAACCAAAAATGCCACCAGACATTGTCAGATGTCCCTGGGGAAAAAATACCTCCCCCCTCTTCAGTTGAGAACCACTGCTCTATATCTAACTGGCTCCAAGAATATAGTAGGTGCTCAATAAATACTTATTGAGTGGAATGGAAAGAAGAGAGAAGGAGAAGATCAGAGGAGAGGCTGGCCAGGAAATGAATTGGCAAACGAGAGACTAAATCCAACTGTCTCCAGGACAGAGGATCCCTAAATCCAGGTCTAGGTCAATCAGATCACCATTTGGGACCTCAGTCTCCTCAGATGTAAAATGAGAGAGTTATACTATAATCATGATTGATCACTTACAATTTAACACTAAGAACTTTACACAAAGCCTAGAGCATAGTAGATGCTCAATAAATATTTAATGATAGCATTTTACTGGGTGCCTATTGTGTGACAGGCTTTGAACTAAGTCTTTTACATGCATTATGTCATTTAATAGTCATAGTAGCTCTCAGAGGTTGGTACTAAAATGTTTGTCCGTTTTACAGATGAGGATAACAAGGCCCAGAAAGGTATATAGTAACTGTGTCTAGTGATGAGATTGGAACTGGAATGGACCTAATTTTGAAGCCTGCAGTCATAACCATCACACATACCACAACATATAATACCCCAGAATATGCTGAGAAGAAAAATCTTAGAATAAATGAGAATTTAAGCCCTGGAAGTATCCATCAAGGAAGTTAAGAATCTCAATGTTGGCAATGAACAACCCAAGAAGTGTCCTTGTCCAAGCCACTCCTAAAGAGTCTAGAGGTCATAAACCCAAGGTCTACAGGAGTTAAGGAGCTGAATAGGACCAGGTAGGAATAGCAAAAACCAGAGAAGGCTCCTCTCTCCTGATAAGGTACAGACACTTCTCACACCTAGTCAATTTGTGCTGTCCAAGAATGTGGGCCCTCTGCTGTCAGACATCCGCTCTTTCTCAAGAGAAACAAAAACCTTAGAATTCTTAAGCTAGTTTTTTTTAATGCTGGCAATTGGTTCAAAATTTAAGGAGAAAAAAAATGTGAATGCCAAAGAAAATAATTAGTAAACTAATCTCTGAGCTCCTGGATTTCCAATTTGTAGTCTCTAATCTGGGTCATGTTTTAATACCTCCTGTGACTTAGCGATCACATCTTCAGGAATCAGCTCGTGCGTGTTTGAACAAGTGTGAAAAATACCGAATCTGCCTTATTCCTTCTTTTGGTCCTCACCACAGATGAGGTGCAGAACCCCACAGATGTCCTTCAGAATGGGCTTCCTTGACTAATATGTCTTTAGCTGCTGCTCATAGGCACTCTATAAGTCCCCACCCTTGGGGTCACTCCTACCTGTTCTCGGACCTGTCAGCATGCTTCATGAGCACACACAATACAACATGGAGTGTTCATGCTCTCTTCGAATGCCCAATTCCATCAGCCCAGCCTCACATCACATTGACTGTCAGGGTTGAGTGGCTTGTTTCTGGGAGTGACACACACTTTAACAAATGCTGAAGTTGCACCCGATTCCTTGATTCCCCACACCCCACATCAATCTATCAATAAGGCTCTGCAACCCTACCCCCCAAAGAGCCCCTGAGTCAGGGGGTTCTTTCCAACCTCACTGTTATCATCCTGCTCCAGGTCATCATCACCTCTAGCCCAAATTACTAGCATCACTGCACTCACTCCCTTTTTAAACAGAATAATCCTATAAAATCTTACATTCAGTCATGTCCCTTACCTGCCTTACACCCTCCAATGACTTCACCTTGCTCTTAAAATAAAAAGCCAACTCCTCACCTCAGCCTACGAGGCCTACACACACTATTTGGGACTTGCTTCCCCTCACCAGACCAACCCCTACCCCACTGGAGTTATCGATGCTCCTCAGATATGCCCTACTTAATCCCACCTTAGAGTCTTTGCACTGGGTGTTTCCTATGACTGTGAGGCTCTGACAGTTTCCTACGTATAGCTCCTTCCTGCTAACTCAGGTCTCAGCTAAAGTGGCATCTCTACGATGACACCTTCCCCAACCGCACAATATAAGTTACTGTCCCTGCCCCCAACCTTTGTTACATCATTCTTGTATTTTCATAAAAATATCTTGTTTATTTATTTGGTTATTTTTTATGATCTGTCTTCCTATTGGAGCATAAGCTCTAAAAGAATGCTGCTTGGGCCCTGGCCAGTGTGGCTCAGTTGGCTGAATGTCATCCCATCATCGAAATGTTGCCAGTTTGATTCCTATCAGGGCACATGCCCAGGTTGTGGGTTTGATCCTCGGTCTGTGTGCATGCTGGAGACAACCGATTGATGTTTCTCTCCTTCACATCAATGTTTCTCTCTCTCTCCCTTCCTTTCTCCCTCCCTCCCTCTTCCTTCCTCTCTCTCTAAAATCAATAAAAAACATATTTTAAAATATAAAAGAATGGTGCTTGGTACATAATAGGTGCTCGATAAGTATAGGTTGAAAGAAGCAGAGACCTTGTCTGTTTTATTCAATGATGTATGCCCAGTGTCTAGAACAGTACTGCCAATAGAAATATAATGTGGGCCACATACACACTTTCAAATTTCCTAGCAGCCACATTAAAAAAGGTAAAGAAAAACACACTAAATTGTTTCAATAATTATTTCATTTTGTCAAATATATTCAAAATATTACCATTTCAACATGGAATTAATATTAAAGAATTATTAATGAAATAGTTTACATTCTTCTCTCCATATCAAGCCTTTGAAATGCAGTATGTATTTTATATTTATAGAACATCTGAACTCAGACCAGCCACATTTCAAATGCTCAAAAGCCATACGGCTTGTTGCTGTCTTACTGAAGAGCACACTTCTAGAAAAATATCTAGCACATAGAAAGTGGTCAGTAAGTACCAAATGAATGAATGAGTGAACAAAAACCTCTGAGTCAAGAATTTGTTATGCCATTCCTCCACATTCCATACTCATATCATTTGTTGATTAGTTGATGGGTGGGTTGGTTGATTGGTTGGTTGGTTGGTTGGTTTTAGTAATCTAAATAAATGCAGGACTTTTTATTATTATCAAGTGTACTTTTTTTAAACATTCAACTCTGAATCTAGTCTTCCAAGATCATTCAAGTTCTAGATTCTATCATCTTACCTGTTTGCTAATCCTCCCAGTTTATGTCATGCTCAAATATGGTGACCATATCATCTATAATGAGAAAAGTTGGGGCAGGCCTGGTCTAAGGTAGATTTCTACAGGCTACCTCTTCAAACATTGCATTGCTCCATTAGCCATCCATCTTCCAGGTCCTTCCACCCTCTACACATCTAACTGAACAACCCTTTCCTCTATTTCTCCAAATTTCTCACAGGAATATCACTTACAAATTAAGAATCAAGCAATGCCTCAAGCAGTCCTTGGCTTAGTTTAGTACCTAACATTATTCTCATTTACTTGTTTTATTCTTCAAGTATATTATCATCTCCATGCAACTCAATAGATTCTTCACACACATATACACACACACACAAAAAAAATCTATCAGTGTATGTAACTCAATAATGATACAAATTTATGGCATCTGTGGATTTAACAGTCTTAAATTCAACTATTCCCTATCAATTTATGTGGTAATTCTCCATGGGCACTAAAAGACCAATGGGTGAAAAGGAATTATTTAGCTGATAAGGAAACCTAGCTGATGCCTTCCCATCCTCATTTCAATTTATGTTGTGGTTCTCTAGTCTTCAACTACATCGTAGCTCTATAATTTTAAACAATAAATTTGTGTACAGTAAGAAATGATCTCAAAAAGAAACCAAGAACATTGTTATGAATTGAATAATTTTTACCCAAAATAAGCAAAGAACACTAATACAAAATGAAGTATTGAGTTGAGCAATATTTCAAATATATTATATAATATTTACTCTGTGCCAGACACTGTGTATTCCTTCATTTAATCCTCTTTAAAAAACCTTTTGAGTCCAGCAGGTGTGGCTCAGTGGTTGAGTGATGACCCATGCACCAAGAGGTCGCCAGTTTTATTCCCAGTCAGGACACATGCCTAGGTTGTGGGCCCAATCCCCAGTGGGGGGCATGCAGGAGGTGGCCAATCGATGTTCTCTCTCATCGATGTTTCTGTCTCTCTCTCTCTCACACTTCCTCGCTCTCTAAAATCAATTTTTTTTAAAAAAGAGGAAAAAATTTTAAAAACTTTTGATGTAAGTAAGTACTGTTATTGTCAACCCCATTTTAATCCTGAGTTATTCCAAATAAAATGTGATCCTCCACATCTCTCTGTCGCCTGAGACTAGACAAACCTGAATCCTGTTTCATCATCTTCTACCACCACATGTTCCCAAACTGTGGTCTGCAAACCACCTACATCTGGGTCACTGGGCTGCGTGTTTAAAGTGCAGCTTCTCACCCTGGCCGGCTTGGCTCAGCGGTTAGAGCATCGGCCTGCAGACCAGAGACTCTGGGTTCGGTTCCCGCTAAGGGCACGTACCTTGGTTGCAGTTTGTCGCTGGCCCCGGATGGGGTCATGTGGGTGGCAGCCACTCAGTGTATCTCTCTCACATCGATGTTTCTCTCTCTCTCCTCCTCCCTCTCTCCCTCCTGCTCTATCTGAAGATAAATGCAAAAATGTCCTCAGGGGAGGATAAAAAAATTAAAAAACAAAGTGCAGTTTCTCAGGACCTACAATATTCCTAGTGAATCCAAACCTTTGGGGATGAGACCTGGGACTCTTCATATTGAACAAGCTCCCTGAGTAATTCCAATGTACATTAAAGTCTGTAAACAACTGACCTAAGGTCTATATTACAAAATATTGTAAAATAAAGAAAAAGCCCTTCTGGAAGTGTTGGGTGTTCCCACTTAACTCACATCAGAATCACGTGAAGAACCTCTTCAAAATAAAAACTGTTATGTCACACCGCAGATGGTACAAATTAGGATCTCTGAGGGTTATACCTGGCAATATGTATTTTTAACACCAAGTCTTCTGGCCCTTAAGCAGCAGCAGGCCACACCCTGCTCAGCTGGTAAACATTTTGGAAACACTGGCCTAAGTCCCTGTCTAGTTTATGTGGTCAAACTTCTGTCAATTTTATGCTAATATCAATAAATCTGAATTTGTGGTTGCATAATTTTACAGAAAAAGAAAAGAAAACTATAAGATGTGGTACCTTGCTCTTGAATGTTTATTTTCCTTTATGGAAGAAAATATTTACTCAACCCAAAACTTTGAAAAAGAAATAATAAGCACTCTGGTAAGACATGTAGGTATAAATGATACAACCTTAAATAATCAGCAACTCTGAAGTTATTTGGTTGAGTCCCTGGATTCCAAAGAAAGAAGTCCTTTCATAAGCCAATCTTTAAATATCATATAGGTGACATCATTTTTGGAACCTTTCATGATTCCCACTCATCAAATGCAAGGTATTTTCTCCCTTGCGAGAGCCACCCCTAGAATTCCTGGTATGAGCTGCTTACAAGGCCCCATGCGATCCAACTTAACAGGATACCCAGGTGATAACAAAGAAAAAGTGTGACTCTTGGCACTGAGCACCAGTACTGATCGGCTGCCAATTGACTCATAAATTGGCCCACAAAATCAAAGCACAGTGCTATTTTTGAAGAGGTCAGCAACCCAGCTGGCAGAAAGTGCCAAAGAGTCTGGATTAATTTTTTTTTAATGTCTAAACAACTAATTAAAACATTTAGAAAGGGCTCCTGCTCCACAATCTATCAGTGGAACTGCAGGTCTCCCTGGAAACATCCCAGACAGACCATATTCTATCAGTATTTATTGAACACCTTTGGTGGATATCCTATAGAGAAAAAACAGACCCAAGGGCAAAATAAGGCTGCATGCGGCCACGAGATCGCAGCAGGGCCTGGGCAGGGATGGCTGCATCCAACCCCCAAACACAGGATCCTGTATGTCGGCTGCTGGGGAAAAGTCACTAGTGTCAAAAGTCATGGACCCTAAGAACCAGAAGTCTGAACCCATCGTAGCAAATCCATCTTTTGTGTTTCAACAAGGAGCACAACAAAAGAAGCCCAGCTTCAGGAGGAGAGACACGAGGTCCTCTACATATTGGGAGAGGAGGCCTTGGTTCTTTCAAAATGAGCCCAAGAGTACAGCAGGTCCCAGAACAATGTCGTTTCATTCAATGTCATCTTTTTATAACACTGATGAGATGCCTTAGGAACTTAACTCTTGTTTACATCGTTTAGCCTATGGTAAAGTTGGTTTTGGTTTACATCACTTCACCACAGTTCTAAGAACCTAAAGACAACGTTTAGTGAGGACTTACTGTATCAATTCTCCAAATAGCAGAGTCAGGTCCCCTGGGGAGAACGCAAGCTGTGAAAAGAAATGGGGTGTAATAAAAGCAAAACATATATATGGTAGAAGTCCTTTCATTGAACCTCACTTAAGCAACTTGCCAGATTAACCAATATTCCCCATTCTCTCTTTAAAACCCACAGACTAATGCCAGCACATGCCAAACGCCTACAGCCAGTAGGCTACTCCCAATGTTCCTGGCACCTCCATTCCTACCAGTTATGCTAACAAGAGGTCCAAACTGTCTATGCCAAGTGTACCTACTATTATAAGTATGCAGTTTGCTATAATGTATAAAAACAATGAAAAAGGAGAAGTAAAAAGAGTTGTTTCCCTAAACTAAATTGCATTGAGAGGATATAATGATATGAGTGTGTTTTTGTTAAGTTGCTGTGAAATTGGGGATAGATTTAACAACTGTTAAAATTGTGAATATTATAAAAACTTAGAAAAGAGTATTCACATCCTTGTTCTGCTTTAAAGCACCCAAAGGAGGAAAATGGAGAATCTGCTTTACAGATTTGATTTATACAAGAAAGATAACTCAGAACTCTAATTAGCAGACCCACACTCAGAGGAAAGGTCCAAGTGGTGCATGAAAAAGACAAGAACTCGGTGAGCAAAAAAGAAATTGACCATGATCACATCACCGAGAGTCAATCACTGTTAACATTTTCACGTATATCTTTAGTATTTATTTACTTACTATATTTTAAATAACTTTATATATAACAATTTAAATAGCACATATACATATGTGTATATATACATGTGTATGCATACAGATGTAGATATAGATACAGATATATAGATATGGATGTATATATACTGGGGTTTTCTTATTAAAAATGCTGCTTTATAATGTGTTTTTCTTCATTAATAAATCATGACCATATTTTCATGTCAATAAATATTTATCTACTATACCTTCCTTTATATATTTTTATTAATTTTTAGAGAGAGAAAGGGAGAGGGAGAGAGAGATGGAAACATTGATGAGAGAGACACATCAATAGGCTGCCTCCCGCACACCCCGCACTGGGAATTGAGCCCACAACCTGGGCATGTGTCTGGACTGGGAATTCAACCAGCAAGCTCTTAGTCCATGGGTCAACGCTCAACCACTGAGCCACACCAGCTTGGCTACAATACCTTTTTAATCTCCTTGTAGCATTCCATTTTATGGACAGACCATAACTGATTCAGCTAATCCCCTTTTGTTGGACTTTTACGTTGATTCCCATTTTCATCTGTTATAAACCTTGCTGCCACCATTGTGCACAGCCTCCACTACTCCCTTCGGACATATTCTGGTGGTTGGAATTTAATACACCAGATAGGAGCTCCTAACTCTGCAATTTCTGGTTCTGAAAAAGATCAATGAGGATGCAAGATGGATTGTGAAGTAGATCGCAGCAAACTCTGTGCCAGTCAGAGGCAGATCCTTAACTTTTTCTTTAATTACCTACGAAATGGAGCATGAGCCCTATTTTCTAAGTACTTTGAATTCTTGAAGTAGATCTTTCTTAGGTACGCATCTATAATTTTTTTGTTTTGTTTTTTATTTTTAAATATAATCTCAGCAAACTTAAGTACTGTCCCCATTCTGATCTCTTGACATTCCTTAAGCTCTCTCCCATAGGGTGCTAATGCATTTCCACTGGATGAGTATTTTGTAGACGTGTCCTCAAGAAACTTAAGATGGGCCTGCATACTCATAATTTAAAGGGACATTTGTCATTTTCTTGGCTGCACAGCAGCTCAACCCCTTTCCTATGTCTCATGAATTCCTCATTTTACCTCTACAGACACTCGCTCAGCCAGCTATCCAGACAGCTGAGGTGTGGCAGCACCTAGGCATGACCAGGAAGATGCACCTGCCTGGATCTCCACCAGCTGCCAGCACAGAATGCTTTCCTGGTCGCAGCCCGTGGAGGTCACGCCAGTGGTGTTCTCAACAGGTGATTCTGCAGCATGACTCATACTGTGATTCTGATGACAGAACCTCCCTGCTCTCCTGTTCATTTCCTGAGTCTCGTGGTTCAGGAAATTAGCTATGAATATTCTTCCAATGAATTCCTTGTTGCAAGAGTCCATCTCTGCTGCTTGCAACCTAAGAAGCCTGATTGAAATAGTGCTATCTAAGATGATACACAAACTGTGTGTTCCACGATTGTGCAATGTGAAGGCCTCAGAGAGAAATAGGCCATTTACTAAAGCCCAAGCTCGCTCTTCTCAATGTCCTGATATTCTGTATGACTGCTTGCAGTGGTTCTCAACCTTCCTAATGCCTCGACCCTTTAATACAGTTCCTCAAGTTGTGGTGACCCCCAACCATAAAATTATTTTCGTTGCTACTTCATAACTGTAATTTTGCTACTGTTATGTCTTAGGCAACCCCTGTGAAAGGGTTGTTCGACCCCAAAGGGGTCGCGACCCACAGGTTGAGAACCGCTGGCTTAGAGAGAACCAATGTGGGAATTTAACCTACTAGCAATGTGGTTAATCAAAGTGTGTTTTCTGCACAGTCAGTGTAGCTCAGTGGATTGAGCATCAACCCATGGACTGAGAGGTCCCAGTTCGATTCCCAGTCAGGGCACATGCCCGGGTTGCAGGCTCGATTCCCAGTAGGGGTTGTGCAGGAGGCAGCCGATCGATGTTTCTCTCTCACAGGGATGTTTCTATCTCTCTCTCCCTTTCTCTCTCTCTAAAAATCAATGAAAATATATTTTTTATAAAAAGAGTATTTTCTCTTGGTGCACTTATCAGCACATTTATTAAAAAAAAGAAAAGTTATTTTCTCTGTAAGAGTTTGGTCTTGATAGATATACAAATCAAGTACATGTTTGATGCACATTGTGCTGACTGGCCTACATATACATTAAAGGAGCTCTAGAGACTATCTAGTCCAGGGACCAGCAAACTTTTTCTGTAAAGGGCCATGTAGTAAATATTTTAGACTTTATGGGCCACAAACAATCTCTGTCACTTCTTTTTTTTTTTTTAATAATCCTTTAAAAATCATTGGAGGTCTCATACATCCTGATTTCAAAACTTACTACAGAGCCACAATAATCAAAACAGTGAGGTAGTGGCATAAAAACAGACAATGGAATGGAATAGAGACCCCAGAAAAAAAATCCTCCTCTTTGCTTAGACAATTCAATGAGGAAAGAACAGTCTTTTCAACAAATAGTGCTGGGAAAACTGAATGTCCACATACAAAAGAATAAAGTTGGACCCTTATCTTACCCCATACAAAAATTAACTCAAAATGGATTAAAGACCTAAACATAGAGCTAAAACTATAAAACACTTAGAAGAAAAGATAGGAGGAAAGTTTCATGACACTGGATTTGATAATGATTTCTCGGATATGATACCAAATGCACAGGCAACAAGAGAAAAAAATAAACAAACTGGGCTACATCAAAATTAAAAACTTGTATGCATTAAAGGGCACAATCAACGGAGT
The DNA here is from genome assembly GCA_030848825.1 of Tadarida brasiliensis. Taxonomy (NCBI): domain Eukaryota; kingdom Metazoa; phylum Chordata; class Mammalia; order Chiroptera; family Molossidae; genus Tadarida; species Tadarida brasiliensis. The sequence goes on from CM061270.1 coordinate 33,057,725, forward strand.
TAAAAACAGCAATGCATGGAATGGAAGAAAGTATTTGCAAACCATATATCTGAGAAAGGTTAATATACAAAAACTCCTACAACTCAACAACCAAAAAATAAATAAAAACTATTAAAAACTGGGCAAAGAACGTGAACAGACTTTGACAAAAAAAAGAGGGTGGGAAATGAATAAATAATAACAGAAATGAAAGAGGAGACATCACAATTGATACCACAGAAATAACTGATACCACAGAAATACAAAGGCTCATAAGAGAATACTACGAACAATTAATTATATACCAAGAAATTAGATGTCCTAGAAGAAATAAATTCCTAGACACATACAACCTACCAAGACTGAATCATGAAGAAAGAGAAAATCTCAACACACCAATAAATAAGGAGATTAAACAGTAATAAAAAAAAAAGTTATCATATGACCTGGCTGGTTTGGCTCAATAGTTAGAGCATTAGCCTGGGAACCAAAGGGTAGCGAGTTCGATTCCCGGTCAAGGGCACATACCTGGGTTTCAGGTTTGACCCCAGGCCCCGGTTGGGGTCAAACCTCTCTCTCTCTCCCCCCACTCCCTCTTTCCTTCCCTCCCTCCCACTCACTCTAAAAAAAAAAAAATCAATGGAAAAATATCTATTATGGAAAACAGTATGGAGGGTCCTCAAAAAATTAAAAATAGTACATCAATATGATCCAGCAATCCCACTTCTGGATATATATCCAAAGGAAATGAAAATAGACCTTGAAGAAAATATCTGCACCACTGTTCACTGCAGCATTATCCACAATAGCCAAGACATGGAAACAACCTAAATGTCTGTTGATGGGTGGATGAATAAAGAAAATGTGATACATACACACACACACACACAACTGAACATGATTCAGCCATGAGATGGAAGGAAATCCTACCATTTTCAACATGGATGAAACTTAACATTACGCTAAGTAAAATAAGTCAGACAGCAAAAGACAAATACTATGTAATATCATTTACATGTGAAATCTAAAAAAGCAAACTCATAAAAACAGAGACCACAATGGCAGTCCCCAGGGACTGGAGGTCGGAAGACATGGGGAAATGTGTGGCAAAGGGAACAAGACCTCCAGGTAAAGGATGAATAAGTTCTGGTGATCTAACGTGCAATATGGTTAATAGCACCGTATTATATACTTGAAAGTTGTGAAGAAAGACCTTAAATGTTCACCACAAAAAAAGAAATAAATGATAATTATGAAATATGATGGAGGTGTGATCTAAAACTATGGTGGTAATCATTTTGTAATATATAAGTATATCAAATCAACACATATACATTAAACTTATAAATTGGCAGTATTATCTGTCAATCACCTCAAAGTTTGAAAAAAAGTTTTAAAAAAGAAAGTTCTCAAAGAAATATTTGTACACCCGTGTTCATAGCAGTATTATTCACAACAGTCAAAAGGCAGAAGCAGCCCAAGTGTCAATCAACAGATGAATGGATAAACAAAATATGGTAAACATTTACAATAGTATGTTTGCAGCTTTAGGGGGAAAAAAGGAAATTCCGACACATAATATAACATGAATGAAGCTTGAAGGCATTATGTTAAGTAAAGTAAGCCAGTCACAAAAGACAAAGAAAGTAGAATGGGGGTTGCTGAGGGCTAGGGGGAGGGGAATGGGGAATTATTGTTTGATGAATTCAAAGTTTCAGTGACAAGAGCCCTGGAGGTAGACAGAAGTGAAGGTTGCACAGTAACGTGGATGCCACTGAACTGTACATTTAAAAATGGCTGAGATAGCAAATTGTATGTTGTATGTATATATGTATATGTATATATGAATCTATGTATTTATAAATCATATGTACATATGTATACACATATAAATTCTTAGTTCAGAGACCAAGCAGAAACAGACAGACCTGATTTAGACTATGGGCTGCAATTAGCTGACAGTGATCTAGTCCAGTGATCTCCAGAGAGTGCTCCAAGGAACCCTAGAAGAAGCTGTACCTATGCAGCTGCCAAGCAGCTCTTCTGAAAGGTGTGTAGGAGGGCGCTAGGCTCCCCACCCCTGCTACAAACAGAGCAGCTCCTCTCCTACCTGGAGTTCCATGGGCTTGACTTGAGGAAAGGTCTCCAGGGGCTGGAAAGATTTGGAAACAACTGCCTAATCCGCCTTCATCATAGGAGATAAACCAAAGGACCAGAGATGGCAAGTGAGATGCACAGCAGAGTTGGGACCAGACACTAAGTCCTTAGACTATGACCTCAGCACTTGTCCATTATACCACCCAGCTTCTTCCCAGAGAAAGCCACTCCCCACTAACATAGCTGACTCTGGCCTCCACTCAACAGATCCCCTTAGGCTAATGACTTAGGTGCCAATAAATTCAAATGATTTATTCAGCACCTAACTTGTGCCCAGAAAGTTTCTGAGACAAGTACAAGGCAGGATTCTGCTCTGTGGTAGGCAGAATAGTAACCTCCACAAAGATCTCCTAGATCTAGTCCCTGGAACCTGTGAGTACGTTACATTACATGACAAAGGAGACTTTACAGATAATATTATAGTTAAAAAACCTTGACACGGGGAGTCATCCTGGGTTATACAGGTGGGCCCAATCTAATCATGTAAATTCTTTTTTTTTTTTTTTTTTTATCCTCACCCGAGGACATTTTTTCATTTTTTGTTCAGATAGAGTGGGAGGGAGAGAGAGGAAGAGAGAGAGAGAGAAACATCGATGTGAAAGTGACACATCGAGTGGCTGCCACCCGCACGATCAACCAGGGCCGGGGACAAACTGCAACCGAAGTACATGCCCCTAGCGGGAACCGAACCCGGGTCTCTCCGGACCGCAGGCCGACGCTCTAACTGCTGAGCCAAACCGGCCAGGGCATCATGTAAATTCTTAAAAACATTTTAAGAATTCTTAAGATGTCTTTTAAATTCTTAAAAGACATTTTCCTGGCTGTAGTCATAGGGAAATGTGAATACTGAAGAATGGTCAGAGAGATGGAACATTGCTGGCTTTGAAAACAGAGGAAGGGGACCATGAACCAAGAAATGTGGACAGAAGTAAAAAAAAGGCAAGAAAACAGGTTCTTCCTAAAGCCTCCAGAAAGAATCACTGCCATGCCAACCCCTTGATTTAGCCCAGTAAGACCTACGTCAGACTTGTAACTTAAAGCACTGAAAGATAACAAATTGGAGTTGTTTTAAGCCATGAAACGTGTGGTAATTTATTAGAGCAGCCATAGGAAATTAATACATGCTCTCAAATATACTCAGAACAGTTTACTTCTGCAGCGGCTTACTTATCCTGTGGCCAGCTAGGAGCATCTGCTCATCTTCTCCATTAATACGCATGTTGGCCCCTTGGACACCCAGTCCTGCCCAGAAGGCCTGAAAATGAAAACATGAGCCAATCTGGAGATTTCCCAGGGAAAAAGAGTAACAACAACAGAATTAAAATTAAAACTGCCTCTGTAAATAACATTGAGCTTGACAAGTATTTCAAAAGGTGAGAGAAAAAAATGTCATCAGTGCAGGATTTCTGACCTTACATTTTGGAGACTGATGGGCAAAGCCCCAGTCTGGGTCATAATAATGCTAAAAACATGGTCTGGTCTGTGTACGCTGTGTGTGTGTGTGTGTGTGTGTGTGTGTGTGTGTGTGTATGTATCAGACCGGATACAAGGTACACTGATAGGGCATTTCATTCTAGATCAGAGGTCAGCAAACTACCACCCTCTGGCCAAATCTGGCTGCTGCCTGATTTTGTAAATAAAGTTTTATTGGAACATTGGCCCATTCATTCATTTATGTATTGCCTATAGCTGCTTTCCCACTACAGTGACGGAGTTGAGTGGCTGTGACAGACACAGTTAAGACCAAAAAAGACGAAAATATTTATCTGACTTTTTACAGAAAAAGTTTGCTGGCCCTATAGATTGGCTGGGGCAGCCACATGTAATATTCTCTAAGTAAGAAGAGTTCACAAGCTCACAAAGGCCTCCATTCCTCCCACCCCCACCCCATGCAGACATGACATGAGGGGCCCTGTTTGTCTTTCCTCCTGCAGTTGGTTTTGTGACTCATGTCTGCTGACCCTGTTCAGTGAGGCTGAGAAAGGCAACCACATAACCCAAGGAAATCCAGCTGTGCAATCCAGCTACATTTTCCTTTGAGTCAGCCGCCCCAGCATGTAAGCAGCCTCATTTGATCTGTTTCTTCTAATCCAGAAGTCCCCAACCCTTTCTACCATATTTTTTAAAATATTACACTAATGTATTTTTCATTACCCATAAATCATGTTGCCCTGCAGCTCTCCACCCACTGAATCAATGGCCTTTGTTGTTTCAGAGAAAGAAGAGGCGCAACCTTGGACCAAGAAATCCTTTTTGTTTTGTGTTGTTTGTGTTTTGTATTAGATTTCTCAAGTCAGAGAGACACTATTGTCTTAGAAGTCAGTTTCGTTGAAAGAGAAAAATATTATTTCTATTCAAAAATCATCTTTGTGCAAACTAAGAACAAAGCTCAGGGAACTGAGCACAGAGTCTGAGCATCAGCCACAGTACAGAGAGTACAAAGGATATGATGTCAGGGCAATTGCTCTCAGACAGAAGGATAAGGAGGTACCCTTTCCACACATCTGCTCACCTACTAGGGGCTCAGCCCAGGAACAGCAGGGAGAATGAGGTGGCAAAAATTCCAGATAGGTAGAGGGAGAATCCAGAGATATTTAGGCCGATGATTTAATCAATCATGCCTATGTAATAAATCTTCCATAAAAATCCAAATTGTGGGGTTCAGAGAGCTTCCAGCTTGGTGCACACGTGGAGGTGCTGGGAGGGTGGTGTGCCTGGAGAGGGCAGGACAGCGCTGTGCCCCTTCCCACACGCCTTGTACCTCTTCCATCTGGCTGTTCTTCTGTATCCTGTAGTAGATCCTTTATAATAAACTGGTCATTTCTCCCTTCCTCCGCTGCTCCGCAAACGTGCATGTATTTACACACAGACACGGTCCATGCAGTTCAGAAGCAGAACATCACTGGCAGAGAGAAATGCCTAAACTGATGGGCCAGAGTTAACATTCCCTCGCTTCCCCGCAGGCTCCATCTGACAAGGCAGTGGCCAAAAGTTTCCTAGTAACCCCGTGGTGGACGTGGGAGAAGGTGGCTGAAAATTCAGAAAGTATTCACCAAGGGGTTGCCGGGCATGTGGCAAGAGAACCCTCTAGCAGAGGCTGAAAAGTAGACCACCTAAAGCAAAGTTCTGCCAGGGCTTTCTGGCTAAGCCTCAGAGGGTCCACAGAAGCAAGAGGCAGATGGAGAATGCTAAGGCCAGTGGCAACCACGTGCACTGCTTGCAACCAGCTAGGCCATCATGAGGCTCCGCAACCACACACCCACCGCTAAGTCTGCGGCTAAGCAAGGCCGACTCCCGAAGGGCAGATGAGATCAGATGCCCCTCGAAGAGCGGTCAACAGAAGCCAGCAGAGGGAGGCAATACATGCACGAAACATCTTTCCCCTAGCATGACAGCATCATGGAAGCCTTTCCCTGCGCTCAGACGTCACCAGGGAGAAGGAGAAGAGGGGCTGAGAGGAGAGCGCCTGGAAGAAGAAGTTAAGCCCACAGAATCTCAGTTTATCTGAACAATGTTGCTTCAGACCAGAAGAAACCAATGTGACTTAGTGGGCAAACTGAACATCTCTGGATTACTCTGTATACAGAGGGGCTCTAGAACAAGATAATAACGAGTACAAAAATAGTCTCCACGGTGACGGGCATTAACTAGATTTATTGTGGTGGTCATTTTAAAATATAAACAAATATCAAATCATTATTTTGTATACCTGAAACTAATATGTTGTATGTCAATTACATCTCAATAAAAAATTGAAGATAAAAAAGCTCCAGGCCCGGCCAGGGTGGCTCAGTAGACTGAGCGTCGTCCCATGGACTGAGAGGTTCCCAGTTCAATTCCTGAGCAGGGCACATGCCTGGGTTTCAGGCTCGATCCACAGTAGGGGGCATGCAGGAGGCAGCCAATCAATGTTTCTCACATCGATGTTTCTCCCTCTTTCTCTCCCTTCCTCTCTCTCTAAAAAATAAAATAAAATAAAAATAAACACATATTTTAAAATATTTTTTAAAAAATACATAAAAGAGCTCCATATGTTGAGTGCTATTTGAGTACGGTGAGTAGGTTTCCAGATACCCACCCTCACATCTTACCCCCTCCCCTGCCCCACATATATGCTTCAATCCACTTTAACACCAGAAGAAAAGACTCCTCCCCCTAGACAAAGAAGAGGAAGGGAACACCAATAAATTGACCCAAGAATGAAGCACATGCCCCCTCGCCCCAGTCCTTGGCTCTGACTGCCCTCGAAGCAGGAGAGTGGGTTAAAGGCTCTGGACAGCACTGCTGCCTGCAGAACCATCAGCAAAGCAATGGGGGAGGGGTCCCTCACTGCGCCTCACTGCTAACATGAGTTTTCTAAGACCAGTGTCCAATTCTATGGGTTCCATGATTTCAGATGAAACCAGCAGCTCCCTATGTCCACAGGGTCTACTTTCTTGCCTCGTCGTATAACCACCTCAAGTCAGTGCCCCCCGAAGAAGCCAGTGGATGCGGCCCTGTGCCCCCCCCCACCCAGAGGACGCACGGAGCGGGTGCAGGACGGAGGTGTATGGCTGCCTAGCTGCAGTATTTCCCCAAAACTGGAATTAATTATCGTTACTTGCTCCTCTGTCCCTCTTAGATCTGCAAAGCGTGGGTCACAGTGACTTTGTTTTTATTGGCCTACCACATATTGAAACCATTCCTGCATATTGATACTGAATGTCTCAGCCAAAACCTTGTGAAAATTACTTACTGTGCAGTGCAACAGAACGACTTTCTAAAGTTAAACGTCTTGGGATATTTTATCTTTTCAAGTACATACCAAAAGCAATTAAGTTCAAACTATGGAATACAGTCTTTGCCAGTTTCCATTCTTGACACATATGTGTCTGTGTTTATAAGTTCAAAGACCTCTTAAAGGATCAAATCTCTAGCTTTAATTTTCTCTTCGCGAGTGAAAAGCAGTCCTGCACCCTTCCTTAAGTCATCTGCAAGGACGTCTGCGGCGTGAGGCCTCTACCCAAGACATCTCTAACGTGGCCTGAAAGGGTGGACCAAGGACCTACTGCCGTCCTCCCCTCTCCAGCAGCCCACAGGATGTAGCCCAACTTGTTGAAAGTGAAACATTCAGTCACAGAGCCCTAAGCAGGACAGACGCATAGCAGCGGTCTGCCCAGGAACCAGTCTGTCGGAGTTCTTACTACACCAACCCGAATCACGGTGGTTTATGGCAGCCTCGCTCATCTTCCTGCTCCCTCTCCTCTTCTCTGTCCCAGCTCTGCATACTCAGCGACCTGATTCCAGAGAATTCTTCCATTACTCTCATGCCCCCACCTTCCGGAGCCAATGCCTTCATTGTCTCCTTACTTCTCTGAGGGGCACAGTTCTCTCTTTCTCCCCCTCAGACATGAAGGTGTTTATCAGTGGGATCAGCACGTGTATCTGAGTGACAGCCAGAATGCGCGGGAACTCCCCAAATCCTGCTGCATTTCTCCACCCCCACCCCCGCCACCCCAGGTTTATCTTTCAACACTGGTTTCCAAATTATAGTCGGTCCTCATTCATGGATTCCACGTCTGCAAAGTCACTTACTCACTAGAATTTATCTGTAACCCTCAAATCAATGCTCATAGACATCTCCCCAGGCATCAATGAACATGTGCAGAACAGCCAAATGTGCGCTGCCCCACACATGTCCTCAGCTGAGGTTGCATGATGTGATGCTCTGCCTTCTTGGTTCGGCTGTCATACTCTAAGCAAGTGTCTTTTTTTTTTTAACATTTTTATTTTTATTTCATTTTTTATCCTCACTCGAGGACATTTTTTTGCATTTATCTTCAGATAGAGTGGGAGAGAGGGAGGAAGAGAGAGAGAGAAACATCAATGTGAGAGAGACACATCAACTGGTTGCCTCTCATACAACCCCAACCGGGGCCGGGGACAAACTGCAACCGAGGTACGTGCCCTTAGCGGGAACCGAACCCGGGACTCTCTGGCCGATGCTCTAACCGCTGAGCCAAACTGGCCAGGGCTAAGCAAGTGTCTTTTTTCTAATCTATTTTAGTGCCACCTTGGTTGCATTTTTGTGGCTTTTGTTGGTGACTTTGCTGTTTAAGATGTCCTCCAAGCATAGAGCTGAAGCTCTGTCTAGTGTTTCTGAGCACAGGAAGGCTGTGACGTGCCTCATGGAGAAGAAAATACATGTGTTGGACAAGCTTCCTTCAGGCAGGAGTTTTAGTGCTGGTGGCCATACCTTCAACGTTAATGAATCAACCGTGTATATTAAACAAGATGCTTTTAACAGAAACACACATAAAACAAGGTTATGTATTTTTGTTTTATCCTCACCTGAAGACATTTTTGCATTTATCTTCAGATAGAGTGGGAGGGAGAGAGGGAGGAAGAGAGAGAGAGAAACATCGATATGAGAGAGACACATCGACTGGTTGCCACCCGCACAACCCCAACCAGGGCCAGGGACAAACTGCAACCGAGGTACGTGCCCTTAGTGGGAACCGAACCCGGGACTCTCTGGTCCGTGGGCCAACACTCCAACCGCTGAGCCAAACCGGCCAGGGCCAAGGTTATGTATTAATCAGTTGTGACAGAGACTCACAGTTACCTAACCCTGTATTTCCCTTAAGAGCAATGGTTCAGGATTTGCTAATTCAATGTTCACGGTGCCTTTCTAAAACATGGCACCCATGAATAACAAGAATGGACTGTAAACATAACAGAGACGGCAAAGAGAGAGTTTCAACGTTCTACATTCTGAGCAAAACACACACACACACACACACACACACACACACACACACCATCTTCCTCAGAAGCGTATTTTCAGAAGTCTAATTCATACATTGGTGTGAATCTGTTGACGGGGTGGATGTGTCCCGCTCTCTGACACCAGCCTCGGGAACCCCAGCTGCAGCCTGGATCCCAAGCGTCCCCTCTCCCTCACGAAAGCCCCAGGCTCTCCTCTCCGGGAAGCCTTCCACACCTGCTTCCCTTCCTGCGCGAAGTCTGCTAACTTTCTTCAATCCCTACCTATTACCCTTATGAAATCCCCACTCCTCGTGATGTACAGAAGAAGTAGGTTCTGTTTATGCCCGTTCGTGTTGCTGCCGCTTTTGTCCCCATACATACTTTAGTGACTCCATCCCCGTGGTCTGTGAGCTTCCCATGTCCTTCAGAAGGCTCGCAACGCCTGCTCTAGTGCTTCATATGTTCGTGTTGATTACGTGGAAACGCTCGCTGGCTCCAAACTTTCCTGTCACTTCCACGGGGTCTTCCATTATCTCATTCTCCAGGCAGACTAAAACATCATCATTTGTCCCCTTTCTGTCCCTCAATGTGACTTGTGGGTTTAAAAGGAAAGACTTTGTTCAAGCACAGCGCACGAAAATGTCAAAAATCATCGTGTGTTTCAGGGTTCCATCACGATATGGTCACCGGGATTGATGCAAGATACTTGACAATTCTAGCCAGGGCATGCATTTGCAACTAGTTAACTTGTGGATATAAACAACCCGGACAACCTACTTCTTCATGGATTTGAAACTGTCTCAGATGCTTTGAATGCGTCCCTTCTCCCTCTGTGTTCCTCCCCTGGCGTGCCGCTCCGTCTCGCTACTAACAGTGGCTCCTGCTCAATCAGACAGGCGTTTAAATCTCAGCTCTTCCTGCACATACATTTGGGCTGCTATAACAGAACGCCACAGACTGGGCGGTTTATAAACAACAGGTATCTATTTCACACAGCAATGGATGCTGGAATTCAGTGATCCAATCGTCAACAAGGTCAAGTGCCCACTTCCTGATTCATGTGTCCTCACATGGCAGAAGAAAGAAAGGCCAGAGAGCACTCTGTGTGTTTTTTTATAAGGGCACTAATCCCATTAATGAGAGCTTCACCTCATGACCTCCCAAAGGCCCCACCTCCTAACACCATCACACATACTGGGGGTTAGGATTTCAACATATGAACTTTCTGTTCAATAACATTCAGTCCAGAACAGTCACCACTGTGTCACCCCCAGTGAATTAAAGTATCCAGGCTCTGAGCACCCGTGGCTGCTACATCACAAAGAGAAAGAGAACCTCAAAGTGGGAAAATACAACATCACTTATGAATTATTCCTGCCAAAATATATGTGTGTCTATACACACATACATTTACACACACACACACACACATACCATACAAATCAAACCAAACCTGTAAATCCAACTCCAATTTACAGGAAACACAGTGGACAGAGGAACATGTCAAACTACATCATAAGGATGCAACCAGCAAGACCCAGACCATGAGAAACCCCACAGGTCAAATAATTTGATTTCTTCATAAGATTAACAGTAAAGAAGAAAAAAGAAATGGAGGGAGAACTCATAGATTTAAACACGAATTAAAACCTATCAAGCAATTGCAATGTGTGGACCTTATTTAGATTTCAATTTAAATAAGCTGTCAAAAATTATGATATTTATGAGATAATTGGAAAATCAAACACTACCTGAATATTTAATATTAAAAAAGCATTGTTAAATAGTTTGGTATAATGGTATTGTAATTTTTTAAGAAAACAGACCTTATCTTGCAAAGATTCATACTGAAATATTTGTGGATAAAATGGGGAAATTACTTCAAAATAATAATGATGGGGAAATGTGGATGGGGGTTGGTTAGTCAAGATTAACAAGAAGCTATTGTTGGTTGGACCTATGTGAATATAAATGGGGCGTCCTTTATTCTATTCTGTCTACTTTTGTGTATGTTCAAAATTCTCCAAAATTAAAAGATAAAATAGGCATAAACATTGCCAGCTCTCCCACTTACTGTGTGACACCACTGAGTTCCTCAACCTCTCTGAGCCTCAGTTTCCTCAGCAAAATGGCCTGCCTGTTAGTATCCTGGTGAGGGTTCCATGAATTAAGATGTATGAAGTACACAACATTTCAGGTTAATAAAAATTCTCTATCATCTCTCTTTATCTTTCAAATCTATATCTCCAGTCCTAACTGTGTATCTTCAACACAAGACTCTACTTCCAAAAGCTAAGAGATTGTTTCCCAAAGTCAGCCATTTTAAGGACAGGGAATGTTTGTCTACTCAAAAGCCAGTTTCACTGTCTTCTCTGCTAACAGTGACGATTTTGTTTCCGATATTTCCTGCCTCCCTATTTCCTTTGCCAGTGGTAGGTTCAGCGTTGGCCTCCAATCCATTTCTGGCCACTGAAACAGAAGAAGTCTGCTGAGGGTTTCTTGGCTAGGATTGTTTTCCCATTAAAAAAGAAAAAAAAAAGAAGATGCACAGGAAAGAATGACTACTTTTTCTTCTGCTAGACCTAGTCACCTCTGCATGTGATGAACTACGGCAGCCATCTGTGACCACGAGAGGAGATAGCGTGAAAGGAACATGATAAGGATGACAGAGGAGAAAGGTATAAGGTCTCTGGGTTCTTAGTGGCTGACCAGTCCTGGATTTCTTGTTATGCAACATAATGAGCACCATTACTATTGAAGCTATTCTGAGTACAGTATTCTGTTGCTTGAATCTGAAATTCTCCTAAATAAAACTGGCTCAGCAGAACCACCTAAGGGAGGAGGAATATCTAACACATCTCCCCCCTCATCACTCTGCATTCTGCTACTTCGCCATTGAGGGTACAGTCCCTCCTGCAGGCCCCTACTCCTTTCTCATATCCTGCTCATACCCTGCCATCGCCACTCCCATAGTGTGTGTCACATCCTTTATGAGTGCTGGGGCTATAAAAAAGGTAAGAGCCATTGCAAATGAGCTGAAAGTCACAGGAGTGTTCTATTTATCTTATCCTCAGCACCCAGTACAGTACCTGGCAAACTAATATAAAGATTTGCGTGCAAAGAAAAAAATAAATCTATAAATGAATGCCCTGCCACCTCTTAAAACTTAAGTTTCAGAATTAAACTCAACTCCCCCCGCCCCAATACTTCACAAATAACCCATTTATGTATCATCTCTTGCCTGAACAATAACCACCTCCCATTGGTTTCCTTGTCTACAGCCTCTCCCCATTGCAGTCCACCCTCTCCAGGGTAACCCAAGTTATCTCCGAAAACACAGATCAGTAGGTCACTACCTTTCTGGAAAATCTCTAGGATCAAGTCTATATTCATTTAACGGAATAAGGTCCTTCCTCATTTGACCACAACCTAACTTTGCTAAAAAGTATTCCAGAAATGAAGTATTCCACAACCTAACTTTGCTAAAAAGTATTCCAAAAAAATATCTATTACTAGATTAAAAAGTTTTAAATGATGGAAAGAAGAAGGAAGGATGCCCAGCCGGTGTGGCTCAGTGGTTGAGCATCGACCCATGCACCAAGAGGTCACTGGTTCAATTCCTGGTCAGGGCACATGCCCAGGTTATGGGCCTAATCCCCAGGGGGGGGGGGGGGGGGGGGCGGGGAGGAGAAGGCGTGCAGGAGGCGGCCAATGGATGGTCTCTTTCATCAATGTTTCTATCTCTCCCTCTCCTTTCCTCTCTTTCTAAAAAATCAATAAAGAAAAAATATTTTTTAAAAAAGGAAGAAGAAGGAAGGGAAGTATGAGCATTTTCCAGTTGCCACGTCTAGAAACCTGGAAGTCATGAATTCCCAGAAAAAAAGGAATGTTATATATCATTGTGAAAAACCTTTACTTTAAAGATAAGTAAATTGATTCTTCTTTCATCCCTTTTACACAATTTGTCAACAAATCCATTTGTCATATCCTCCTTCAAAACATCTACCAGGTTTCCTCCTGCCTCTCTATCCCCCAAGGACTCACGCCCAGTCCATGCTCATTTACCCTTGCTGGGATTATTGAAAGAACCCTCAAAGGGGGTCTCCTTTTCTCTTCCCCATCTGAGCCATCTTATACACAACTGACAAGAGAAACTTTCTAAACTGGTTCTTTTAACATGTCACCACAATTACCCCAAAATCTCTACGATTTCCTAGTGGCCTCATTTTTTAAGCCAAACTCATACCGCATTGCACCAAACCAGGTTGGCCTTCTAGAGCTCAGTCATCTGGACCATCCTTTTAGCCCAACTCTTTCCCACACTCAAAGACACACACATGATACCCTGAGTGTCTTGCAAGGTCAGAAAATATGGCTGTGTTCACTTCTGCCTCCAGCCTTCTGCTCAGAGCCTGAGACCCTACCTGGGTGTCCTCCTGCTTGCCTCTGCTCATTGAAAACCTAGTCTTCCTTCAAGGTCCCCACTTCACCTTCCCTCCCTCCCTGCCACACATCAAATTAAATCTTCCCTTTCTCTGAATTTCCCTGGCCCTAATGTTTACCTTTCTATCTCCTTCTTAGAACCTAAGTGACCTGAGAATAGGGACCCTGTCTAAAATGATTTGCATTCCCATTAGTCTGCCTCCCCTGTCTTTGCCTATCACCACCCTACTATTTAAGACTAATACAAATACCACCTGTCTATGAACTAAAGAAACTAAAATTATGATGCCGCTGAACTCCTAAAAAACTTTGTTGGTATCTTAAGACATTTATCACACTCTTCTACTGATGAGACTGTTTACTGCTTTGTTTTATTTTTCTCAATGTAGGATAAACACCTTGAGGGCAGGATCTAGTCTCATCTCTGTATCACACCATCCCAGGTGCTCTCAGCACCCACTGGAGTGATTTGTATAAAATAAGCCCTTCTTTCTTGGAGCATCTCTATTTCTCTGTGCTTCCTAATAGGGATGCTGAAGGCAGAGCCTGAGACAAAGAATCAAGAGAGAGACAGAGAGAGGAGAGGGGGGTGGGAAGAGAGGGAGAGAGAGAGAGAGATGGTATGTTTGGGAGGGAGAAATATGGACATATTTTTGTGTGCAGGCACATGTATACCTGTTCCCCAGGTTGATATCCAGGTGAAATCTTGTTTAAATGGTTCTCAGGGGTAGCCCTGAAGGAGAAAGAGTGATAAGGGACAAGGCAGAAAAGTGGATCTATTCCCACATGGTCAGTCTTGGTGACCTCCACGGAGATTACTAATGGCCTGACCTGGTTTTAGTGTTGAAAGTTCTGCACCCTAGGAAATCCTAGATCATGGGCAAACCTGGATGATTGGGCACCTACCCCCAAGCCCAATTTCAGCACCTGAGGCCACCTCTTTGTCCCCCTTTTCCTGACTCCTAAAGCCACTGTTCATTCACAAACATAGGAATGAGTTAACCACACCAATTTACCATAGCCTAGGCAACACCAAACTTTTGTTATTCTTTAAATTTCTCAATGCTGAATTAAGCCTGGCTTTGCAATGTGGGTGCTTTAGATTTCAGTAGAAACTATTTTGGCAGATTAGAAATACTTTTGATGTTTGAGATGCTTCAGTAAAACATAAGGCAGGTGGGAAATACACTGAGATTATGCCAACACCCTGAATATTGAAGGGCAACCTATTTTCTCAATCCACCCTCAACTCACAAACATAGTTGAAGAACCTTCTAGAATAATATCAATATGTCATATTTGACTTTGAGAGCCCCTTTTACACAGAAAATATTTAAACTCCTTCCATCTTCTTGATTCTGTCTTATTTTGACTGTTTCAAAAACCATATGCTGAACTGTGGTATATCTCAAGGTCAAATTTTATGCACACAAAGTAATATTAAATGTTCAGAAATAAAAACTGAGCTGTATATAGAACTTCAAGCCTCCATGATTATTCACTGGGTGCCCTTGTCATTGGTCTGGTGTTTACAACAGAATCTGCAGTGTGGGAATATGTTCTCCTGCATTTCCATTAGTTACCACAAGAGAATGACAAACTCAACACTTCTTACAGCCTTCCTTTTAGCCCTCTACCATGCCTAATGCCACAGAGCCAACATCTGAAACAATCATGTATGCACTGATGTGATTGATACCTGAGGACCTATAAAATGTACTGAATTTGGTAAAACATTCAGTTAATATTCAGGGAGTTTCTACAGGGTTTGCAGCATGTAAATTGTTCTAAGTGGACTCAAGTGACTGAATTTTTTTGCTGGATTAACTGGAGGTTCAGACACCTTCTAAATCCACCATTGCAAGACTCAAACTATGTGACTAACACTATCCATAAAGTCAGTAGAATCAATTATTTTTTAACAGGAAGAAAACCTTAAATTGTCCCTTCACACTGCCTGCACCATCAGTCGAACATGCTACATAACTTCTCATAGAAATATGATTTGATATGAGAACATCTGTAACCGTCTGGAACATATTTTTCCCAGGACTTTACTTCGAGCTCTCTATAAATATCAGATGTTCCCCACAGAATCTGTGACATGTCTTAGGATTCCTGAATAAACATCAGTTATGCCTCTGTCTTGAATCGTGTCAATCTGCATTGAAAATCTGCCAGCCTTCTTAACATCACCACCAGCAGACTTCTTAATTAATCTGCTGAAACTGTGCACAGACTTATATTAAAATCAGGGTTTTATAAGCTGATCTGCCACTTATTTTAAAAACTCACTTTACTTTCCAATGATTCAAGATGTGTTTGAGGGAGCAACAATCTGAGAAACACACGCTAGAGTTTTATCTCAGCACGTGTATTTGCTAGAGTGTTTTTTGTCCCATGACTACTGTCAGGGTCCTCTACCAATAACCTTAAGTCCGTTAATCATGCAAAATAAAAATACTTCAGCACAACTTACTCTATGTTCATGTACTTTTGATTATAAAATGCAAGACTGGTGGTGTAATTAATAGTACTTATGAAATGTGAACTCTTCCTCTCTATCCCAGTCTCTCTGACACGAATATTCTATGAATTACATGTGAGGAATACATCACAAAAAAGAATCCACGTAAGTTTCATTATCTCAGATATGCACAAAAACATATGTACAAAGATATTCTTTCAGAGTTGTTTAGCAATTCCAAAAATTTGGAAGGACTTGTGCCACATGAAACAGTTAAATCATTCAAAGTATATCCCTATAAAAAAAATGCTATACTGTTACTGAAATTAAAGTGGTCACGTATTCTTATTTACTTGAAAAGATAGCCTACCATTATTAAGTGGGGGGAAAAGAAAGTTAAAAGATAAAAAAATAAATAAAAGATAGTATAATATAATTTAGTACAGCTTAATAGAATTTTATTCAACATTTTTTTCATTACATATGTCTATAATTAGATAGACACTAGATACTAGATATAAAACAAATAGTAAGAGTGGTTATCTCTGGATGCTGGGATTACAGATAAATTTAATTTCCTAGATCTTCTTATACCACCACCACTAAGCTGAGACCTCTGCGTGCCCAGGACAGAAAGGGGCAGAGCCTGAGGTGTAGAAGCAAAGGACAGAAGGTGCTCCCAGGTTAACTGACTCCCAAGCAGAAGGCTCTGGAGTGGGATCTGAGCATCTGCATTTCCAATGACCTTCCAGGTAATGCTCAAGCTTCTGGTCCCAGAGCCACTCTTTGGGTAGCTCTTCCCTAAAGTTTTCCTTGACCCAAGCACTCATAAACCACTTCCCTCCACCTACGCTGTCTTCTCCTGGTAATTATTAGAGTGTATGTGTCCTGATTCTTCCACCAGAGTACAGGCTCCTCAAGTAGGGCAGGCCCATGGCTCCTGGCCTCAAGCCTTCCAAACAGCAAGGATTCAATGCATGTTTGTTGAAAAAATTAACGGGGAGACTTTCAGGCATGGTGGGAGGGTATTGAGAAAGATACGTGGCATTCACTTTCCATGCAGTACCATGACATCATCACTGCTTCAGCCATGTGTGGGCCAGAATCTCTGGCAGCAGGCCTGCACATTTACTAGCTCTCCAGGTAGTTATGCTCACTAAAGTTCAAAAACCTGCCCGGGGAATCAGAAGAAAGGGAGGCTTCTGTGACTGGGTCAGGCAAGACAAGTCCCTGGGAAAATGAGAGTGTTTTCAAGGACCTTGATCACACTGTAACCCATCAACTTTCAATACTTGAGCATGAAATTAGTGCCTTCAATTAGCACGGAAGACAGAAAATGGACACAAGGTAGGTATAGTTTGATAAACAAAACTTTATAAAGGCCCAGAGCAGAGCTGAGAATCAACTTGAGGACTCGGTGCCCTTTTCCAAAGAAGTGTGGAAGCCATACATCACACTCTGCCCAGAGGCCTTTCAAGCAGTACAAACCCCAGAGATTCAAAAAAAAAAAAAAAAAAGGAAATAAAGAAAGGAAACAAGAAAAACTGACTGTTCCTATTCCCCAAAAGACTTGTAAGCAAGCTCCAAATTAGAGGCCAAGAGGGAGCTGGACTCGGAACATTTGGTGGATTCGTCCCTCCCCACATGCTACTGTTCCCGGCTATATCTGCCAAGACCTAGAATGTCAGGATCTTATAAAAGGCATTTTGAGAGGCCACAACACTTCCTCCTCTTACCCCAACACGAGGCCCTCCATTAAACCGGAACTAATTCTTATGACAAGTTACAAACCGCAGGAAAAAATAATGAAAAAACACTGACACTACTCGCATTGCTGGGAGACTTCAGGGAGCGCCGATGACAAAGCCCCGTTATTGACCCGATGCTCCTGGTGGTACCCAGTTCTGGGCATGGCAGCCTCCCTACGCCCAGTAGAATGAAGCAGAGAGCAGAAATTCTACTGTGGCACTGCTTTAAGCTTCTAGCAGACATTTCTGGCTAGTTGGCCAACGTTCTGATAGAAGTTTCTTTAAATCAGGATGAGGCAGAGGGAAGAACATTAGACTCAGAGTCAAAAGTCCTGGGTTCTATATCTCAGTTTGTCAAAAATGGGATGGCCTGAACAGGTCAGTTCATTTCTCCGAGTCCCAGTGTGTATACATATTTGTGTGCATGTGTGCTTGTATGTGTGCATATAAGAGTCAATTGGCCTGGCCGGTGTGGCTCAGTGGTTGAGCATCAACCCATGCACCGAGAAGTCACCGGTTCGATTCCCGGTCAGGGCACATGCCCAGGTTGTGGGCCCGATCTCCAGTAGGGAGCATGCAGGAGGCGGCCAGTAGATGTTCTCTCTCATCGATGTTTCTATCTCTCTCTCCCTCTCCCTTCCTCTCTCTCTAAAAATCAATAAAGAAAAAAAAATTTAAAAAAGAAAGAGTCAATTGGTAGCTTCAAAACTAAGATCTGAATACCTCTAGTGTGGGGGTGACATCCATCCCTCCAGTTATCTATTTTCAGGCATTGTTAGCTGTTTCTTTGCTAGAAAAGGATAAGTTCAGGAACACAGGTCTGAGAGAGGGAATGAGGACAGTGGAGGGTGTTTCCATATCAGTCCCTTCACTCTCACTGGGAGTAACCCTGCTGGCCTGCATATGGTAGGGAGTGATATACCAGCACAATGAGGCCCCATTGGCCAAATATGTGAAGCCTGGCTCCTGAACCCTAGTGAGATACCCTCGGGGGATGCCAGAAACAGCTTAAGCAAGCTCCAGAGATCCCACAGTTATGCCAAGGAAGGGCTGAGGACCTTCACAGTTGGGTCATTCTATGTAATGAGATTCCCCTCCTCCTTGCTGGTGGGCAAGGCCTGGGGACATGCAATGGGAATAAGAGCTCTCCTGCCAACAGGACAGGGCCAACAGGAAGCTCAAAGTAGTTAATGTATGGGAAAGTAACTTGTAAACCACAATGGAGATCTAGAGATAGAAGGATGTCCCTGCCATCTTTGCTTTCGCAACATGAGGTTAATAGCCAAGAGATCACAGAGCTCAGATTCCAAAGGCCGATTGAGCCCTCAGAAGGCCCAGTGTGGCTTCATCTGAAAGCATCTTTAGGAAGGTAGGTGAAGGTTCTCCTACTTTCAAAAAGTCCTCAACCTATTTTTAAGGAGCTTATTTGACCCTCCACAAATTGTGAATTCAGCCAATCTCTTCCTAGCTTTAGTCCTCTCTATCTACATACAAAATAGTACTGTTTGAATACTCCACAGACCCTTCAAATTAGCACGTTCAAAATTAAACTCATCTCCCGTTACTCATAAATGTTAATTACCGTTAAATATATACATTTTTATCCCTAGACTCTAAGTTCCTTGAGGACAGTGACCAGATCTTAGATGTCTTTGTATCTGCAATGAAAAAAATAGTAGGTTCTCAATGGTAGTTGGTTGCGTTGAAATAAAGTGTTCAGTATTAGCTAGGATAATGCTAACTTCTATAACAAATGCCAAAATCTCAGGGACTTAATATATTACCATTTTCTTTTGTGAGCACTAAAGACCCCAATATGGATGTTTCTGACTGGCAAGCAGCTTTTCACATGCTCATTTGGGACCCAGGATAATCCCATTTTATAGCTCTACCCTACCTCTAAGGCAGTGGTTCTCAACCTTCCTAATGCCGAGACCCTTTAGTACAGTTCCTCAAGTTGTATGTGGGCCTATCTGCATGTGGGTGGACCCGCCTGGAGACGGATAGAGGAGCGGCGTCTCAGTTCCTAAGACCATCGGAATAGGCGACCCCTGTGAAAGGGTTGAGAACTGCTGCTCTAAGATCTTGAAGTCCTCTGCATTCAGCCCACAGATAATGTGTGTGTGTGAGTGTGTGTGTGTGTGTGTGTGTGTGTGTGTGTGTGTGTGAGAGAGAGAGAGAGAGAGAGAGAGAGAGAGAGAGAGAGTAGTTTGCTTAGAAAAGTCTCATTTTTGCCTAGTTCCTTGGTGTAGCTCTTAATAACATCCCTTTTCACTCTCAAAAGCATCCAAGTTTTTAGGATAAATTATGTTGTTGCTGTATTCATAAACCATTTTATAATCTATGAGCCCACCATAAAGTTTCTCAAGACTTACATTTTACCAGGGACAACTGAGAACCTATCTAAGAGTAAACATTGTAACATAAAGAAAACATGGAGAGCGGCCCTAGTTGCTGCACAGGCAGTTAGATACATTTCCTGAACTTCAAAATTAACTTCGTAGAAACCATGGCCTTCCAGAATATGCATCCTCTGTCTTGTGTCAAAGCAGTGCCCTAAACTTAAGGACCAATGTCTGACGCTGCAGAGCACAAGTTTTATATTCTAGCCATCACTGAATCTCTGCTTTCCAGAAAGGGACTGACATCTTCAGATAGGCAGTTTTCCTTTCCAAAAACAAAGAACACCTATGATCCAATAAAAATTAAAAAAACATAATTACAACATTGAAAACATGATCGATTTGGAAAGTCAAGAAATTGCTTCCCAATGAATTGCCACCCAACTTTAAAATTAAAAGCCTTTGATTCTGAAATTGTAATTAGACAGACAGGGACCAGCCTGACATATACTTTTGCTAATAGTCCTTCATAATGCAATAAATAAAAGCATAAGGAGAACTTTTTAATGTTGATTAGTATATTATTTAATGTTAGAGTAAAGTCAATACAGTAATTACTATTCACATATATACAGAAAATATAGGTCCTTGGAATGCAGCACACATTATCATTGCATAATCTTATAACTATATGCTTTTATAACAAGCTGAAATGGTAGATCTGTAAGAAAAGAACCAGATAGTGACACAGGACAGTTTTGTCATAAAGATGAATGATTACAAAGTTGTTGCTGTTTTTTATTGGAGGGAGGGGTCCTTTTCTTTAGCTGAATTTATTGCGTTGATATTGCTTAACAAAATTATACAGGCTTCAAGTGTACAACTCTACAATACATCATCTGTCTGTTGCACTGTGTGTTCACCACCCAAATCAAGCCTCCTTCTATCACCATGTATTCCCTCTTTACCCTCTTCTACCTCACTCCACCTCCCTTTCCCTCTGGTAATCACCACACCGTTCCCTGTGTCTGATTTGTTTGGGGTTTTGTTGTTGTTATTGTTATTGTTTTGCTTAATCCCTTCACCTTTTTCACCCAGCTCCCAAACCCTGTCCCCTCTGATAGCTGTCAATCTGTTCTCCGTATCTATGAGTCAATTTCTATTTTGTTAGTTTATTTTGTTCATTAGACTCCACATATAAATGAAATCATATGGTACTTGTCTTTCTCTGAATGACTTATTTCACTTAGCATTATACTCTCCAACCCCATCCATGCTGTTACAAAAGCTAAGATTTCGTTCTTTTTTATGGCCGAGTAGCATTCCATTGTGTAGATATAACCGTTGTTTGTTTTTTTTTATCCATTCATCTAATGATGGGCACATGGGCTGCTTCCAAATCCTGGCTATTGTACATAACACTGCAATGAACATAGGGGTGCATGTATTCTTTCAAATTAGTGTTTTGAGTTTCTTCAGATATACTCCCAGAAGTGGAATCACTGGGTAATAAGGCAGTTCCATTTTTAATTTTTGAGGAAATTCCATACTGTTTTCCACAGTGGCTGCACCAATCTGCATTCCCATCAACAGTGCACTAGGGTTCCCTTTTCTCCACAGTCTCACCACACTTGCTGTTTGTTGATTTATGATGATAGCCATAAATCTGACAGGTGTGAGGTGGTTATCTCATTGTGGTTTTAATTTGCATTTCTCTGATGATTACTGACAATGAGCATCTTTTCATATGCCTATTGGCCTTCTGTATGTCCTCTTTAGAGAAGTGTCTATTCAGATCTTTGCTCATTTTTTAATTGGATTCTTTTATTGGTGTTGAGCTGTATAAATTATTTATATATTTTGGATATTAAGCCCTTAGCAGATATATCATTGGCAAATACATTCTCCCATTCAGTGGGTTCCCTTTCATTTTGTTGGTGGTTCCCTTTACTGTACAAAAACTTTTTAGTTTGATGTAGTCCCATTTGTGGTTTTTTTTTTTCCTTTACCTTAGGAGATATATCAGAAAAAATATTGCTGTGAGAAATGTCCAAGATTTTACTGCCAATGTTTTCTTCTAGAACTTTTATGGTTTCAAGACTTACATTTAAGTCTTTAATCCATTTTGAGTTTATTCTTGTGTGTGGTATAAGGAGTTTGGTCTAGCTTCTATTTTTTTTTTTTTTTTGCATGTATTTGTCCAGTTTTCCCAACACCATTTATTGAATAAACTATCTTTACTCCATTGTATGTTCTTGCCTCCTTTGCCAAATATTAATTGACCATATAGGTGTGGGTTTATTTCTGGGCTCTCTATTCTGTTCCACTGATCTATGTGTCTGTTTTTATGTTAGTACCATGCTGTTTTGATTACTATGGCTTTGTAGTATAGTTTGATATCAGGTAGAATGGTATCTCCAACTCTGTTCTTTCTCAAGATTGCTGAGGTTATTCAGAGTCTTTGTGGTTCCATAAAAATTTCTGGAATATTTGTTCTAGTTCTGTAAGATATACGACTGATATTTTAATAGGAATTACATTGACCCTATAGATTGCTTTGGGTAACAGGGACATTTTAATGATGTTAATTCTTCTTATCCATGAACACAGTATATGCTTCCACTTATTTGTATCTGTCTTCAGTATCCTATACTTTTGAGTACAATTCTTTTATTTCATTGGTTAAATTTATTCCTAGGTACCTTATTCTCTTTGTTGTGATTGTAAATGGGATTGTTTCATAGTTTCTCTTTCAATAGTTCATTATTGCTGTATAAAAATGCCACCAATTTATGAAGATTAATTTTGTACCCTGCTACTTTACTGAATTAATTTATCAGTTCTAGTAGGTTTTTGTTGTTGCTGTTGTTTGGTGGATTCTTTAAGGTTTTCTATATACAGTTTCATGTCATTTGCAAATAATGACAGTTTTACTTCTTCCTTTCCAAGTAGGGTGCCTTTTATTTCTTCTTCTTGTCTGATTGCTGTGACTCCCAGTACTATGTTAAATAAGAATGATAAAAGCAGACATCCCTGTCTTGTTCCTGATCTTAAGGGAAACGTTTTGAGTTTTTGTCTGTTGACTATGATGTTGGCTATGCATTTGTTATATATGGCCTGTATTATGTTGAGGTAGGAGAATGTTTAAAGGACTTATAGGCAAAGAGTTTTCAAAACCCAAGAGAATTTCCTAAGATACAGATATACAAGCTAAGTATTAGAAAGCTAGATGGAGATAACCTAAAGCCCTTTGTTAGCCTACATTTTTATAAATTTAGTTTGAGCAACCTGAAATTATACAGGAAATCTCTTTGGAAAATAGTCTGAAATTCAACTTTACCAATTCAGACTGATTTTCCATGTCAGTCAGTCCAGATGAAAGAGGCTTTGCCAAATGTAGAGGATTCCCCCATCTAACACCTTCTCCAGTTGAGCCTTGAGAAGGTATTGCTAAGAGGAATATCTGATCTTATGCTTAAGCATTAACCATGTGCAAGAAAAGCCATTAAATGGATGGTGCTTCTGTGAATTAAATTGATTTTCTAGCAAATGAAAATAAAATTGAATTCAAGAATAAACTATCTCTAAATCGCATTAGACGAGTAAAACAAAATATTTTCTCACCAGGGCTGTAAAAATTAAATTAGCTAAAAGAGGAAATAAATTCTTTTGTGTTCCAAGCAGTTCCATTTATGAGGACAGTGGGTACCTGTGAAGGAACCAGAACTCTAAAAGGAACTGCAATTGTTTCTCGGGGTGATGCTTTGTGTAGGGAAAGGAAAGTCAGCTTTTTCTCTAGGTAACTCACCAGGAAGAGGAGAATCATACTCAGTGGCTGCTCCCACTGAGGGGAAGGAAGGAAAGGTAAACAGAAGTTCAGGGAAATCCACATTTGACCTCAATATAGGCTTCTAAGTGGGAGCTGGCTTCCTCCTGAGAAGAGGGTGGGCAGGCTGGCTGCTCTTCCTCAGGTATCACCAATTTTCCTTGGTTTTCCATTGTTTCTGTGCATTTCTGCTTCTCTCATGGGTTAGGTCAATATGTTGTTCGGACTGAGCAGCCTTTGTCAGCAGATTGAGTCATATCATGCCATGATGTCTACAGAAAAATGTCTGCTGTGCCCAGATCCTTATTTTAGTAGCCAAGCAAGCACACTAGCTGCTATGGTGACCAGGTCCAGATTTCAGAAGCCTGACATAATTGTAAAGGTCCAGATACCTCTTTTCAAGTGGTGAGTCAGGGATCTGGGCTCTTTCTATTCTAAGATGCGACCATCTTCCAGCCAACTGGATGGGAGGCAGAGAGCAGGCTCATGGAAGACAGCTCAGTAAGTTTATGGCCAGTCTAAAAATGGCTCTTAACATCTCATTGACCAGAACTCAGTTACATGATTCATCTAGAAGCAAGGGAGCTTGGAAATGTAGCTTTGCTTTGTACTCAGGAAGGAGAACTGAATACTGGTGAATTCCAGCAATTTCCACCCATTTATTCAGAAAACACTTTTTAATCTATTTTGCATGTCAGATACTCTTTCAAGGACTCAGGTAAATGGTGAGCAGTACATTTGCACTTGATTAATCACAGGCTGGCAAGACAGAAAAATGGGTAAATTAATAATTATAACATGGTAAAGGTTATAACAGAAGCATTACAGAATGCGGAAGGAACTCAGAATAGAATCAAATTCAGGAAAGCTTCAGGTACAATTGAATTGAGTCTTGAAGAAGAGTGGCAATAGCTAATATTCTTTAATGACTCACCCAGCACTGTTCTAAGTGCTACCCATGTATTAATTCACTCAGTCATCACAACTCTAAAACGTAGGTATAATCATACCCAAGGATGAGAAAACTGAAGTACAGAGAGGTTAAGTCACTTGCTCAGTATCTCAGTGTTTGCTGGGGATAGAAGATTAGGGTCTAGGCAGTGTGTCTCTTGAAACAACTCTCAACTACCACACTATATGAGAAGCAGTAGTTCACCAGGGAGGAAGGACAGAGGCCCAGTCTGCATTCTGTATAAACAGAGCGCATTTGAAGGTCTGGAGATACACACTGATGAGGTCTCACTACATTCTTACTGCCTGTGCCATACAGCTATGGGTCTCAAAGATGGAGTGAGGGCCTGGAACCAGGATTACCACTGCAAGGCTGGAAGGATGTTAGGATATCAGGGAGATGGGCCAGACTAGAGTAAGGAACCCAGACTTGAATAGTGGACAGTCCCTCTAAAGCAGGGCCAGTAGCCAAGGAAAGTCATCAGAAGAAGGTAACTCATTTAATAAAATTTTATTAAGATCTTATTAGGTTCAACACATATCAGTCCAAGTTGAAGTTCACCCACAGCCAGAAGCAGGAGGTAGGGAACTGTGCCATCTCCCAGGGCTGTGCAGGTTGTCACTATTGCAAAAAAAAAAAAAAAAAAAGGAAAGTGATAGCCCATACTTGATTCCCTAGGAATTCTGCCTCCCCTGCTGAGTATCCATAAAATGAGTCTCTGACCATTGCCCGGATTCCATTCTGACCACATGCACTAGTCTGCTATGTGCAGTAGAGGTGTGTGGTGCTTACCCACACCCAGTTTTTCTCTCTTTCCTGGACACACAGCAAACTAGGAAACTAGTCATAGCCAGAAAAATGTGTGCAGAAGTGATATGTTTCTTCTGGGACAGTCCATCAAGAACTGGTCTCTAGTCCTTTGCCTGACAATCCTGGAAGTCACAAATTGATATGGCAGACTAACAAGATAGAGGGAGTACTACCCAGAGAATCACCTACCCCATATTGGACTTTATGAAAGCAACAAATAAGCCTTTTTTTGCCTTAATCCCCTGAGATTTCTAGATTTGTTTATGAATAGATCATAACCTGGCTAGTGCATGTATAATACATTATATTTCAAGCCTGTGCCCATCACTGGTTTTGTTTCTACTTCTGTTTCAACACTGAAACTTACGCCAACTTCACTTCATTATTCAGTCAAGATTAAATCTGCTAAATCTAATCCAATAGTACGCACATGTGATGACTTCTTAAGTCAGTCATTAATTGTCACATTTTTAAATGAAGCTATAAACAAAACTCCTTGACCACCACTTGAAATGTCACTGCCTAAATTTGGTGTCAGAATGGCCAGAGTCTGAGCTATTTCCTAACACATCTTCCCGCTCTAAGTGGAAATCTAACAAGATGAATTTTCCAGTAATGAGGCTTGACAACCTCACCACCACCAGGAGAAGCAGCCGTCAGGCCAGGAGAAAAGCTGCTAACTTCCTCTCCGAAGTGTTGATTAGGCTTCCTGCTAATGGCCTACCAGTGGAGGGCTTCTGATCAGTCCTCCGCTGAACACTTTGTGAATCCTAGCCCTCTCTGCACCCAGCACACACACCCGTCACACCCACCACACCCATCTCTCTCACAAACACACACACACACACACACACACACACACACACACACACAAAGGGGATATTAGCAAATTCCAACACTAACATTTCCAAAATAATCTGTGTTCAGTGCCGATGCCCCCATGTTATGAAAAGGCTACATTCAAGAAGCATTCGGTGTAAATTCGATCAGAATTAGAGAACAGTGTCTTTCCGTTAAATTCCAATTTGTTTAGGTTGTTTCCTTGAATGGAGATTTACACACTTTTATAATTCTGGCTTCAACTTGATAACCATGACTTCAAGACAAAAACTGTGTGTGGCGGGGGCGGAGGGGAGATTGTCTTTAAATCTCTAACCTGAGTTGGGCAGTCAGACACCAGATCTAAGCAGACGGGACAATATGCCTCTCTTCATCAAGGTTACTTCAAGAAACACACAGTGAACTGGGCTTAGCAGCAGAAAAAACTCAGAAAGAACTGGGCTCAAAAGCAAACAAAATGTTTAAATTGTATAATTGCCTGAAAAGCCATGAAGCTACTGAGCTAAATATTTTAAGGACTAATATTACTTAAGATGACAATAATCCTCACTTGATAAATTTAAATATTTTTCAAAACACTTGTGTAACATTTCATTTTTCAGAGTATAGACAAATCCCAAGTACAAATAATTAGCATTACCCAAGTCAAATGTCTTAAATTCCTCCCACTCCCTCTCCCCCACCCATTCCCAGAACTTCTTTCTCAGATTTTGATGATGCAATCTGGAGGTAGAGATACAGATTACCACATAATTACTGGTATATTATATATCTTCTAAGAATGATTTTTTTACATTTGCTTTTAGTTTGTAAACAGAAATACAGTTACAGATTGTATACGTAATCCCTAATTATTATTTATAATTATCTAGGTATATAAACAGATGTCCATTAACTGGTTTAAGAGTTTGCCCCCAACTGTTTGTACACTCTGGCTTTCTTGTTTTGATCTCTCATTGCACCATCAACCATCTCTTGTTCACTTGGAATTTATTTATCTTCAAGTGCTTTTTTCCACAGAGACAAATAAGTAAAACCTTGTCTAGGAGAACTGCCAATCATAGAAATTTTTTGAAACTTTGTCTATCAGAGACTATTTGTTGCTTTCACACATGAAAAACAACCTGGCTGGGTATAAAATTCATGAATCACAGCCTTCTATAAACACAACTCTATAGATATTGCTTTGATATAGCTATCAGAGTGGTACAATTCTGGATGAATTTGTTCTTTTAACATTTTGGCATTATCTATAGGGTGTCCCAAAAAATGTATACATAACTTTGAATAATTATAAAGCCAGTGTTTATTCAAATACATTTCATTTTTAAAATGCAATAGAGTCTACATACACCCTGTACACATTTTTTGGGACACTCTGTATTTGTTCCTCACTGGACACATGTTGTAATAAGAAAAAATATATTTAAAAAAATAAAATCAACAGATTTGTGATGAATGCTGATCATTACATTCCCACATTCTGCTGAATATTGAGAGGCATGCCAGTAACTGTTGTTGACAAGGAAAGAACTCAGCTGTAAGTCACATATAGACTACTGATGATATAAATGAGAAATATTACTATACAACAATTTTATAATTAACAAAAATTAACACTGGGATTTAATATCATATTATTGGGGGGGGTGTAGCACATCTGAAATACATAAGAAAATGAAACCATCAGAAGTCCTCAAACCTCTGCAGATCTTCCACAAGGCAAGATTATGAAGTCTGAAGGCCACAGGGCCTTGCATCAATTAAGCTCTAATTCCAGCCTCCCTTAGGCTGCACACACAAATCACCTCTTCAGAAAGACAAGAACCAAGAACTCACCCCATCCTCCAAACAAAGAGAGAGGTCAAAACTGATTATACTTTGGAGGAAGTCAGATGACAAAAACAGACTATCCAGGTTCAGATAACCTGGGTTCAAGCCTAACTCTACCATGTACCACTTGTAAGTGAACCTGAACAAATCGATTCCTATATGTTGTTGTTTTCTCATATGCAAAATTAGAAAAAGAATAATATCTCCCTCGTGGGACTGTTGTAAGAATGAATTAAAATAAAACACAGTACCTCGCATACAAGAAGTGTGAACCAAGTGTTTAGAATGAACAAATGAGCCACACAAAACAGCAGTTTCAGGTTGACCTCCCTTATTTGACATGTCCCCCAGAAACATCTATGACCATCCAGGTATGTAGGGCAGGTAGTGTTACTGTAATCCCAAACCAGTTAGGCAAACTGAGGAGAGATGATGGGAGCTGGTTCAAGCCATGGGACTTGGTACCAGAACTGTAGCCAGCTCCTCTGGTCCTCTGTGCTGTTCCCTATACTCAACTTCCAACTTGCCCTGCCACTGAGTCTGGTCGCTCGGGGACCTGAACCACCGCAGATCTTGTTACACAAGCACCAGGTGAAGCTGCCCTTAGACTGAAAAGTAAATAAAGGCTTACCTCATTTTATTGCGCTTTGCTTTATTATGCTTCACAGATGTTGCATTTTTTTTACAAATTGAAGGCAAGAACCTCCACTAGCAAAAAGATTACAACTTGCTTTATTACACTACTTGTTTTGCAGCGGTCTGGAACCGAACCCACAATATCTTCGAAGTAGAGATAAACAGTCCTTAAAACAAACATCCCCCTCACAATGAGGGAATCCTAATTTTTTTTTTTTTTTTATCATCGTTTGTCAGAGTACTGGGGACGAACGTTCTGTTTGTACTTCTATCTAGGAACTGTAGCTTTCTCAATTTCCTTCCTTTCAAGAGGAAGTAGGTTCAAGCTCACAGCGAAGAATTCCACATGAAGATTTGACATTACTATTTAAAGCAATTAGAACAAAGTCAAGAAAGCAGTTTTTCACTTCACCTAGTACCTCAGAGCTAGTCTCTCTCAGCTCTATGGTCACACAATTAATTTGTTGGCACAATTAATCTCAATGAAAAGGGGGATTTTTACTCTCACACCCACTAACCAACATTAGGAAAATCCATGAGGCTCAACACCCTGCGGTATCCCGCAAAGAACCTCTACGGGGGGAGGGACCATAAGAACAGAAGCTACAAAGGCTCCTCCACCGACCATCCAGGTGAGCCTGCACACAGGACTTACTCTGCAGGCAAAGTGTCCTCATTTACACAACAGAGATAATAGGACCTACCTCATAAGGTTGCTCTGAGGATTAAACAAGAACATATATCTAATGCACTTAGCACAGTGCCCTATATATTTATTATGGGCTCCATTATCACAGCCAGGCAAGAATAAAGACCCCTATACTCAAGTAGGAGGTTTCCATAAATGCTATTCTGTCAAGCTATGTACAAAGTGACTGTGCCAGTCTTGATGGTTTACATCTGTTTACCTGAAGAACTTTCTGTGTCATAATATATAATAGGCTATTTGTATGTTCCCAGGACCAGCTCTCATTTCATTGTTTTTGTAGAGCCCCTCAAGCGTTGTCATGGCAGCCCTGATTCTTGCCCCTAGATGCAGCATCTTCTTGTGGGTCTGGTGTCTGGCTGACTTTTGACCTCTATTAGTCAAAGTCATGGAGTCCAAGTTTGTTTGTTTTCATATTTCACCGGGGATGCAACTGGAGAAACGGTGATGGCCTGCTGACTTTCAGGCTGAATTCAGCCAGAGGATGACTAGAAATCTCTATTCGGCCCCAGAGAGGCTAGGATCCCTCAGAATTCCAAACACATGAGACCTCAGATCATCCCCAGAGCAAGAGGAGCCTCTTCTAGCCTGGCGTGTAAGAAACTCCCAAGAATGCCAGAAAGGAACCATCTCACTTGGCTCAGCAAGAACTGGCTAGTTTTGACCTTCAGAAGGAGAAACACAGGGAGACAGGCAGCTCATGTGCTTGGTCCTGGCTGGCTATGAGCACCAGAGCTCCAGGGCCTGTGTGCCCTCAGCTCCGAGTGCATTTCACAGCCTCTGGAATCCACTCCGCACAACAGTACAGCTGACAGTTAGACTGTCCTTACCTCCTCGTGATTTTAGGGATAGGCTAAAGCTGCCAGGGGGATCTGTTTGTTCTCCCATCCTCCTGCTCTCCTCCCAAAGTTGGGTTTATTCTCAGCATGGAATTGATGATTGCAATTGGCTTGAGCAAATGTGATTGAGTAATCCAGTTGCCCCTTCATCCCTTGGAATCCACGGGGAATTGGTTCCAGGACCCCTGCAGATACTCAAATCCCTTATATAAAATGGTGTCAAACAATGCATACTACCTGAAAAGGGGTATTACCGAAGAGATAATCTACTGCCAGCCAATAAACCAAGTTAAGAGGTTCACACTGCAATTCCTGCTTCCCTGCGACCTTGGCAATTTGGAGGGGAACTTCCTAATCATCCCATTTCTTTCTTTCTTGCACTTCTGCTCATATGCTCCCTAGACTTCTACCCCCAGCTCCCTATATATCCTTCCATCTCTCCCTTTCTAATTAAGTCCTGAATGCATGCCATTGTAGAAAAAGTCAAACAATGGAAATAACAATGCTAATCACACACTCACAGACACTTATAATAATTTTGTAAAATAATACTTTATGTGTGATCTCCCTGGAGGTGAGATGAGTCCATGGTAAAAAATAAAAAAATAAATAAATCTAATTCAAAGACCCGGAGCAAACATGAAAAGATTGGAAAGTTCATATTGCTTCTTATGAAAGCAGGATTGAAAGGCCCTAACTGATATGTTTCTCTGTTTGACATTTGTCAGAGGAACTTACAACGTGGAAGCAGTCACACGGTGGAGTATTACATCAAGCTACAGATAACTGTGTGTGTGTGTGTGTGTGTGTGTGTGTGTGTGTGTGTGTGTGGTTTCTTCTCTTTTGTCAGTGAGATAGAGAGAGATACCAGCACCTCCCATTCAGGAGCCCATTATGGTCCCTGGACCCATGATAAGCAGAGAATCTTCTTTCCCACAAACTTTGTGCTATCGAATCACAGAACAAAGGCAGGAGGCTCCATCCTTTACTTTTACTCACTGGGGCAAGGATTCTGCCCACTCCTTACCCACTGTCTGATTTCTCACCAAAGGAACATTTGCGAGTTGAAAGATTTATATTCTGTGAAATATTTCACTTGTCATCAGCCGGGGGCTCCAGGCTCCCCGTGTAGGCAGGTCAGTTCCGGGAAGGTTCCCTGAGCTTCCCTCATAGGCAAGGCCACACTGCTCCCAAGTGGCTTCTGTGGAGAAGCAGGAAGCCAGAAATGGCTGTAGCTGGAATGCTCTTCAGATTCTCGCTGGCCTGCCTCCCTGCGACCGCCCATCCCTGTCTGTGAACCCGGCCCTAGACCCTTCCTAGCCTCTCGCACACTGGAGAGCCCGGCTGCGCACAGCTCCAGGAAGGCTTTGGCATGGCAAAGGGGCAGGCATTTCATATTTCTAATACACCTAAAAAGCTGCAGGGCTGGCCTAACAAAAGAAAGTCAGGAATTCAACCTGGGTCCAGCCGGTGTGGCTCAGTGGTTGAGCATCGACCCATGCACCAGGAGGTTGCTGGTTCGATTCCCGGTCAGGACACTTGCCCAGGTTGTGGGCCAAATCCCCAGTGGGGGGCATGCAGGAGGCGGCCAATCGATGTTCTCTCTCATGGATGTTTCTGTCTCTCTCTCTCCTTCTCCCTTCCTCTCTCTCTAGAATCAATAAAGGAAAAACATTTTTTTAAAAACAAAAAAGAATTCAACCTGGGCATCATCATAGTGGGAGTCTGTTAAGATAGAAGTGCAAGAGGCCCTCCCCACCCTACAAAGTAAATAAATAAATAAATAAATAAATAAATAAATAAATAAAACAAGCGAAAGGAAAGAGAAAGCCAAAGTAACTGGAGACCAAAAAACACACAATTATTAGTACCTATCACACAGGACTATTTGCACCCCAGAGGCAGCTAGCTCCTTATTCCTTATAAATCTATTTACAATGATTAGTGAAGGTAAAGCAGCCTTAATAAGCAAAATCTCCTTCAAGCTCATCCTTTTCTCAACAATTAAAAATACAATCTATCTTTATAATTAGTGTTCTCGTAACTTTGATAGTTACTGCACCCGGAAGGGGATGGACCGTTGCTTCTCGTACTAGTCAGCGGTGCTCAGAGTGGAGCGCAACACCACCCCATTAACTCAAGTGACAGGAGAAGCCTGGCAACCGGCAAAAACAAGACACCCGCCCCCACCCAAAAACACTCCTCAGAGATACCACGCCGCCCTTGCCAAGTCTTGAATCACCTGGGAACTCTGCCCCCTCCCCCAGCCCCGGGGTACTCCAGACCAGGGAAAGCTGGCCCGCGGCAGGCGGACCCAGGCACCCGGGGTCCCTGAAGAGCGGCAGGGTTCCGGCCTGCGGACAGGTTTGAGAACCCTCTCCTGCACGAGTGTCCGTAATCCTAACTGCACGCAGGAATCCACTGGGAAACTCGAAACAATCCTTTCCTAGACCTCAAACCAACCGAATGGCCATCGCTGGGGACGGCACCCGAGTGTCTGAAGCTCCCTGGTGGTTCTAAAGTTACAGTGTTTGAATAAGGGCTTTCATTTTCATTACAAAATGCGTCAGCTGGAAAAGAAATTGGAAAGAGAGAACATCGAGACAGTCAGACAGACACTGGACAAGCATAACCCTAAATCCTACCTTCCAGGATAACCACAGCTCATCACTTCAGCGGGGATGAAGACGGAGCGGACGGAGAAACAGACGCGGGAAGGAGGCCGCCGCCCCTGCCCGCGGAGTCCCCATCACCTGCCTGAGCTCGCCCGGTTCTCCAGCGCAGGCTGCGCCCTGGCAGCACGCGAGTCCGCGTAGCCGCACCCACGCACGCAGGCACCCACGCACCCTGCTCTGAAGAAGGCCTGTGGAAACTCTGCCATCCTTCCATTACCAAGAAGCCATTTTATAACTTCATTTTGTGAGTGCCTAAATTAAAAACATTGTGCTCACCAAAGTAGATGTCGGAAGTAACAAATACCTCAATTGGTCATTTTTAACATTCATCATAGATTTCTAAAACTCCCAGTCAGAACTGCCGATCAGAACAAAATTCAGGCCCAGCACTAAGTTGGTATAATGCCATCCTAGAGCAAAAAACAAGCAAACAAACAAAAAACAGGTGCTTATTAAGCGCAAGCAATCTATCTTAGATTTTTTTTTTCAATTTGAGATATTTTACATACTAAAATACAGGAAACAACACTACCATTGAGGACGTAGGGATATTCGGGAAAAGGAAACAAGATAAATTTCCCCAGGGCAGCAGGTTAAAAGGGAGGGTCGCTAAGGGCAGGGTTCCATCATAATGCCAAGATTGTTAGGATTTTTATTCCGCCAGTGGTTATGCATGAATCCTTAGGCAAATCAAGCCATCATCCCTGGATCACGTTTTCCCATCTATCAATGAGAGGATTACGTCTAAGGCAGGGTTTCGCAAACTTGGCACTGCTGACATCTTGAGCAGGGTAGTTCCCTGTTATGGGGGTGTCCTGTGCACGGCAGGATTTAGCAGCATCCTTGGCCTCTACTCACTAGACATCAGCAGCACACACTCCCCCTGGCCCAGTCAGTTCTGGCCCAGACGATCAAAAGTGTCTTCAAACATTGCCAAATGTCTCAAGACGACCAAGATCAGCCCTGGTTGAGAATCACTGGTTTAGGGTAATTTTGAAGGTCTCTTTATTTTTAAAAATTCAGAAAGTACATGGGAAAAGCTGGAAAAACTTTTTTGACATATCAAGGGAATGTACACATAAAAAGCCAAAGATAAAACGTGTGGAATTATCCTGTAAACAAAGGTTCTTCAGCCTTGGATGAATGTTAGAATCACCTGAGGAGCTTTTCAGATTCAAGTCTTACGGTCAAACAGCTGACCAATTAAATCAGAACTCTGGGGGTTCAATAGAGTTTGTGATTCCAGTGGGCAGTGATTTAAGGACCACTGTAGGAGAAGTTAGTGTGAGACAGAAATAACAAGAAGTCTGCTTATCATTTCTTATGATTCTGATAATACTTCATTTCAGTTATTAAGAAAGCCAATACTCCAGTCTATGCTGGCATTTTGCAAAGCACTAGAAAACAGGCCATCTTACATCAGGCCAATCTCAAGCTTTTGCTTTAAATGAGACCTACACGGTCTTCCAGGAGAAGTATATCAGCATATGGAGACCTAAACAAAGTTGAAAAGTTCAGTGTCCCTGGAGGCGGTGCCACCATCCGTCCCTCTGTCCCCTGCAGTTATTGACCTGAGACCACACCAACCATTCTCTCCAATTTATGACTGTCAATTGTGTTAGTCCTCTTCAACAGAGATTATATCTGTTTCCGTTTATTAAGCAAATGGCAACTGCATCTAAAGAATACATGTGCACTCCCTAGAAGAGGAAGATACACCCTATACTCATCTCTGAGTGAAATCAGTCGGTGGCCAGAGTTGGAAGAAGCTTACGCACCCAACCAATGAGACAAAGCCAACATCAGACTGATTTAACACCAATGACGTAAGCAGTTAAAAGAGGTCGCTGTAAAGTGACTAAAATGACCAGCCCTGGCCAGGTGGCTCAGTCCATTGGAGCGTTGTCCTGTAAACCAAAAGGTTGCATGTTCGATTCCCAGTCAGGGCACATACCTAGGGTTTCAGGGTCGATTCCCAGTCAGGGTGTTTACATTGATGTTTCTCTCTCTCCCCCCACCACTTTTTCTCTCTCTAAAACCAATAAAAACATATCCTTGGGTGAGGATTAAACAACAATAATAATAATAATTTTTTTAAAAAAAAGAATACAAGACCATTTCCTGGAGATTCTATGCTGATAACTTGGTACTCTTTACAAAGTGCTCAGTTACCTAACAAGAAAGTTGTGACATAAAAACATGCAATCAGATTTACTGTAATTTTTGTTTGCTAGTACAAGCAAATATCACTGGCAGCCAAATTTTATTGAACACTTACTCTGTGCCAGGCCCTGTGCTAAGCATTTTATATAAATGTCATTTAATCCTCACAACAACCTAATTAGATTGGTATTATTATTAGTAGTAGTATTATTCCTGTTTTACAGTTGAAGAGACTGAGGCTTAGTGAGGTTAAGTGACTTGCCCAAGGACCTGCTGCCCGCAACCACAGGAATGGGAATTAGAACCCAGATAGTCTGACTATAAAGACTAAATTCTTGAGCATCATGTAATATGGCCTCATGAGTCTTCTATTCATTTGTCAAATCACGAAACTAATAACTTTGCATAGCAGTCTTTCAATCACAACTTTCAAAACACTTTTAAAGCATGTAGAATACAGGCTCAATATGATCCAAATGGAGAAATGCTATACCAGTGTTCTCCTGCATGGCTTCAGACCACGTAAATCAGAGTCACCTAGGGGCCCTTGCTCAAATGCAGAGTACTGGACCCCTTCTCAGACCTACCCCGTCAGTATTCCATGTCAGTATTCAAGGTGTGAGGAGGTCAGAGTGGGAGTCCGCGTTGTGAACAAGCTGCCCACGTGATGTTTTCGCCCCTCGAAGCCTGAGAACCATTCCCCTAGAACTGGCACACCTTTACACCAAGTACACCCTCGTCCCTGTGAAACTTGAGGAAAGAAAATTTGTCTCTCCAGAATCAAAACACAGAGAAACTGGCAAAGGTTAATTTTAAGAGCCAGAAAATTCCCAGTAAGGCAGCCCCCTTAAAGATCCGTGGATATATTTTAACATATTCAATTTAAGACATAAACCCACTTACCCGAATACATCGTACTTTGCACAGAGAATCCGCCTTCCTCTGGAGACCAGAAATCTGCTTTATTAATATCCCTTAAGCTGTTACTCAAAGCCTTCAACACTTGAACACACACACACACACACACACACACACACACATCCCTACAAGAATTTGAAACACTATGTAACCAGAAAATGAAATTGCTCTCAAATAACCATTATGACTTTTCTTATATGCTCACATTACAATAAAATTCAGAGTGAGAGCTATCAGTGGAGATGGAAGTTACAGACCATGCGTTCCTCTGCTAGATATGAGCCCTTAAGGGATGGTATAGCATCTTATTTCTCTCTCTGTCTCCCGTTTTGAGCACATAGTAGGCAATTAATTCAGTTTTGTGTTAAGAAAGAAGAAAGGAAACTTCAAAGGAATCAGTGAGCAAATCAATTCCCTGATGAGAAGGAGTCTCACAGGTCATCCATCTCTTCCCCACGCAGCCTTTGGACAGGACTGCTCTCTGAATGTAAGAGAACACAGAAGGCTTTTCTGTATCCAACTAACTTCTCTAAGCAAGCTTCTTCAAGTCTTCAGGCCATGTCTCTGTAACAAAAGATAATTAGCCCAACTTCTTCAACACACACGTGCAACCCAAAGTAAGCCTCCAAATGAAAAATGAAAATGAGAATAAAACTTGTTGAGAAAAAAAAAAAAAAAGCAAAGACATATTATGGTTTAGAAAAAAAAAAAAAAACAATAACAGTATACAACACACCAGGGGTTGGGAAAATATCAAATTTTCATTTTCCAGCAAAGATTGTGTTGAGTTTTGTTTCATTCTGCTATTCATGAGTTTCATATTCTTTTTTACATTAAAACGTATTTATGCTGCTGTTTCATTCTCTCCAGTCCCTGTGCGGCATGAATATTCACATAGCCACTATAG
The DNA here is from genome assembly GCA_030848825.1 of Tadarida brasiliensis. Classification (NCBI taxonomy): domain Eukaryota; kingdom Metazoa; phylum Chordata; class Mammalia; order Chiroptera; family Molossidae; genus Tadarida; species Tadarida brasiliensis. The sequence goes on from CM061270.1 coordinate 33,094,713, forward strand.
GCTGCAAATGTACACACACACACACACACACACACACACACACATCATGCACAAAGATTGGCCTCTTGACCCCTGGGAACTCACGCAATTAGATAATTTCCAAACTGCTGCAGAATGAATGCTAGGGATGATACTACTCAAACAGCATCAAGAGAACCTCTGTGTGAGGTTGGTTTCCAGCCATTGGACTAATTCTGGATTAATATAATCAAAATATCATATTCAAACTTCCACAGTCACATCAAGTCATGAACATTCAGACCTTAAAGAGACCCTGGAATCATCTGCTTCCAATTTTTTTCCTTTTACAGGGAAATACGGGGAAGGAAATACAGCTCAAGGTGAAACTGCTTGCCCTTAATCGGAGAAGGTGGCCCTCAGCATCCAGGGCGGTTGTCTCTCTTCTATGCCGTATTGGGACCAATATTTTGCACTGAATAGATAGCTAGCTGGCAGTTCAACAGGAAAATTCATCTAGAGTCCTCTCGGTAATGACTGCAAGATCTAAATTCAATTTCTATAAATAATTGCCAATTTTTGTTACAGTTCCTGAAGAATGCTGGACTCCAATAATCAATATTATAATAAATGAGTTCTAGCTCTTCTTTTTTGTTAACTTTTTTAAGTGCTAGTGGCTAATGGGAATAGAGTATGAAAAAGAAAAGAGTCTTTAAGGCTTAGAAAATCGACACATTGGCTGCCTGCTTTCACTCCCTGACTCCAACCCTGGATATATTTGAAGAGGTGATGCCCTCGAACACAATGCTTCTCAAACGTTCATGTCTCATGAATCTGACAAAATGCAGATGACTAGTCAATAGGTTGGGGGTGGGGTGGGGCACTTGAGATTCTGCATTTCCAAAAAGGTCCTGGGTGACTCCGATGCTGCTGGTTACAGGACCAGCTAGCTGGCATTTCATAGAGTAGCATCTATGGTGACCAAGGTATCAATGCCATGTGAAGTGAACCAGGTGGGAAAGGGTCAAAAGACCAGTGAGCAGGCCCTGAAAGCAACACTTGTAATGAATGTGGCAGAACAAGAGAACTGGCCGACAAAGGTTAGTTACCAGCTGGTAGTATAATGTCCTCTGGGCCTCCAGTCTACTGTATCTAGATGTCAGTTTCAGGAAAGCCCACCATGTCATCATTCACGGCGATAAGTCGTGCTTATCCAGGAAACTCATCTTCAAGAAATAAATCTGGAAGGACAAAGGCAGCAGAGGTTCTCATTCTCTCCATTAATACTTGGGAACAAGGAATAAATGAAACCAGAGCACTTTCAGTTGCATATAAATAACTTCAATGCTAAGCACAGAGAAATGGAAAGATATTTAACCATTCAGCCAGGAAGTCCAACGCTGAGTCCAGCCCTATCCTGAGTTTACTAAACAAGCCAAATCATCATGTCTAACAACTTTGCTTGGAAAATGAGTTTTGTGCCAGATGGACATTTATTTCAGAAAATCAAATGGGCAACTTAATTTCAACCTTTCTGATTAAGTAGATCCTAGCCGTTCTATGAACATGCTTCCAACCTTTCCCCCAGGGAATTGAGTGGTAACATGGAGAGCATGACCGTTTATTTGGCTTAAGGAACACATTAATTTATCTGGTTTATAGAATTTAAACATCTGACGAATGACAGTGGGGTTGATTTTATTCATCAGCTAATTGCTTTGCCACCTGGAGCTGAAGCTTTATATATGCAGCTTATAAAAGATCTGAAAAGGATCTCAATTATTCTTTAATTTGTTCCTTGAATATAAAGTAGGAAAATCTGGCTTAATCAAACATTGTCTCAATTCTACTGGGATATGTCTAGTTACCTTATAACAAGGTAAGCTTTCATTTAATCATATGATATGATAATTCCCCACTTTCAAGCCAAGTATCCTCTTAGTTACAATCAATTTTCCACTGAAAAAATAAACATTGTCTCTTTACTGAAATCCCAGTAGAGAAAAATAGCCCTTTTTAATGAAACTTGCTGCTCATATAACTACACTAGGAATTTCTGTGTAGGAATCCATTAAACCCCCTAATTTGACATTGCTGGTAAATTGCAGAATAAAGCAAGTTCCGTGAACAATTCTCTATGCACATGGCCATTCTTGGCACACATGGAAAAAATGGATAATGAGTGCGCGCGCGCGCACACACACACACACACACACACACGGAGAGCATTACTGGAATCTATTAAATCTCACTTAATAAATGTTTTAATCAAGTTGAATTCTACAATTTATCTAAGGGGGGATAAAAGAGAAGAAACTAGCAGTCATGTAATTTCTTTAATTGCACCAAGTGAATCTGAAATGCCAGCATGTGCCGGAAGGCTGCTAGAAATCCCAAGACATAAAAGTGGTAACTGGCAGGCAACTGGGACACCTCCAGAAATGTAATCTTGCAACAAGCTGAAAGTTAGAACTGCAATGCCATTATTTTAATGACCTGGGGTATTGTGGGCTTAAAGCCAAGTATTTGGTCTTCATCTTACCAAGTGTACCTTTCTCGTCTCTTATATGACATACAGCTGCCAAGATGGGCTGTCAGAGAGAACTGGGGGTCAGGCATTGCACTGGCTTCCTGGGGCAAAGGAGTTCATCAACCAGCACCCCACCTGAGAAGAAAGGGGACACCAGAAGCCTTAGGCAGGTGAGTGGTAGAGGTACAGGCAGATAGGCAGCAACAGACACACTGTCACAACCCAGCTGAAAGCAAGGGAGAACTCGGATCCCTTAGGAACTGTTCTGTGTGACGAGACAAGGGACTGAAACAAACTCAGTCAAGAAAGAATGCCACTAGCATCGGATCCAAACAAGGGATTTGACCGTAAACAAGAATGTAAAAGGCCAAGGACTAGCACAAGGATGAATGTTTAGAGAAAACCTACCGCGCTTCATCATCTTTCAAAGCACCTAGAACTAGGCCTTCCTGAGAAGTAGTTCATCCAATAAGTAACAAAGCGTAGTCATATAAACCTTGAATGTTAGGTCTGGAAGAGATTCCCAAGCAATGTCTAATCTATTGTTAGCATAGGTAACATGGGTCCCCCAAATGTTGGGAGATAGTATAGCTTAGGAGACAAGAGCTTGGGCTCTAGAGTCAAAGTCCTAACCCTATAAATCACTAGGTGTGTTTCTTTGGGAAGCTTTTTTGCCTCTGTAAAAGGCAATGATAATAATAATAATAATACCTGTTTCACTGGTTGTTGTGAAGGCTAAATCCACAGACAGCATTATAATAATGTCTGGGATATGCAACAACTCAGTAAAGGTTGCCATCTATTTTATTACTGTTATTGTTGTTGTTGTTATACTATTATAAGCTGATTTGTGTCCTCCCCCCAAATTTGCATGTTGAAGCCCTAACCACCAACTACATTTGGATATAGAGCCCTTAAAGAGGTAATTAAGGATAAATGCAGAAAATAGTATGGAGGGTCCTCAAAAATTAAAAATAGAGCTACCCTATGATTCAGCACTCCCTCTTCCGTGTATACATCTGAAGGAAATGAAATCGCTACCTTGAAGAAATATTTCACTGCATCATTTTTCACAGTAGCCCAGACATGGAAACAATCTAAGTGGCCATCAATGAATAAATGGGTAAAGAAAATGTGGTATTATATATAATGGAATATTATTCAGCCACGAAAAGGAAGGAAATCCTGTATTTTGTGGAAACATGGATGAGTCTTAAGGGTATAATAAGTGAAATAAGACAGAGAAAAATGAACACTATTTGCTCTCACTCACATGTGGAATCTAAAAAAGCCAAACTCAAAGAAATACAGAATAGAATGGTGGTTGCCAGTGGATGGGAATGGAGGAAATGGGGAGATGTTGGTCAAAGTACAAACTTCCAGCTGAAAGGTAAGTAAGTTCTGGAGAGCTAATGTTCAGCTTGTTGACTATAATTAACAATACCATATTATATACTTGGAAGTTGTTAAGAAAGTACATCATAAAAGTTACCACTCTCTCAAGAAATGGTAATTATGTGAGGGGATGAAAGTGTTAACTAAAATCTTATTGTGGGAATTGTTTCACTAGATAGATAGATAGATAGATAGATAGATAGATAGATAGATAGATAGATAGATAGATAGATAGATAGATAATAGATAGATAGACAGATAGAGATATAGAGATATATATAGATATATATAAAATCATCACACTGTACACTTTAAGTTTATATATGTTATATGTTAATAATAACTCAATAAAACTAGACAAATATTTTTTAAAATACTTACAGATAGCCCGGCTGGTGTGGCTCAGTGGTTGAGCATCAACCCATGCACCAAGAGGTTGTTGGTTCGATTCCTGGTCAGGGCACATGCCCAAGTTGTGGGCCCAGTCCCCAGTGGCGGACATGCAGGAAGCAGCCAATCGATGTTGTCTCTCATTGATGTTTGTATCTCTCTCTCCCTCTCCTTTCCTCTCTCTCTATTATAAAAAAAGAAATACAGATAAAATGATGTGCTCTCTGATTGTATTGCAGGTTAATTCCAAGAGAAAGAAATCAGATTGTTTGAGTTGATACTTTTTGAGGCAAAGTGATGGAGACATGGGAGTTGGTTTTTCTATTCTCTCTGCTTTCATAGATACTTTTAAGTTTAGAAAAAATTTTTTTATTATTATCTTTATTGTTGAGAGTATTACAGATGTCCCCCTTTTTTATTCCCCACATTGTCCCCCTCCACTCAGCTCCTGCCCCACCCCAGACCTTCACCACCCTATTGTCTGTGTCCATGGGCAATAAATATATGCATATAAGTTCATTAATTAATCTCTTCCCCACCCTGATCCCCTTCCCTCTGAGATTCGTCAGTCTGTTCCATGCCTCTGGTTTTATTTTTTTAGGAGTTTATTTTGTTCATTAGATTCCACATGTAAGTGAGATTATATGGTGTGTGTCTTTCTCTGACTGGATTATTTCACTTAGCATAATACTCTCCAGGTCCCTCCATGCTGTCTCAAAGGATAATAGATCCTTCTTTTTTATAACTGCATAGTATTCCATCGTGTAATCGTACCACAGCTTTTTTATCCACTCATCTACTGATGGACACTTGGGCTGTTCCAGATCTTAGCTATTGTAAATAACACTGCTATGAACATAGGGGTGCATATATTCTTTCTGGTTTGTGTTTTAGGATTCTTAGGCTATATTCCTAGAAGTGGGATCATGGGATCAAATAAATTTTTCTTTTTTTTAATCCTCACCTGAGGATATTTTTCCATTTTTATTCAGATAGAGTGGGAGGGAGAGAGAGAGCAAAACATCAATGTGAGAGGGACACATAGACTGATTGCCTCCCACAAAACCCCAATCAAGGCCAGGGACAAACCGCAACCGAGGTACATGCCCTTGGCTGGAATCGAACCCGCGACTCATTGGTCCATGGGCCAACACTCTAACCACTGAGCCAAACCAGCCAGGGCAGCAAATACATTTTTAATAAAAATAGTATACTCAGTTCATTCTTCACCTCACAATGCTTAAAAATTAAAACATTACAAATATATTTTTTAAAAGTTGAATGAGGTCATGTGGGTGGACCTTAATCCAATATGACTGGTATCCTTATAAAAGGAGCATACACACAGAGTAAAGGCCCTGTGAGGACACAGCGAGAAGGGGGTCATCTGCTAGTCAGAGAGATCTCTGGAGAAATCAACACTTTGATCATCAAACAACAAGTGCTGGTGGGAATGCAGACTGGTGCAGCCACTATGGAAAACAATATGGTATTTTTTCAAAAAATTAAAAATTGAACTGCCATTTGACCCAGTGATCCCACTTCTAGGAATATACCCTAAGAAGCCTGAAACACCAATCAGAAAGAATATTTGTACCCGATGTTCATAGAAGCACTATTTACAAGAGCTAAGATCAGGAAATAGCCCAAGTGTCCATCAGTAGATGAGTGGATAGAAATGCTGTGGTACATTTACACAATGGAGTACTATGCAGCTGTAAGAAAGAAAGATTTCTTGCCCTTTGAGGTGATGTGGAGAGATCTGGAGAGTATTATGCTAAGTGAAATAAGTCAGTCAGAGAAAGACAAGTACCACATAATCTCACTTATTTATGGAATCTAATGAACAAAATAAGCTGATGATCAAAATAGATCCAGAGACATGGAAGTAGGGTTCAGACTAACAACCCTCACAGGGAAGGGGGTGGGGGTTGGGGGGAGGATAAACCAAAGAACTTACATGCATACATGCATAACCAGTAGACACAGACAACAGTGTGGGAAGGCAGGAGGGGGTGAAGTAGGGAGGAGGGGGTCAATGGGAGAAAAGGGGCAGGGGGACATCTGTAATACTTTCAACAATAAAGATTTTTTTTAAAAGAATACTGAAGAAATTTCTTTAGGCAAAACACAAGGGACTCCAGACATTAATTAAAATCCATATGAGAAAACAAAGAGCACTGGTAAAGGTAATTATGTAGGTAGTTATAAAAGACATTATATCGCATATTTCTTCTTTTAACTGATTTCAAAGGCATCTGTATGAAACAATATGTATATAATTGTATTTTGTGGCTTATACATATAGAAATTTAATAGAGTTGACAATAGCAGCACAAAGGAGGTGAGGGGGAGCAAAGCTGTATGAAGTAAGGAAATTACCATGTTACACCAGATGGTAACTCGAATCCGTGGAACAAATGAAGAGAACCAGAAATGGTAAACCAGAAATATAATAAACTCTATAAATACCCCCCCCCAAAAAAACCCACATCAATTCCTTATCTGATAAGAAGAGGCTAATTTATTATTTAAGAAAATATAGAAAGTCTACGAAACATGAAAATGTGAGAGAAAATCAAGTGTCTCTGTCTCAAAGAGAGATGCTAGTTCTGAGATTTATATCCTCCCCCCTCCCCTACCTCCACCCAGTAACCTCAGACAGGTGTAAAAGGGAGCTGCGCCCCCAGGTCACAGGCTCGATCCAACACGCAGGTGGCATCCCAACCCCAGAGCAGGAGCATTCCAAGGAGCCTGACTTGACCTTGATTCGTAACCAGGCTTCAGCTCACCCCAGTCGCTGCCACAGTAGCCTTTCTGCCCCACCTGAAGCACCACATGGGTTAGAAGACTCTCTATGCGGACAGGGCATATTTCTATTCCACAAGCAGCTCCTCCTCCTTTATGAAATGGATGGACTCAACCATCAAGGTTCCCAATATTATGGCTTGGAAAGTGGGATGTGCAACTCATTAAAATTCCACCAGAGATCAATACATGGTGCTGGAATATCTACATAGTCACGTGCAAAATAATGAAGTTGAACCCTTTCTTCACATCATGTACAGAAATTGACTCTAAGTGAACCAAAGAGCAAAATGTAAGTGCTAAAACTTAAAAGTCGTAGAAAAAAAAACATAGGGATAAATCCTCATAACCTCAGATTTGCCAGTGGATTCTTAGATGTGACATCAAAAGCATGAGCAACAAAAGAAAAAATAGATAAATTGGATTCATAAAAATTAAAAGCATTTGTGTATCAAATAATATAACTAATCAAAAAAGGGAAGAGACAATTAACAAAGTAGGAGAAAATATTTGCAAATTCTATATCTGCTAGAGGATTAAATCTGGAATATATAAAGAACTCACAACTCAATAATAAAAAGACAGATAACCCAATTTAAAAATTGGCAAGGATCTGAAAAGACATTTCACCAAAGCTATACAAATGGCCAATAAGCACATGAAAAGATGCTGAACATCGTTAATCACTAAAAAAATGCAAATTAATATCACAAAGAAATACTTCTTCACACCTACTAGGATAGTTACAATAAAAAATATGAGTAATAGAAAGTATTGGCAAGCACGTGGAAAATTCAGAACACTCATTCACTGCTGGAGGGAATGTAAAATGGTGTACTTTCTAAAACAATCTGTCAGTTCCTTAAATGGTTAAACATATAATTGCCATATGACCCAGGAATTCCAATTCTAGGTATCTACACAAGAGAAATATGTCTACAAAAACTTGTGCACAAATGTTTATACCACTATCATTCAAATAGCCAAAAGGTGGAAACAAATGCAAATGTCCATCAACTAATGAATGAATAAACACAATGTAATATATTCATGCAATGTGAAATTAATTGGAATTAAATATTAAATGGAATATAAAAAGGAATGAAGTACTGATGCATGCTACAAAATAGATGAACCTTGAAAACACTATACTAAATAAAAGAAGCAATATCAAAAGACCAGACTATACGATTCTATCTGTATGAAATGTCCAGAATAGGCAAATCCATAGGGACAAAAAGTTGATTAGTGGTTGCCCTGGCCGTGGGGGTGGGAAGGTAGGGTATGGAGTTTCTTTTGGGGGGTGGCTAAAATTGACTGTGATGGTGGTTGCCTAACCCTGGGAATAAAGTGGATTGTACACTATAAGTGGGTGTATTGTATGGTATGTGAATTTTATCTCAGTAAAGCTGTTCTGAAAAATCCACCAGTTCCCTCCATGTCCAGACACCTTTTCAGTCTTCCACATTCCATGCTTTGCAGTCATTCCACCAGGTGGCCTATTTGTGATGCACAAGTGTGCCTCTATATGACCTTCCAGGTCAAGCTCACATTAGTAATCTTGGGCCTTTGGTCTTTAAATTATCTGTATATCCACAGGTCTCCCTATCATTCTTCATTAAGGAACATTTTATTTCTTAGAATTCCATCATTTTTTCCAAGAACTTTTTGGTGTCTTCATCATACATAACAAGTCTGTTTCCAATAAAAACCAGGATGAAAAGGGGATCAAATTTCTATTTCCAAATCTTTTGCTCCAAGCAGATGGATGTCCCAGCTGCAGGTGGACTGTATGTTGCATGAACATACAATATTTTCTCTTACCTTATTTTCAGAGACTAACAGTTCCGATATCCAGTAAGGTTGGGGGGTTCTAAATCCACTATCTTAGAATTTAAAAGGAAATTGCTAGAGTGGAAGATGTCTAAATCGCCAATAAGAAAACATAAAATTAACCTCCCAGCCTATACTTATAATGAACCATTTCCACACTCTCGAGTAGTTAACCATTTCTAAATACTACGCCCGTTCAAAATTATCTGTCTTTACTACACTTCCAAACTCAGTGATTGCCTGAGTTTTGTGCCATGGGCATCTGCTCCTTAGCAGTGAACCAAATCATTGTGTTGCCAGAAAACAACCCCAACACTCAATGCAGTTAAGACCTCTTGGAGAGCTCAAGTAATTCAGCCTCCTTTCTCAGTCAGAAAAGAAGGGATCCAAGTAAAGAAGCAAAAAAAGTAAGACAGGAGTCTTGGCTTTTGTTAATCTCTTTGTTTCCTCCCCACTCTCTTGTACATCTCCTTGCTTCTTCCCAAAAATATAAATTCCCTGAAAAAAAGCAATAGAATGATTTTTCTTTAAAATGAAAAAATAAAACGATGACTAAACCATAGAGCTTATTCAGATTTCACCAATTATATGCATGTCTATTTCTCTGCACAATTTTATCATATGTGCAGCTTCATGTACCCACAACTGCAAATAAGACTCCTTTGTGTTATCCCTTTATAGCCACATCCATCCCCACCCCCTCCACACACACATCCCTGACATCCCTGACCCCTGGCAACCACTCCATCTCTATATTTACAAATATTTTGTAAATGGAATCGTACAGTATTTATCCTTTTGGAATTGGCTTTCTTTTATTCAGCATCATTTCCTTGAGTTTCATCTAAGTTGTGTGTATCAATAGTTCATCCCTCTTTATTGCTGAGTAGTAGTATCTCATGGTATTGATATACCACAACTTGTTTAACCATACACCCATTCAAGGACATTTGTGTAGTTTCGAGTTTGGGGCTATTACTAAAGCTGCTATGAACATTCCTGTAGAAGTTTCTGAGTGAACATAGTTTTTATTTCTCTAGGATAATGGCCATTAGTAGGTTTTATGGTGATTGCGTGTTTGATTGTTTTATGAACTGCCAAACTATTTTCCAGAGTGGCTGGGCAATCTCAATTCCCACCAACAATGTATGAGCGACCCAGTTTCTCCACAATCTTGCCAGCATTTGGTGTCACAACTATTTTCTGTGTTAGCCATTCTGAGAGATAAGTAGTGATATCTCATGATTTTAATTTTCGTCTCTAATGCTTAATGATGTTGAGCACTTTTCAGATGCTTATCATTGGTATATCCTCTTCAGAAACGTCTGCTCCTGTAGTTTTCCCATTTTCTGTTTGGTTTTTTAATGTTGATTGTTGAGCCTACTCTGTATATTCTCAATTCAAGTCCTTTGCCAGATATGTGACTTGCAAATGGTTTCTCCCAGTCTATAATTTGTCTTTTTCATTCCTGTTAACAGTGTTTCACCAATTCTTAATTTTGATAAAGTCCAATTTTTCCTTTTATGGATTATGCTTTTGATGCCAAGTCTAGGAATTCTTGGCCTAGTTTGAGATCACAAAGAGTTCCTCCTTTTTTCCCCAAGAGTTTTATAGTTTTATGTTTCACATTTAGTCCATGATCCATTTTGAGTTAATGTAGGTATAAGGTGTGAGATTTAGGTTGACAGCCAGTTTTTTAGCCTATAGACATCCAATCGCCCCAGCACCATTTACTGAAAAGGCTATCACTCCTGCATTGAATTGCTTTGGCTTCTTTGTTAATAATTAATTGAGCAATTTGTGTGGATTTGTTTCTGGTTTCTCTATTCTGTTCCATTGATCTGTGTATCTATGCCTCTACAAATACCACACTGTTCTGATTATTGCAGCTGTACAATAAGCCTTAACTTCAGGAAGGATAATTTCTCCCACTTTATTCTTCTTTTTCTTTTCTTTTATTTTCTTTTCTTTTCTTTTATTTTTTTATTAATTTATTTTTGTTACAGATGTTTCTCCTTTTTTCCCCATTGAAACCCTCCTCCCCATCCCCCTACACCGTCCCCAGCTTTGTTGTCCATGTCCATCAGTTATGCATACATGCGCATAAGTTCTGTGAATTTATCTCTTCCCTCCCCCCCACCCCCTCTTCTGAGGGGTGTCAGTCTATACCCTACTTCCACATCTCTGGGTCTACCCTGTTCCTCAGACTGTTATTTTCATTATATTCCACAAATAAGTGAGATCCTGTGATATTTGTCTTTCTCTGCTTGGCTTGTTTCACTTAGGATAATACTCTCGAGGTCCCTCCATGTCGTCTCAAAGGATAAGAGACATACAAATGGCTAAGAGACATATGAAGAAATGCTCAACATCACTAATCATCAGAGAGATGCAAATTAAAACAACAATGAGGTATCACCTCACACCTGTTAGAATGGCCGCCATCAACAAATCATCAAACAACAAGTATTGGCGAGGGTGTGGAGAAAAGGGGACTCTAGTACACTGCTGGTGGGAATGCAGACTGGTGCAGCCACTGTGGAAAACACTATGGTGTTACCTCAAAAAATTAAAAATTGAATTGCCATTTGACCCAGTGATCCCACTTCTAGGAATATACCCTAAGAAGCCTAAAACACCAACCAGAAACAATACATGTACCCCCATATTCATAGCAGCACTATTTACAATAGCTAAGATCTGGAAACAGCCCAAGTGTCCATCAGTGGATGAATGGATAAAAAAGCTGTGGTACATATACACAATGGAGTACTATGCAGCTGTATTCTTCTTTTTCAAAATTTTTATGGCTTCAAATCTGCATAAAGCCTTTCCCTTTCCATATCAATTTTAGCACAAGCTTATCTATGTCTACAAAAAACTTAGCAGAGATTTTGGTAAGAATTACATTAAACCTATAGATCAATTTAGAGAGAACTGACATCTTTATTGTGTTGAGTCTTCCAATCTACATTATGTCTCTGCAAATATTTAGAATTGCTTTCATTTCTTTCATCAGGATTTTGTAATTTTCAATATACAGATTTTGCACATTTTGTTAAATTTATACCTAAGTGTAATACTTCATTTTTGCAGCAATTATAAGTAGCATTGTATTTTTTATTTTGGTTCATTGTCTGTATAAAGAAATGCAACTGATTTTTGTGTGATGATTTTGAACCTCCCACTTTATTGAACTTGCTTAGTTCTAGAAGCTTTCTGGTAGATTTGGATTTTCTAGGTAGACCACCATGTCGTCTGCAAATAGAGAAAGTTTTATCTCTCTTCTTTTCTAATTTGTTTACCTTTTATTTCTTGTTCTTAGCTTATCACTGTGGCTAAAACTTCTAGTACTATATTGAATAAGAGTAATGAAAGCAGACATCCTTGCCTTGTTCCTAACTTTAGAGGAAAGGCATTCAGTATTTCACCAATAAATACAATGTTAGCTGTACAATTGTTATGAGTTTAAGGAAGTTCCTGTCTATTCCTAATATACTGGTAGTTTTTATCATGACTAGGTATTAAACTTTGTCAAATTTTTTTTTGCCTCAATTGAAATTTTCATATGATGTTGAACTGGTGGATCACATTGATTCATTTTCAAATATTCAGGCAGCCTTGCATACCTAGAATAAATACCACTTGTCCATGATCTATTATTCTTTTTATACAGTGTGGGATTTGATTGCTAAAAAATATCTGAAGAATTTTGCATATAAGTCATGAGAGATATTGATCTACAGTTGTTTTTTTCTGTGTGTTGCCTTTGCCTGGTTTTGGAACCAGCCTAATACTCACTTCATAACATGAGTTGGAAAGTATGCCCCCCTCTTCTATTTTCTGTAAGAGACTGAATAAAATTGGTGTTTATTCTTCTTTAAATGTTTGATAAAATTCCCCCAATAAAACTATCACAGCCTGGAGATTGCTTTTTCGGTAGCTACTCAATTACAAATTCAATATTTAAATACTTATAGAACTATTTAGGTTGTCCATTTAATCTTGCCTGAGTTTTGGTAGCTTGTGGTTTTTGAGGAATAGGTCCATTTCTTCTAAGTTTGGAATTCCTGAGCATAAAGTTATTTGTAATATTCCCCTATTATCCTTTTAATAGCTACAGGATATTGGTGATCTATTTTTTTTTTCATCTTTATTATTCACCTTGCTAGAAATTTATCAATTTTATTGATTTCTTTTGAATAGCAAACTTTGGTTTCATTAATTTTCTCTATTTTCTTCCTGTTTTCAATTTCACAGATTTCTGCTCTTTGTTATTTCATTCCTTCCATTTGCTTTGGGTCTGTTTTTGCTCTTCTTGTTCTAGTTTGTTGAGATAGAAACTTTGATTATTGGTTTGAGATCTTTCCTCTTTTTTAATGTAAGCATTTAGTGTTATAAATCTCCTCCCCAGCACTGCTTCCCACAAATGTTATGTTGTATTTTTATTTTTATTCAGTTCTGTGTATTTTTTTTTTTATTTCATTTGAGGTTTCCTCTTTGACCCATGAATTATTTAGAACTGTACTGTTTAATTTCCAAGTGTTTGGAAATTTTCCTATTGTCTTTCTGTTACCGGTTTCTAGTTTGATTCCATTATGGTCCGAGAAAATACTCTATACAATTTCTATTCTTTTAAATTTGGTAAAGTTTGTTTTATGACCCAGGATGCATTGTATCTTGGTGAATGTATCATGGGTTCCTGAAATGAATGTGTATTCTGCTATTGTTAGGTAAAGTGTTCTATAAATGTCAATTAGATCCTGTTGTTTGATGATTTGTTCTGTTTTCTATATCTTTGTTAATCTGTCTACTCATTCTATCAATTGCTGATAGTGAGGTGCTAAAATCCCCAATTATTGAATGCTTCTCTCTCCCACTTTTTACCAAAGAATCCAATACTTTTCCTTCTGGAACTTAATCCCTTGGAGGGATTAAGCAGAGTCCACTCCTTTGAAGATTATTGGCAGTTTAAACCAAGAGCCCTGAACAGTGGTGAAATGTGGTAAAATCCAAGCCTGGGTCTTGCCAGAGGTAGATACCACAAGAAACGCAGCCACATATGAAATTAGTCCAGGAGGCAGCAGATGAGTCAACTAGGCAAAGCCAAAGTTAGTTCCAACCAATAGGCTGGAGGTGGCAAAGAGCTAAATGGAGCAGCCAACAGCTGAGGTCTTAACCCACAACCAAAGTTAGGAACCAGCCAAGAAGCTCAAGACTGTCAGGATCCCACTTGGCCCTCAAGTGGAAAGACCAAAGACTGCGGCCAAGAAAAGAATCAAGGAGGAGGATTTTGCAGATGAAGAGTTAGATGATTTGCTTCCAGAATAATATGCACATTATATTTTATTTATTAAAGAAAAGAAATTGCCTTGTAACATAATACTCATGTTAAACCTTTTAATATACAAACTTTAATTTTGCACACTTTCCAAGTTTCAAATAAGTGTGTTATTCCATTCTATGAGTATGGGTTTAAGTCTTGTTTTGTTTTTAATGGAATAAAAACATATGAACCTAAAAAAAAATATGTTAGGATCCAGAATATGAGGAGGACATGTGAGGGTTCCATTTAATTTCATCTGAGACCTGTTGGGCCAGGACTCCTATGGCCACACTGTTGTTCGTCTTAAAGGTATCCATAGCTTTTTTCTTTTTTTATAGATTTTAGAGGGAGAGAGAGATAGAAACATTGATGAGAGAGAACATTGACTGGCCACCTCCTGCATGCCCTCCACTGGGGATCAGACCCACAACCTGAGCATGTGCCCTGACCAGGAATTGAACCAGCGACCTCTTGATGCCCTCAACCAGTGAGCCACACCCACTGGGCAGTATCCATAGCTTTTAAAGTAACCCAAAGGAATTAACTGTTCAGCAACAGGATGATGGGAAAGAATGTTGAAGCTGTATTTCCTGAATATCCTGAAGTCATACTCCATGTGTCTCATCTTGTTTGATCCCTCCATCTCCAGAGCCCTGGTCAGGGGCAGACGTGCCTATTAAAGAATCATTAGATAAGCCAACAGCTGGGCAAAGAGGCAGAAAAAAATAGTGACTTTAGGAAAAAGGATAACCCCTTCTCTTTAACTGGTGAATTGAATGTCTAGTAACCCTCAAGCTATGTATCCCAGACTTCCAAGAGGCAGAAGATTGGCATTTTCTAAAATTATGGTGAAATACACAGAACATAAAACTGACCATCTTTATCATTTTCAAGTGTACAGCCCAGTGGCATAAATACATACACAGCACTCTGCAATCACCACCACCATCCATCTCCAGAACTTTTCATCTTTCCACACTGTAACTCTGTACCCACTAAACAATAACTCCCCATTCCCCCTCCCCCAGCCGTAGGCAACCACCGTTCTACTTTCTGAAAAGACTGCCATTTTAATGGACCCTCATGCTTAACCTCCCAATATTATGTTATTCAATTGAAAAGAACTCTGAAATAATGCTAACAATCCTTAACCACATTGGCAAACTGCTAGTAGCTCTTGTTCTTTGATACCAGTATTCCAACCTATATGCCAAGAAACCCAGTTCAGGGCCCTGCCCCTTTCCCGCAAGTCTGGGGAAGGGTTGGTCCTTAAATGCACAAAGGTACTCTGCCTGTGATCTGGCCTGGAGAGGGCCCTCAATGTAATGCAGCCTGGAGAGACTTGGAGGCAGAGATCATCGGGCGGTGCTGAGAACTCAGCTTCCTCACTCGGAAATGGGAGACGATAGCTTTACACATCTCACAACCACCCTCAAGGCAGGCTATTCTGGGCCATGACCCTGTGCCACCCATTGCCCCATCCCAGGCAAAGACAAAATTGCTGGCCTCACAACTTTTTGCTCTCTGGGGTCTCAGGACTCCCCAAGACAAGGCTTTTAGATGTGTTGCCATAAAGAGGTTCCAGGGTACCTTCTCCATCCTTCACACAACACTGGTGCCAGTCTAATGGGTGTCCAGGAAAAGATGAAACAGAATGCCCCCGTCTGAGATTACCGATTTATTTTATCTCGTAGTTGAAAGGAGGCACGGAGGTTACACTGCAATAAAGTGGAACCGGGGCATTCACAAAAAGCACCAATCCCGTGGTAAATGGAAGTCTAAGTACACTGAATTGGATCACTGCCTCATCAAACCAAGACACTCTGTAGTGATAACGTGCTGCTGCAATTCAGGACGGGCCCCAACAATAAAGCCGGGACTGTAATTACCATAATGACCTCCCACTGCTATTGTGTCTTTAATTAAGTCTGTATCAGTAGGCATTGGCCACTTAAACCTAACTCACTGTAACCACGGCAGCGTATCATCTACATTTTCACAAAGAATTACTGAAACCTATTTCTGTCACAAAGATGAAAGGGAATATTTTAGTTCAAGTGCCATTTGCAGACAAGCCACATCAAGAAAAATCAAGCTGTCCTTCAGCAGTACTTTCTGACGAGTGAAATTCAACGGAGAGATGCCGAGGGGTTTGGGGCGTGTGTGTTTTGGCTCCTCTGCGTTTCTTTTCAGCACAACTCCACTTCCTGTCTACATAAACTAGGGGGAAAGAATGACACCAAATGAATAACACACAGACTTTCTTGAGGTGGGAAGGGCTGAGGCGCTCGTGGGAGGCCCTGAGATGCTGAGTGAGCTGTCCCAGGTCACAGGGTGGTGACTGACTGAGCTGGGTCTGCCACTCACACCTCCAGCTGCACGCCCCTCGCACAGCACCAGCAGGCTGCCGGGGAGCTGGAAAGTCCATTTTCCTCCGCGAGGCATGAGAAGTACCCCGGGCCTGAAGAGAACACCTTCCAAGTTCAAGTTTCCAGTCGTAATCACTTCCTTACATCAGCATTAAAGCTGGCTTTTTGGCAGAACCCAGAGGAGTGGGCCAGACACCCCTCTGTCAAACAAAGCTGCCCCGACTCAAGGCCTCGCCATAAATTTTAGGGGTTTCGGCCAGGACCTCACCCTCAGAGCTTGCCTCGTAGCGAGGGAAACCCCAAGCATACACTCCGGCCCTCACTTCTCTAGGGTTGCTTGGTTCACGTAGGACCCAGAGAGAGCGCCCAGCCCACTCTCCAGCCTCCTACTCCACGGCCAGCAAGTCTCCACCCAGTGGCCTGGCCAGTGGGGCTGTTACTTGTGCTTTCACGCATCACCAAAAACCCTTTGGCTTTAAAACCTGCTCCTCCAAAGGGCATAAATCCTTCCAGAATTGGGGAAGGCTGATCACACTGAGAGGCTGGGTGCCCCCCTCCGTGAAGAAGAGAAAGAGGAGGAGGAGTTCAAGGGAGGAAGGCTGGAGTGTCCCTGGGGTCTAAGTGGCACCACCGCAGTAGAAGCTCAAGGACACACAGTGGCCCTGCAGCTCTGCTTTACTTCAACAGACCTCTGGACACCAGAGATGCCGTGACCTTCTGCTTATTTATTTGAGCGACTCTGACTCCGGCTAGGGAAACCCGATGCTGCCACCAATTGCCGCCTTTTTCAGTGTCATCTTTGGCCACAACTGCTCCCCCTTTCCCTTTCATTTCTAATTTCATTTTTAACAACATAAAGGCTAGAGCTAGACACAGAAGAAGTGAAAATGAGAACAAAACGCAGAGCGGGGGAAGGAGGCATGCTCGGAGGTGGGAGATTCTATTCAATTTTCTCCCACATGTTTGCACCCGCTGGGGAGCATCTCAGGTTTTCCCACCTTGGCAGGGACGCCTGCTGCGAAGGCGACACCCATCTCAGGTGTGGCCGCTGCGGCTGGCCTGCATCTCCCACCGCGCTGCCTGCGCGGGAGCAGCCAAGCCCGCAAAATCAGCACAGGAGTCCACCTTGGGATGAGAAATCCAAATTGTTCTCAGCCCTGAATTCAGCAACAATTTCAGGATGTTTCCTGAATCCTTGTTTCCACCTATTGAACAAAAGTAGCCTTCCAACCCGGTCTCTGCACACTTTGGATGCGTGAGTGATACCAGGAAGCTGGGCTTCGGCTTTGAACACTTTTAGGCCTGGCTTTTTCCTCCTCGCTTGTCTTTGTTCTCGAAAGGCTCTTCTCAGCGAGAGATGTGTCAGCGAATCTCCGGATGACCCCGCCACCGGGGCCCGTGGGCACCTACTGGCTTGGCTTGCCCCTGCTCAGCGGACCCCTGACTGGGTTCTGCTGCTGTTAGCCGGTCCTTCCCCGGTCCTGCATACAATCAGGATGCACCTTGGCCAGTGCAGAGGGAGAGGGGGCTCTGAGTGCATGGCCTATGCCTATGAGCATCACTGCTGCTGTCGGCAGCCCACACCCAGGCGGCCAGCCCTCCAGCTGAGGCTGCTGCTCTCACAGGGAGCTTAAGGTCCATGATTGTTTCTGCTAATGCTCTCAAGCTGCTACCTTTTCATCTGACAAAGGACTTGGCCAAGTGATGAAAGACATAAGCCAAAATCCACTCTATGCCTCATCATACAAATACTTAGCTTTCCTGGGGCCAAGATGCCTTCCAGGGACTGACGCGTTTCTAGGTTCCTTACCACGCCCTGCTGTGGACGGCTAGGATGTTTCTCTGGGTAAAAGCCAAGCTCCTCCCTGGAGGGCAGAAGAAATGTCAGAAGCACGGCTACTATTCAACAACTGAAATGTTCATATGCCTAAAAAACATATTCGCTAGGAAGAATCTCTCTTAGACATTATTTCCAGCAAACAGAGAGGTAATTTTTATCCAGAAAACATGGAGCTAAGCCCAAAGCACTTCAGAAATATTTGTTGAATATAAATGAATGATGGATGCATACATGAAATTAATGAATTTTTCTCTAGAGAGAGACCTGGTTTCCTTCTCCATTCCTTCTACCTCCTTATTGCCAAGCACCCTGTTGCTGATGACTCATAAGAAGCCATGTATTACTTTCTGTGTGGAAAAAGAAGGGATAAAGGACGAAGATAAGAGAAATAATATGTATTACCATGAAAAAATAATAATAACAGAAAAAAATGAAATAAAGCTAAGGGTAAAGTTAGTTTCGAATACCTGTTTTCAATCTTGTCTGTGCATTAAAATCTCCTGAGGAGCTTTAAAAAGTACTGATGCCTAAGTCCCACCCCCAAAGATCTTGATTTAATTGGTATTGGCTGTGACCTGGCTATCAGGATTTTTTTTTTCTTTATTGATCTTTAGAGAGAGAGGAAGTGAGAGGGAGAGAGAGATAGGAACATCAATGAGAGAGAACATCGATTGGCCACCTCCTGCATGCCCCACACTGGGGATCGGGCCCACAACCTGGGCATGTGCCCTGACCGAGAATCGAACTGGAGACCTCTTGGTGCATGGGTCGACGCTCAACCACTGAGCCACACTGGCTGGGCTATCAGGATTTTTTTTAAGTGCCCCCGCTGATTCTACCAAGTTTGAGAAACACTAGATTACTATACAACTGCCCTAAAGGTCTGGATGCTAGCTAGAGGAGAATAGTAAATTTGTCTCTGAGCTTCCTAGCAGCCAAGGTGAAAAGAGGGAAACACAATCCATCATACAATCTAGTGTCTATAGAAGAAAATCAAACTACTTGTTTAGAAGTACAACTAATCCGGAGACAGACCAAAAAGAGATTTGCCCTCATGAAGAAGATATAGAAGAAAGTAAGTAATAACATCTTCAAGGTTGTTCCTACAGTATTCAATCAATAAGTATTTATTGAGCATCTACTAAGAGACCAACTCTGTTCCAAGATCTGAAGGCAAAAAGATTAACAGACTTGAAATTTTCTGTCTAATGGTAATTTAACAGCTACTATTATTGAGTGCTATTATGTGCTAAGCATTTGTATCCATTGCCTTATTTGATCCTCACAACCACCTGAAGAGGTGAGCATTTTACACTTGATGGAAATTGAGGTTCAGCGAAGGTAACTAAATGGCGTAACGTGGCATGTCCAGTAAGTGGCAAAGCTAGGATTCAAACACAGGACTGTCTGACCCTAGAGACCACGCTCTAAACACTGTATGACATACCTGGAAGTAAATATAATAAATTTCACAGGGCTCTACCTTAAATACACTTTAATGTGAGATGATAACATCATTCTAACCACCATTCGGTTAAAGCAAATTCTTAAAGAAGTTAGAACCCTCTGATTCAAGCACCACTAAAATTATTTATCCTTTGCCCCAACAAAAATATTCCTACAGACATACCAGCACACATGGGACATACAGACCAGAAGGGCCATTGTGGTGTTACAGGAATGCCCCGCTTTTCAAAAGTTCGCTTTACGACATTTTGCTTTTCTGGAAGACCTACATTAGTACCTGTTTTTGCTAACTGAAAGAAATCAAAGAGGATTTGTGCTTTGAAGAAAAAAGGCAAAAGTAGCGTCCAGCATTTACTTTGCATTTAAAAAGGTGGCACACACCCTGAGCAGCAACAGCGGCACCGCCAAGCTCCTTCCCCAGGAACTACACTCAGCGTCTCAGCATCAGACTGCCGTGGCTTTCAGCTGTGTCTGAGCATCTGGCTTTATCTCTGTTTTGTGCATTCATTAGTAAGAGGTGTCCTGAGGTGATTTCTTCTTCACTTTAAGCCATTTCAGCTTATAAAAGTTTTCACTGGGACACACTACTTTCAGATAGCAGAAGAAACATGTATTATTAATAGCAACAGACTAGAAACAATGCAATAGTGTACTGGTTGAATAAACAATGGTATATCCATGTTGTGGAATACATTGCAACTGTAAAAAAAATGTGAGGAAGGCTTTTATGCTCTGATGTTAAGAATGAAAAAAAAAAAGGTTCAAGACTATGTATATAATATGATGCCTTTTGAGTAAGAAAGGAAGGAAAATAATTATATATTCATGTTTGCTTACATTTTCACTAAAAACCACCTGAAGGAACAATAAAAATCTAGTAACAATGGTTGCCTCCAGGGATCAGAAAAGAGGCCATCAAGATGAATAGGGACAAAGGACAGAACAAATTCAAAGCACATGTATTTTTTTAATTTTCAAACTTGTGAAAGTATTACTCATTCAAAAAGAGAAAAGAATGAAAAAGACAACTGTGTGAGGGCTGAAGTCCCTCCACTAACAAGTGGTAGAATTTGAATCCAAGTCTATCTGCTTTCACGTCCATACTCTTGACACCATAATGCTCTGCCTTCCCCAAAACTCAAGCAACTCACCTGCAGTTAGCCCACCAGCAGGCCTGACCTGGAGACATAGGGCCCTGCTCCCACTCTCAGATCTCCCCTATAGTGGTTCAACATCTGGGATTCCTAAGCACCAAGTCATTCAGGTTTGTTGGTTGTTTTTTTAATCTCCATCAGGTAGTAGTAACAAGTCAGAGTGGGAAGCCATTAGCAAAGAGAGGTAAGCCCTAACAAACATAAATTGAGTAAATTTAAATGCACAGCCCTTTGTAATCCAAGTATGAGAGCTCATTTGTTTATGGTGAGTTGTGTGCTCTAAGCCCTCCCAGTAACAAATAACAGTACATTCCAAACACATTGTATCTGTCTGCCTGGTTTATGGCCATGCCTTGGCTTATATTAAGGAAAGGGCTCTTTCTGCCAATACACAGCAAGGAGTCTGCTCTACAATGAATAGAAATTTTAAACAATATCTAGAACTTTATAGCCTGTCTACACTGATTTGCAATGATTTGTTCTTAAAAAAAAAAAAAAAGGTAATTTTCTACCCTCAACTTCTTTTCTCAAGATTGACATCATCTCACAGCTGGCTGAGAAGATACTTAGAGAATCATTTTCAGTGTCTCGGGCACTGGTGGTAGAGCTGTCCCCAGAAGATACAGCTGATCTGAAAGTGTGTAAAATCCCCCAAGTCGTAACTGAACTGAGTGGGTATTATTAGGTTAACAGACACACCTTGGCTGTGCTCTGTCAAGGCCAATGACACCAGCATGTTTGAGGGGCAAGTTGGGGACATAATGGCTAGTGCCATCGGCCTTGACAGAGTAGACTTTCTTCCCAAGGTATTGCTCTCTGCCTTGTAGTGGACCTTGCCTAAGTTCCTCCTCTTCTTAGGAAAGATGGATCGATGTCCCTTCTCCCTCCTGAACCCAGGCCAGCCATGTTTGCTTTGCTTCCAAGAAAGTAAAGCACACTGCCTGAGGTTTGCGGTATTCCCAGGTCTGGATGGGAAACAAAGAATTCTTCTAGGTAGAATTAATGCTATAAAAGAGGTCCAGACTGACCAATACATTGGACTGTTCATTCAAATCTGTAGAGCCAAAGCCTATTTGGTACAAGATTATGAAATGAGAGACTATCGTCAGCAGTCTTTGAGTCCCCCCTCTCTGGACCCATTCCCCTGCGTTTTGTTAACCTAATCATGCCTACTCAGTTCAGTTACAGCTTGGGTACCTACTGTGTGCTGCTTCCATGGTGTTAGCAATATGACAGGGGCTGGAGTAAGAGAGCGTCGTGGCATCACTCCAATGAAGTATGGTGACTGTTTCGCTCCAGGTGTCCCGAGTGAGGAAGGACAGCACAGACAAGGGACTCTAGGGCAGCGATTTTCAACCTTTCTCATCTCATGGCACACATAAACTAATTACTAAGATTCTGTAGCACACCAAAATATATATATATTTTTTGCTGACCTGACAAAAGAAAAAAGATATAATTTTGATTCATTCACATCGGATGGCTATTGTTGTGTTGGCTGTTGTCATTTTCTTATTCGACAATCTAAGGGAAAAGAGGTCAGCGCCCCTGACTAAATAGTCAGGTATTGCATGATTTAAAAATTCTGTGGCGCACCAGTGTGCAGCAGCAGGGGCTGAAAATCGCTGCTCTCGGGAGGACCGGAGAAAGCTTCCTAAGGGAGGTGATACTTGGGTCAGAGTTTGAAGGTTCCATAAGCGTTAGCCGAGCACAAGATTCAAGCTCAAGCCTCTGCACTTCAAAACACCCCCACTATCAGGAAGCTTTAGGTACCGGTTACAAGTCCCCATCAATTAACCTGTCCCGTAAATTTTCCTGCCAATTTCTCAGAACCAGCTTTCTCCTAGTACCCACGTGTTAAAATGACTTGAGGTAACGTGTTCCCAGCTTTTGGAAGCTACTATTCTAACACTCCCAAATAGCACTTATATTTTTAAAAAGCCCTTAATTCACTAACCTACTTCAGCTGGAGGTACTGTTGCCTAAAGGAAACTTCCAGCACACCTCTAATCCCACCCTGTGGATTATGGCTGGATAGCAAATATTATGGTGGAATCGATTTAACTAGACTGAAACCACTGACCACCATTTCTACAATGGAACTTTATGAAATCAATTCCCTGATTTTTGTTCCTCCCCGTCTCATACCACCCACAATTCCAAAGCTTCCCTCACACACAAATCTCCCTTTGACCTCAGAAAAGATTTGTGCCTGGACCAGGACCACAGCACCATGTAGAAGAGCCAGAGCCTCCACAGCCCTCTGGCCACACCCCTACAGCAGCCCCCACCAGCACGTAGTAACCAAAGCTGATAGTTCCTGGTAGCCCTTGTCACGTCAGGTGCTGTGTTAAACAGTGTGCCTGCCTCAGACCATTTCATTCTCACAACAACCCTATGAGGCAGGTACTACCATTAGCCTCCTCTAAAGAACCAACAGTAAGGCACAATTAGCTGTTGGGGGGGGGAGGGGGGTATGAGATTCGAACCCAGGGAGTCTGCCTCTTAAGCCCATACAACAGCTGCATCTCAAGCACATATAGTAAGGAAGAGTGGAGCCTTCAGGGGCCCAGACCAGTCTGAATGTCAGCTTCGCCACCTACTTAGTTGAATGATACTAGGAAAGTTACTCGGCCTTTCCAAGCCTCAGTTTCCTCATCTGTAAAATGGGACCTACCTCATAGGGTTGTGAGGGAATAAATGATGCTGTCCTGCATGTAAACTAGAGCATTGACATGGGGGCTGGCATCTTTGGGGGCATTCAGAAATGTTCACTATTGCCATGATTGCATATTTACAAACTCATGTATCCCCTCCCTCCATGTCATCCATGGCAAAGATCAAGATTATTGGTATCTTTCTCCCCAAGTACCCAACAGAGTGTCTACCATGCAGCACGCACTAATGTTTGTTGAACGGATGGCTCAACAACTGTTTTCCTGTTATTTCAAATGATCGAGTAAGGGCCTCCTCTATTTTGACACAAAATAGCCACTTCTTGTTCAATTCTATTCCTTAACATTCAGAAATAAATTATCAAGTGTCTAAAGAGATCATTCTCAAATTCTTAAATTAGCAGATCTGTATGATTTTTCCCCCTATAGAAGAAAAGAGAAAGTCGGTCTCCCTTCACTCTCCCAAACCTTCCTGGGCTCTCACCTGCATTTCAGAAAGTCCTCATTTTCACAAGTAGAAGGATGGAAACTTACAAAATAAAAGATGCCCAGGTTAAGAAGGGGAGTGGATTTTTTTTCAATCTTTATAGTTTCTTGAGATGTCAATGATCCTTCAAACTTTACTTTCTCCTAGAGAAATTCAAGAAAAATCTAGCTTACATAGAATATTTTGGGAGTGCATTCCTTTTGTAAAGGGAAGCATACTCTCATTGAACACAGGTAGTTACTCACTCAGAAACACTCCAGTCTGCCATTCCACAGAGCCTACACACACCATCCTCCAGCTGAAGAGTGCCAAGCCCTCCTCGCCAAACTCTGCTGGAGTCAACACCCTTGCCTGTCACTGACATCTCCCTGCAAGCCCTCCTTCTGCTGGGCCCACTGGGCTGGTCCTGAACATTCAGCAAACATCCTGCTTAATCGGTGTATTACTTTCCTGGGGCTGCTGTAACAGACAGAGTGCCACAGACTGGATGGCCCAAAACAACAAACGTTTATCCTCTCCAAGTTCTGGAGGCTAGAAGTCCAAAGTCAAGGTGTTGGCAGGACCATGTTCCTTCCCAAGGCTCTGAGGAAGAAGAATCCATCCTTGTCTCTTCCATCTTCTGAAGGTTCTCAGCGATCCTTGCCTGTCCTTGACTTGTAGACACATCACTCACTCCAATCTCTGCCTGTCTTCACATGTCCTGATCCCCTTATGTCTGTATCTCTGCGTCCAAATTTCCCTCTTGATATCAAGACTCCAGTCACATTGGATTTAAGGCTCACCCTACTCCACTATGACCTCATCTTAACCTGAGTATATCTGCAACAACCCTATTTCTAAATAAGGTCGCATTCACAGGTTCCAGGCAGACGTGAATTGGGGGGACACAATTCTACCCAGCGAGGGAGGAGATCAGCATGAGCACGGAGACTTGGCAGCTACTATTGGGTACAACTTGAAAGGTTCCAGGATGAAAGCCTCCTTCTCCTCCATAAAAAATAAAATAAAAAAAGATATATTCCACCATTAGGGAGAGTTGCCTTTTATTCTCAATGCCTTTCTGGTGCCAAATAAAATAAAAGCAAAACCTGTAATACTGTAAACACTGTCTGGAGGAATGGCATTCATAAGTCATTATTATCTCACACTCAAGTGGTCATCAGCCCCTTTTATTTTTTTATCCTCATCCGAGGACATTTTTGCATTCATCTTCAGATAGAGCAGGAGGGGGAGAGAGAGGAAGAGAGAGAGAGAAGCATCAATGTGAGAGAGACACCAACTGGTTGCCACTCACACGACCCCAGCCAGGGCCGGGGACAAACTACAACCGAGGTATGTGCCCTTAGCAGGAACCGAACCCAGGACTCTCTGGTCTGCAGGCTGACACTCTAACTGCTGAGCCAAACCGTCCAGGGCAATCATCAGCCCCTTTTTAAGCATAACTAGCAGAAGCCAGGCTTTGTTGGAATGGAGTCTGGGATCGGTGACTGGAAGGGAGCCGGTGGCACAGGAAAGCTAAGTATGGAAGACAGACACTGCATTAGTGCCCACTGTGGAAAAACTGCCATGTCTCCAGGAGCACAAGAGACCAGCCACCAGAGACCGGGCACCCTGAGGGGACAAGAGGGAGCAGAGTCCACATTCACACTAGTTCACATTTATTGAGCACCTACTATATGCCTGGAATCATGCTTGGTGCTTCCATACATATTATCTCATTCAGTCCTCACAACAACCTCAGCATGAAGAACACATTATCGCCCAATCCACAGATGAGAAAACTAAGGCTCCAGGGAGTCAGGTAGCTTGGAAAGGTTGGGAAAAAAGCATGAATGACCAAGTTCCAGCCAAAGGGCTGACATCTTCTGCCACTTCACGGAGGAGAGGAGAGGCAACGGAATTTACAGTCCCCCCTCTGCTGTGAGCCAGTCCTGCTTAAAGCTCTCTCATGGTACATTCGCTTTGCTCTTCTTAACTTCTGCTTTGGAATTGGCAGCCGTTTCCCATTGCACTTCGAATGTGCCTCTGTGTGTATCTTGGAGAGAGAGAGAGAGAGAGAGAGAATATATGGGTCAATATAAGCAGACTCTTAAAAGCTTATACTTTATCATTGTAATAATCATAATATATTTTACTTTACAGCCACTCATAACTGAAGCCTCTGGGCACCCTAACAAAAATAGCTAAAGGAAAAAAAAGGAAATTATATTAAACAAAGGAAATACGACTATAAAACCCCAATAGCCAGAGAACTAAATGAACAACATAAAACCTCCAAACAACAAAACTACAATGAAACCGAGGGGGAAACGAAACCTTTTCACGAGCTTTACCCTAAAGGATTCCACGCTGTGAGATCACATCTGTTTAAAGCACCATAATTTATCGATATGACATCAAACTAGAAACCAGCCATTGTAAACCTTTCCTGCAGAAACTCTCAGAAAACTAACCAGGTGGTCGATGGGGGAGTCTGGGGGGGAGGGTCCTATAGCACGTAGCCAGGGCAACAATAGCTTTAAAATTTTATGTTCAAATACATCTATGTGAAGTTCCAAATCTTGGTACTGAGATGCAAAAATTAGTTCATTTCATGGGTAAACAGAATTTACAAACAAAACCTTTCTTAACAATTTTTTGGGGGGGGAGATGGTTCACCCAGTACTCGCTGACAGCTTCTCAAACTGCGGGGCTAAGGGGACCGTTATCGAGAACGGAACCTCTGTAGGATTAGTCACTGAGTCTCAGATACTATGACAGTCTTTGGGGGAAGATAAAGGCTCTTTTATTCATAAAGCGACTGAGTTTCTGAGCCTCTCCTCCCCTTCTGGTGTTGCAGCCATTTCAAAAACAGCTGCTCCTGTTGACCCGCAAAACGGCCACAAACATTTGTTGAGGGCCCACTGCGATCTCCGTCTGTGAGGGCAGTACCCCCAGCGATGCCTTCCCACATCCCTCCTGCGGGCTGTCCTATTGACCCTGGGAAGTAAACCTGCCGGCGAAAAGTCTTCACAAGGTTTGTCGGATGAGGATAGCCCAAGGGTTTACAAAACTATTTGGTTGGCAAAATAAAATAACATATTAAAGTGCAAAAAGATACTTTTGTACCTGTGTAAAATGTTTTTCAAAATTTTTGTTCGTCCTGGAGTACCTTCCAGGTTGGCATAAATCTGGCCCCACCAATGAGGACACTCCTATCAGAAGCATAGAGCCCCACATGGCTTCCAGAGAAACAGGTGACAGAGAAGCAGAGAGGCAGGAACGAAGGCAGCAGGCCAGGGGGACCGGATGACACAGAAGGACCCATGTGTTGGAAAATCAGCCCCGCCAGGCTTTTCACCCGCGCTCTAGGGCTTAGTAGCTGGATCACCTTGGATAAGTCACTTAACTTCCCAGGGCCTTTGCTCATCGATAAAATGAAGAGAAACTGCTGAGCAAACTCTGCTCTTTCTATGTTATGGAAGCCCTTGGCGCTCTTCAAAAGAATAAGCCCCGTCTTCTGGAACCAGCTGGCTGGCTCTGAGCTGCACTGTTCAGTCAGACGAGCAGGCTGTGGAATGGTACGCCGAGGGTGATGCCATTCCCATTTTGAAAAAGAAGCCACCAAACAACCCGGGGTGATTGCTCCAGGCCCGTGGACGTATTTGTGAGAGCAGGGACCAGTGTAGGCCGATGCACGCAGGCCCAGGCGTGAAGGCGGTCTCCCCTGGGAGCAGGCCTGGAGTGGGACAGGGTGAGTGAATGGGGACCTTGTAACTCAAATATTTCAGAAGAGACTATATTTATATATTGCTCATACATGGAAAAGGAACACTTGTATTTTACGTGGCCAATAAAAACTACCTTCTAGCTTGTTTCAGGGAATACAGTAATTCTAGAAGAGTCTCTGCCAGTCAGTGAATGAGAGCTGGTGTTACAATGGGGCCAACCCTTGGAAGACCCAGAGTTCCAATTCAGGATAAACAGGATTTCCTTTACAGGGCTCAAAATTTCAAAGCTTGGCTCCCAACCTGCTTGGAAATGGACCACATCAGGCACTGGCAGGTGAAGTGGGGTTGCAGCTGGGACTGGGGCATTCTGGGATGGGTTAAAGACCTGTCCACCGGCAGGGCCAGCCTTGCCTTCCAGCATGTATGAGCCAGGTGTGGGACATGCATCCACACCAGCGCCCAAACCCAGTTTCTGGGGACTCTAAAATGGTTGGTGGCACCCCTCGTGTTAACCAGGACACAGAACCTTTGGTCCCTGTCACTTGGAACTGCCCCAGTAGGCTGACATTGATCTGGGAGAGCTCAGCTTTGCTCTTCGGCATTGCCCACTCTAAACATGAAGAGCCTCTGGGGCCTTCCTACAAAGGCATTTTCTTTTTGTGCACACCAGAGGTACAGGTGGCCCCCGCACACAAGGAGAAGAGAAAATGAAACAGCCTCTCACAGCCTGAGACTGTCTGGTGACCGAAATGTACCTCTTACCTTGGGATGTAGGGTAGGAATCAGAGCAAAATCTTACTTCGTGTTTTCAACTAACTCTTATTTAGGTTGGGCTATCAAAGCAGGAAACTATCAGTAGATGACTGAGGAGATCCCTGGAATTTACACCAAAATGACTGTGATGTTTTCCTCCATGAACGACTTTAAGAAATACATTCAGCCTCACAAATAAAATAGGAAATAATACAGGATCGATGCCCCATATTGAGCGAAGGGGAGGAGAAAGCCTACCGATCTCTGAAATGCAAGAACATCGGGAGGAAAGGAAGATTCCCTTTCTTTGTTCAGTCCATTTTGTACAAGTCAGATCCAGATACAGCCTCCTGCGGAGAGGTACTGACGGGTGGGCAGGTGTCCTGGTGTCCTGAGTAGCTGTCCTCTCCCTTGCTGTAGGAGTCAGGCTCCACACACAAAGCTCATTTTAAAAGAAAGAAAGTAGGAATTTGAACCACATTAAATATCAATTAACTGGGGAAAAAATTATGTTGCAGTTTTTGACTGTACAATCAAAAAAAGAGTCAGTTTTTATTCAATCTGGTGAGCATCCTTCAAAAAAAGTTTGAGTCAATGTGTGTGTGTGTGTGTGTGTGTGTGTGTGTGTGTGTGTGTTTTAAATTAACAGTTGAGTTGAGCAAAGTAGTGCAGATTTATCTGTTTTCTTGCATATGGATCTGTTCCAGGTCTGTTTTTAAGCACCAAGCTACTGAAGGATTCTTATTTTTAGAAGTCATATTCCTTCTTAATCCCCTAATCTGTTCGGGGAAAATGTCCAGATTGTCAACCCAACACACGAGAAAGCCTCAATGAAGCAGCAAGAAAAAAAAAAAAGACAAAACAATAGACAAATAACCACGGTATATATCGTTCAGCTTTTGTTGAGCTTGAAATGTGCCAAGCTGGAAATAGGGAGAGGTTTGTGATATTCCACTGGAACATATTGTCACTGTTATAACCAGCCCATGTTCACCGGAGCTGCCAATTATTCCCCAGCCACCATTTTTTTCCTTTAGATTGATCTCCTGCTTGAGGCTGTTTCACACCCATGACTCTGAAGCTTCCCTAGTGGCATGTTGGCTAATTAAGAGCAAAATCCATCTCTTGATGAAATAATGCTGCCGCTGAAAAGGAATTCTACATTTTTTTAAATTCTTAATCAGGCTGGAAGGAGCCGTATTCTAACACTTGTATTAAGCCTAGGAAAAAAGGTCTATAGCTGGCAATTAGCAATGATGAAAAGGACAGCGCTTTAAAGCGTGTTGCGGTGACATTTTTATCAAATTAAATGAGTTTGCTAGGCCCACCAGCCGCATATGCTTATTGTCATTTACTGTTTGGACAGCAACACATCAGCCACTGAGCATCAGGAGGTGCTGAATTTAATAAGTCATTTTGACACTGGTGTGAAACGAACAGATCAGCATTCTGAGGAATGTGTTCACACTCTGAACAGACAGGCAGACATTCTAAGCATGCGAGGTGACACCAATCAACAGGAAGAAATGATGAAAGCCAGGCTAGGAAGCAGGCAGTACCGGCGGCGGCGGCAGCAGCCACAGAGACACAGCACTGTGAGAATAGAAAAAGATACACACTCACACACACACACACCCCAAACCTACTGTTTCGTGGTTTAGCCAGACAGAGCATCTAAAGCGGCAAAGACCTTTCAGAAACACGGCAATGTGTACTCATTGTAGACACTGTACATTTTCATTTATAATTTAAAAACCTCCACAATTCCCTTATCACAACCATTAGAAGAAGCTGATAAATCTTCAAAAAAATTTTTGTTTGGCCCCTCATGTGAGAAACACAGCATCCCATTCAAAAGTCACAAACCAAAAAGTCCCCTGCATGCTAGGAAAGGAAGTTTGGGTTTCCCCTTCCCACCTAGTACGTTAGCTCGAAACTGATTGCCTAGCTGGGATAGGAAGAGATGGTGTTACCTGGTTTTGTTTTACAGTGGGGCGAAGGTAAATGTTGCTTTCACAACTCTTGCTTAGAATATGAGATGTAGAATGACATTCTGATACTCCCAGGAGCTATTTATACTGAGGGAGAGATCTGATACCAACATCTTTACCGTGTACCTGGCATCAGAGTTAAAACACTCCAGAAAGTCGATTGCCAATTACCTTTTAAAACATACAGGTGTAATTTACAGCCTAACAAAGGTGACTAGTAATTAGTTCGTGGCTTCAGAAGTTTCTAATGCCATCTAGTGGAAATGGTAAATCTGATCACTTGCACATCCAAGGAGAGCCTCAAAACCCCAGCTCACATGTCATTTTTTACGCTGTCGTATATTCAGAAAACCCAATGCCAGAGTCCAATCTCAAATAGATCTCAAAAAAATTTCGCTAGTTCATAAAACTAGAACGTGCCTTGGAAACTAAGACTTTCCCAGAATACCCTTGGATGCCTGCCTAGTGCAAATTTAGTGATTACTAGCGCCACCCCACACTGCTGCTGTGCCAA
The DNA here is from genome assembly GCA_030848825.1 of Tadarida brasiliensis. Classification (NCBI taxonomy): domain Eukaryota; kingdom Metazoa; phylum Chordata; class Mammalia; order Chiroptera; family Molossidae; genus Tadarida; species Tadarida brasiliensis. The sequence goes on from CM061270.1 coordinate 33,125,913, forward strand.
TAAAATCATTTTCCTCATCATTGTCCTGTCTCATACCTTCTAAACCCTAGAATCTAAAGATGAACTATTTGATTTTTTTTTTTTTTTTGCAAGCCCGGTGAGTTCAGTAAAATGTAAAATAACCTTTTGAAGTACAGTCCTGTGCCGCTTGACTACAGGGATACGTTCTGAGAAATGTGTTAAGTGGTTTTGTCATTGTGCAAACATCCTAGAGTGTATTTACCTAGAATCTAGGTCCTAGATGGTGCAGCCTTCTACACACCTAGGCTACACGCTCTAGCCTGTGGCTCCTGGGCTACAAGCCTGCACAGCACGTTCCTGTACAAAACAACACGAGACTATGTCAAGCACAAGAGAAAATGATACAGTCGAGAGACTCGGTGAACACAAGCTGTATGAGGCTGGTGCAACACAGCATACTGCTTTGCAGTGAACTTTTTTTATTAGTGAAAAGAGTACACGCTGAAATAACAATAAAAAGAATAGTACAGTAATTACACAAACCCGTAACAGATTGTTTATTATCGTTATCAAGGATTATGTCCTGTCCATAATTGTATGAGCTGTACTTTCATACGACAGGCAGAGCAGTGGTTTTGTCTACACCAGCATCACCACAAACAGAGCGTCGCTTTGCGCTAGACAACGACGTTAAAATGACGACCACCTCACCCGGTGATAGGGATTTTTCATCTGCGTGACAATCTTATGGGACCACCATCGTATGAGCTGTACCGTTGTTGACCAAAACATCGTTATGCGATGCATGACTGTAAATGTTCCACTGATTTTAATCTGAAAAACAGTACAAGAGAAACTAAATCTATTTTGCTAATTTAATCCTGGAAGCTGTTCCGTTTTCAGTGAACGAGTCCCAGAGTTCCCTCCAGTGGGATCCTCTAGTGAAGTTCTGAGCGAGGAAAATCACGTCGGGGATTTTGTGCTCTGTTTCAAGATGGTCACCAAGCAGCTTAGCCGTGGGGCTATGATGCAGGAACCATAAGGTGCTTCACATAACTGGAAAAGCAGAACAGGCCAGATTTTACTTTGCAAATGAAGATGCATTAGATAAACGGTCTTTGGTCTCCTTATGTCCCTTTCCTCCGTATCACGTCTCAAAGACAGTCCTCTCCAGGAGCATGGTTATGGTAAGAGAAATCCCTGGAACCCTGAATTCTCGTGTAAATTAATGCAAAACTCAGAGCCCCTCATTTCACCTCTCCTTGCTGTAGTCTCCTCATCCATCAAATAAGGAAGTTGGATCTGAAGTCAACCCAAAGACCTTTCTTCTCTAAAACCATGGTTTAGAATTCTAAGTCCAAAACTCGGGTTTTCTGTTTCGCTGTATTAATTTTAGTTAAAAGTATTAATTTCATCATAGGTATTTTACGTAAAATAATTATTTTTATTAAAATTATTTTATTAATATGAGTCTTGCAATGTTTGGCCCACCATCAATTTTAAAAGCAATTTATTTGTGGGAAGAGAGGACTATAATTTAAATAAAGGCTATTTTTAAAGAATTAAAAATAGAATGTATATCTTTTCTATATACACCTATGTTGGCATTTTTATGCTGCATAAAGTATATTTTATTTTGGTATAGTTATAAAATAAAGTATTTTTTCATATATAGCCATCTCACATTGAAAGAAAGAAAGAAAGAAAGAAAGAAAGAAAGAAAGAAAGAAAGAAAGAAAGAAAGAAAGAAGAAAGAAAGAAAGAAAGAAAGAAAGAAAGAAAGAAAGAAAGAAAGAAAGAAAGAAAGAAAGAAAGAAAGAAAGAAAGAAAGAAAGAAAGAAAGAAAGAAAGAAGCCTGGCTGGTGTGGCTCACTGGTAGAGCATTGACCCATGCACCAAGAGATCACCAGTTCGACTCCCGGTCAGGGCACATGCCCAGGTTGTGGGTCCAATCCCCAGTGAGGGGCATGCAGGAGGCAGCCAATCGATGTTCTCTTCTCATCAATGTTTCGATCTCTCTCTCCCTTTCCTTTCCTCTTTCTCTAAAATCAATAAAGGAAAAATATTTTTAAAAAAGAAGGAAAGGAAAAGAAGAGAAAGAAATCATTTGTAGTTCTAACATCCAAAGACAGCAGACTGTCTTTAATATCATGGTGTATCCATCTCATTCTTTGCTCGTTTATAATATTTACATAATTTATATCATGTAGCATGTGTATATATTGATTTTCATAACACTATTTTTTTACTATAAAACATAATTTATTATTGTAGAAAATTGTTAAAATATACAAACACATAAAAAAAATTAAAATCGCCCAGAATTTCATCACACAACGATATCCTCAATTACTATTTTATTTCTTTAAAGTTCTTTTTCTGTGCATAATTTAACACAGTTAAGCTTATATTACATATTCTGATTTTAAGTACAATTAACCCAAGAAGAGTCATTCACAAGTCCTAGTTGGAAGATGTTACAAAGAGAGTCATAATCACAGACTATATCTACCACTGGTAGTTTATTCATTTTTCATAATTACAACAACAACAAAAAATCCTATACACTCAGGTCATTCAAAATGATTTCTAAGCAGCATAAATTAATACTGAAGTTTCTTGTCATGATATGCTACTATATTGCTGAATAAAAATCAGTTTCAGTGGAAGAGAAGAAAACACTTTCTGGGTTTAATAATTCTGCAAATATATTGTCACCGTCATTTAAATATTGTAATCTTGTTTTGGAATGGAAAGAGTTTTGTTTTAATTTATCTTTATTGTTGAAAGTATTACAGATGTCCCTCCTTTTCCCTCCATTGACACCCTCCTCCCCCTGCCTGCTCCCCCACCCCCATGCCGTCACCACACTGTTATCTGTGTCCACTGGTCATGCATATATGCATATCAATTCTTTGGTTTATCTCCTCCCACCCCACCCCACCCCTGATCCCTCTGAGGTTTGTCAGTCTGCTCCCTATTCCATGTCTCTAGATCTATTTTGTTTGTCAGCTTATGTTGTTCATTATATTCCACAATTAAGTGAGATCATGTGGTATTTGTCTTTCTCTGACTGGCTTATTTCGCTTAGCATAATACTCTCCAGGTCACTCCACACTGTCTCAAAGAAAGTGGTTTTTATTGTGTTTTATGTAGCAGAAGATTCCATCTAAACCATGAGGTAAAGAATATTATGCAAAAAACACATTTCCTGATGCTTAAAAATAGCAAAAGCCAACAATAACAACTAATGGGAATTTTACAGACCCAAGCTTCTCCCCTGGATTACAAATCCATTTGAAAATATCTAATACAATTAGATCCCTGATTCTGGAATCTAAGCAGAATAAAAAGGTATTTATAAATCTTTATATCATGGCTCCCTCAATCCCAAGTCCTTTATTCTTCAATTGGCTGGAGTAAAACTTTATGTAATTTTTCAAGTTGCTTACAACTTGGCATATTGCAGAATTTTTAATATTTTCTTCACAAATTAAGATAATTCTTGAGTTTCAGCATTCTCTCTTCCTAATCTTCAAAACTGTGGACTGTCATTGTCTTCTGGCCTTTAGTTCTGTAGGGAGAACTCTGAGACCAGCCTGATTTTTGTTTCCAGGTAGATTGTTTTTGAATCTGGATGTTTAAGAGTCTTTTCTTTAGCCTTGTAATTCAAAAGACCCAAGTGAAGTCTAAGAGCAGGCTTCTTTCAGTGAATCTTATCAGGACCACTATGAGTTCTTTCAATTTCATTCAAGTCCTCTTTGCTTTAGGAAATTTTTCTTCCTAGTATATCCTTGGTTACCGCTCATTTCCAATTTGGAGTGTGCTCTCTCCCTCAAAAACAACCATCATTTTTACCAATCTCTTTTCTGAACCCTGCATCTATCCTTTCCCTCATCGTTTTCATCTTTGTCCTTTTCTCCCCATATTCACAGAAAAGCGTTATCTTCCATAATGTGTTCTGCCCTGCATAATTCCATAACAGATTTTAACCTCCATTCACGTCTTTCTTGCAATTCTCCATTATTTTATTTTATTTTTTAATTCTTCCCTGTTATGCTTTCACCTCAACCTTATTGCCTTTTTTAGGGAGTACTAATGTCAAATTTTTAACTTAAAATGATGTTATTTCCCCAAATTTTTCCTTTATAAAAATAAGTTTGTATGTAGAAAAACAAAGAATAGCAAATATCCATGATTCTTTATCCACATATAACAAATGTTAATAGTTTATCATATTTGCTTACTTTTATACAAATAAAATATAACAGATGAAGTTCAAACCTTTACAGTCGCTAGATATAATCGTTATTTTGAACTTGTGTCCATATTTCCATACTTCCACTACTTATCTATGTATCTATAATTAATCTATAGTAGACTTTATTAAATTTCTATATAGCATATCATACTAAAAAATTGTATCATTTTACACTTTGTTTTCTCTGAATATTACATCCTGTGAAGAGGCCACCTTTAGGTGCTCCTGCCGACAGCCCAGGTGAGATCGCCAGGAGCCACCTGACAGAGGAGTGCCTGAGCCTTCACATGACCGTACCCATCACTGAGCTGCTCCAGCTGATGTCAAATAGAGCAGAGACGGCTGTTCACACTGAGCCCAAACTGCAGATTTGTGAGCAAAATAAATGTTGCCATTGTTCTAAGCCACCACGTTTTGGGGTAATTTCTTATAGTCATAGTAACTTGAATAGCTTCTTCCCATTCCCTGTTCTAATTGCCCCACTTTCTTACCCATTCTCCTAGGATCACTGCCTCGATAAATAATTTGCATAAATCCAAGAGACCGAGACAGGGTTATGGGATGATCCATACCAGAGGAAAAATGTACAACCTCCCTTGAAAGCTCTGTTCTCTTTAAAACTCAATGAAATATACTATTTCTCTGGTACCAGTCATTGGGTAAAGAAGCAATTGAACTAAAACTAAAAGGTGAGAAGGAGGAAGAAATTTGCTCTCTGAATTCTCTCCTGAGTAACCGCTTGAGTGGAGGAGCTGGAGAACTGAGAAGCGTCTGGATTCAGTGCTGTTGCAAAGAACTATCTCATAGGGAGTCCTGTCTTATAAAGGCAGTACTTGGAAACCTCAGGTAAATGCTTCCTAAAGAATCCAGAGAAAACGTTCTCCCTCTCAGGTGGAAAAAAGAGGAGCAATTCCCATGACCCTCTGAAAGTGGGCTCTCTAGAAAAAGTGCCTGGGTCCCTGTGAACAGATGCCTTGTCCAACAACTAGATAGCAAGAGCTGGGAGGAGCATGGACAGTCCTGAGCCTCTAGTTCCGCCCATTAGAGGAAGAGCCTCTGCCAGTAAGTTGCCTGTACATCCAAAAACATGGAACCTTCTACAGATAGTCTATGGGGCAATAGAACTCCATCAGCTGGTGACAGTGCTGCTTCTGCTATGGGTCTTAAATTTCTCAGAAACCACCTCAGAAATCTGGCCTCATAGACACACTACCTGCTGCTCCCACTTTAAGGTAACTGACCCAGCCCACCTAACTACACTCCTTTTTCACCCTTTTCACTGGATGCCTCCTGCTCGAGTCTGTTCTGCAGACGCTCTAACATGGCTCATCTTCCCAAGAGATTTCAAGCTTGGGTAGTCCCAGTGTCAGAGTTCCTCCCAATGTCCTCACTGTCAAAGACTGCAAGTATATAGATGGAAGCCACATCGTCTAGCGACAGCCACATAGTCCCAGGCTTCTCTTCCCTACCGGGTGCTTTGGGGATATTTCAAAATAATGAGCATACTTTGCAACACTCTGAAATGAGGCCTAAAGAATGAATATTTTGGAATGGAATATGTTAGATTATGCTTCATCTTGGATCTTCCTTAGAAGATTACCCCCACCCCCACCACAGTGGGCAATTTCTTTCCTCAGTCTTAAGCTACCCAAACCACCTGAAAAATGAAGCTACCCTAGGACACACTGCAGGACTGATCCGCTTCCCTCCTGAGCTTGATCGGGCCACCACCTCTTGCCCAGGGAGTGAGAGGCTGAGCGAATCCTGCTGCTCTGCCAATGGCGATGTAACAGGGCCACGGAAAACCAGACTCGGATCATTACCAGGATTGCCAGCCCATCTCCTCCTTGCTTCAGTGGCCAAAAAAGAGGAAAAAATGTACTCCCTGCAGTTATGAGGTGCTCTGAGGAAGACTCCAGAAGGCTTCATGGAAGGTCACTCCCACAGTGGCAACCACCTCGTCTGGCCTAGCGCCATAAGCCTTTAAATTCTAGCAAACCTAAAGATGGCTTTGGAGCCTGGCCGGTGTGGCTCAGTGGTTTGTGAGTCGTCCCATGGACCCAGAGGTCCCAGTTCGATTCCCAGTCAGGGCACATGCCTGGGTTGCAGGCTTGATCCCCAGTGGGAGGCATACAGGAGGCAGCCAATCAATGTATCTCTCTCACATCAATGTGTTTTTTTTTCTCTCTCTCTCTCTCTCTTCCTTCCTCCCTCGCTAAAAAAATCAATAATAAAAAATATATATTTTTAAAAAGATGTCTTTGGAGATTCGACATTTGTTTTTACTTTTGTTTTAACTTTTGGTTTTTTTTTTTGGTTTTTGCCTTTGCCTAAATATACTGACTTCAAAGGACTTGGGTTTAATTTAGTCTACAATAAACTGAATTTCCGTAGAACTTGAAGTTCATGGTAGAGTTCAGATTTTGGGTCGAGCAGCCTAGCTTTCAAACCCTAGCAGTTTCCACACCTTAATTACTATCTGTGTGACCTTGCAAAAGTTCGGTGAACTCTCCAAGCTTCCATTTTCTTGTCGCAAAAATCTGGTATAATAACTGTATTTTTCCATAGAGTAATTATGAGGATTTCATGAAATATTGCATGTAAAATACTCAGCTTAGCACCTGGCACCCAGTAGGAATTCAACTAATTTTAGCTATGTCGAGAGAAGTCCTGCCAAACTTCATTTTACCCATTCATTTTTGTCTGGAATATTCAGGACCAAGAATGGTCTGTGAAAAGTTGGGGCAGTCTTGTGACATGTGATGGAACCCCATTTCAATGGCATGACGGTGAGTATTAGCCACACACACAAAATTAAAATAACCTGAATGATCACTTGCAAGCACTCAGCTTAAAAGAGAACAGGCTTCGGGCCAATATGCATTTCTGTGAAATTGAACATCCACCCCACAACATGTGCTGTCTTCTTCAGACCCAGAGGCTTCCTTACGCTAAGGCCTGTCTGGACATTATGCAAAATGAAATGGGCAGGGTGAACTCTATTAATTGCCAGTTGTTTGGAACTCTTTCTACAAAGTTGCCCAAAGATATGGAGGTGCTTTTTCCATTTTATCATGGAAACCTTCAAACATGTGCAAAGATGGACAAAAAGTATAACAAATCCTCGTGTTCTCTTCACCTGCATTTTACAAATATCAATTCAGACAATCTTACATGATCTAGGCCTCTACCCACTTCCCCCATCATATTATTTCAAAGCCCACCTCACATATTATTTCATTTCATCCACAAAGATGTCAGTATGTGTCTCTAAAAGGACTCTTAAAAACACACACACGCACACACAGCTATAATATCACTATCACACCTAAAAGTGTAATAATAATTCTTTAATATTAAATATCCAGCCAGTGTTCACATTTCTAATTGTCTCACAAGTGTCATATTTTTTTAACAGTATATTTGTTTTAATAAGGCTCCAAATCATGTCTTCATATATCAATTGATTGATTTCTCTCTTGTCTTTTTTTCAATCTATAGGTTTCCCCTCAATCTCCCTTGAAATTCATTTTGTCAAAAGAATCAAATTATTTGCTCTTTGACTTTCCCAAAGTCTAGATTTTGCCCCCACCCCTCACAAAAAAAAAACTTGTAAAAGTATCCTTAACTTTTCAAACAATTATTCTCTGAGAGAAGGGGCAGGAAACTGAAAACGATATTGATCTATTAGTGAAAATATTTTTCTATTTTTCAAAAGATTGTTGATGCAATCCACAAGGTCATTGGCATGTCAGTTACAGGCTGAGGTAGGAAGCGGAAGACTTGTTGCTCTCCCAGGTCCTCCCCTGTTCTGCTAATGAGAACAACCCAGGTACCCCCCTCTGTGTACCTCATTATCACTTACAGTTCTTCCTGAGAACCTGCTCCCTTTTCTCTGCCCTGACAAACATGGATCTGTGCAACAGGAACTCGGGGGATAAAGATGTAAGTTTAGAGGTAAAAGACAAACAGAGATGGGAGAATGAAAGGCTAAGGAAATATCCAATAGATGCAGCCCAAAACAGGTAAATTGGGGATTGTGGGTGAATAGGATGGGCAGACAACAGGTAACAGGAGTGTCACAGTGCAGGTGAAGAGAAAAGGTGTGGCCTCTGCCATGATCACTGGGTCTCATACCCTCTTTTGGGGATGAGGCCACTGGGGCTGGGAAGATAAGTCCACTGCCCTTTGCTCTGCCATGAACACAACCTCTGCTCCCCCAAACCAACAGCCTTGAAACAACTCAGCAATTACAGGAGATTCATTCTGACCTGAGTCACACATAGGCTATGCAGTTACAGCAATCAGCACTGGGCAAATTGTTGGCCTCTAGCTACTTGGTTCTCCCACATAAGAGCCTTGCAGTGAGGACTGGCCCCCTTTCTCGTACAATAGTAAACTTCTAGAGCACTCCCCCAGACTATAAAGGATCACGTGAAATCAACAATAGCTTGTTGACATAAGAACAATACAAAGTAGCTGGATATCCCTATAAAATAAAATGTTACCCTATTTGCAGACATTTAAGATATACTTTGTCTTCTTTTGATTCTCTTTGGCCATCACAATCAATCTTGAAATTTAATGAATTTTTTTCCTTATGTAAAAGATGCTCCAAGTTAAAACTAACCAAACCCTGAAGTATTCTGAGCCCTTGGTGAGCCAAGATCCATTGTCTTCAATAGAACAATAAGACTGATAGCTGAATACTCGACAGAAATAACAAGAGCCATCCGAGAGGATGGAACCCCGTCAGCTGAGCTGGTTGTAACGCACGGTATGAGAAGCCACAGGCGTGGCCTGCCCCAGGAGGCCTGATTTTACTGCTCAGGTGACATGAACACATGGATAGAAAGCCAGACCCCTGGGACTCACGGCTCAGAGTTCTTGGGGCCATGGCCTCTGCCCTCTGCCTGACGCATAGGATATGTATGTACTGAACCATAGGCAGGCTCTCTCTTCAGAGGCATCAGGCAAAAGGCACACCTTAAAATAGCCCAGAATTGTGTCACCAAATTCCCAGTTCTGCCACCAGCTGGTTAATCTCAAGCAGTAGCCAGAATTGTACTCATGCCGATTTCCTATAGTAACCAGTAAAAAAGGGTAACAGGTTGCTTGCTTGACTTAGAGTAATACCCTAATACAGATGCTCCCTCTGTATTTGGGGAGGGGGCAATCTCCCCTGAAGTATGTGCCTGATATCCAACCAAAACAGTGGTCTGGTAGCAGGGAACTGGGGGAAGGACTGTGGAGAAGGCAGACAATGGTGTCTTCCATACCTGAACCCACCCCATAAATAGATGGAGGGTATTTTGAAGGATGTTATTTTTCATCATTAAAGCCAGTAGGTGTTCAAGCCATCATAATGCAGTCCATGCATCAATTTTGGAAGACAGAAGAAAAGAAAAATCAAGGTGAAGATCAAGTTTCACCCAGAACTATAAAATTCCAAAAAGGCCCTGCATGGACTGTGTATATTCCTACTTCAGCACTTTCACATGTATTCTCGAACTGCCTCGTCCCTACACACACACACACACACATGCACACACATGCACACGCACACACACACACACACACGCGCGCACACACGCGCGCACGTACACACCTCTAGATGGCTCACCGTCTTATCTCCTCTTATCTCCTTCACTTTGAGTCTTTCACAGTTCAGAAGCTTCTCTAAGTAGTCCAGCCTACAACAATTTCTCTATTCTCTATATTTCTTTTTTTTTATTATTGATATCAGAGAGAGAGGGAGAGGGAGAGAGAGATAGAAACATCGATGAGAGTGAACATCGATTGGCCACCTCTTGTATGCCCCCCGCTGGGGATTTGGCCCACAACCTGGGCATGTGCCCTGATCGGGAATTGAACCGGCAACCTCTTGGTGCATGGGTCGATACTCAACCACTGAGCCACACTGGCCAGGCTCTATATTTCTTTAGCATTTGTAGTATATATCACACAATCTGCCATTTAATCACAGTATACATTCTCTGGAACTATTCATTTATGTACACAATTCTAACAGGATGTTAAAATGGGACTCTTTCTGCCTTGGTTTCCCCAGGGGCACCTAGAAAATAGGTGGCAGCTGTTCCCACTTCCCAAAGCAAGCTGGTGAACCACCTGTGCAAGAATTGGAAAGAAAAGGCCTGACCATCAGTTTTGTGGCCCTTGTCCTCAGCGGTACATGTTGCCATGGAAGCAGCTAGGCATTCGAGAGGTTTGTTCCCCCATCAGTGTGCATTCCGTCTCAGCACCCTCCGTGGGATTGGACTCAACTGCGGATGAGAGCAAGCCCCAAACAGCAATGACTTCTGAAAGGTCGAACTGTATTTCTCTCTCACGTAAATACCTAAGCGGATTGTTAGGGCTGCTCTGTGACTCCATCTACAGTCCCACCAGCAGGAAGCTGCACAGACATCGTATGTCCCACCGGCCAGAACTCAGTGAGATCGCTAACTGTAGTAACAAGGGCGATGGGGAGATGGAAAACGTAATCTCCTTCAGGACGTCGTGTAGCCACCAGCTAAGAAACCAGAGCTGCACATTGCTCGGCAGGAGGGAAGAGTGGATGCGGTGAGAACCCCAGCTGTTTCCTCCACAATCCACACCTTCAACTCTAAAAATACCCATGTGTATCTGTCTTAAAATACATTTAAATCCATACCCTCCACTTAAAAAGGCAACTGCTGAAGCAGAAAGTGCATCCAGCGCAGCTCCGGGATCTCTGAGTGACCCTCGGTGTAGCTCCTAATGGTCAGTAATCTACATACTAACAGTGAGCTATCTTCCCATCACACACCTAAACTGAAAGTGGTAGAAAATAAACAAGATAACAGCAACAAAAACTCCCATTGAGAAATGGGGAGAATGAGAAATACCCAGAAGTTACCAGGCATAACTATTTCCACAGCCCACTGGGCAGCATTAGTGAAGACTCTTCCTCAACAGTGAAATTAGCTCCTTGCTTAGGCCATCTGGCAGCCTCTCACTCTGTTCTCTGGAATAACTCCCTGACCATTCGCTCTAGCTTTGCCTTCTGAGGGATGTTTCCTTATTCATCATCCTCTCGACCACAAGTGAAATGGGCCTTGGAAAGAGCACACACCCTCTCCACACTCTCTTCCTGCGAATGCAGGCTCAGGCGCCCAGGAATTGCTGGAGAGGTACTAGTCACAGGCTTTTCTTTCCAATACAAGTCCTTTAACAGCTTAGCAGACTTCCAGTCTGTTTGTTTCCATGTGTGAAAAGCCACAGCAGAAGATCTCACCTAGGCAAGAGTTTTGAAAGCTAAAGTCTCAGGCTTTTTACTTACCTACCACACTCCTCTCTCTCAACATCGTGACTGAAACAGAAGGCATAGGTTCCGATATCGTCGGCTAAGTTGGTTTCTACTGAACGGTGAAGAACTTTTTTTTTATCCTCACCCCAGAATATGTTTATTGATTTTTTGAGAGAGAAACATCAATGTGAGAGAGAAACATCTATCGGTTGCCTCCCATTTGTGCCCCGACTGGGGATCAAACCCACAACCTTTTGGTGTACAGGACAATGTTCCAACCAACTGAGCCACCTGGCCAGGGCCAAAGAACTCTTAAATAAAGTTGTTTAAAGAGGCTTGGGGTTAAGAGTTACATCTTAACAAGGGCGCTATGTTGCAGTCACCTCTCAGGACCGCTTCAGTTTGGAGTACAGACACAGTTAGCTTTTTTAACGCTTCAAAGACCCAATTGCTGGACACGCAGTCAAATTAGAATGTAGGCAGCTGCATGACGTGAGTCCCCTAACAACACTATATTTCCTTCCGTCTCTGCTTGCATACTCACCAGCTTTCAGCTGAATTCGACTCTCCGGTAGGACTTAGCTAAAAGCAGCGAGAAGCAGCCAACACCAACATTCTGACCTTTTTTCCTCCCGTTTCAGTCAATATGTGGCCTGCCGTCCAAGGTACAACAGGTGGAAATGCGACCAAATCTTTTGCCACCGCATAACAGGGGTCACCGTCATTCCAGCCTGCAACATCTGCGTCCTCGAGGCCCAACGCCTGCCTAAGCTCAGGCTTAGCACTCTATTTCAGGATAAACTTCTGAATTAGTTAGAATTACACTCAGTTGTATCAGAAAATCCGTAATAATGGAGGGTTTTAAAAGACAAAAGTTTGTTTTACTCTCACGTGGAAGCTTCAGTGGGCCATCTGTGTGTGCCGGCTCCACGCTCATCCAGGGCCCAAGCTCCTTCTAGCTTGTTGCTCTGCCTCCTCGGCATGCCACAGCCGCCTCTGGGACCAAGACAACTCTTCCAGCCCGGCCAAGGGCACTCATCCAGGAGGAAAGGGGGATGCGGGGGTGGTTGCTGGACTTACTATAGCGATCACATTGCAAAGTACATAAATGTGGAATCACTATGTTGTGCACTTGAAACTAATATAATATTGTATGTTAACTATTCTTTAATAAAGAAAAAAAGAAACAAATAAAGACATTTCCTGGAAATCGCCCACACTGCTTCTCCTCAATTTGCCTTGATCAGAATGTAGCCACCGTCGGCATCTCCAGCTGCAGGGGAAACTGGGAAACATTGTTTCTTTTCTGAGAAGCACTGTGGAAAGAAGTGGAACAAATACTGGGGACAACTAGTGTTTTCTGCTAAAGTGCTGCTTCCCTTCCCCTCCAGCCTAGTGGAAGGAGCTTCAGGGAAACCAGTTAGAGCTTGTCCAGTGTCCCCTGAAGGCTGTGGGGTGCCAGTCTGTGGGGCAAGAACCCTGCATAAACAAGCCTGAGAAGAAAAGGTGGTTACGAGTCTGAAAGCGGGGGGGACACAGCCCACATGACTGAGAAAGGGCCCATCTGGTGCTGCCTTATAAGGACTTTGCCTACGGTGGGCTCCTGCGTGTGAATCAGATTGCTGGAAAACCAAGGGAAGTGCAGAAGAGAGATTCCCAGAGATGAAAGGCAGTCTCTGAAGAATGCACAAATGCTCGTCCCCACCCCAAAATGAATCAGCTTTAGACATCTGCCAGAGCCAGAGGAAGCCATGTCAGAGAGCGTCAATGCCAGGCACATCAGACCCTCCCAGGCATTTCTTCTCCTCCCTCCCCCACCACCCCAACCACAGAGCAGTCAGCTGCTTTAGTGGGTGAGTTGGTAGGGAAGAACGAACTTATAAGGTGAGAAATAGAAGCTTCCCATGCCTTGCTCCCCAACTCAGAATTGCAGGTCAGAGGAAGAGATGAGAAGCATTAATGTTAAATACAATTTGAAGTGTTCATTGTTTCTCAGGAACTGTACATTTTATTACAGTGATGAATCCTGGCTGCCCATCAGGATCACCTGGGAAACTTTTAAAACTCCAGATGTTTGTGCCCCATCCCAAGAGATGCTGATTTCATTGGTCTGGGGAGCACACTGAATGTCAATGTTTTTTTAAAAGCTGCCCAGGTGATTCTGATGGGCAGCCCAGGTTGAAAACCACTGGGTAATATTAGAATAAGAACATTTTTGCAAACAAAAGGTCACAGAGTGACCATACAAGTGATAGAACTTGCCCTAGATCTCACCTGGAGGCTAGAGAACTAGCCCAGGCATGGAAGGAAAGAACGATGACATTTTATGATTGCATCTCATTGGAGTCCTCACTTTCAATCTGACAGTTATATCAATCCTACCTCTTTCAGGGAGATTAGAGGCCTCTTCAGGGCAAGGGCCATGACTTGGGATTCTTTGGGGTCTCCACACTGCCCCTCACTTGTTAGACTCATTAGTGAAAGCTTAGCATGTGCTTGTTGCCCTGTGGTTGACCTCTGACCTCCATGCTGAGAAACGGGAAGTGCCCTTCGTTACGCACAGTGCAAACTAAGGTGACTCCAAGGCAACCTTGAGCTATATCTTGGGGTCAATGAAGAAGACAGAACATGCATGAGATATAGCCATTATAAAGTGGTTAGAAATTTTTATCAATCTATGACCAATTTCAGTGGTCCAGACTGTGACCTCTATATTGAAATTGTCCCACATCTGAGCACGTTTTTGTTTTACTAATGCAAGGGAAGGTCTGGCTTCCTCACCTCTCCTACCTAGACCCTTGCTTCTTACACACCATCACCACGACCACCACCCTCGGTCATGGGGAGCCCCTACCCGTTAATAAAAGCAGACACTGACAGGAGGCAGGAACGGGGCCAAGAACTTGCAAAACCATCAGCTAACTCCAAGAGCAGCTTTAGTCTGTCAACACAAAGATGTCATGTGCCAAAGTAGGCTACAGCACCAGAATCCCACAAGAGATGGTTGTCAAAATGTTCCTTATCCCCCAAGCCCACGTCGATTGTACAGATTCACCAAGCAGACAGGAACTGATTGCCAGGCGCATCAAACTCCGCGATTTGACGCTTGAGAAATTGCACTTTCCTATGAATGGATCCTGAAGCTCGGTGTCAAGAAAGATCCCTTTTCATAAACTAAGAAAGGAAACGCAAAGACTCTTAAGCTCATTCTAGTATCAAAATCAGCCTTCTCTGTCACCAGCTGCTGTCTTTTGTCTGATTCAGAGACATCTTTACACTAGACATCAAATGAAGTCTGCTTAAACTGCATTTGGTGAAAAGAACCTTCCAACCGCAATATATTTTTCTAGTCTTTTCCCAGCAAAGGGACTCCCCCACATGCAAGGTAAGTTCAGCCAAAGATGAGGTCCCTTGTTCAGTCAGATATGAAAAGCTTTATTCCATTACCTGCATAGTATGTCATCACCAGGAAGGCTGACTACCTGCTAGAGGGGTCAATAAAAATAAATCTTGATGCTGTACTTGCAATGCTGCTTACCATGTCCATATTTTACCCTTTCAAAGCACTCGCCGTACCTGCCACCCTGGGTAGTTCCAACAGCACCAAGCCATGAGCCCCAGCCTTTGGTTTTAATCAGGTATTAAACCCTGGAACATTAGACAAGTGAACCATTTGATGATGACGATAACGAGTGGCCCATTAAAGGTAATTTTTTTTAAGTTAATGAGCTCTCCCCAAAGAACGGCCACGTACTGTACTGAAAAATGTCCATAGGACCCACTGCACTTTCTCACTATTTATTTAACTTTATGTGGATGCCATAAAACTTCTTTATTTGCTTTCAGTTAGCCCATTGGTTTTGACAAGATAAATTTTTATTTAGGTCTTTGCCCAGCTACAGTCAGAAACAGGAGACTCACTTTCCAAAGCCGGGCTGATAGATGGATTAATCAAAGCCCTCCCCACACCCTGCTTTCCTTCCAGTAACCACAGGGATCAACAGACGGAGTTTTTCCTTAATTAAAGAAACTCAGCAACAAGGTGATTTATCGATGACGAATCTTGCAGGCCTTTTCATTGTGCGGTCACTGTTGGCCACTGTTTGAAATTTACCAACATAAATAAAGCCTCTCCATGACTAAACAAAGTTAAAGTAGCAATAAATTGAGCCTGCCATGTACTCTGGGCTAGATCTGAGGCCAACATAAATATCAAAATGCCTTGGCCGTGACACGCTTGACACAATGACATCATGCACTCCCAAACAGAACAGCCTGGCCCAAGCCAAAGCCTCAAACCTAATACAATTCCCCCAAATGAATCAAATTGCAACGGTCTAGACTCGGCTGCGCTAAGTGTCCAACTTCTGGCTTCCTTGCCCTCCGCTGTCGAGCGATCACATTAAAAAATAATCTATATGCCGATCTAAATTTCGCTTTTTCTGCATGATTAAATTTTGGCAGGAGTAAATCTCTGTTATTCTCACTCCCCAGGAATGTTTGGAAACTTACTAAAAACTCAGGATTTATCAGCTTAAAGTCCGACTGTTATGGTGCCATCCCGAGGCCTTCCTGCAGCTACCCACAGGGGGAGACAGGCCCGCCGGCTGCGGGGACACTGAGCGATCACGAGGGGGTGAACCGCGGCTCACATGAAAATGGCTCAACGCTGGCTTCTATCCCAAGGAACTGCTTTGCCCAGATCTAGCAACGGGCTGTGAGAAGTGCCTTCACGAAACAAGAAAGTTAGCTAAACAGGGCTCAAGGCCCCCCAACCCTGCTGCAGCCAGATGAAAGGGGGAAGAAACCTTTCAGAATGCACACGCAGGACAGCCAATTAAAAATGGAGAAAATCTAATAACTAATGGGTGAAACCATAAAAGCTGCCATAAAAGACGTTTTCCTTAAACTACTTTACACAGGGCTGTATAATTTTATGTCACTTGGTATTTATGTTGCTGTAATGAAAGCCGCGCGGGGAGCTGAGGAAGAAAGGAACTGAACCAGTTTGAGAGGGAGGAGGGGAGGTCCGTCTATAGGGCTTCACACAAGATTCATTTTGAAACAGAGAGAGGCTGGGGAGGCGAACGTATTTACTCCTAAAAGCTTCTGAGCAAAAATGTTTGCGATGAGCATCCTTCTTCCACCGCGATCCTCTCCACCCCCGTGGCCGCGATCACTGGACATTTATAACGCGGGGTCAGTCGTGTTTCACAAACTAGGGTGTCAATGAGATAGATGAACCCATGCCCCTTAGACTCATCTCATGAAGCCGGGTTTCTATTGTGTGAAATAGATGACGGAGTATGATTTGAGCTTCCAGAGGGATCCGTATAAAAATGAACCCCCATTTTAACAAGGCATCGATACATTTGCATAGCTCCGTAGGCCATGACAACACCAGATTCGAAGATTCTAGAAAAGCACTGTTTTTTATTACCCAGAAGATTGAACGGGCTCTTTTCCCCTCCTGATTTGTACGTGACAATTCAGAGAAGGTTGACTGCCAGGAAATGAGGAATAAGTTACGAGATAGAAAACCTTGGGTAAACAAGTGGAGGGCCCGGGGGTCTCCTGGAGGGCTGATGAGGTTCTGTTTCTTGATGGGGGAGCCGGTTGCTAGGGTGTATTTAGTCTGTGAAAATTCACTATACTTTTAGGATGTGTGCTGTTTCCTCTATGTATGTTATACTTCAATAAGAAGTTTTAAAAACTAGCATGTGTTCAACTGAGTCTCTTAAAAGAGAGGCAAAGAGTGGGGAGTGTGCAGGCAGAAACACTGAAATGCTGTGCCATTTTCCCAGGGAAAACGTAGATCGCCCCTTAAAACGCAGGGGCCTTCTAAACTTGGCTGATTTTCAAAGCAAGATGAGGTTGTTTTTAGAAACAATTTGCCTTCTATTAACAATGAAATCCAATTCGGCTTTGCCTATTAGAAAGTGAAACATATACACAACTGAGAGGGACTGTTGAAGCATCAAACAGATAGGGCATTATTGAGGTGGGCTCGACAGTCAAGGCCACTTTACACCATTGCGGACCAGACTAAACAAACCTGACCCGTGGGGTGACCTTCCCAGGATCCCAAAAGATTGGGAACTCCGAAGAGGCAGCCCTGACCAGACTTTACAGCCTGGTAATGGCATGCAAACGGCACTCCGTCTCTGTCACGCAGCCAAAGGTTGGTGTTGTATATGAGAGCAATTTCCTCAAGAATTCAGAGGAAAATGTGATACTTTGCCTTTTATGTATGGGGTCCGCAACAGCAAGTGTATTTACTAGTTGGAGACACCCAAACCTCCCGATGAGCGCCCATCGGACCAGCCTGCCCCGGGCAGCGGTGCCTTGCCTGACTCCTGCCTAATCGGTTGGCTGGCCGTGGCAGGGATGTCAGACTCAGAAGGAGGGGCGAGCCCACTCACCCAGAACGAGAAAGGCCTCATTTGCAGGAAATGGTAAAAGCTGGAACTGTGTCTAGGAAAACATCATGGAGACTCCGGGTCACTCTTCACGGGAAAGCAGGCTTTCACCCACACCCTCGCTGTACTCCACACAAGCAACTCCTGCCGGCTCGCACAGCCCACTGAGGTCCGGCCTGTGCTTGTCCTTCGATCGTGCTCACCTAGAAAACGTTGGCAGTGGGCAGCCCCGAGCCCAGCTTCCTCCAGGGCCTGTTTCCACATGTCCCCATTACATGACTGTATGCCCCGCACCGGATGACTCAGATCTGTCCTGCGGGGAATCGGTGACTCCAAACAGCCCTCAACAAGAAGCTGACTGGGGAAGAGGAAGTGTTTGCTGGGGGGAATGGGATGGGAGGGAAGGAGTGGAGAGGGGAGGGGAGGGGGGGAATACAAAGAGAACATAAGCTATGGCTATTATGCTCTGTTGAGAACATAAGCTTTGGCGATGGCTTCAAGTTGAAATAGCACCATGATTCATCAGGGACCTTTTACTTCCCTTACTTTTTCTCTCACAGAACAAGCCCCTGTGCCTATGGCTGCCACCCAGAGGCCTCTGGAACCCTAGGGAAGGGGGTAGTGTCCCTGCCTCCAGATATCCAGAACCTCTTCTCTCTGGCCCTCCAAACGCCAGGCCCTCTCAGGACCACCAGGAAGGTGTCCAGGCCCACGGTCCTCGTCAAGAGCAAATGCTGTCTGTGGACCCTAAGAAAAGGACATAAACCGCATACGGGGGGTTACATGCTGTTCACAGCCTCTGCACCCATATCGAGAACCAGAACTGGGTTTGATCTGTCATCTTTTTCAGATGACCCTGGCCCCGCAGGACGCCCGCTCTGTGCCAGGCCAGGCAGCAACTGCGTAGCATTTGTGTTGGAAGCATGTGTATCTTTATTTTTTTTCTTCCTTAAAACAACTATCCTGCTTTCAACAAATAAAGAGAAGGGTAACCAGGCTCCCAGGTGGAGCATAGACAGCCTAGCAATGAGGGAAAGCAGCCAGCAGAATCACCCCAGAAACAAGGGCATCCTTCCTGCCCTGGAAGGAGGGGAGGGCGCCGGTTCCATGCAGCCCAGGCATTGAATAAACAGTCCAGGCTGAGGCAAACAGGGCCTTCCATTGGGAGAAGCCACCGGGACCTGGGAGGTCCATTCACCTCCCAAAAGGGACAGGAAGTGACTTCTTCCTAAGCTCTAGAAGGCCTGAGCAGCTGCCTGCTTCAGTTTCTATGTCTCACCAGGAAGCAGAACCGAGGTGCAGGGGCCCCACCACCAGCGCGGTGGCCCCACATCCTGCGACAGCAGCAGTCCCCTGTCATCTCTGGGACCGTCACTTCCCAAATGATCCTGGGCCCCATGTAAGTCTAAAAGAAGCATTGCTTTCAGCCAGTACCCACAGCATATTTCTGTGCTCCAGTCAAAGGGCCTTTATTTCACCCCTCCCCCTTCTCCCCTGCCCCCCAATCCTCTGGGGGGGGGGAATGGATTATGCATATGGCATGAAAGGAGGGCCACAGGCCGGGCCTCTACAAGCTGCTAATTGAAAACCTCATCAGAAGTGGGAGGAAGAGGCAGAGGGGGAAAAACAACCACCCTTGACAGGACCCCCTCCTACTGTGAACAGCAGTGCACCTCCCAAAAGGGCAGGCCTTGCTCCATCTCAGCCACATAGGAGTCCTTCCTCCCGGCAGAGAGGACGTGGGGACGAGGGCTGTGGGAGACAGTGTCTGACAAATCAAAAAAGGCTGTAAGGACGCGGCTAATGGGCCTCCAGACACCTGCCCAACTGTGGGGCTGCGGGTCGAGGCCCAGCCCCCTCTCAGCTGCGTGATCCCAGGCGGACGACGCAACCTCCTCTGAGAACGGGGATAAGAACTGCACCTGCGTCACAGGGCCACCGCGAGGGTGAGCTGTGATCATGTCTGTAAGCGTTTCATGCAACGCCGGATGGAGTGATAGGAGGTAATATTTTGCTCGTTTATAAAAATGAGAATTCTCCCCTTGCCAGCTTGGAGAATGGTCAAAAATAGGGGAGGGAGGGCTGAGACTGCTATTCTACCCCCATTCCATAAGTGAATCAGGTACCGGCTCTACGGAGGCCGTGATGGAAAGGGGAACAAGAATGCATGGACGTGTTGATGTGGACAGGAAGGTGGCAGGAATTCCGTGGAGGGAGAATGCAAGGGGAAGAGGAAAGGAAGACAAACGAGCTAAGACTTTTCAATCATCGCTATACAGCAAGCACACAGGTGTTCTCGTGCATTCTGAACAAAGCCATAAGGTAGTTACGATCATTCCCACCTCCCACTGAGAATCTGACGCTCAGAAACGTTAAATGAGCTCCCCAAAGTCCTGTGGCACCGGGGGTTCCCTTTGGCTCCCCTAATCCCCACTCCTGCCACTTCCTCCCACATGCTCTGCCCCAGGGCTTCCTTCCTGCCTTGGAGGAGAGGCAAAGAAGCCCTTGGATGACGCTGTGAACCCAGTTCGGAGGAGTTAGACATGTTTCTCACATTCCGTTTCTAGAAGGTTCAGTTCGGATATCGACATCTTCCATGTGAAAGGTCTTGAATGACCTTCTTTGCTGAGAACAGAGGTTTCCAGCCCACACTTCCATGTCAAAGGGGGGCGGGAGCGTGTCTGAAGGAACAAGCAGAAGCCTTGTAATGCTTCCCTGTGAAGAGCTCTGGCTGAGGTGTTAACATCCAGGTTAAGAACATAAAAAGCTGGTAAATGAAAAACACCGTGATTGCAATGGTGGTGACTTTACCAGACGACCTCCAAAATCACTGCCCATTATGTGGTCTGCAATGCCTCCATGACGAAAACTGCGATGATTTTGTGTCTCCTGATGAGGATAATGACTAATATATTCCGTCAACGGGCATGACAGCTGTCTGTACAGATTTTGGAGGCGTATATTTTTAGATGCCGTCACTGTACCTCCAGCTATTTTAACTACTAAATTTTGTTGACACGATGCAATCCAGTAACAAGGAGGCTTAGGGGGAAAGGTTAAAATTCCCCTTTCCAGCTGTTTCTCTTCCTTACATCATTTTTGTCTCGTTATTCGCTGGGATCCATAAATCTGCCGTTCAGATCCCAGGCTGAGTGATGTGCTGTGGGGAAATTGCTAATGTCACTTAGGAAACCAAACAAAATTGAACGCCAGCTTCACAGCATCCAGCCTGAGAGGCATCCCAACACGCCCCCTCGCACACCGGCCAGCGAGCTCCTGCCGCGTGAGGGGCATGTGCTTCCTCCGTCCAGCTCCCTGTCGGCCAAACTGGGCGGTGGGAGAGGAAAAGAGGTGGAAAGATTTGCAGGATGGACTCTCATTTTAAGACAAAAGCCATCCCATTAAATCTTAACAGATGTTTCGCAAGTTTAGAAGATTAAGGAAGATTTCAGCATCAAAAATCAAAGAAAATACTCCATGACCTTAAAAAAGGATAACACACAAAGCTCTAACAAACCCAAAGTCCACTTTGACAGCTGTCTCTGCCGGAATTGACGAGGTGCTATTGATGTTTGGATTAAACCATGCCTCTGTGATCAAGTACTCAAACATGGGATAAAAGACGAATATATTCTTTAATCCTACCCACTAATTTTGTCTCGGCCCTGAAAAGCAATGGATACTGAACAAATGTTGAAAGGGGCTTCTCTTCTGTTTATTGACAAAACTATTTTTATTTCATTAATTTGCCACGTATCTTATGAGCGTTTAAACTAACACAAGGAAATCCATACAAGGTACTGAACTCTCCACAAACAGATGGCTGCAACTTCCAAGGCCACTAAAGGTAAAAAAAAAAAAAAATCAATAGTTGATCATTCTAGAAAGCAAGGAAGATGTTACAGGAAAATGTAATGAAAAAAAAAATTGGGTTCCAGCTTTATTTTTCTTTTCTGTTTTTTCTTTTTTTGCTAAACTGTAAAATAGCATTGGGAATTTCAATTTTGAGCCTGGAGAGTGTTAAAAGAAAAGAAGAAAAACTTTCTTTTTTTTAAGGAAAGGGTGAAGAGGCAATTGAGTCATTAATTACTCTCTTTGTCTAATGCTGTCCAACCCATCAAACTTGGTCTCTACTGTCTTCATCAAAGGTGGAGTTCACTCTACTTTACAATAAGTACCTCTTAATAAGACAATCTCGTGTTTCAAAAGCTGCTCTATGAGGAATTTAGATGAAGAGAAATTAATAGAACACTTAGCAGCGGACCCCCGAGTCTGACAGCTGCACAGCGCCCACTACCACCAAGGTTCTCAAATGAGCAGGGAGGAGTTCCAGGGACAGGGACACATATGCTGTGTGCAGAGGGCAAGGCGTCTTGAGTTTAGTAGCAGACGAAGATGGAATTGACATTAACGCTGAGAACTGGGGACGGACCCACACCTCCCTTTAAAGGAGCCCAGGAGGGAAAACAGGTTCTTTGCAGAAGGACCCATGAAAAACACCAGAATGCCCTGAGAAAGTCCCTGGGGAGTGAAAGTCACAGTGTCTGAGAAGAGTTAGATCCATCTGAACACCTCTCTCGTGGGTCAGACCGCCTTCAGGGAGATTTGCTGGGCAGGCCTCTCCACCTCCTCCCCTCCAGCCTTCAGCCCCCTTCTGATCCCTTCTGCTAGATATACCATCCTGGCAGTCGGCTGGTACCTCCATGAAAAGACCTGTCTCTGGTGTATGTAATTAATATAATCCTTTCTGGAGCTCAATGAGCTCCTTTGAAAAAATCTTTTTTTTAAGTGATGAAGAATGATGCTCCCTTGGTTTGCTTTCTCATGTCAAGTTTCCTGTGGCTGATCTGGAAGGAAGCGCTCATTTGTGTCATAAGATCTTGAACCAATTCTGCCCAGTGGCAAGGAGAGAAAGCCCCAGCACACAGGGCAGTGGCACATGCAAGCAAGTGTGGACGAAAAGGGGCCACAACTAACCTGACAAGCTCAGGGAAGGCCTGTGTGGAGGCTTTGCAAACTCAAAGACCTAAAGTAACCACCAAGGATGGTCTGAAATTTAAAACTTTTTAACTAAAAACGGTTTATGGCAGGTAGTCATGCATCTTGCCAGCATCTTCCCTGACAAAGGTCAATCTTGACCTTAACAGAGCCTGTCAATTGTCTTTTTGCATCCAGGTAACATTCCTTTGGAATGTCAGGGTAACTTCCCTCTTTCCAGATCCCTCAGGGCACAACCAATGCACCAGGGTGGACGTGATAAATCCTCTCATTGTTATTGTTATATTAATTGTTAAATGTTAACTACCATGTACCCACCTATGTAAAAGATGTATGTGTCTATCACTTTACTTTTCATCCACTCCCAGAGGGTCCCCCTCTCCCTAAACTATCACCAATGGATTTCATGTAACTCACTTGTGGCTTCTCTTTTGATTGTAATGTATAAAATAAGGTGCAAAACTACCATTCTCTGGCGCATTATCTCAATCCGTTGGGATTTTGCTTCCTGGCAGTTGTCGTCAGTTTGGCTCAAATAAACTCACAAAAATTCTTCACACGTTTGAATGTTTCTGACGTTGACACAAGGAATGAGCGGGAGCATGCATGTAGCCATTTTTGGAAGATTGGACCACGCTTATAAAAGATCCTCCCTTTTACTAGTTTCCAAAGATTCAACCAGGTTCTCCGCTAAGAACCACATTGAGGAGTTTCAGCTAAGAATTTGTTGACTTCATCCTCAGACACTCTGCCTGCAAGATGCTGGAATTACATAAGTACTAGTGTAATAACAACAGCTTTATTTTTGTGTGTTGCTATGGAATTTCGAAAACAAAACAAAGAAAACCACTGATCAGTAATTGTGACAAAACTTCTTAGCCACAGCATTGAGAATAGGGCCTAATTATTCCATAAACACACTTTGATTTGTTTACTTCAACGTCAAATTAACTTCAAATATGTAACAGCTGACGCTGATTTGAGACGGTACACAACGCTGCAGCAGAGCGCGCTGTGTGTACCTTGCGTAAATCTTTCTTAAATGGATTCGTTTGTAAAACTCTCTCCATAGTGCACCCCACATACAAAAGAAGGAACCACATATGCATTTTATTTAAAAGAAAATTGTTTCCCAAACAGGGTGTGTGTGTTTGTGATCCAATGTTTTGGCTCACTCTCATTTGCCCCTTTACACAATAGAAACAGAAACACTTTTTAGGAAAATTAGCAGCTCATGACTACAGAGATGCGAGCCTAGGACAATGAAGAACTACAAAGAAAAGAAACTTTTTAAATTGCTAGGGAAAATCAACTTGTACTGAGTGAAACAGGAGAAAGGGAGACATGGCCAAACCCAGCGTGAGGCCTGCACTGATCATTCGGTCAACAAGTATTTACTGAGTGCTTATTTCATTCCTGTTTCTTTATTTAACTCTGATGTAGAGCTTACTTCTCTGAGCCATCTACAAAGCTTAACCCATGTGTTCCTCCTAATAACTCTATGTGGTAGGTACTATTAACATCCTCATTTTAGAGAAGAGGATACTGAGGCACAGAGAGGTTAGTAACTTGCCCAAGAGTACACAGCTACTTAAGTAGCAGAGTTTGGGGTTCGTATCCAGGCACTCTCTCTCCCCAGTTCACACTGTGCTAAGCTGCTTCTTCAAACCATATTCCCAACCCTGGACTCTGGAGTAACAAAACACATTCCTGACCCTCAAGAAGCTTCTAGCTAGAGGACAGTTACAATGCAGTGTAGTAGGCCTGTGGAGGAAAGCACAGGATAGTGAGCAGGGATACCCAACCAGTCTTAGGGTGGGCAGGAGTGGGTGGGAAGATTGCTCAAGACTTACTGGGTGTAAAGCAGGGTTTCTCAACCCCAGCACTATTGACATTTCGGGCCAGTTATTTCCTGGTTGTGGAGAGCTGTCCTGTACATGAGCAGCAGCCATGACCCTCACCCGCTACATGTCATTAGCATACTTCTCCTCCAGTGTGATGACCAAAAATGTCTTCAGACATTGCCAAAAGTCCCCTGAGAACATTTGAGAATCACCAGTCCAAAGGAAATGGTGTCCAAGGCAGACCTGAATGATTAGTGGTAGATATCAGAAAAAGAATTAGAAGTCCAGGCAGAGGATATAGCACAGAGGCCCAGAAGAGAGTGAGAGGTTGTCGAGTTGAAAGTAATTCAATATGTATAGTTCTTAGAATTGGCTATAGGATGAAACACCAATCGGAAAGAATATATGTACCCCTATGTTCATAGCAGCGCTATTTACAATCACTAAGATCTGGAAACAGCCCAAGTGTCCATCAATAGGTGAGTGGATAAAAAAGCTGTGGTACATATACACAATGGAATACTATACAGCTGTAAGAAAGAAAGATCTCTTATCCTTTGAGACAACATGGAGGGACCTGGAGAGTATTATGCTAAGTGAAATAAACCAATCAGAGAAAGACAAATATCACATGATCTCACTTATTTGTGGAATATAATGAACAAAATAAGCTGATAAACGAAATAGACCCAGAGACATAGAAGTAGGGTACAGACTGACAAACCTCAGAAGAGAGGGATTGGGGAGGGAAGAGATAAACCAAAGAACTTATATGCATATATGCATAACCAATGGACACAGACAAAAATGCCGGGGAGAGGGCCGATCAGGAGGAGGGTGTCAATGGGGGGAAAAGGAGAAACATCTGTAACAAAAATAAATTAATTTTAAAAATAAATAAATAAAATTAATTGTTCAATCACCAAAAAAAATAATAATAATCAGATATAGGAGATTAGGAGAGGAGAGTCTGGAAGGGTAAGAAGGTTCATTACAAAATGCCTCCTACTCTACATTTGGGAGTTGGACATTATCTTAATGCATTTCGGAGCTATTAAAGGGATAATGACAGGACCACATTAGCATTTTAGAGCCCTCACTCTAACCTCAGTATAGACAACAAATTGGAGAAGAACAAGACTTTACACCTACCAACACACTGTTATGTTTACACTTTCTTTGCATGTTGATCCCTTTTCTTTTTAACTATAATCTTAACATTTAAAATTAAATGTGTGTTCTTCATATGTAAAAAGCTCTTATGTATCAATAATAAAAAGATGATCACACCATAGCAAACAAGCAATTCATAAAGAGGAAGTACAAATGGCCAATAAATGTGAAAAATGTGATACCTTTTCCCAATGATCAAAGAAATGCAAGTTAAATCATGAAATCCCATTTTCTATCACACTGGCAAACAATTTTTTAAATTGTTGTTGCATTTCTTATTGACATGCAGAGAAATTGCATTCTCTGCTGCAGTGGGAGTCCACACAGGCATTGCTTTACTAGAAAGCAATTGAGAAAAAAATAATAATAATACTGTTTTGTGAAGAAATAAATGACAAACTATTGAAATGATCTAAACATCCAGTAAGAGATTGGTTGGCCATATAATAGAAATCCTGGGTAATAGAAATCTATGTTTCCATTAAGAATGCTTTTGTGAAAGTGGAAGCATATACCTTGTTCATGGATTGGAAGAATTAACATCATTAAAATGTCCATACTACCCAAAGCAATCTATAGATTCAATGCAATTCCCATCAAAATACCAATGACATATTTCACAGAACTAGAACAAATACTTCAGAAGTTCATATGGAACCAAAAAAGACCCTGAATAGCCACAACAATCTTGAAAAAGAAGGACAAAGTAGGAGGGATCACAATACCTGATATCAGGTTATACTACAAAGCTACTGTAATCAAAACAGCCTAGTACTGGCATAAGAACAGTCATATAGATCAATGGAACAGAACAGAGAACCTGGAAATTGACCCAAGACATTATGCTCAATTAATATTTGATAAAGGTGGCAAGAGCATACAGTAGAGTCAAGACAGCCTCTTTAATAAATGGTGTTGGGAAAATTGGACAGCTACATGCAAAAAAAATGAAACTAGACCATCAATTTATACCATACACAAAAATAAACTCAAAATGGATAAAAGATTTAAATGTGACCTGTGAATGCATAAAAATCCTAGAAGAAAATGTAGGCAACAAAATTTCAGACATCATACACAGCAGAATCTTCACTGATACATCACCTAAGGCAACAGAAACAAAGGAAAAAATGAACACATAGGACTATATCAAACTAAAAAGCTTCTGCACAGCAAAAGAAACAACCATCAAAATGGAAAGGAAACCCACTGCATGGGAGAGCATAATTGCCAATGATACATCAGATAAGGGGTTAATCTCCAAAATATATAGAGTGCTCATACAACTCAACAAAAGGAAGACAAAGAACCCAATTAAAAAATGGGTAGAGGACCTAAATAGACACCTCTCCAAAAAGGACATACAAATGGCCAGGAGACATATGAAGAAATGCTCAACATCACTAATCATCAGAGAGATGCAAACTAAAACAACTATGAGGTATCACCTCATACCTGTCAGAATGGCCGCCATCAACAAATCCTCAAACAACAAGTGCTGGCGAGGGTGTGGAGAAAAGGGGACTCTAGTACACTGCTGGTGGGAATGCAGACTGGTGCAGCCACTGTGGAAAACAGTATGGTGTTTCCTCAAAAAATTAAAAATTGAATTGCCATTTGACCCAGTGATCCCACTTCTAGGAATACATCCTAAGAAGCCTGAAACACCAATCAGAAAGAATATATGTACCCCTATGTTCATAGCAGCACTATTTACAATAGCTAAGATCTGGAAACAGCCCAAGTGTCCATCAGTAGATGAGTGGATAAAAAAGCTGTGGTACATATACACAATGGAATGCTATGCAGCTGTAAGAAAGAAGGATCTCTTATCCTCGAGACAACATGGAGAGACCTGAGAGTATTATGCTAAGCGAAATAAGCCAATCAGAGAAAGAGAAATACCACGTGATCTCACTTATTTGTGGAATATAATGAACAAGGTGGGCTGATGAACGAAATAGACCCAGAGACATAGAAAGGAGTATGGTTCAGACTGACAAACCTCAGGGGGGGGGGGCGGTATGGAGGCTCTGAACCAAAGAACTTATATGCATGTATGCATAATATATGGACACAGACAACAATGCAGGGGGGTGGGGGGACAGGATGGGGAGGAGAGTGTCAATGGGGGAAAAAGGAGAAACATCTGTAACAAAAATAAATTAATAAAAATTGAAGGAAAAAAAAAAGAATGCTTTTGTGGACGTCTATCTGTTGAGATGTAAAACTATTTGACATAAGGCAAAAACATGAACACAGAAAGCATTCCATGCTGGTAGAAGACGAGAAGTGGACACCTCGTGCTGGCTACAGTGTAAGAAGGCTGGCTGCAACCCTGGGGTCCTTCTGCCGCTGGACCCCGGTCTTGAGGCTGAGCTGGCTTGCCTAATTGGGATTGGAGAGAGGAGTCTCAATTTAGTCATCAACTTCTGCAACAACAGTCACTCGTGCTCACGGGGCTGGTAGCTCTCACCTCGGATGCAAACTTCACAAGCAGCTTTTAGAGTCACGATCCC